>OY728132.1:540545277-541795277 GCA_963277665.1 Viscum album
TGGTCGAGTTTAGAGATTCTCTCACAAGTTGACATATACTTAGGGAACAACTAATAAATGAGGGTTTGGTCTCAGGGACTCTTAAATGAGTTAAACTTATACTAGTTTATTTTATAATATCTTATATTGTTTTCAATACTTGAGATACAACATTTTTAACATTAGTGGATTTCACTCTAATTACTATAATATTGAACCATGACATGTTAGTGGAAAGTGGGAAATGAAATTAGGAGGAAAGAGATATAGGTGCTTACTTTCATACGTTGAAATATTTACCTCTATAACTGTAATTTCCCTAGAAAATGTCAAAATGGATGGGAACTCTTTGTAAAATTATAGTGTAAAGTTCAGGGATATCAAATCCATCATCAAGGGCATCATATCCCCCACTGGTGAAATAGGCCCAAATGGGACCTTTGACCGAAGCATTATTGAATTACCAGCATTGATGTCCACACATAGTGTTTGAAAATGTTCAACATATTATTATATTTAAACAATAGATATTAAGGTCACTAAACCTTTTCATGGAAAGATTTAAATGTATCAAAATTAGTGACCCGATATTTGTTTAGATCTGAGATCTCTATGAGGTCATCCATTGGTGTTGAACGTATAGGTATTATGAACATTGAATCCCAACTGAGTGTCAATTATAATTCTCATGGGTATTCGGTAATCCTGAATATGTATCCTTTATGGCATCACCTTCTAGTATTGTCTTGATAGGAGCGAGGGATGGCATAATTTTGTTTAACATATTCTATGTTTTGCCTATCATTTCTCCCAAAAAATTCATTTCTAGATGCATTGAGGTTAATTATTCTTTGGGAGATTATATCACTGAATCTAGAGATCATGTGGCCACTTATGAAAGACTAGTATTTATAGGGGTGATTGGTATACCTGGGCCTTCAATTGAACTTGACCTTCTCGAAACCTCCCCCACCACCACTCATGTGGATGATCCTTTGGTAAGTGGGGGAGTTATGAGATTTTATATGATTGGTACCCTTATACAAGTGTAAATTGCGTCAAAATTTGTACAAACCTATTTTTCAATAAAATTCAGGGGAATAATTTGATAGATAAGTAAGCATGTATAATAATCAATCACTAATCCTAAGGGAAGACAAATTATGAAAGATTTTTCCTTCTTATTCATAGTGATATCCCAAAAAGGTAATTCAATAAGGGCATCTAGTCATAGTATATGCTAAAGAACACCATCAAGGTTCACAATTGCAACCCACATATTATCCTCCATAAAATGTGATCCTTTATCTTTTACTTATTCTGACTAGGGAGTTTTATGATTGAATAATATCCTTGATCTATGTATACTAGAGATATGGCAGGTTTTCTTGATTCCCTAGCTTCCTACAAATAAATATAAATAAGTTAGTTCATTAATTGCAATTCTAACACAAATGTGAAAAGAGTAAAATTATATGACCTCCCCGAATGAAGTTCATTATTCTAGATCAGTTGTGAAAACCCAAGAAGCTATAATATTAAGAACATGATCCATATATAATACCCAACTATTATGGGAATAGATCAAGGCCTCAATATCATCAAGTTAAGCATACACCTCCTTAGGTTGGTCTACAAAATATATGTGGATGGGCATAGTCAAATAATCAAAACCTATGAATGAAATCTCCTGTACCTCATGTATTATCAATACCTACTCATAAAAATGCATATTCATAAAAACATCTAATTCAATCCATGCTAATGGGAATGAGGTTTTAAGTGGAATGGATGGAGGATGAGGCTTCACACTTATCGGAGAAGTGGGATCCAACCATTTAACTTTCTTACTTGGTATCTAATAAATTAGGTTTATGTAGGTTTGTCGATTGTGAGTCTTCACCACCCATACCTAAGGTGGATCCTCCTACTCAACTGTAGGTTGAAACTATAATAATAGTGTTAATTTAACAAATTTAACATGCATGTATGAATGGATCCATGACTTGATATAGTTTATTTCAAGTCTGACTACAGTATAAACTGGTGAAATAACTACCCTGATGTCCATCTCCTATCATGGAAAAAAGATCAAAAATTATTATACAACCAACAAATTTTTCTCAATATTCATGTTGTTAAGAGGATAAGGACATTTTTCTAAATACACCAAAATTTTCACCTAAATCTTCTTGGTGAATTCCCCTCATATATTAGATCCTAATCAATCATGGACTCCAAGATTCCTTCCCTAAATGATATGAGATATCATATCAATCCATAGATACCAATCATGTTATATTTTATAATACAAGTTTAGGGAATATACAATTTTAACAATAAATATCTATACTGATTCAAAATAATTTTCACTTCCTACTCATACAACTTAGACATGTTCGCTCACTTATACACTAGAGATATGGCATAAAGAGAACCCCTAGGATTATTTGGTCATTCAAGAACTTTTATCCCCCCATCGTGTGAGATCCAATTCTCCCACAATGAACATGGAATGGACCTAAAAGATTAAAATGGGACTTCTCCATGCTGATGTTACAAAAGATACAATGAAACATTCTAAATATTGTAATGTCCATGTTGATTCATTATTTAAATTCCAACTATTTAATGATTAAAAATGTCATGATTTTGACTCTAGTGTGAGATTCAAACATTAGAAGTAAATAAAAATTCTAAAAGATATTCAAGAAATTAGCCAACCAAACAAGTTAATCAACCTTATGTATGAAATCTCATCCCTATTCATTGTAGTAACCATGTTACAGTGTTGGATTGTACATGTTTGGTATTCTATAAGCCTTTTGGTTTGGTTAGGACCACAGACTCCTAAATTTTATCTCTCAACCATTTAGTGAAATGAAATCCTAAGAATAATCCATAAAAGGAATGTCAATATTTAGACGAAGATCTTCTCTAGAGATGGTATGCACCAGGATAATCATTTCCCTTTCACTTGGATTCATCATATCCCCATCATAACTCATAGAGGAAAGAGGTATGAACACATCATACCCCCCCCCATGATCAGTTCCCCCATAATCATATGATCATCTCAATTAATGATGTCAACTTCCTCATATACCAAGTGGGAAATATTTTTATCCACACTTTATATATTGAAAAATTAAATAATGATGTTTTTATCATGATGTTAAAATTACTATGAGATAAAAAAATACTTATATAATCCCACAACCCAAAGCTCTTTTCAAAATTCTTCACAGATCTTCCTTAACAATAAGGTTCATCCCCAGTCCATACCGAAAGAACCCCTAGGTCAAATATCCCAACTCATCAACCATCATCTCGTATAAAAGTTTTATCCTTCTTAAATATGGATGAATAGTAGTAAATATCCAAATCTAATTCCCAACATACTTCCTCTAGTGTCAGGGGAATATAACCCATGATTTATCCTTCAGAATGATTAGTCTCTTTAATTAAGTGAACCATATCTTATATTTTTACTCAAGATTTCTTTTGATAGTATTTGATCCAAGTGACTGGTTGATTTATAGAATAAAATGCAAGTATGGGAACATCATTCAATAATTAAAATCCATAAAAAGAATCTTCTTTTATACTAGATCATTTTGAAGACTAGTTCCAAAAAGTTCTGATAATAAATGATGTCTCAAGCTCACAAGTTTCCTTATATCAGCTTCAACTATTTCATTTTATACATTCCTCCTCTCATTGAAATCATATAGAATTAATGTTGGATTCATTTTCTATAATAAAAATAGTTCAATTAAATTTTCAAGTTCTTCACATTGAAAATTTGAAAAATTCCTATTTTTAACCTCGAAACTATGTGGTATGCATAGGTTTCATGGGACATTAAAGGCTAGTTCAAGATCCACGTGGTCAGCACACCAAACATAAGGTTATTGTGTGATTCAGGTGGTCACTATATGATGAAAAGGTTCCATAAATTAACAATTACATGGTTTTACTCTTTGGTATATGAAATGATCGTCCATAAAGTATTCATCCTATGTAAAGTCATAATGAATTCTGTGAGCTCTCAGGTATTTTTGTGAAACAAAATGAATTCAATGTGATGAATGAAATAGTATGAGTTGGTTCATATAGAGGGACACTAATCCTTAAGGACTATATAATTTTTTCACAGGCCATGTTTTTCCCCATAATTGGTTGTTCTTCATGTCAATCAGACCCCATTCCAAGAAGAAATTTTATTTAGTCCCATAAGGTGGAGAACAATATTATTGGGGAGATTAAAAAATAAAATTATGATTGAAAAATCATTTTAAATTTAAAAAGTAAATGATTCAGAAATGAAAATTAAAAAAGGTTGATTTTACAAATAGAAACAATGTAGTCTACATGGAAGTCATATGGGATTCATAGTTGTTGGAACCATGGTTGTATTTTCATGAATTAGAGTATGTTTTGTGTCTGTTGTCAATCCTCAGTGGATTTTCAGAATATTTTCCAGCAAAGTGATCTTAATGTTCAAGCAGATAAGAGTATTGAAGGTGGCGCCATTTTCCAGTGTTTTCCAAATTTCTGGACCTCAAAATTAAAAAATGGAGAAAGGTGTTTTCGGAAAAGGGACTTGTGGTCCAATTACTTGGAGGAATGGAAACTTGAGCACCATATTTTTTTTCAATATTAGTGCATAAAAATATGGAAAATGAAGAAGGGGCGCCCAAGTTTTGGGTTTGGTCGCGCAAGTGACTAGAGCGGAAGAGACTAGGGCGGCTGGACTTGCGCGCCGAGAGGAGACTTGTGAATCATCATGCATGGTGTATAGAATTCCTATAAATAGAGGACCACCCCTCCTATTTTACTACGAAGTTCAAGACTTAGAGAAATTCAGATCTCTCGTCTCACAGGTGTAGTGGTCACGCAAGTGGTTGTGTGGTCGCGCAAGTAGAAGTTTTGCAAAAGTTGTCTGTTGTGCATCCAAGGTGGTTTGGGAGAGAAAGGGTGTGAGTCGCCCAAGTTTGGATTTGGTGAAGGAGGTGTCACGTAGGTGGTTTGGTGACACTTGCGCGTCAGGATTTGAAGAAACGCGATAGTTGGAAGTTACGCTCCAAAACCGGTTTCGGTAGAAAAGAGTGTGATTCGTGCATGTTTGAGGTTGAAAAATCAAGTGTCAAGCAAGTGGTAGAGGTGAACTTGCGCGCCGTCTTAAAACTTGTGTGTCTTCTTCGAGAATCTCCCTAGGTGTGGTTGAAGCACACCAGTTTTTTTGGGGCTGCGCGAAAGCTGGAAGTTTTCCCAATACCTTTGGTGAAAAGTGAGATTCGTCTACGGGTGGAAGTTAAACTTCAACAGAGCATCTAAATTCGATAGAGGATGTATTCATTAGCGATGTTGAAGAGACCTTCATGCCTATAATTTGAGTGGGACTTCACCAAAGGCTGTGAGCAAGGGGAGTCAACGGGAGTGACCCAAGGGACGCAGTGAGTTATCCCTGAACTTTTGTAAAGGTAGTGAGCCTAGGATAGAGTGATTGTGCCCGAACCTTTGTAATCCATAGCTAGTGAAGTTTAGTGGAATTTGGTATGACTGAAGACCTGTCAGCGTATGCTCCTTGGACGTATCCCTTAGTGGTGAACCATATAAAAAGTGATGTGTCATCTCTCTGCATGTTAATGTTTGCTTTCTGGTCATATCCATGTTACAGGTTTAACAAGTTCCTACCAACGTGGGAACAAGATCCATCACATTAAAATAAAAAGTTGTCACCCTGATTCACCCCTCCCCTCTTAGGGTGTCCCGAGGTCCTACAAGTGGTATCATAGGTAGGTTGCTGGTGTTAGATCTGTCATTTTTCATCATGGAGAATGCAGTCAACTCTAGGGGAATACCTCTCTTTGATGGAAGTAATTTTCAGATTTTAAAGAACCAAATGAAATCTCATTTAAGATTTCTTGGAATGGAAGTCCTCTTTGCTACTGTGCAAGGAATACAAGATACTGATCCAACAGGGCTTTCTATGACTGATACAAATATGAATGTTATTGACGCAGATGCTAAATCTTAGAATGCTATCCCTGTGGCTATCTCAGATCATATCTACCTAAAGGTTATGAGTTTCACCTCAGCAAAGTCTATGTGGGATAAACTTGAAAACATTTATGAATGAGACACCAAAGTGAAGGACGAGAAACATCAAGTCTTAAACAATAGGTTTAATGATCTAAATATGCATCCTAAGGAGAATGCAAATTCATTCTTCAATCGAATTACTGATGTTGTGGGAGAAATTAGAGGTCTTGGAGAAGAAATCAAAGACATTAATATCGTCAAGAAAATATTGAGAAGACTTCCTCCTATGTACAATTCAAAGGTGTCATCCCTTGAAGAAATAGATTTATCTAAACTATCTCTATATTATCTTTTAAGTAGTCTAGTGGCATATGAGATGAGAATCAAACCCGAAGATTCCATGACTTGTGTAAGCAAGGAAATGGCATTCAAAGCCATGGACAAACTGAAAATTTTAGAAGATAGTGGTGGTGAAGATGAAGAAGAAAAGGAAATTATTTCTCTCATCAATAAGAAGCTGAATAAGGGGAAAGGTAAATTTAAAGTTAAGTTACCTCTCATATGTTTTTGTTGGGGAAGAGTCGGGTACATTGCCTCTCAGTGCCAAAGAAAGTTTGATGATGATGAAAGCGAAGAAGAAGACATTGAGAAGCCTCGAAAAAGGTTTTTGAAAAAGGGAGGCTTCAAATCTAGAAAGAAAATACATAGGAAGTGTTTTTTCTGTAAAGAGGAAGATGATGATATTGAATCTTTTTAAGAAGAAGAACTAGAATTGAAAACATGAAACCATGCTTCCATGATGGCTACCATTGAAAAGTCAGAACCCTCGTTCAACAAAGGTAGATATAATCAGATTACTGTTAATGCTGATCCAAAGATTAAAATTAATGATTCCCTTCCAAAGCATGGGAATAAATTCAAGATATGCAATAAGTGGAAAGAAATAGTAGAAGAATCATCAGAATATGTCGATGATCTTGAAGCAGATATTGAACAACCAGAATAACTAGTAAAATTTCATTCTTTAATACTTGAAATCACAGATGACGTTGTGGAACTAAACCTTAGAATTTAAGAACAAGAAAAGGTCATAAATGACCTTTCATCCAGACTGGAAGAAAAGTCCAATACTGTTGAGGTTCTTAAGAAAGAAGTTATTACTCTTAGGAGTAAAAGTGAATGTTAATCAACTGCAAATGATGGTAAGAAGAAAATTCATTTTGGAAGATTCTCATATGAAGAATTACTGGCAAGATCCAAGTGTGGTTTAGATGGGGGTAGAAGAATATTGAGTGATCAAAGATTTTCTTGCATGGGAAAGAGTGGAATTGGCTGTGAAATTGAGACATCAACTGCTGTAAGTGAATAGAGCCAAAAGAAAGACAATTTGAAAGTTGGACATGTTGAAACGTTGCCTGAAGTGCTGAAAAAGAAACCCGCAATCCAAACTAAAAGGAGAACTGAAAATTATCCTCAAACATTCAGAAATGATAGGCAGTATAACCATTCTCCCATGGAAGAAGGTATGAGGAAAAATTCAAGTGAGAAGACATTTCCTCTCATGAAGTGTCAGTTCTGTGGCTATTTGGGCCATATCATGTCATATTACGAAGAGGAAAGGAGCTACTTGAATGGGGATGATATGGGACATCAACAAAGGAGACTAACTTCATATCCTCCATCTTCTAGAAGAAATAGTTTCGATGGATACTATTTTCATTGTTCTAACTTTGGCCATAAATCTATGTATTGCAGGTAGAGATTCGATAGATGAGATTTATACAACTCTCAGAAATGGGTCAATATTCATCCTCCTGATGGTGTAGATCTTACAAATAGGTTTTCTCCTCTAGAAGAAGATTATGGGTATGAAGAATCTGATTATGTGGAAGAAATAATTATAAGGTCGTCAATATCTTATACTCAATCTAATAACTCATGGAAAGAAAAAATGAAGATCGAGAAATAAAATCTTGCAGAAGTAGCCTTCAAAGCTACAAAGAGTAGCATCACTTGGATTTTTGATAGTGGATGCTCTTCACATATGATAGGAAATGATGACCTTTTGAAGAACATTTAAAATAAGGATGATGGAACAGTAAGGTTTGGTAACGATGGTGCTTTGAAGATTAAAGGCAGTGGGAATACTGCTCTTGCCATTGGAGAGCTAAAGAAGACTGAAGTTCTTTATGTGGACGGTCTACGCCACAATCTCCTCAGTTTAATTCAACACCATGAATCTGGGATCATAGTGACTTCCAACCAAAAAGGTTGTACTATAAATGGAAAAACACAGAATTCTCTTATGAAAGGATGTAAAACAGATGGAAACTTATATCATGTTGACAGCAAAGTAAACTCTTGTTATTTGTCTATTGAAGAAGAAAAGAACCTCTGGTATCAAAGGATAGGTAACATTAACCAACAATACATGGAAAATATATCTAAGATGAAGATTTTCATGGATATCCCCATTCTGAAATGTAAACGGGAAAATACTTGTGATGCTTGCATACAAGGGAAGCTAGTCTATAATTCATATCAACCAAAGAAGAAAAGGGCATCACACCTTCTTGATCTCATCCATACATACGTATGTGGCTCGATAAATGTTATAGGATCTCATGGAGAGATTTACTTCTTCCTTTTCATTGATGATTATAGTAGAAGGGCTTGTGTGATGGTGATTCATAGGAAGCGACAAGTACTTGGTTGCATGAAAACTTATCGCCGAATTGCTGAAAATGATACTGGATGGATAATAAAAGTCCTACGATCTGATGATGGAGGGGAATACACATCCATTGAGTTTGATAATTACCTATAAACACATGGAATACAGTATGAGGTAGCTGCTGTGAGAACTCCACAGCAAAATGGAGTTGTTGAGTGCTGGAATCGACAGGTCAACAATATCGCCCGGACTATGCTGATTGATAGTTGTATCTATCACCATTACTAGAAAGAGGTTGTTGAAGCTTCAGTGCACATTCAGAATTGAACAAGGCTTTATATGGGAGAAAAAAGACACTATATGAATTGTGTCATGGAAGGAACCCTTCATTGAAATATTTTCATGTTTTCAGAAGGAAATGTTTCATCCTAAATATAGAAGGAAATCAAGGGGAGTTTGGTGACAATGCTAATGAAGTAATATTTCTTGGGTATCCAATGAACAACAAAGCCTACAAGTGTTTCAATAAACGGTTGGGGAGGATTGTGGAAAATAATGATGTCAAGATAATTGAAGGAAAAACCCAAGATGATTCAAATAATTCTTATGCTGAGGAGATAGAAGATGAGAATGAATGTGAACATGGAGTAAATAAAAATACAAAAATAGAAGAATGTTTACAAAACAGTCAGGGGTCACATAATGATGTTGACTCGGAAGAATAATCTAAAGAAGAAATATTGGGTGGAGAGAATGCGACTAAACTTCATAGGAGAAATCAAAGATCTGAGATTGATCCATCTAACATAATTGGGGACAAGAGTGAACCCACACAAACAAGGAGGATTAGGAATAACACACAATATGAATTTTTGTTAGCTGTGGAGCCATCCTCATTTGAAGAAGATGAAAATGATGAATCTTGGGTGAAATCTATGAATGAAGAGTTAGATCAGATTGACAAGAATCAGACATGTGATCTTGTCTAGAGACCCGAATGCCACAATGTGATTGGTACAAAATAGATCTTCAAAAAAAGTTTGATGAGCATGGAATTGTTGTTAAAAACAAGGCTCAACTGGTATGTAAAGTATATTCCCAGATTGAAGGTATTGATGTTGAAGAAACCTTTTCTCCAGTGGCTAGACTGGAGTCAATCAGGATTTTTCTTGCCATGGCTCTCCAAAGAGGATATAAAGTATATCAAATGGATGTCAAGACAGTGTTCTTGAATGGTGTACTCGAAGAAGAAGTCTACATTGATCAACCAGTGGGTTTTCTTCTTGGTACTGACGAAACAATGGTCTGAAAAGTAAATAAATCACTTTATGTATTGAAACCGGCACCACGGGTGTGGTACTCCTGGCTGGATTCTTACATTAAGAATATGAAATTCAAAAGAGGAGGAGTAGATCACAATCTATATGTGAATAATTCCCCAAAAGATCAGTTCATGGTTCTAGTCTACGTTGATGACATTATATTTGGTGGAAGCAGGTAGAAATCATTGGATGAGTTTGCTAATCACATGAAATCAGAATTTGAAATGTCTTTGATTGGGGAGATCACATATTTCTTGGGGTTACGGGTGATTCAAATGAAGTATTAAACTTTCATTTCTCAAGAAAAGTATGCAAGAGAGATGCTGAAGAAGTTTAACATGCAAGACTCAAAACCAATGTCAACTCCAATTGTAGTTGGAACCAAACTTGGAAATCATGAGGATGGGACATCTGTAGACCCCACCATATACCGAAGGATAATTGGGAGCCTACTGTACCTGACAGTGACATGGATAGATATTGTCTTTGCAACATGTCTAGTGGACCTCTTTCAGAGTAATCCAAAGTAAGAACATATGTCAATATTAAAAAGAATCATGAGGTATATTCAAGGTACTCACAATTGTGGTTTATACTTTGCTGTAAGAAGGGATTGTGAATTATCAGCATTTTCTGATGCTGATTTGGTAGGCGATGTAGTGGAAATAAAGTCCACCATTGGTGGAGCATTCTATATTGGTAATAAATCTGTTGGTTGGTTGACCAAGAAACAAGAAAGTATTTCTCTTAGTACTGCTGAAGCTGAGTATATATCCACCACAAAGGCATGCACTCACTTGCTATGGATAAAGCAATAATTAATAGATATTGGTTATGAGTTGAAGCAACCAATGGTAATTTACTGTGATAACAATAGCGCAATTGATCTTACGAAGAATCCGGTTCATCATTCTCGTACAAAACATAATGAAATTAGGTATCACTTTATCAAAGAGAAAGTTGAACAAGGCGTGGTTAGAATGGATCATGTGGGAACTGATGAGCAAGTGGCTGATATCCTAACCAAGCCACTTTCAATGGATGTGTTTGAGAAGCATTGGTTGAACCTAAGTGTTCAGCCACCTCCCACTTGCATAAGCTGGTTAAGAAAAACCCCTCTCCCCCGTTATGTTAACTCTTTTTAATATTTTTGTTGATATGATGCAGGTTTATGGGGGAGATACTATCCAAGGGGTGTTTTGAGATATTCAATGAGAAAATACCGGTCATTGGGTTTATTTCCAATTGGGGAGAAAGAATAAATTCAAGTCATGTTTGGTATCACGATTATAATTCAGTGATAGGATAAGAAGGAATTCTTTGGACATGTAATGCTTCTGGGAAAATTTAAGAGAATTGCCTGGGCGTCATTGAGAAATTCCAAAACATGGGATCCCAATTCACACTTCCCCTATTGTTTTCTACACTGATCATTTCTCACATAGACATAGAGTGTTGGATGAGTTGATTCTTGCATTTTTGTTTTTCATGTGGATGGTACTCTATTGAATTTATTTACAGATTGCCAACAAACCCAAAGGGGGAGATTGTTAGAACCATGGCTGTCATTGCATGAATTGGAGTATGTTTTGTGTTTTTTGTCAATCCTCAGTGGATGTTCAGAATATATTCTAGCAAAGTGATCTTACAGTTCAAGCAGATAACAGTATTGAAGGTGGCACTGTTTTCCAGTGTTTTCCAAATTTATGGACCTCAAAATTAACAAAAGGAGAAAAGTTTTTTTGGAAAAGGGACTTGTGCACCGATTACTTGGAGGCTTGGAAACTTGTGCTTCATATGTTTTTCAATATCAGAACATCAATATGTGGAAAAGGAAGAAGGGGTGCACAAGTTTTGGGTTTGGTCACGCAAGTGACTAGCGCAGTAGAGACTAGGGCGATTGGACTTGCGCGTCGAGAGGAGACTTGTACGATGTCGCGCAGGGTGTCCAGAATGCCTATAAATAGAGGACCACCCTTCCTCTTTTCCTACTAAGTTCCATACATAGATAAATTCAGAGCTCCCTTCACGCAGGTGTAGTGGTCGCACAAGTGGTTGTGTGGTCGCACAGGTAGAAGTTGCGCGACAGTTGTTTACTGCACGTCCAAGGTGGTTTGGGCGAGAAAGGGTGTGAGTTTCCCATGTTTGGAGTTGGCGAAGGAGGTGTCGCGCAGGTGGTTTGGTGACACTTGCGCGCCAGAATTTGAAGAATGGAAATAGTTGATAGTTTCGTGCCATAAGGGATTTGTGCAGAAAAGAGTGTGAGTCGCGCAAGTTTGAGGTTGAAAAAGCAAGTGTCGCGCAAGTGGTAGAGGTGAACTTGCGCACCGTCTTAAAACTTGTGCGTCATCTTGGAGAAGCGCTCCAGGTGTGGTTGAAGCATGCCAGTCTTTTTGGGGCTGCACGAAAGCTGGAAGTTTTCCCAATACCTTTGGTGAAAAGTTAGATTTGTCTACGGGTGGAATTTGGACTTCAACAGAGCATCTACATTCAACAGAGGATGTATTCATTAGCAATGATGAAGAGACCTTCACGTCTATAAAATGAGTGGGACTTCACCAAAGGCAGTGATCCATGGGGATTCAACGGGAGTGACCTAAGGGATGTAGTGATCTATCCTTGAAGTTTTGTAAAGGCAGTGAGCCTGGGCCAGAGTGATTATTCCTGAACCTTTGTAATCCACAGCTAGTGAAGTTTAGTGGAATTAGGTACGACTGACAACCTGTAGGCATATGCTCTTTGGACGTAGACCTTAGTGGTGAACCAAGTAAAAATTGTTGTTTCATATCTCTGAATTTTAATTTTTGATTTTTAATAATATCCATCTTACAGGTTTAACAAGTTCCTACCAATGTGGGAACAAGATCCATCACATTAAAATAAAAATTTGTCACCCTGATTCACCCCTCCCCTCTCAGGGTGTCCTAGGGTCCTACAATAGTCACTATGTAGTCGTAATGGATGGCCATTTTCAAAGACATTGTAAACCTCCTTTGTGATATAGAAGCTATAATTTGTATCCCACCATAAACATCTTATGAAATAGAGAAGTAGTAATTTGTGACCCACTACAAAAAACCTATGTGATGTAGAGGTGGTGATTTGGGGTCCACCAAAAAGGCCTTTCATGATCTTTGAAAACTTGAATCCCTTTAGAATGCTTAGTATATGATCATATAACTCCTTTGTAGCCACCCATTTTATAAAATTAGATATCCTATACCTCTAAAAAATACTATACACCCTCTACATAATAGGAAACATCAATCACCATGGATCTAAGAACAATCAATTTGGATACTTTTATTGTTTAATTAGAAGCTTTGGATAGATCCATACATGTAATCTTGAAGTCAATTATCTAAATAGGAAAGACCAAGAGCTTCATAGAGGATTTCCTTCATAATGCACTTCTATGAAGCATCTCATTCCTGAGAAATACTATATAAAGGGACCTCACGAACTCAATTCATAGAGGATGGATTCTTGTAAATTCTTTCAAGGAACATCTTTAATGTTTCTACCTATGTGAGAAGGCCTATCTCTATTTACGTAGCACCCATACTACATGAACTGAGTGCTGTTGAAAGTACCCACTAGCCTATTCCCAATGGAATCCACTTTTGTTTCACTTAAACCATTATGATCACTTCATTAAGCACCCATGTGATAGTAAAATTCACCCCTATTAGGTCTTATCCTAAACCCAAGTCATCTACTTCAATTAAATCTACCCAAAGGACCTTCATGGTTCCCTTTTCTGGAGGTAAAAATCCGAAAAAGGCTAAAACAAGACCTCCCCCAAAACCACATGACATGTATCATCAAATCATCAGGTGAATAAGATTTCCCTCCCTCAAAATTTTATTTCCTTGATAAAGGTAATATCAGTAATTATCCTACTATATGAGTAGAACCCTCATGGTGATCACAATCATTTATTACCTTGATAATAAAGGGGAATTATCATGAGGATACTAGAGTAGACTATCTTGGATCATCATTCTCATCAGTTCACTAAATTTTAATTAACGATTCATATGGAATTAAGGTTTTTGTATAGTAATATGACTTATCCATATTCTCACTAATGATTTCATCCCCTTAAATCAGCAATGATCTAGGGATATCCACATATGGATAAAACATTCTAAAGCATAAGCTTCCCTCTTTCTCTCCTAGTTTCCAAGAAACCCTATGGGAAGCCCCTTGTGTCTTTCCCACACACATATACCCTTACTTATATATTAAATAAGTGTTCCACCTCCCTAGGTGTAAGTGCAAATCAATCATGCTCCCATTAATGATCGCATCCCTATAATTTATTAGTGAGTAGAGCCAGGCCATCCATGTGTAAGCCCCAATCAATCCTCTATTGTCGCCTCTTTCATGATATAGAATACCTAGTCACGTGATGTAAAACTATATAAACAATTACTTGGTTCATGATGTTAAACTACACAATCTAGTCCTATAACATGGCCTTAAACGATGGACATCAAACTATGTGGACTTTGATTCATATTATCCAGATTATGCCTGATACCTCATTGAGGTTGAAATGTAAAAATATATCAACCCATACCCTCATCAAGCTATATTCTTTATGAGAGAAATTATTTACCTTCACTAGGATATATTCCTCATGAAATCTATCCTCACCGTGATATATTTTTTGTGATTAGTTCCATTCTTTATTGGATCATATTCATAAGGATCCATAAAATACTCTCCTATAAGGTTCGTATTCCAAGTGATATAACCATCCCATAAGGGATATATTCCTTATGAGAAAACTAGAAATGGGTGCTCATTAATAATTCCCACACTAAAAGAATCTAGGAATATTTCTCCTAGTGTCCAATTAGTCATGGTTGTACAAACTTCAAAGGTTCCATGATGTTTATTTTTATACAACTTTACAAGGTGTGATGTGTCCCATTAAGAGAAACCAAACTACTTGGGTTCTAACTCCCTTCATAAGTAATTATAGAAATCCCTTATTAGGGTCTTGAACCCAAAATCGTGAATACTTATCACACCCCAAGATCATAATAAATTCCAAATAGTCCAGCTTGGTGGAATGAAATCAATGTATTTCTAATTAATAAAATAAATATGGACAAGCTTAGATATATATAAATATGTTTAAATTGATGCATGTTAATGATCAATCGTTATCACTAGGGTAACTAGTCACACACTAGTATTTGGGAATGATTCATTAAAAATAATTAAATATATAAGAGGATCCCTGTGTAGGATATAATTCCCCCAAATAGAGTGATATGATCTCGGCCTCCAATCCTCTTGACACACGTGCATTACAAGGTTTCACTAGAAAGGTACCAACAACTGCCTACTTTTGTAAAGTAGGCCCACTCGAACTCAAAACATCATAGAATTATTACACATTATATTTTTCATTTTAAACAATAATATTATGTATTTTCATTAACGAGTGATAAATAAAATTATTAGGGTGTAATTTATTTATGTGGTGGAAGGTAACACCCTGAGATTTTAGAATTTATTTTCCCTTAAATAAATATTTTGTTAAATAGAATGTATCACACAAAACACAAATCTAAAAAAACCATGACATGTTTTATTATAATGAAATATTACCATTAATACATTATGATAATACAACATGAAACGTCATTAAGAAAATTAAAAAAATTGTAAAACCTAAAACAAATAAGAAGATAATAATTAATTAAAATGTTTTATTATAAAAAAAAATTATTTTAACCCCTCAAATATTACTTTATTTTTTTTGTTTTTAAATAATAATTTTATGTGTTCTGATGGAAATTAATTAATGAAAATTTAATGGTTAGAATATAAATAATTAATGGGATGTTATTAAAATAAATTATTGTGGAAAAGGTATATTTCTCAATGATTTTTTTTAAAGTGTTATATTTTTTATCTTAAATTGGATTGATTATTTTTAAAGTATTATTCAAATAAATTTTTTCAATGGAAAAAATAGATTCACATTCATTGGTATGAAATAAGATTAATAAAACATAATGTATATAAATTTTTCTTCCTATAAAAAAACATTTTTATATTTTATTTTAAATTAAAATATAGACTCCTAAATTTTAGAATTTTAATTTGAAAAAAATGAAATTCATTTTTTGATTCATAATTTCAAAATTATCATTTGGTGAATTTTTTAGACTATTTTAAATAGTTTAACATTTATCTTAATAGTAAAAATATTGTTTTTACAAATACCGTACCTTTTATGAAACCATCAGAATATAAATATGATTCCAAAAATTATAAAACCATTTTCACAATAAAAAAATTATTTAATGATTAGAATAATGTTTAAAAAAATAATAAAATGAATTTATAAACTTATGTTTGATATTTTGGAAACAATTCTATATTTTATTCAAATAAAATAAAAACTTTTTGTAATTCTCTATTAATTAAATATTCAAAATATTATATTCGGTTTTTTATTATTTTAGCAGTCACATATAAATAATTTATTAAATCATAAACTAATAAATATCAATATTTTTCATAATATTTTTCCTAAATTATTTTTTATTATAAAATATATATTTTTCTAAAAACAATTTTTATAAGTTATGTGTTAATTATTTTAGAATTAATTTTTATAACATTTAGAAATTTAATACAATAAAATGTACTTAAAATTTGGAATCAACATTTTCAATGTAGGTTATAAAATTTTTTATTCATAAAAATAAGTTACCAAGGTAAAAGTTAGTTAGTATGGTGAAGGCTAATATTGGTAAAGGGTTTAAATTAAGGGAAAAGTCCAAAAATATCACAAAAATATCATTAGATTATTATGTAAGTTAAGGATCTACATACCTTCATCTTATCTTCATTTTTTTATGAAATATGGATCTATTTTCCTTGAATATAACTTTTCTTTTTATATTAAATATTAAGTATTTACTAAAATGAAACTCCTCTCAATTATAAAAAAACTCATCCACCACCCATTAAATGATGAAAAAAAGAAAGAAACAATTTCTCAATATGATATTCCATTAATTTTACTATCACACATTCTTGGACACCTAATCATAATAAAATGGCCAATTTCTATTATAATAAATAAATTTTCTTATAGAGTATACAATTTATTCATTGTAAGTAAAAATTTATGATTATTCCTTTTCATTTATCTTATTCAAAAAACTATTCTCAATTATGATATATAAATTTAATAAAATCCAAATAATATCATTAGGATTATAGAATTATGATATAATAATAAAATCATTTCGTACTCATACTTATCCATTTATTGTAGAAAGTTATTATATGGGTCGGTTGAACCATATACATGAAAGATGTAATAATTTTTTATAATGGGTTGTTATGGAAACATAATTAATATTATGATTTTATATTAACAATTCATTAATATTTTTTGTTGAATTTTAATATGAATATTTAACTCATTATTAATATATTATCAATTTATTAATTGAAAGTTCTTAAAATAATAATGTTATGGTCTTTATCTTGAAGAACTATACCTAAAACTCCCAAGGAATAAACATTAAAATTCATAATTCATTATGAAACATACATTAAAATAACTTGAATATTATTTATATTATGAAATCATTTACATTTAATCGTGACTGAAACCTTTATACTGAAATAGATTTGGAATGGTTGAAACCACTAAGAAAAAATGATCAATATAATATGAAACAAAGAAATAACTATATCGTAAATGAATAGATTGATATGAAAGGTAATAAACATTAATATTCTTATTAAATAAATTATTAATGGTTCTTATTTTATTATATAGGAATTTAAAATGTGTCCAACCAAGATGGAGTCTAAGGTAAGAGTTTCTCATCTCAAATTTCCTTTTTTGACACATGTTTCGTATTATGAACTTATTTTAATTTCTAGAATTTAAATAATGTATTTTTTCATATTATATAATGATTAAATTTTTATTCATAGTATTTAAAGTTTCATTCAATATTTAGTTATAAAAGGTATTTTCAATTCAAATTTACCAATGTCATCATGATTCTTTGTCTCAATTTAAATTCATAGAGAAATGTTTTCATATTGTGCCCCTTGTTATATTTTATATGGTGTAATTTGTAATGCCCTAGTATAAATTATAATAATTAAACATTATATTTAAATTAAACAATAATAAAATTCAAATTTTAATATTTCATTGAACAATAAATCTAATTTTATGGGATAAATATCGATTTTAAATGTAATAGGACAAAATAGGCCTATAATGAATTTTTGAAAGTTTTCCTTCGAAATAAGAATCTATAAATAATTAAAAATGTAGTATTGAAATATTAATAATTTTATTTATTATAATTTTTTATAATATGTATAATTAAAAATTCATTTAATATCAACTTTATAGGGAAAAAATTCTAGGATCATTTGGAGGTAAAAGGGGATTTTTTTTAAAAAAAATACTGTTTTAAAGCATAATAACATTCCATATTAATTAGTTAAAATAATATTTAATGATTAATTATTTAAATAAAATTTATAGATTATATATATAAATTTATGAATTTAAATTCATGTAATTATGATTATTATTCATATAGAAAATTAAAGATCATATTTTTCTTGAAAAAATCATTTCTTGAAAAATCATTTTTCAACACATTTTGAGAGTTTGTTTTTAAATTAGAATTTCCCACTTATATGAATTGAATTTGATAAAATGGATTCCATAATTGGAATAATAATAAATAATTTATTTAATAATTTCAACTTAATGTTCATTTATAAATAATAGTAAAAAAATTAAAAATAATAATTATAACAGTTAAGGGTTAAATGGGTTTATCGAGGGGTTAACCTAAATAGATAAGGGTAAAGATAGCCTAGAGATTTCTTAAAACCCATTGGTTGGTTATATTTCAACATTAACCATATAAACATAAAATATAAACTATTTCAGATCCATTTTTTCAAGAAATTGACTTCACATTATTTTAAAGCTTTAGAAAATTACAAGAGTGTCACTCGTCTAAATTTTACAATTGAAACTCATATAATCAGTTCATCACAACTATTAGTTTATTTAGCTCTATAAAAACATGATAAAATATCTCCACAACATCTTTAACTACATTATATAGGTTTTTCTCTTCCCAAAATACCAACCCTGTGGTACTTAATAAGAGATCTAAAGGTGGTTTTTCAAAGCGAAGGTAATTGACTACCCCAAGATCTATATTTTTTAATTCTTATTTTACCACATTAAATTATGTTTTAAAAATTAAAATATAATAACAAAATTATATCCCATATACATATAATTTATTATGTTTGTGGAATAATATTTATCCATCCCCTCTTCCATCAATTGTGGAAAAAAATCGTTGATCGTGTGTACGACAGACTATGGCCTCGTGAACTAATGTAATTTGTTTTCCACCACCAACTCTAGTAGGTGTATATAATGATGGATTTTATGAATATATATAATATATATAAAATAATTATACTTCTTTAATTATAATATATCATCTACCTTCTTACCTTCCAATCTGTAGAAAAACAATAACGTCTCTCACGTGTACTTGTGGACTACTACCTCCACATAGCAATGTGATTCGTTTTTCATTTTATTTTGACATGGAAGGTAATAATGATATATTTAATGAATATATATTATATATATGATATAATAATTATTATGGAAAGTTTAATTAATATTTTCCTTTATTTTGACTAATAGTGAAAATAACATGCATGTGTATGTACGGTCTACCGTCTCTATGAATGGTGTAATTAATTTTTCTCCCTCTACCTTTTACGGATAAATATAAATAAATATATTAAATAAATATGATATTTATATAATTATTAACATTATATATATGATATATCCATGCTCAAAGTGCAAGGACCAAAACTTACATGAAAAATGAAACAGTACTCTCATAAATAAAAATTTTAATAAATAATTATTGATAAATGGGTGTTTAAATGTGATAATTGTATCATATATGATATTATAATTATGTAAATTTTTCTTTTATAGAATTATTATAAGTTTAAATTAATATATATGAGGCTAAAATCACATAAAATTCAAGTCAACCATATGGTAAGAGTTTATTTCACAATCTCATCATTATTCGGGATTTTTAATGTTTATATCTTCACAGGGGTAATTGTTTTATATTTATATATTAAATAAATATTTTATTATTATCTATTTATTTCATTAAATTAAAAAAATCCATTGATATTCCTCTCTTTATGTACTCATGATACCTAAATATTTTTTTAATGAAAATAAACCTCGTTTTTCTACTTGATCGAGAATATTTATCATTTATGTATATATTTCCATAAAAATTTCTAAAATAATAGTTATAATATTCGAAAATGGTTTATTAAATACATTTTTACACATTTTTATCTTTTTATAAATTGTTTTAAAATTAATCTTCTATTAATTTTTCGAATGAGGTATATTTGATCTTTTTACAGAAAATGTGAAATGAATGTTTTTTTAACTTATATATCATGAAAAAATTTACTACCATCATGAAAGATAATTTATTTGAAGATTAAATTACAATTTTACTTTATTCCTTTCAAATAAAATTTTTTCTTTGATATTTGTGATATTTGTAAATGTAGAGTATGTTATTTCAAAATAAAATTGGTATTTCCTTCATGAATTATTCTAGTGATCTTTTTAAATTATATTCATATATATAAGTATTATTTATGAATAATATGATTTAATAGGGATGAATCTTCTCATAATATTAACCACAATATTCTGGATAGATTATTGTTATTTTAATATATTAGGAAATTTTTAACATTCTTTATTCTAGTTTTCTAATATAAATGTTTACATTGATTATGTTTCACCCCTTTCATATGATGAATTAATTGGACTTAGAAAATGATGATGGGGTCCCAATATCACCCCTTGATGCATCGTTTGGTCTCATGATACAATATATTTTTGATATTTGTTATATGGATTACCTATTTATATATGTTGTCTTGTAACAAGTCCTTGATAGTAAGATTATGATGTTCACCATTTTGCATTCAATAATTATGAAACTAGTTATAATTTATCATGTGATTTGTTTTTGTTATGTTATCCATAGAATTAGTCTAATTTTTAGGTTATTAGTTATATGGAATATTTTTTTATTGTTTATATCGACCATATTATTCATGTTTTTTTTACATTGTGATAGCCTCTACTATATGCTTTCCGTTACTCGAAAAAATGAGCTCACCCATTATTATGATTTCCTTTTCCTTGTATACAAATAAAGGATATATGAATGAAACAAGAGATTTACTAAAAGAAATAATAAATTTATAAAAATATTTATTATATTTTATTTCATGTTTTTCTACGTAATGTGGGAATCATGTATGTATATAGTCCTCTAATCCTATTAAACTATTCATTCCTTCAGGATGTGATCTGTTATTCTTATGCAAATGTAGTAAAATAACCAATTTATCTGGAATACTATAGTTGGGGTGTTAAAATTAGTATCAAAGGAAGTTTATTAGAAACCTTGGGAATTAGATTTAGAAAAATATAGATTAGGGAACATAACCCTATGACAAACTCTCTGGATATGTATAATTATAAAATAATATCATAATGTTTTTAGTAAGGTATAGATTATGTTTTTTCCAAGAAATACTTCCATACATGGGTAATAAAAGTGGATGTGGTTTTCAAATAGATACTTCTAGGAATAATAACCCAAAAAAAGTTGGTTAAGTATATATTATCTATGATTCTGGTGCATAGTGAGTGTGACCTTACTGTACACCCAGTTTGACACTCTTGAGAGATATGCTTGGGTTAATTCAAATTTTCTTTAAAACCCATTTTGAAATATTGTAAAATGTTAAGAATAATCCCAATGAAACTAATATTATTAATATAATATTACATATTAATAAAAAAATTATGTTACATCAAATGTTTTCCAAGTTTACAAATTATACATTATGTTTCATAATGTTAAGATCTAATATATTGTATTCCATTATTTAAAAATGAAACCTAATAAAATGAATGTGAACCAAATCAATTCATGTAATACATGCATAGTTTTTCATTTTGTGAAAGATAATGTAGTTGGAGATAATGAAATAATGACAATATTGGGGCATAGAGAAGTTTTTTGATCAGTAATAGGTTAGAATCATATGTTAATGTTTCATGCAACAACAACCTCCATCATTAAATGAAACTGTAAATATATTTATAATTTATTAACGGATAAGTTCTTTAGAGTGGATATTTATTTCTTTGGGAAACAATGAAATAGAAAAGTTTTTCATGAAATTTTATCTTCTCTTGGGGGATGCAGATCAATGGTTGTCATTAATCCAAAACACTAAGGATATGGAAGAAATATAAAATATGGAGTGGAATGATTTTAAGGTACTTTTCTGGGAAAAATATTTTCCTCATGAGAAATAAATGAATATGGAGAGATATTTCCTGAGTCTAAGACAAAAGGAATATGAAAATATTTCCAAGTATAAAGAAAACATTACAAGGTTATAAAGGCATGTTGCAGAAAACATATATAATCAAAAGAGTAAGATTTGGTATTTATTTTATGTGCTAAATAAAATCCTTTGAAGGGAACTATTCTTTAAAACCTTCTCATCATGCAAGGTTATAGTATCATTTTCTATCAATACAGAGAAATAATTCTCCAAGAATTATGACTTCAAAGTAAAACAAGATAAAATGATGGAAGCAAATCACTCTAGAAAATGAAGTAAAAAATGGGATAATGGAAGGGTTGAATTTTTAACGTGTAATAAATGTGTAATATAACTCTGTGGAATATGATTATTAGGAATGGGAGTTTGTTTCAAGTGTAGAGAGATATTCCATCCAGCTCCTGATTTCAATGGAAAGACAAAATTTTCCAATGTTTAATGCTTTAAATTTAAGGATATGTGGAATTATGAAAATGATTATCCCAAGAATCAATGGACTTTTCCTCTGAAAATTACAAGGGAGAATGTTAAACCATATATATTCACACAAACTAAGGTTGAATATTATAAATATGGGGTGATTGGTAATTTAGTCATAGCCTCAAATTTATCCAATGATTTATTTGATTTTGAATATTTTCACTTTTTTATATATTATTTTTTTTTTCTAATAAAATTAAATACTTACCTAACAGCATAAAAAGGAATTAATCATTCAATACTCTTAGTGTAAGTACCACTACAACAAGTATTATTAGTAAATTTCCATTATTACACCTAAATCTTCCCTATTTTCTAAATTTATTATTATACATATGGTTAATTTTTAAATAATCCTTTGTATAGACTAGAATTAAAAATATTATACAAATATTTATTACAAATAAAAGTAAATTGTGATTCCTGTTGATGGTTTGGAATTCCTTGTCTTTAGATGGGAGACTTCATCATTTGAGTCATGCCTAGATCCACCCCAGCATATTTTTTGAACGAGGATCTTAAATAAGAATAGAAAAAATAATCTACAGATGGAACATGTAATCTTAAATTTAAGGATATATCTATTTTATAGGATTACAATGATGCATTTCGTGGGGAATTACTTAGAAATACACCCGATCATGAAGGATAGATTTCTATTGATTTAATCCCTGATGAAATACCTATATAAAAGACTCTCTATAGAATAAAAACTATTGAATTAGTGGAATTAAAGAAACAACTGGAGAAGTTGTGTAATAATGTTTTTATATGACCTATTTTTTCATCTAAGGGGGCATATATACTTTTAATTAAGAAGGAATATAGATCTATGAGGATATGCATTGATTATATTAAATAGAATGTTGTTACAATAGAGAAGAAGTATCATCTACCTCGTATTAATGAAATATTTGATCAACTTTATGGAGATTAATATACATAAAAATTGACTTTCATTATAAAAATATTAAATTTTGAGTTAAGAAGGAAAATATTACAAAGAAATAATTTAATAAATGTTATGGAAATTACAAGTCTACAATAATCCAATTTGTTTTGAATAATGCAACCTCTATTTTTAGGGATCTAATGAACAGAGTATTCAAGGAGTATCTTGATGATTTTTTTGGTATTTATTGATGATATATTAGTTTATTATAAATGCAATCAGGACAATTAGAATCAATTAAAAATAATTATTGAGACTGTTAGAAGAAAATAGTTATATGTGAAATTATGTAAGTATAAATTATGGCATTAGAAAGTTTTTTTCCATGGAAATATTGTCTCCAATGATGGAATATCAGTTGATCATATGAAGACAATGACATTCAAATAATGTACTCCACCAACAAACATAACCATGTTACATGGATTCATTAGTTTGGTAGGTTAATATTGGGGATTTTCTCAAAATTTTACCCAATTGGCTAACCCGTTAATAAATCATACTCGTAAAGGGGTTAAGTTCACATGGGAATTGTAATGTGAAGAATTATTTGAAGAATTGAATTATATATTATTAAATTTAAAAATTTTAAAAATAATATTGGTAAAGGATGGATTTTTTACATACAATTATGCATCAAAGAAGGGACTTGGTTGTATCCTTATATATAATGATAAATTTATTGCCTATGCATCAAGGCAGTGAATGTCTTAGGAACATAACTATCCAACTCATGATATTGAGCTGATAGGAAAAATCTTTTCTTTGAACATATGGATACATTATCTCTATATATAAATATGTGAGGTATAAATAGATCATAAGAGTTTTAAATATATATTTTCACACAAAGAGCTCAACATGAGGAAATGATGATGGATTGAGCTACTCGAGGATTATTATTTCTCAATGCACTACCTTATAGGGAATGAAAATACAGTATCATACTCATTGATTATGATCAATTATGGAGAATAGGAAAAAATAAGGACTAAATGATATCCTATGTTGATAGATCTAGTAATGATGGATATAGAAATTATTATGGAAAGCAAAACATCACTCCTTTTTAAAATGATTTCCAACCCCTCTTTATTGGAAAAGATAAAAAGTTCCCACCCTGATGATGATAATTGTAAAAAAAATAATGTCGTGAATGATGAAAAGTTGGAAGACATCATATGTGAAGTTAGACTTCTAAAATTTGGAAAGATAATATGTAATTATTTCAGACATTACTTATTTATAGGAGAAGTTGAAAACGAGACTTCAACATCAAACGACCATAAAATTTGATCAAGGCATCTCTTTGGGATCTACCACATATAAAATTTATGTTTGTGATGAGATCTATGACATATTAACAAATGAGAACCAATCACTATTTTTTCAATGTAAAAAAAGATCCATAATTCCTTTAAAATTGAGTTTTTTTTGAATGGCAATATTTTTGAACAAATAATGTGATTTCAAAATTTTTTAAGATTCATTTATATGTATGTTGGGTCATCTATGATTTTATTCTAAGAATTTACATTCCTACTGATTTTATGGTGTCAAAATTATTTTAGTTTTGTAAAACCCTAATATTTAAAAAAAACTATGTTCGATAGCATATACAACATGCAACACTAAGCCTAAACAAAACCCGAAACATTATTATTTAAATATGACCATTATAACCTAGTCTTTAAATTGGAGGGTATGAATAGGATTAAATAATTTATTACATGTATATAAATTTTTTAATCAATAAAAATTTATTGTTAAATTCATAGTAAATAATCATTGGAAGTTTAGTAAAGTCATTTTATTCTTCAAAAATATGTTTTCTAAAAAATGGTTATTATAACTTTTTTTGAGAAAATATTATAATTCATATCTGTAAATTTTATGAATTTTATTTTATTAAAAGGATATCAGTATTTATATCATAATATTAAAATTATCTTGTGATGAAATTTTGAGATTTTTCTAAAATATTTTAATTTTCAATGAATCGTCAAAAATAATGATTTTGATTAAAAATAGTATTTCATTTTCAAGTGTTTAAAAAGTAAAATTATATTTTTTATTATTTTTTAAAAAATTAATTAGTAAAATTTTATTAAAAAATATTTAATTATGGTCTTTGGAATGAATTTTATACTTATATATAGTATAAAAACATTTTATACATAAAAGGTATTTTTTTGGAAAACTGTTTATCATCGTGTCTCATGGGTATAATTTTAAATTAAACTCTACCACTTTTTTGAATTTAATATTGAAAATAGATTCAATATATGGAATTATGAGGTCAAAATTTGGTTAATAGTTCTATTTTATTTTTATTTACTATAAATTTTAATCATAGTAAATAATGTTATAGCGGTAAGGGTATAATGGGTTAATTAAGGGAAAAATAATGTGATAATGGAAAAAAAGTAACCCAAACATTGACTTACTTTTATTGTATAGTTATATTTCTACATAATCTTTAAAAATTATAATATAATACCTTTTCCATTTGTTTATGATTTTGAACTTTTTAATAATTGAGTAAAGACAAGAAAAAATGTTATCCTCTTACATTTAAATATCCCTTATGTGTTCACAAAGGGAAACAATAAAGGTAAAAATGAGTATTAATAGTTATATTGAGAATAATTAAATTATTTTTATTATATTAATTTATTTATAATTTTTAGTAATTATATAATTAACTTAACTACTTACACAACTGTGATGTGGTATTTATTTAATTAAAATAAAACTAAAATAAATTATTTTAAAAATATATATTTTAATATAACATGAATGAATTATTGTTTTCAAAAAAATATAGATAATTAAATCATATTTTTGGTGTTTTAAAGTTTATATTCTAAATCCATTTTTTCTTTATGTTGTTAAAGTCAATTTAAATTAATAGTTTCAAAACTAGTATTGATGATATTTTATAATAAATAATGTTTTATTAATTGATTGAAAAATTATTAAAAATTATATTTGGAAAATTAACTTTTATATAGTTGATAATATCAATAATGGTCCATTTATGGTCATTTATTCCTTTTAAAATAACTTTCTTGGCCTCTAATGAATAAAAACATTAATATCAAGGTAGTTGTCAAAAAGGGTTAACACAGGTTAAAATAAAAATATCAGGGTGCAAATATCACCTAAACTTGTAAAAAAAAATTATGAGATTTTTTTTCAAAATAATAAAATATTTGAATATTACCATTTTTATCAATTTTAATATGAAAATTAATTTATATTAATTTAATAATTCAAGAAACTCTAAGAGTTCCCCTCCCCTCTCTTATAAAAGGTCACCCCATCTCCTCTTTTATTAAAACTTCAAAAAAATTATTTTGGAAAATAACTTTTCTGATACATTACTCACATCCCTCCCCACATCTTATAATCCTTTTATTGGTCAGAAAACGAAACTAGGTACTCTTTTTTGGTGAACCTTTGTACGAAGAAGAGGTATAGTTCTTAATAATGTATTTTCATTTTATTTCTTCTTCTACCTCTTATAAGCATTATTCAAACATAGTGATATAAAAACACCAGAATATTACATATAAATATTAATTTTTATGTTTATTTAATGACCTATATTAATCTTCTCTTCCATAAAATTTGAAAAAAAAACCATCGTTTGTGTGTACGACAAACTACCGCCTTACGAAACAAAGTAATTTGTTTTCCATTCCTAGATCTCACAGCTGGATATACTGATGAATTTAATATATATATATATATATATATTTCATGAAATTTTTTTCATTATGGAAAATTAGTATATCAATCATTTTCTTAAATTTCATGCCCTGAAAAATGATAACGTCGTTCGCGCATACATTTGAACTGTCACCTCCACAAAGCGATGTGATTCGTTTTTCATCACCACATCACTTATATGATATATATAATTATATTTAAATAAATAATATTATATTTATGATATAATAATAATTTTATACAAATAAAATAATATTTACCTTCTTTGAATAATGATTGTTGAAAAATGGAAACATTTCCCATTGGTACGTACGACCTACCATCTTTGTGATTGTAATGTAGTTCAATTTTCATAATCTTATTTCAAGATTTGTTTTATAAGTATAATTTATTTATAAAATATTAATTATATAATTATTATTATTCTATTTATGATTAAATAATGACCTCTTTGATAATAGTCAACCTACCAAAGTTGTTTTTGACTTATGAGCTGAATGTCATCAAAACGTTCGATGTGAACTTAATTTATTAAGTAATTATATATAACCTTGTATTAAATAAAATAAAATGAATAATGAACTGAAAAAATATTCATAATAAATTAAATAATTAACATAGTTTTATTCTTTATTATGATAAAGAACATTTTTGATGGGCCATCCTAAATGTAAGGGACTTTCTTTTGAAAAAACCATCTTTTAAAATTTCTCTTCTATCTATTTTTTTTCATGTCTATGTTCTTCTAAATTTTTTCATAAAAATTCTTATTTATGATAAAATGTATTCTAAAGAAAATTTATGATTATATTTAACTTTTTTTCAATATTTCTAAAAATGAATATTTTTAGGGTTTTACATAAGGGTCATTTTACATTAAAAACCTCATTCTAAATATTTTAAATATTTATTTTCTAAATATTTTTCTTCTATATTCATATATTTAAAATTATTTTAATGATATAAATGAATTATAGAAATCATTTTATATCACCTTTTAATTTTTTTCAAAGGTCCTCAAAAGTAATATTTTTATGTAATTTATATGGAAAAAATTTGAATTTATTTACAAAATACAATTGTAATATTCTATTTTAACATATATGGTGACAACGAATTTTCCCACCACTATAACTATTATTTTGTCTTTGTATTATTTTATAATTTCTCATTTTTTGTTTAAATAAAACCCCCCTTTCCCTTTTCTTCTGGTAATTTTATTTTTGAAATTGGGTTTTTAAAAAGTAAATATTGTTTAAATATCTGAATTTTTTTTACACATGGTTTCAAAATAGTTTATCATGGGTTTTATATAAAAATTTTAAATATTAAATTGTTTTATTCGTGATTTAGTCCTTGAAAATTTTTATAAGATTAGTTTATTCCTATATAGATCATGATGATGTGTGATCCTAATATACCTTATACGATGGGTGTTCCCAGATAGCGCTCTGATGCATTATGTAATGATTTTGTTCTCTGGATAATTAAATTATAAGAAGACCATATAGTTATTACAATTGTAAGGGTTATTGTAATGGTTCTATGATGATTGTTTCCCAAGGAACTTACATGAATTTTCTATACTTATATATGGGTTTTCATGGAAATCATTTGATTAAAAAAATTTAAACTAAAGATCTCTTTATTCAAAGAAATTATTTTTCCCTTTTTGGGTAAAAAGGTATGTTTTCAAGAAAAAAAATTCCTAGGGTTCTAATGTTACTTAGAAACCCTCTTGATTAATTTTTTTAATCTTATTCTCTTATGATTTTTTTTATGAAAAACTTTGGGAAAAAAATAAATTACATGTGTTTTAATAGAATTTTTTTATGATTTCATATATTTAAAATAGACTAATGTGTTTATCCTTTTATATTTATGTCCATTAATAATATTTTTGTTCTCATACCATGTTTTAATGTGTTTTTTCATGGGTTTTAAGGATTGTTAATAACAAATAATAAGTCAAGTTTAAATTCATAAATATTTTTTATGAAAAAAATGCGATTCATTTTAAATGTTTTATATTTTGATAAAAATATATATAGATCATAAGTTATCACTTTGAAAAATATTTTTTCATATGTATGAGTTATATCCTAATTATCTAAAACTATAATCTTGAAAATATCTTCAAATTCAAAAAAAGTGAATTATTATCTAAAAACTCCAGATTATGTAATTATTTAAGGTTCAATACTTATATTTTCTATTAGGGGAAAGGTTTATATATATATTATAGATTATGATTTTTTTATGTTAGGTTAACTTAAGAGTTATGGATACCATTATGGGTTTATATTTTTAAGGTTTCTCATATGTTCAAAGGCATATAATTATATTTTAAGGTATGTAATGATATTTTTTTAGACATTTTATTAGGATGGGTTATATTTAACCCTTGGGTTTTACATAAAGAATTATTTCATAAGATTTTTGTTACATTTTTTGAGATGTAAGAGGAAATCTGTGAGATAACCTCTGAAGTTAAAAAATTATTTAATGTTGAAGTTATTATAGTGGGTTTTTAGGATTTAAGACTAATAGTATTAGATAATTTCTAATGTTATTTAATTTACAAGGTATATTTTCATTTAAACAAAGAAAAAATCATTTTTTAAATGATTGTTAAAATATTTCTGAAAGATTTTTTAAAATACAAATCACCCACAAGAAACTATTTCATTTATCCAAATCCTTTTGATTTCTCTTAAAATATTATGGGTCATGGAATCATTTCATTTTATCTCAAAATCTCAACTTTACCAACTCTATTGAAAAGGGAAATACAACAAAGGAATTCACCCTTTAGTTTTTGGAAGTTGGGCATCATGCTAGAACATAAAGGGAAAAATAAAGAAATCATGACGTCTAGACGTAAGGTATGAATTTTTCTTATGTTCTAAGTATGAAACATTATTGGGTTAATTTTTATGAATCATGAGAAAATAATTCATATTTTCTATTGTATGAATGAATGATTAAGTAATAAGACCAAAAATAATGGATAATGGTTTTAGAAAGAAGCTGTATTAAAAATTTATCTATTTATTACATTTTCTAAATTATGATGTTATTGAATTTTATCATTGATAATATGATATATTTTAAATATTATGGTAATTTTGTAACACCTAATTATTATTATATAGTGGGTTTTTTATTCAAAATTTAGAACATTCGTTGGATGGAATCGATACCTATGAAAAGTTTCATAATAAAAAGGTGATAATTTTTTGGATATATTTATTTAGTCTTAATAGGATCTTGAGGTATATGTAACCATTAATATTAACCTATGTTTAATTAAATTTTATTTGAGGAAGAATTTTGTTGCATTTTGTTAACATAATTTTAAAGGTATTTAGAACCTTTATGGTTTATATGTTATTTGATATTGAGGTAATTATGGGTTATTTTAATTTTGGAACATGTGTTTTATCATACAGATATCCATGGGACTAAAAAATGATTTTTTTATTAAGTAATTATTTTTATTTAAAAATAAAATCACTATAATTTTGGGCATCATTATATGATATTATTGGATTTTATTTGAGGAATCAAGGTTGAATCATATTTTATAGATATGCATGAATTTAATGTTTCTTTATAATGATTCATGTCATTTATTGAAATGATTAGAATATCTTTGAGATTATATAATAATGAATTTAACAGTGATTGATATTATTTTGAGATTAATGTAAAATTTTTCTTGGAATAAACTATGACCAAAATTTTTCTCATTTTTGGGTTTCAATATTGGTTGAGAATATTAAGGTTACTTATTTATCATATGTTCTAATTTGTACTTTGGGTGTTATTGTAAATTATTTCATGATTAATGATATATTTCATCATATGATGATTTATTCATCTTTGGGAATTATATTATATTTTTCTAAAAAAATTAGTTTTGGTTAATAACTAGAGATATGTGTTATAGATTTTTATCCTTTTTTGAAATTATGAGATCTATTAGAAGTTTATTTTAGTGCCTAATACATTAAAAACCATATTTAATAACACATTTTGTGGATAAAAATATGATATCCTACTGGAATATATTAAAGGATGAAATTCTACTTATTAAGTATGTATATTTTATTATGTTTTTTGTCTAGATGGTAAAGTAATTCCTCAACTACATGAAAGGGAACTTGAAATAAAAATGTTATTCTATTAACTTCATTTATGTTTAATCAATAGTATTTTTCACACCTCAACTATTAATGGTTTTTTGGATATTAAATTTTTATTGATCAATCGCTTTATTGTGATCAATGATCTTTATCACTCTCCATAATTATTTGGATATTGATTTTTTTATCCATGTTCATATTTTCACTTCCCACCAATGTTCTACAATTTTGAAACCTAGTTTTTTGTTATTACAAATGACCATCATATTTTCTTTTCCCTCTTTTCAAAAGGAAGTTTTATTAACCCTTTTAATGATGTGGGATTTCAATAAAGATATTTTATGATTTGAAACCCTTTATTTATGAGCTCAAGTTCAAATTGTGAGGACACAATTCAATAAATGGTGGCAGAATATAACACCTTTATATTTATAAAAAACTATATTTGATAGCTTATACAACATACAACATTGATCCAATATAAATCATGCAATATTATTATTAAAACATGATCATTATAACCTAAAAGATAAATTAATGAGTATGAATAAGATTAACTACATAATGAAATATATATATATATATATATATATAAACAATTTACTATAAATTAATTGATAAATTATTAGTAAATAATCACTCAAATTTTAGTAAAGTTACTTTATTCTTCAAAAATATGTTTTCTTTAAAAATGGTTATTATTATTTTGTGAGAAAATATTGTAATTATTTTATATAAAATGTAGTAATTTTATTTGAATAAGAGGATACATTTTTTAAAATCCGAATATCAAAATTATTTTATGATGATATTTTTAGATTTTTCTAAAAAGTTTGATTTTTTAAATAAATAGTGAAAAATAATGATTTCTATTGAAAATTGTATTTTTTTTTCAAGTGTGTACAAAGTAAAATTATATTTTTTTTATTGGGTTTAAAATTTAATTAGTTACCTTTTATTAAATATAATCTAATTATGGTCTTTGGAATGAATTTTATACATAGACAGAGTATTCAAATATTTTATACATAAAAAGAAATTTTTCTGAAAAATTATTCTTCATCATGTCTCACATGTCTAATTTAAAATTAAATTAGGAATCTTATTTTAATGTCATAGACTTAACCAAGGTACATACCATTTAATTTTTTGTCCAATTCCTTAAAGTGACATAGGGCGCGCGCCCGCATGGTTTATTGCGGGTCCTGAGTAGCAATTAATGTTTTAAATGGGTGTATGAGATTTATGTAAAATAATACATCACACACTAGTATAGTGTTTTGGGTTAAAAAAATTAAAAATGATTAAAAGAAATAGAAAAAAATTAAATTAAATCAAAATAGATGAAAAAGTAATGAAAATAAATAATAAAATAAGTAGTGAACATGAGTAGAATAAAAATAATTAAAAATTGGTTTAGTCCATTTTATTATTATTTTTTATGTTCCTTTCTCTTCAATTTTATTTTTTTAATGTTATTTTATTTTCCTTTTTCTTTGTTTTATTTTTTATTTTTTCCCATTCCCTTATTTCTTTCCTTTTTCTTTTTTTTTCTTTTCTTACCTCTTCTCCTCCATCTCTTGTGCTTTGCACCCCCCTGCATAGGTGGTTTGCCACCCCTCCTCCTATTTTTGAAGACCTATAAACCTCTGATTCTTCTCTATTTCCAACACCTTTATATGTGTAGTGAAACTATAAGTAAGTATAATCATCCTCAAAAAAATCATTGAGTTTCATCCTATCTCTATTTTATAATCTTCTACATAAAGTTTTTGCCCAAAATTGTGGATTTTCCTAAATCCTTCGATTTCTTTCATTTTAGGCTATATCAAAGGTTTTTGTGGGATGTGAGATATACTATGACTATAAGGTAGGTTTTCTTTTAAATTTACTATTATTTCATCTCTTTATATAAATCACACTATTGTGCCACTCATCGATGCCTACCAAAGAAGCCTAAATAATGTGTTTAATTTTATTAAATTATTTCGTCCTGATCTTTCCAACTCTTGTTTAAGGCTAACCCCATCCTTGGTTATTGAAATTACTTTGGATACCCATTTGGGTGTGCTGACATAGTAGGCCTATTTTCATTTGGTATTTAACTATTATTTTATCATTATGTGTGTGTGTGTGATAACTTAGGTTGAGGTTTTAAATTGATAATATTATTTAGGATGAATCTTAAAACACCTATTTTGTTTTACTTTAATTTTATTATTCCTAAATAAATTTTTTATAATTTTTTTCATTACATTCTAAGTAATAAATTCATTATGTCTACTTACATTTATAAAGTTCTACTTCTATTTAATATTATGCTATTATTATTAGTTGTGATAGTTAGCTAAAATGAATAGTAAACGCGCCATTAAATTGGTTAATTAAATAGCAGAAATCATAAATGTTTTTTCTATTATATATATATATATATATATATATGATTTCTCTGATATTTTATATATATCGGTCTGGGGAGAGAACTTTTGTTTTATATTAAGGACCCACATTTGGACTCTACATACTCGATGGTTTACCATACAACACTTAAGAAATGTGATGTTTTACACTCACCTAGTAAGAGATTTCCCCAAGATTTTTCAATAATATTGGTTGATACGGGTTCCTTAAGTGGAAACCAAGGACAGATCTGTTGGAAAATTGGTTATGCCCAACCTCGGCTGATACTTGATCCCTTACGTGTGATACCTATGACCGAATCCTAGTTAACATACCATGATTGATACTTGTACTCCTACAAGGATTTCCTTGTATAGGCTCATGGAATTGAATTGAATTTATTGGATTCTATAAAGTGAACCTCAAGAATGGGTTCATACTCCACCTCTTAATTTTCCAATTTTAATATGAATTCTTAGGATGTTTTATTAATTATTCATAGAATTTTTCTTCATGCTTTTCAATACCTCTCTTGTTCCTTTAGCGCACCTAGTTTTACAAATGTATTAGACCCCAATCCAAAGAACAATTTCTAGGGTATTCTATTTTTGGTATGTTGTGTTAGTTAGGCCTTACTATGTATATATTTATATCTTTCTACATTACTAGGTACTCTTTTAGACTCCTGGCATAGTTTGAATTAGGTGGTATGGAAAGGGTGCCCTCTTTCAAACCCAAACCAAGTTACAGTCTTTTTAAATTATTTAAATTTGTGAATTTATTATATATGGTACACTACTATTTTTTTACAAAATGAAATGGAAAGGCCTAGACTCCATGGGTTCCAACCTACTAATATTATATCTTATGCCCTTCTCGGGTGTTTTTTGGTACCCAATTAGACTTTATTTTTGCAGGTGTGGATATAAGAAATCACGTCGCTCCTTATGCTTGATTGCTTTGCTGTTTTGGATGGAGTTTAGGGGTATAGGACCGATCCTATGCTTGGGATTCCATGTGTCAATTTTTGGCCTTTCGGTAGTTTTTGTTAGAATTTAGTCTATGTGTGTACCCTCTATCCATGCACTTTTATTATTTTCATTTGGAACCATACATTGAAATCATCTTGGTATTGTTATGATTATTCAACTTCCATAGTTTATTTATTTTTGGGGTCATTTCTCTACTTCTACTGTTGTCTGTTGCTTTTCAATACTGCTTCTTCTACTTGTTTGAATATTATCTTATGTTGTGTGATACCTTTTCCTATGAGGGAATAGTCTCCTCGTAGACTTAACCAAGGCCCTCACTTCTACTCGGCAGCCTATATCATTTGGAGAGATGATCTTGAGGTCCTTTGGACTACCATGTTTGGGAAATTTTTAGAGGCACTCAGGGTGGGACATTACAAAGTGGTATCAGAGGTAGTTTTTTCCTTTTTTTCTTACTATTTGGGTTATACAAGAGACTAGGAAAGGAGGATTTGGAAGTTACCTTATGCTTGGATGTATCAAACCCATGTACAAGGGAAACCCAAATTTCCTAGGTTGGGATCTCAGTTATTTGTTATACAATTTATTGTTGATATGATTTTACCATTGGGTGATTCACTTGTTTTATGCTATTACTAGTATTTTTATTATTGAGATGATAAATTTTGATTATTTTAGCCTAATATCATGAGGGTGTTTCACTAAAATGCATCATATTAGGAACCTTATGAATTTAAATGACATTAATATTTTTATGTCATATCAACTATCAGTATAGATCTTACTATTTACATGTGAGTGCTTTAGGTTTAGTTGTAATATCATGTATCACTTGTTTATTATAAATATAAGGTGTACTATCTTTCAAGATGAAATGGAAAACCTAAGTGGAATTTTTTAGACTTTGAATTGAATTTTCTTGGGAGGCCTTTCACCTTCTCTTTTCTTGCTACTCCATTACTTGTTTACCACTTCTTCCATATAATCTTGTCTAAGGTATGTGTTTGGAGATTATAGATAAATGTCTTCAAGACTTATATATGTTGTAAACTAGAAGAGTAGTGATGATAACATTCCAGAATTGGTGGGTCTGGAACCACCAATAGTGCTTCCTGTGGAACCACAATTTGTACCTCCTATAGTCCCTCTTGTGTAACTTCCTCCCAATGATCCACTGCGCACCGACGCTCAGTTCAAGGATAGTCTTATCAGGTTCATACAGTTATTTTGGAGTGTTCCTAGGCTAATACTGACTATGGAAGAGTTTACACGGGATTTTCTGTGGAAAAATCCACCCTTTTTATAGGTGGATGGTGGTCCCAATGCTCTAGAGTAATGGATAGAAGCTATGAAATCCATCTCTAACCCTAATAAGATTCTTTGAGACTGGAGGGTAATACTTTTTGTCTCAATGTTTTGTGACTCTACCAAGCGTTGGTGGGATGTAATTTCTTAGTTAGAGTAACAAAGAGATATGATTTGCGCAGACCTCTAGATAGCTTTCTATGATCAGTTTTTCCTACAGACTCTCTGAGAAAATCATGCCAGGTATTTCCTACATCTTTAGTTGTGATCTATAGTACTGTTAGAGTATTCTAATTGTTTCACTAATCTCTAGAATTTTGCTCAATCTCTGATCGGTGACATGAAGTATACTACGAGGCACTATGAGGATATATTTTCATATATTTTCTGCTCACAGGTGAACATATTTCATCTAAAAACTATTATAGATATCATGAATCAGGTCTTAATTACGGAATTAAATCTTAGGAATGTTGATCATGTGATCCAAGGTGGTTTAGTTTCGAGGTAGGGTAATGGTTATTTAAGTAGTAGGAAGTGTCGTTTTGAGGGTGAACATGGGGAAAAAACTTGCTAAATGACACATACTTATAGCACTACTGTATTTTAGTAGTGTATAGGGATCGGTCATAAGAAGTTATAGGGTACGAGAAAGCCAATGAAGTGTTGAGCTTGCATAAAGATGTGTCACCATCAGCATTTTTTTCATTCTTTCCCTTCAGCCTCTAGTGGAAGAGGATCTATTCTAGAGCCTCTATCAGTTATGGGATCTACAGCTCCAAATATTATTGGGAGTTCGTTTTCCACCGACCAATCAAGCTGATGAATTATAGGCTATGGATGAGGAATTCATGTATCAGAACACCGACATCAGCTAAGTGGACCTAATCAAACTAGTTATAAAACATCTCAAGAACGAGGTTTACAAAATATGAATGTAGTGCAACCAACTCGGGTGAAGTAGAGACCAGGGCCTTCTACAGTTATAGGTATTATCCTTGTAGCCTCTACTTTATTTTATACCCTTTTTAATATTGTTTCTTCACAATCTTTCATATATATTTTAACTATTGAGAGTTTGGGTCTTTCCATCGAATTCTTTTGTAGCGTTGTGTTTCTCAACACTCCTTTTGTGATCAGAACAGAGGGCATACACTAGTTCCATGAGTTCCCCCTTGACATATGTGGGTAAAATTTCATTTGAAATTTATTTTCCCTTGAGATGGCCGGATTTAATGTCATTCTTAGTATGGACTTTCTCATTTATTATTTGAACCATGGGGATTGCTATCACCATCGATTTTCCTTTACAACACCTGAGGGAAGAACTTTTATATCGAAGGGAGAATATAATATCCAGGAGATCAAGTTGGGCATAAGTGTTCTAGGTTGGGCACCATGATAACTCAACTAGAAAGTATCTTTATGAGTGATCAAGGATTGCAGTCAATGGAGGTCCCTACTATTGTGGATTGCTTCAAGGACATCTTTCTTGACCATTTCCTCTGCGTACCTCTTATGAGGGATGTTGAGTTCACTATCAAGCTATTTCTAGGTGTGGTACTAATGTCTATTCCTCTTTATATGATGGAACCTAAATAGAACCAGGAACATAATAAGTAGCTTGAGGACTTTGAGGATAAGGGTTTTATCAGACCTATCACATCATCGTGGGGTACATCGGTCCTTTACACCAAGAAGGAAGATGGTACACTAATATTTTTTGTGTATTACTATAGAATCAACTAGATTATAGTGAAGAATAAATATTTTTTTCCCCATATAAATGACCTCTTCAACCATCTCTGAAGAGAAACTATTTTCTCCAATATTTACTAGAGTTCGAAATATCAATAGGTGTGTGGGAATCTATCTAACATACCACATATAGCATTTTGGAGTAGGTATGACTTATACGAGTATTTGGTTATTCCATTCGGTCTCACGAACGCTTTGGTTGTTTTCATGGATCAGATGAATCAAGTATTCCATCTATACCTCAATTATTTTGCAGAAGTCTTTATTGATGACATCTTGGGGTATTTTCACTCTAGAAACCACCACAAAATCCATCTTTAGATCATAATGAGTACACAGAGAGAGAACCTGTTATATGCGAAGCTCAATAAGTGACACTTTTGGATTAATAAGGTCCACTTATTGGGTCACATCATATCTATGGAAAGCATATCAGTTTACCCATAAAAATTGAGGGTAGTAGTTTCCTAGGGGACTCCCAAGAATGTGTTTGATATGTGAAGATTCTTGGGGATTTATTGCTATAACAGATGTTTCATCCATGACTTATCCCACTTAGCAACAACCCTTATGGCATTGAATAAGAAGGTTTTGTAGTTCATATGGTATAAATAATGTGAAAAAATACTTTCAGGAGTTAAAGGAAATACTCACGAAATATTTGATCCTGATTTTTCTTAAGCCAAGAAAAAGTTATATTATTTACTATAATGCTTCAAGAATAGGAATGGGTGTAGTTTTGATGCAGGGAGATCGAGTTGTGTCATATGCATCCCACCATATGAGGTATCATGAGAGGAACTATCCTACACACAACCTCAAATTAGGAGTAGTGTTTTAGACTCTTTGTTTTTTTAGACACTACTTTTTGGGTGAGAGATTTATTATTTTCACAGGTCATAAAATCTTGAAAACAATATCTACATAGCAAGACATAAATTTGAGGTGGTGCAGGTGGGTCAAATACCTGAATCCATTCGACTTTGAGCTTTATTATACCCATGGTAAGGGTAATGTCATTGATGATGCTTTAAGCCAAAAAACACAGACACAAGCCATCCAGGGAACCAATAGTGAGTGCCAGATAATGGATTTATTTTCTGAGATGAATCTGGAGGTTCAGTAGCAGTGTGAATAACCATTTTCTAGAAACTCTAGAAGTGAAATCCTTTCTACTGGAGTGAGTCTGTATGTGATAGTTATCTGATCAGGATGGGATTATTTTGAAGAATAGCATCATAGGAGAGAACCCACATTCTGGTAGGGTTATTAGTGGTAGTGAAACTCAGTTATATTGTTGTTGTGTATGGGTGCCTTATGATATTTGGGAAGAGCTAATGAGATAATATCATCCCTCATTTTTGGGAGTTCATCCTATATTTACCAAGATGTATAGATATATGCATCGTCAGTACTCGTGGTCAGGTATGAAGAAGGAAACAGTATGTTTCATTTCCCTGTGCTCCACCTATCTGTAGGTGATGGCAAAGCACCAATGACATACTGGAATCCAACAGTCTCTATCCATTCCTGAGTAGAAATGTTATAATGTCACCATGGATTTCATGATTGGATTGTCGAGATCTTATCAAGGCAACGATTTAGTATGGATGATCATCTATAGGTTGATCAAAGTCACACACTTCCAACCTATCTGGGATACCTTCTCTATCGATGAGTTAAAATGTTTTTATATTCAGGAGATAGTTTGAATTAATGGTGTCACCAATTTTATCATGTCAGTTTGAGACACCTATTTCACATCGCGATTCTATAATGGTTTTCAAATGTTAATAGGTTCAAAAGTGTTTATGAGTACTTCATATCACCCCCAGACTTATGGGAAGTCTGCGTGGACCATTCAGGTGTTAGGGGATATGTTGTGGGCATGTACCCTTGATTTTGGTGGCTGCTGGGAGAAACATATTCCTATCATTGAGTTTACATATAATAAAATATTTCAAGAAATGATTCAAATGGATTCATATGAGGCCCTATATGGTAAACCATTAAGTTCACCTCTATTCTGGCTCAAAGTATGTGAGACAACTCATCTAAGTCCTCATCTCTTTCAAGGTAATTATTAAAAGTCCATCTAATTCAATCGTGTATAGATACATCTCAATCCAGAATGAATTCTTATTCTGATCATCATCATAGACCACTGGGGTATGAGGTGGGACATTAGGTCTTTCTGTATGTTTCTCTATGGTTGGGTCACAAACAAATCAGGAGACAATGGAAGTTATCATCGAAATATGTCAGGTCATTCAAGATAGTGGAGATAGTTGGGATAGAAGCCCATTAGTTGTTTTTACCATGGAGGAATTTCTCCAAGCACGATTTCTTCCATGTATCTCAACTCTGACAGTATCATCCAGACTCGTCTCATTCGTTTGACCCTAATCTCTTTGAGAATGAGGAAGATGCATCCTTTGAGGACCATCTGATTTATATCATCGACTGTAAAATAATGGTTCTCTAAGGAAATTATGTTCCTCTGGTCCAAGTGTTATGGAAACAAAGACACATTTAGGATGTGTCCTTGGAGTAGGAGACTGATGTGCATACACAGTGTCCAGAACTTTTCTTCAATGATGTTCTACAACCCTCGGAAGGGAAACTTGGGGATGAGTTATCTTAAAGAGGGGAGGTTGTAATGTCTCGAATCTAACCAAGCTATAGACCATTTTATTTTTAGTCCAATTCATTAAATCATCTCAGAGTGTACACGCCCATGGACTGTTGTGGGTCCTGAGCAGCAATTATATTTTTAAATGGGTGCACTGGATTTATTTAAAATAATACATCACACCCTAACATAGTGTTTCAGGTTAAAAATAATTAAAACGGATTAAAATAAATAAAAAAGTAAAATAACTCAAAATATATGAAAAAAAATGAAAAAAAAATAATAAAATCAAAAGTGTACTTGAGAAAAATAAAAATAATTAAAAAAAATTAGCCCATTTTTTATTTTTTCTTTTCTTTTCTTTTCTTTTCCTTTTTATTTTATTTTTATTTTATTTTATTTTTCCTTTTTCTTTATTTTATTTTTTATTTCTTTTCTCCTTATATTATTTCTTTACTTTTTCTTTTTTTTCATTCCTTCTCTCATCTCCTCCCTCTCTTATGCATCATGCCCCCCTTTCCCAGGTGGTGCGCCACCCCTCCTCCTTCAAAAGATCTGTACACCTCGGATTGTTCTCTATTTCTAATGAAGTCAGAATCCTAGCGAATCTCCCGACAAGGATAATCATCCTCACCAATAATTATTGAGTTTCATCCAATCTCTATCGCATAGTCTTTTGTGTATGGTTTTAACTAAAATTATGTTTTTTCTTATATCCTTTGATTTATTCCATTTTAGGTCAAATCAAAGGTTACTGCAGGATGAGGGATACACTATGACAACAAGGTACTGTGAATTTTATCTTTATTGTATTTTTGTCTCTTTATTTAAATCACATTGTAGTACCACTTGTCGGTGACTATCAAAAAATCCTACATAATGTGTTTAATTTTATTAAATTATTTCGACTTGATCTTTGAGAATGATGTTTAAGGCAGAACCCTTCCTAGGTTTTTTCATACAGTTGGATACCCATTTGGGTGTGACAACATAGTTGGTCTATTTTCCATTGGCCTTGAAAAATTATTTTAACATTACATGCACATGTGAGATAACATGGGTTATAGTTTTAAATTGATTAAATTGTTTAGGATGAATCTTAAACCATGTATTTGGTTTTCCTTTAATTTTGTTATGCCTAAATAATTTTTTTATAATTATTTTTGTGCCTTGATAATTAGTAAATTTTTTGTATCTAATTGAATTTATAAATTGAAAATTTTGTTTAATATTGTTCTATTATTATTATTTGTGACAGTTGAATGAAATGAATAGTAAACATGGCATTAAATTGGTTAATTAAATATAGGAAAACATAAATGTTTTCCTTGTTATATATATATATATATATATATCTGTGTGTGTGTACTTCCCCTATTGTTTTAAATATATTGGGTTGGAGAGATACATGGGTTCCGTATTAAGGACCCACATTTAGACTCTCTATACTCAATGAGTTACCATACTACGTGCCAGGAAAGTGATGTTTTAGGTTCTACAAGAAAGGGATTCCTTGGGATTTTTCTAAACTATTGGGTGATACTAGTTCCCTAAGGGGAAACTGAATGTGAATCTATTGGAAAATTAGTTATTCCCAGCCTCGGTTGATACATGATCCCTTACATGTGATAATTGAACTAACTCATAGTTACCATACCATGGGTGATACTTAGACTCCTATTAGAATTTCCTTGGATGGGCTCATGGAATTTGAATTAATTGATTAGATGCTCCAAGGAAAACCTCGGGTATGGGCTCAGAATCCACCTATAAATTTTTTATTTTAGTATGAATGTTTGAGATATTTTATTTATACAGTAGATATTTTTCTTCATGTTTTGTGATAACTCTCTTGTGGATTTAGTGCACCTAGTTTTACACAAGTATTAGTCCCCAAGCCAAAGCACAAGCCTAGAGTTATACTGATTTTTGTGTATTGTGTTTCATAAGACTTATTATATATAAATATCCTTCTAATTTACTAGGTACTCTTTAAGAATCCCAGCATAGGATAAAGTATGTGGTATGGAACATGAGTCTAATCAAGAACCTGGACCAAGTTACATTCTTTTTCAATTATTTAAATTCTTTCAGTAATTATATATGGCACACTAAAATTTTTTGATAGCACGAAATGGAAAGGCCTAGACACCATGGGTGTCAGCCTTTGGAGAGTATATCTCACACCCTGCATAGGTGCCAATTGGTACATGAGTAGTCTTTGTGTTCGTAAGTATTTATATAAGGAAGTGTGTTGCTCCTGGTACTTGATTACTTTTCTGTTTTTGATAGATCATGGGGACAGAGGACTGAGCCTTTACTCATGATTCTAGGTTGCAGTTTTTGGTCTTTTGGTAGTTTTTTTAGCATGCATTCTATGCTTGTACCCCATATCCCCACACTTTTAATATTTTCATTTGAAATCATACATTAAAATCATATTGGTATGGTTATTATTATTCATCTTCTATAGTTTATTTATTTGTTGTGTCATTTTTCAGCTTCTTCTACTGTCTGTTTCTTTTCTATAATGATTCTTATAATTTTTTGAATATTCTCTTCCACTGTGAAATACCATTTCCTATGAAAGAATAGTCTCTACATGGACTTACCAAAGGCCTTCACTATTAGTCAGCAACCTCTGGCGTTTGTGGAGATACACTTGAGGTCTTGTGGAACACTATATTAGGGACCATTTTAGAGGTACCCATGGAAGTACATTACACTTATGTGAATTAAATATTGAAAAATGGATTCAATATTTTTATTCAGGTGGTCTAAATTTATAAATATTCCCATTTTATTTTTAGTCATTATGAATAGTAATCATAATAATTGTTTTACCATAATAAAGGAAAAATGGGTTAATTAAGGCTAAAAATAATGTGATAAGGACTACAAAGTAACACTAAAACTTGAATTAATTTTACAATATGAATATATTTTTTCCATAATGGTACAAACTTCTAATATATGAACTTGTTCGTCACTTTTCCTTGATTTTGACCTTTACAATAATTTAATAAAGAAAAAGACAAAATGTTACCCTCTTGATTTTAAATATCTCTTATGTGGTCAAAATGGTACAAAAGAAAGTTTTCAATGAATATTAATGTTATTTTTAAGAATAATGAAATTAATTTATAATGGAATATTTTTCCAATTTTTAGTAATTATATAACTACCTAAAATTCTTACGAAATGCCGATGTAATGATTACTTAATTAAAATAAAAAGAAAATAAAATATTTTTAAAAAATTATCAGTAATATAATTTGAATTAATTATTGATTTACCCAAATATTTCAGAAAATTATGACATATTTGGTGTGTTTGAATCTTTTAAGGTAAAATTTTATCTTTTTTTGGATATTTTTAAAGTCAAATTAAATCAATAGTGTCAAAATAAGCAATAATGATATTTTATAATAAATAATTCTTAATTAATTGAATTAAACTTAATAAAAATATTATATTAATCCAAGTAAATTATATATGATTAATAATATCAACCATTATCTATTCCTAGGTCTTATTCCATTTATAGAAACATTCTTGACCCCTAAAGATTAATTCATTAATATCATGATAATTGTCAAAAATAATTAACATCGGTTAAAAATGATTAGGGTTAAAAAATAAATATAAAATGGAAAATTTTTATTTTATGAGATTATTTAGACTCACCCCCATATTATCTTGGAATATTATCATTTGGGATATATTTTTATATGAAAATTAATTTATATTAATTTAATAATTTAAGAAATTTCAACAGTACCCCCCCCCTTATAAAAGTGAACATCCTATCCTCATTTATTCACAATTTAAAAAATTTGGTTTGAAAAATTCATACCCAAATATCTTCATTAAATCCCTCATTATGTCTTAGAGTCCTTGGTTTGATCATAAAACCAACCTAGGAAAGATTTTGGTGTAAACCTTAAGAGTTTTTCTGAAGAAGAGGTGTAATTCTTAATCAAGCATTTTCATTTTATTTATTTTTCTACATCTTTCAAACTTTATTCAAACAAGATAAAATAATAAAAATAATATATTATATATAATGATATGTTTTTATGTTTATTTCATTACCGATATCCATATCCTCTTCCATCAAATGGGAAACAAAACCATCATTTGTGTTTATGACAGACTACCGACTCAAGAACTGATGTAATTCATTTTTCATCAATGCCTCTAATAGATGGCTATAATGATAGATTTAATATATATATATATATATATTAAAAAGATCAAAGAACAATTTATTGAAAGTCAAAAAAGATTACTAGAGGCGAAAGGAATGTATTTTTTTACAATCTCTATCAAAGAGATAAATAATTCAGAAGGAATAGAGTCCATCCAAGTCATGGTCTGATGAAGACCTTTGTGGGAAAGAGAGTCAGCAACTGCATTTGCTTCATAGTAGGCATGAGTCGCTATATAATCAATCTCGTGGAGCAAGTTGAGGCAGTTTATCCAATTAGCTATAAGAGACCAGGATAGATGGATGTTTCCATTCCAAATGGCATGGATTATAGTGGTTGAATCACTTTCAATACATAGCTTTCTCCAACCTCTTTGAAGTGAGATATCAACAGCATGAATGACCCCAAGCATTTCCACCTCCAGAGATGAAGAGTAACCATAGCCAACATAGAAGCATCCTTGGAACTGGCCAGCCGGGTCTCTGAAAATAGCACCACAACTGGCAGGGCCTGGGTTGCCTTTGGAAGCTTCATCCATGTTCACTTTGATCCATCCTAGCATTGGAGATTTCCAGAAAACTTCAAAGGAATGTTTAGGATTTGGGAAGATGCCAGGAATATGGAGATGACGATGAATCTCAAAATCACCAACCAAGATGTCATAGCAGTCTTTTTGAATTGAGGCAGCTTCATAAATCACAATAAGAATCCAAGATTTTCCTGTGTTAAGATTTAGAGAGTGATTATTGTGAATAAGATCATTTCTAACATACCAATGCTCATGCAGAAGTTCCTCCACAACCGCAAGAAACAGATTCTTGATTTGCAGAGAATCTTCATGTCTAGTGTAGTTTTTTAAGAACAATGAGATTGATTCAGTATGGAGTTTTCTACAATTAAATAAATCAAAAATATAATTACACAGGGCAGAGTCCATCGCACAAGATAGAAAAAGATGATTGGAATCTTCCCTGTGTTGATTACACAAGAGACACTTAGAACATAGTTGAATGCCAAATATTTGCAGACCAGTTTCAGTAGGTAGTTTATTATGAGAAATGCGCCAAATTAGGGTAAGCCTCAAAGGTTTAATCCAAGGATTGTTAAAATGATTTACCCAAATAAAACTAGATTCACTTTCAGAGAAATTATGCTTATAAAAGTTTTTGGAATCGAGAATGCCATTAGTAGAAGGTTCCCAAACAAGGAAATCACCATCAGAGGAAAAAGGATAATTATTAATAGTTTGAAAAATATTGTCAGGGAGATCACATTGATTGGAATGTAATACCTCCTTAATAGTATGTTTAGTATTATCAGGAGGATTATTGGGGGGTAACAATGATATCAGGGGGTTGCCACACCATTTGTCACACCAAAAATTAATGGAAGAATCATCGCTGACAATCCATCTGGAATTATGAAAGATATTTTGATAGGAGTCTCGGATTGAAGGCCAGATGGAAGAGTTAATGTAATTAAAGTTCCCTTTTAAAAGCCTAGAGAATAATCTAATTTTCATAAATTCAGTATCTTTAGATGTGGAGTTAATAATTCGCCAATTAAGATGAGCTTGAAGAGCATCATTGAAAAGCTTTAAATTTTTAATGCCAATTCCGCCATTAGCAATGGGTTTACAGCATGAATTCCAAGGGATAGTAACAAGATTCTTTTCAAAGATGCTTCTAGACCAAATGAAGTTTTTGATATAAGTATTATTATTTTTGAAAATTCCAACAGGCCATTTTTAGACCATAAGGGAATAGACCATTTTAGAAACAATGGTTGATTTGACTAAACAAATTCTCCCAGCCATGGAGAGGGATTTCCCTTTCCAGCTGGAGAGTTGATTTGTGATTTGTGATATGACATTAGAAAAGTAGATAACCTTGGGTAAACCCTAGAATATTGGAACACCCAAGTAAGAGAAAGGTAAGTGTCCCTCCTTAAGACCCAGAAACGTGATGATACTATATTTCCTTCTAATAGGAAAATTCTTACCAAAATAAATGTATGATTTACTCCAAGAGATATCTTGACTAGAGATTTCCTCATAGTGAGATATAGCTTCTTTGAGAACATGAATATTTTTCTGGTATCCTTTCATGAAAAGAATAATATCATCAGCATATAAAAGATGGGTGGGGGAATTTAAGTTCCTGGAAACTTGAATAGGTTTAATCATATTTTTATCAACCATATCATTAAAGAGCCTGCTAAAGTAATCTTCAGCAATAACAAAGAGGATGGCAGAGAGCGGTTCCCCCTGCCTGACTCCTTTTGAGAATTTAAAATAACCTCTAGGGGTACCATTAATCAGAATAGAGATATTAGCAAAGTGAAAAAGAGTCTTAATTCTACCAATGAAGGAATCACAAAAGAGAAAGTTTTTAAGTACTTTGAAAATAAAATTCTAGTCAATGGTGTCAAAAGCCTTTCTAATATCCAGTTTAATAGCCACATAACCCCCTCTAGTGTTTTTATTTAAAATATTAGCACATTCAGAAGCAAGGCAAATGCAGTCCTGAATGGACCTTCCCTTAATAAAACCAAATTGATTCCAGGAGACGATTCTATTGCAGATAAGAGCAAGTCTATTTGCAAAAATTTTGGTGATGATTTTATAGATAGTGTTAATCAGAGCAATAGGTCTAAATTGATGGATCTCAGAAGCATTCTCAACCTTAGGTATTAAGGTTAGAAATTGAGAATTTGTTCTATGAGGAAGAGATTCATTAGTGAAAAAGATCTTAACAAGGTTGCAAACATCATTTTGAATTATATCCCAATGATTTTGGAAAAAACCATTATTGAATCCATCCGGACCCGAGTACTATCTGAGTTAAGATCAAAGACAGTGTCTTTAATTTCATGATCAAGAGGAGTACTTAAAAGAGACGTGTTGTCTCTTTCATCTACCATTGAAGGAATAATACTAGGTTTCAGATCGATATTAATATCCGGATCATTTAATATGTTATAAAAATATGAGGTAACATGATCTGCAATGGCTTCCTCAAAATCAATGATCAGGTCATTATGAATGAGCGAGGAGAGAGGACGACAGGCCTTTCAAATTCTTTGAAGACAATTATAAAATTTAGTATTGCGATCATCATAAATAATCCATTTTGTCCTGAATATTTGTTTATGGATATTGTCTTTAAAGGAAAGCAATGAGTTAAGTTTAGAAGAGATATTAGACTCCAAATGAGGATCCAAATTAAAATCAGAATTAGTGTTTTGGGTCTGGAAACGACTGAGTTCATCTTCAAGATTAGAGATATCCTGATCCATTTGGGAATTTGAGGTTTTGCACCAGCCTTTAAGTGCTTGCATAATAATTTTCAATTTTTGTAAACAAGCGAAGGATTCTTTGTGATGTTTCATGGAGTTCTAGGTGTTATAAATAAAAGTAACACAATTAGGATTCGAGGACCAAGCATTATTAAATTTGAAAGGAGTGAAAGGATTTCGATCATTCTTGGAAATGCTAACAAGGATAGGATGATGATCAGAGTTGAGTCTAGGAAGAGTAACACTAGATATTTTGTCCCAGATGTCAAGAGCCTTCATGTTAACAAAAGCCCTGTCAAGTTTACTCGCAACATTTTTATTGTAATGTTTTCTGTACTAGGTGTATTTTGCACAAATAAGAGTGATTTCAAAAAGGTTACAATCTTCAATGGTAGATTTAAATTCCCTGGAAGAATATATATATATATATATATATATTATTCATCAAATATTTACAATTATTTAAAATTAATATATCAACCATTTTCTTAACTTTTTACTCCCTAAAAAATGATAACATCATTCATGTGTACGTGTAGACTATCACCTCCACGAAGTGATTTGAATAGTTTTTCATCACCACATCACATGGATTATAAATATAAGTATATTTAAAAAATAATTTGATATTTATTAAATAATCATAATTATAGAAATATAAAATAAAACTTCCATTTTTTGTAATGATCTTATAAAATGGAAACATTATTCATGCGTATGTACGGCCTACCGTCTCCATGATTATAATATAGTTCAATATAAATAACCATATATCATAATTGGTTTTAAAAGTAAAATGTATGAATAATAATTATAATTATTTAATGATTATTATTATATATATGATAAAATATTTACCTATTTTACCATAGTCAACCTACCAAAGTCATTTTTTGATATATGAGTTGAATATCGTCAAAATGTTCTATGTGAAATTTATTGATTAAGTAATCGTATATAACAATAAATTGAGTAAAATAAAAAAAAGAATGGACATGAAAATTTTTATTAATAAATTAAATAATTAACATAAATTTATTATTCGGGAAGAAAATGAACGTATGTGATGAGTCAGACTCAATATAAGAGACTTTTTAAAAAAATCATCATTCAATGTTTCCCTTCCTAATGTTTTTCTTCCATGTGCATGTTCTTATAAATGTTTCAATAAAATTATTATTTATTATTAAATGTATGATAAAGTACATTTTTTACCATATTTAAATTTATTTACAATGTTTTAAAAAAGAAAACGTTTTAAGGTTTTACATAAGGGTCACATTACATTAAAAACCTCATTTAAAATATGTTAAATATTTATTTCCTAAATATTTTTCTTCTATATCCATATTTTTATAAATTTTTATATTGATGTAAATGAATAAAAAAATAAATTTTATGTCTAATTTTAATTTCTTTAAAAGGTTTTAAAAAGGAATATTTTTACATATTTTATATAGAACAATTTGACTTTATTTTCAAAAGACAAAATGAATGTTCAATTTTAACATATATGGAGACAAAAAAAATTACCACTTCGATAAACATTATTTTATTTTTGTATTATTTTATATTATTTAATTTTTAATTCATATAAAAACACTATTTACCTTTTGTTCTAGAAGTTTTAGTTTTAAATTTTTTTTAGAGGAAAGAGTATTTCAATATCCAAAAGTGGCTTTCATATAGGTTCAAAAGATTTTTTCTAGGTTTTATGATGAAAATGTGAAATATTAAAATGTTTTTTTCTTGATATAGTCTTTGGAAAAAAAATTGATGAGGGGTGAGCCCAATATAGCTTATACGATGGGTACTCCCAAATATCACTCCAATGTATTGGGTAATGATAATATTCTCTAGAGAATTATGTTGGATGTCAAACTTGTGGTTATTATAATTATATGTGTTATTATAATTGTTTTATAAATATGAATTCCCAAAGTTCCTATATAATGTTTCTATAATTTCTTATGTATTTTCAAGGTAATCATTTCATTTCAAATGGTAAGATAAAGATATTTTGTTTTAAATAAGTTATTATTCCTCTTTTGGGTAAAAATGTTTTTTTTAAGAACAATTTTATCATGGGTTCTAATGTTCACTAAGAAACCCTTGTCATTGTAATTTTTCCATTATATTTTCTAATTATTTTTTTATGAAAAAATTTGGGAATAAATGTAGATTTTTTGTGTAAGTAAATGATTATTTTTAGCTAAAATTGTATTATTTTAAAGGAAAAATATTTTTGTTATTTCATAGATTTAAAATAGACTAATGATTTTCTCCCTTTATTTTTATATCCCTAAATGATATTTTTTTCTCATCCCACATTTATAAAAATCATAGGGTTTAAGGATGGTTAAGAATAAATAAGAATTCAAGATGAATGTCATGAAGATTTTTCATTAAAAGAAAATGTTTTTATTTTTAAATGTTTTATATTATAAGAAAAATGGATACTGGTCATAAGTGTCTACTAGGTAAAATATGGATTTGTTCTCTATGAATTATGACCTAATTATCTAAAACTCAAAACCTAAAAATGTCCCTTAAATGCAAGAGAGTTAATTCTTGTCTAAAAACTCATGATTATGTAATGATTTAAGGTTAGGTCCTTATAGGTTTTCCCTCTTTTAGGGGTTTATTTTTTATTAAATATATTTGAATGTATTTTTATAAATTTATGTATATTTATTTATAATTTATATATATATCACAATATTTATTTATAAATTATATATAATTGCATCAATGCATAAATATTTATATATATTTATACATATTAGTCTATATTAATATATATTTATAGATTTTCATATCCATTTATATATATTTATATACATTAATGTATATTTATAAGCATTTTTGTATATTTATATATGTGATGTTGGTATATATGTTTATATAAGTTCTATGAGTTATTGTCTCTGTGTGTTTTTGTGCTTATATTTATATATATTTTTGTAAATGTAATTATATTTATATATTTTTATAATATATATATATATAATTTTATTTAAATAATTTTATTTTTAATTATATATATTTATTTACGGTTTATTATTTATAAATTACTATATATTGTTTATTATTTATATTTATTATTTATTATTAATTTTTTTATTTTTTTATTTCATATTTATTATATATTGATTTATTATTTATTATTAATTGATTACCAATTTATGGTATATTTATTATTAGATTTTTATTAATTTATTATTTATTATTTATTTATTATTTATTATTTATTATTTATTATTTATTAATTATTATTCATTATTTATAAATCATTTGATTCTTTTTATTTATTTCTATTTATTAATTATTTATTTCAAACTTATTTGTAATATATTTTTTTATTTTTTATCATTTATTATTTATTATTTATTTTTACTCTTTAATATTATTATTTATGTATACATATTTATATGTATTTATATATATATATTAAATCATATTTACTCACCACATAAAGAGTCGGTTGGAGTGGCAGTCATTATAGAATAACTAAGATGTAAGGGGTACAAATCTAACTCAATACATATATATGTTCAATTTATGAATGACATATGCATGCATGGTAGGATTGATAAATAAATAAATAAATAATAATTAATGAATTAATTAATAAAAAAAATTTAAAAAGTTAAAAGAATAAAAAAATTAAAAAAATCAAAAAAAATTAAACAAAAATATATAAAACCGTCGTGAAATCATTTCTGGAGGCTTTTTGAAAAAAAACTATAAAATGTTTCTTGGAACCTCTTTTCCAGGTAGTTTTGAAGAAACAACGCTAAATACTATTTTTCTTATAGTGCGTACACTGTAACCATTTTACTAACAGACTGTGGCATAGTGTCGTCATCTCTTGATACTAAGTTTTCGAGAAACTTTTCAATGGTCATTTCACAAAAACAATATTTTTCTCTTATAAATTTTAAAGGACCATTCCCTTTTTAGCATAAGATTATATAATTACATGTATGTATTCCATGAACTATGACCATTTTTTAAGATACATTCCATAGATCTAGAAATTATCTTTTTATAGTATCTTTATCGCTTTGATGATTCAATTCTAATAATTTGGAAGAAGATTTGATACCATAAATGGGTTTTGGGTGGAATAATACTTATCCAAATGAAATATAAAAAAACATCAAAATATATAATGTTATAGTATATCTCTATTTGTTCAGTCTAAAAGAAATAAAGGAAAAATTACATTCAATTTTCTTTTTTGATATGAATCTATCCAACATCTTCTACATAAACTATATAAAGAACAATGAGAAATAGAAAAAGGTATCTATCCTTCTTGGGTATCCACTATATGAACCAATTATCTAATTAATAGAAAGGATAATCTCTTCCATAATGTTTGATAACCTTGGGATGAAGAGAAAATAAGTGAGAAATCAATATTTCATCAGTTTTGAGGATAATTATACGTAAAAAACACACACATTATCTCATAGTATTCACCTCCTTATATAAGAACTAATGAGGCATATAATTACCCTAAACATTTTATAAATGTTTGGAAATAATTTTGAAGGTTATAACTACTTGTAACATATATCCTTAAATAATGAATCATTTAACACCTTAAAATTTCATATTCCATTATCAATACTTCTCTAAATTATAATTGTATAATAATATATTGAAAAATATATATAGTTAACCATGTTTGTATCATCCAAAACATAACTTAACTCAATAGTTAGATTCTCGGGACTTCTCTAGGGGTAAAATAGTAATTTTACCCTATAATATGAACTCCAAAAAATTGATTATTTCATTGATCTTGGGTTGTGATTTTTACTCATAGGATAAGACAATGATGAGTTGTGTGAATTTTAGATCCATGAAAATAATTTATTTAGTAAAATATTTTATTTATATCCCATAACCATGAATTTAAGGAAATAATTATTTTCCAATTATATGTATCTTTATATAGAGAAACTAATTCCACTGTTAAGTCTGAGATATAGAGTTCATCATAAGATTGAAATAATTTAAGTTTGCATTAGGTTTTCTGAGTTTGAGACATCATGGGTGGAAATCGATTAATGGAATTAATTTAATTATCTCTGGTAATTAATTTATTTTATTTTGATAAAACCCATGAATGTCCCTATTAAAAACCCTATCATATATTTTCTATAGGGTGATCGAGATTGCTTAACATAACCCAAGATTAAGATGAATGGATAGGGATCTAAATTTAGTGGTAATGATGTCAAATTGGAGGAATGAGACTGAATCTTTAGTGATGTTGGTGAGTGACTCACATGGATGTGACATTATATTGAAGTAATGGTGATCCTCCATTTAGTTGTGGGTTTTTTATTTTTTATTTCTCTATTCTTCATGAAGTCTATATTAAAATTGATTGGTTGGAACAAATGCTCTCTATGATTGAATCGAGGTGTGTAATTATTTTATATTTTCTAGTCCTTATTGTGTTTAATTGATTTTGATTATAAAGAATACATAAACCTTATTCCATGTGAATTTTAGAGAAGATTAATTTTATTTTTACTTATTCTAGGTTTTTTATTATTTCAATGGAAGAACAATGAAGAAGAGTTTGTTCCTCTCAATATCCTCTCTCTCTAACTCACACATTGTCAAACAGACTCTCTCCCTACCCATATCTCTCTCTACCTCTCCCCCCTCTCTTTATCTTCCTCTATCTCTCCACCCTCTCTTATTCCCTCCTATATGAGGTAAATGGGCCACCGACCCTTGTGGTGGTCATTGGTAGTAAGGGGAAGTAGGGTGATGGAAATGGTAGTTGATGTGGTCTATAATATTGGTCGATATAAGGAAGGGATCCACATTGTGGGGAGAGTGTCTTAGGAAGGCATTGACGCTAGTTGATGAGACAGATTCACAAGGATGAATATTTGGTAGTATCCTTGTTAGAAGTGTGGTGATCCCTAATGTGAGGTGGAGGTTGTTTGTGTCGATGGTCATTTTTCTAGGTAGAGGGAAGTGCAATGGTGATCGCAGTGTGATGTGTTGGGATGGGGGTATCTAGGGCGCACCCTAATCATATGATCCCCTCATGGATTGTATAGTGTCCTACCTTCCACATGTAATTTGTGTGAGATTTTCAAGCCTAACCTCACTAGCCTAGATGAAACATTCCTACTAATCAGGTTGTCCTAGTATGAGGTCGAGGACTACATGGCTTGAACTAGAAATAAGGTGGGTGACCGGACCATTTCGGGTATTCATGACCATGTAATGGGGGGTGGTGTGCATACATCATGCATAGGCACCATGTTCCCATACATTGTGCCATGTTTGTTGTACAATGCGCCTAGAATTGTATACCCTCCCTCACACTAAACGACACATGGTGCACATAAAGACTACAACATGGCTTGATCTTTCTTGTTGTGGGGAATTTTTCAAAACATTCTTACTTAGTGTTCATTTTAGGTAAATAAATATCAAATACTGATTATTTTTCACATGGATCAAAATAGAACAATTTTTTGGCCATACAAGGCTATTTAAAAGGGTAGAGATGTAGTTTTCAGACTTAACATAGTAAGGCTACGGATGATGTTTGAGCATGATGATCAAAGCATGTGGGGGTTAGTACCTCTCTCTTATTTTATGTGTGCTTATATTATCTATTGTATATATCACATTACTATTTTTTCTACCCTCATCTACTATATTCTATTCAAGTAGTTATAGGTTATCCTTTGTGATCCTAGAGAGGCGATTAGGTAACTTTTTGGGTAGCTTGTATTCTCAAATTGTTTTATAGATTCTACTATAACTTTGCTATGGAGAGTGATAATTTCTACAATCACCTTATTCTCTCTCCTTTAAATCATTTTAGGATGGTTTTGATAGTAGGGGCAAGTACTCCTCTGACAAACACTTATATTTAGTCATAGTATGAATTCCCCTAAGTGTTTTTAGAATAGTGGTGTGAGATAATGAATAGTAAAGTGAGATACTCACTCAGCTAACATGCATACTTTGAAAAAAAAAGATCCTAATTTATAGATTTTAATGGGGATGGGAAGTAAGGTATATCTATTCTTTTAATTTATGACTTTTTAGGCTTTCCAGTTCTATAAGAAAACCTAGTTTCTCGTGATTTATGACCTTTTAGGATTGGACCTAAGATTATTTGGACTAATTTTAGTTCCTAAGGTGTCTAGCTGTAGAGAATATATTTTTTTATCTTTGTATTTATTTAGGTCACTTCCCTATGCTAGAGTTTAAACAGAATTGTATCTTTTTTTTCCTTTATGATTTAAAGAAATCCAATTGATTATGCTTATAGTAACCTATGTAGATGCCTTGTTATAACACATGGTGTATCTAAATGGAAAACACATAGTTCAGAGATAGTCTTGGTGAGTGTAGAGTTGGTGTGACTTGTTTATAGATGGTGTCTAGATAGGCTTGGTGATATATGAAGAAGAATGGTAGATCATAATGGTATAAGTGACCATTGTAGCTATATATCAATCCGGGTTTACATTCAATGAGGATGTTCTTTATATGGTCTTATGTCTATCAAATTCATAGGATTTTTGGATGTGAAGTTCCTTTGGTAATTGATTATGTTTCATTGTATTTTTATTATGTTTTCTCACTCATTTATTATTCATAGTTATGTTTTTTTATATATCCTACTAGTGTTGCTGGTTATTTTATATATTGAAGATGTGAATCTATTGTAGGTTGATATAGACTAAGGCCTCCCATATTGTGATATAGGACAACATGGTTCTAGTACCCAACCGATAGCCTATTGGAGTTGGGTTTGAGGTGGCACACTTAGATTACTACAATCCTAGGTAGAGACATAGTGGTTCAGATTGAGTTAGAGTGTTGTTATAGTATTCAAGTCCTATCGATTTAATTTTCATTTATTGGTCATGTGAGGAATACTATGTGAAATTATGGAAGTAATTTTAAGGGTTTTTATGTTTATTTATTAAACTAAGGTGACCACCAATGGTTCATTAGATAAATTATCCTTTCACCAGGACTCTAATAACCCAATAGTCTAACTGGGTCTCTAGGACATCAATTTTGTGGTATAGGTAAGTTAGTACATGAATTATTTAGAGGTTAGTTATGATTTTTCGTGTCCTTCATGTGTCACCTAATCGAGATATTCTATAACCATTATGGGTTTACCCTATAAAATGTGTGGGGTTCCCACTAATGGACATCTTCTTTGTAGATTTGGGGTTATGAAAAACATGTGCCTATAGTTGGGACTCTCACCACTGATAAGTGAGTGATATGAAATTGTTTTTTGAGACTTAGTATAGGGACATTCTTTCCTCATGATATGAGGTAATTCCTATCCCCTTATCACTTAGTATAAATCTTTCTTGTACAGTGGATGATAGTTACAACTTAATTATATGATACTATATGTAGGATGGATATGTTATATATATTCGATTTCATTGACCTCATATTTTTTTAAGGTGATCATGATCCTCAGACAGTAGAGGTTTTGATAGAATCTATGACTCAATTTTATATCTTTTTTAGACTCTTGTTGGCCAAAAAATGATTATTGCATTTAGCTAGATGCCCAGCATCATGAGTCATTATTGGATGATGTTTTCTCAAACAGGTCATAAGACTACTCTTTCCTGGTTGAGGTATATTCCTTTATTCAAGATGGTGTTTTATATGAGGAAATTGTACCCTCCATAGGATTGAAAATCCGTTTAAGGGTATTTGTTGAGGCCCAAGGACCCTATGAGGTGTTTCTTAGACATTAATTAAAATAGATTTTTTCATTTTCAAAAATTAAACTTGATAATCCAGATGAGGATTTATCAAGTAGATATTGTGTTTTTATACCACACCAGTTATGATGAATACCCCAAAGAAATCACTTGTGGATTTCGGATTATTAATGAGAATGAACCCTAACTATGGGAGTATATTATCTTCTCGCTTAAAACATCTTAAGAAGTATCATGGATAAACCTATATATGGGAGATAATTCTAAGATCAGATAACACCCTATTATAGGCCCATTTACCTACCAATAAGTAATTTGGTGGAAGATAGGGTTGTGTAACAATAGTAAAAGATGGACAATTCATTGATCTGCCATTATTACCTAACTTGGATAGTTCATTTCATGAATTATGTGTTGATAGATGAAGTTATATGAAAGTGAGTGTGATGGATAGCTGTGTTAAGTTGTTAGAAGATGGTTTCAGAGTATGATTCATCTCCTCTCTTCATGTAAACTCATACTATATGGTGAAATCATTATTAATTATTTCTACACTATTTTTAGAAGTAATATTTCCAGTCGAACTCCTAGACCATCCATGGTCAGTTAAAGAAACCCCACTCATGGAAACCATCGTTCACTCACACATTGTAGTGAAGTGAGTTTCTATTTTTTAGATAAAGAGACCCTTATGTATATTCATTCATGTAATATATGAGATATATTGATACCTATTTTAGTATAGATTAGGTACCAATGATAGTATTGTACAGTGATTCATATTTGGGTATAATAGGAGGGTTTCACCTTCTACGGTGAGTGAGATCCCCTAAGGTGATATAATCATATCCCCCTAAAGTAGTTTTGGTTAGTTATAAATAATATTATAATCATGTATTTATATGTCATGTGAATTGATGGTAATTCACTACCCATGAATATGATGGAGTGTGAAAATTATTCAAATGATAAACCTATGTTTTCCCTCGATAGGAACTAGATGTGTGTATTGGATTTTATTCTAAATGAGATGATGAGAACTTTTACAGATTTTATGGAGCACTGATATGTAATCCACCCATGTATCAATTCAAGGAGAAGCATTTTAGGCATTGGAAGAAATTTTATAGTTTTTTTATGGGAGTGATAGCTATGAAATAAACATTCATAATGTGTGATCTAAATCAATGGAGTAGTGTTGACCTCCAGGAACATGAATCTATAGTAGTTGTTTAAATATTAGTCGTGCAACAATGGTGTTTTATTTTATGCTTCTAATAGAGGACTTTATATGTAGATGATAGAGTTGGTACTTGAGTACCTATCTTCTAGTAGTTGAACTTATGTAAATGAGTAGATATTTCCCGCCATTAATCTATGTGGTGGAATCCTTTTATTATATTTGTAACGCCCCGACCCCAGCTACCCAGAGTCGGTGCATTAATTACATAACATTGGCATGATCACGAGAAAGATCAAGTCTCGAAAGACCGATTAGTTTAGTAGCCTTGGAATAACTAGATACATCCATAAATTTTTACATTACATCATAAAAAAACATCTTGTCTTCATATCCCCTCATACTATCCCTGCAGGTCATTCATAAATTACTTCTTCATAATCCTGGGAAAAAAAATAAAACATTGAAAGGGGTGAGCTCGGATGCTCAGTAAGGATAACATTATAGCAGAAGCTTTCATAAATGAGCATAAACACTTAAGGCAATTTATAACTAAAACAAAAGCCTTTTAAACTTGAACTTCAGCATAAACTGGCAAAGGTAAAATGAAATAATGCCATTTACTTACTCACATGGATATTCTACTAGTCGAATGATCACATGCAATATCAATAAACACTTTCATAATGATGGAATGCATAATGCCAGACTATCATAACCACATAGCCAAGGCCTCGTGCCAAGACTACAAATAAGATTTTGCCAAGGCCTTGTGCCAAGACACTAGTTTGTCTCATGAGACCTACCGATGCATCGAGGAGCTATAGCGGGCTCCACCCGTCACTTATTAAGTCCAATGCATTCCCATATGAAAAGGTTTAAACATAACGTAAACATTCGTATTAATCTAGCATACGAAATGTCAATACTTTCACCACAAACCATGAATGGTATAAAAATAGCACATCCACAGTCAAACATAATTCATTCGATACAATATGGAAGATTGTATTGTATCACATTAACCTCAATCAATAATAATGAAGGATGTTGACATAGATGAAAATAATCATCAAAACTATTTGAGAGAAATATCCCCCTTTTCTTGAAAACATTTAAAAGTCACACTATTTGTCAAGAAGCCATTTAAAAGTATATTTTTGAATCAAAGTGTCCCATACCACTTTGAAACTTTTAAAAGGAGTTTTAATTTTAAAACTTTAATGTCCATATAAATAAATCCTTAAAACCATTTTTAAAATATGGACATTAATGAGCATGATTTAGAAGAATAATTCTTTAAAACATTTTAAAATGGTATTTTGGTTAGAGTTTCTAACCAAAAGAGAGACACTTGAATACAAATAATTGAGGTAATCAAAACATTGTAATATCATGAGAATAAAGTAATTCATGATATACTATGTCAAAGTACATTATATACACCACATAGAAGTGATTTGGTGTATATCATCAAAGAAGTCTCAATGGAATGTAAATTGAGATGAAATTTCCCAAAAAGGTTGTATCCTTAGGTTAAGGATAAATCAATGACATAATTATGTGTGACAAATATAAATACACTAAATATGATTGGATATTCAGTGTAAAACAATCAAAGGACATTCACACATATTCTTGTAAAAAACAATACCAACGAATTGGATGTTTAACTCAACAAATGGAGAATGAGTTAAAATTACTCTTATCAAATTCATATCAATGACTTGAGAATTACCAATGGAGTGATTATGTGTATCAAACTTCTATCCACAGGAAGGGGAGTGGAAATTATGACATAATCAAATGAATAGTGATTCCACACATAATCTTGGGGTAATATAATCAATGAAATATGTGTAAAGCCAAACGAGTGGAAATTGAAATCTCAAATTCCCTTATCGATTAGGTAACTTACGAAACATACACCCATGAAAGAAGTATCATACCATGATGATGTAAATACCCGTAAATTAAAGTATATTACACAATGAATACGATCATGGGCAGTACACATACACCACATGCAATAATTAAGTGGTGATCAATGGAATTCTCACGGAATTAAAAGTGAGATAAGAAAACCCTTACATTGTACTTTTTCCTTGGTCGATGGTAGGTTTACCTCCTGTATAATGGTGAAATAATTGTTATTGAATAATAAAAGAATCATTTACTTTAATATGATATCATATATGATCTTTTATCATTGATTTGTTAATAATATTTTAGAATTATCGTCATTTCGGGTGTTAACGGGTTCATTTTACTTTATATTCTTTGTTATGTGAGACATATTCGTTATTAATGGGATGTATATTATTCATATCCAGAATGGTATCAAGTTCTTAAACATCATTTTTAAATCATCAAATTATACGATGGAGAATGAATCTCATCGCGTTCGTGGAGACGGTAGTCCGTACGTACGCACGAACGCTACTTCCATTTAATTTTTATTTTAAAAGAATCGAATCCAAATTATACATAGGTATATTACTATTCCAGTATAATATAATATTTTATATATGTTACTTAAGTTCATTTACACCATCCTTTATACGTTCCATGTGTGGTATGAACGAGTCATATCATTTTAAGGGGGCGGTAGTCCGCACTTCCTCAAATGAAATTATCGTATGTATATACAACATGAAACGAATAATGGTATGAAATAAAATGGAATTACAGAAGCTTATATATAAAATATATATCATTAATATCATATTTAATTACAGTGCCATCCTAATGGCCACCATGAGAGGCGGTAAGATGTATTTGAACAATCATCGTTTCGTGAGGCGTTAGTTTGCCATCCACAGAAACATTATGTTCATCATCCATTAGATGGAGTTGTGTGAATGTGTAGTTTGAATCCTTCTTATAACAAAATCCTAGTATATTGAGGATACTGGTGTTGTTATAAAATAAAGGAAATAAAAAGATTTTGGGGGGTTGGAGAAGCAAAATAAATGAAAATACTTTAAGAGAAATTGTTGCCTTTAATTTAGGTAACTCACTTTGGTTGGAACCAAAGGACTTCTTGAAATGCTTTCTGCATAAGGGGAAGCTTCAAGGAGGAGGAGAGGGATGTGGGGAGCTTAGTTGGGCAGAGTTTGGACGAGCCAAGTGGCTTGAGAGGTGTGAGGAAATGAGAATGAGGAGTGCCCTTTTATAAGAGGGGTGAGGGGCACCTTTGGAAAAGCTAGAAATATTAATTTATAATAAATTCATATTCGGTTTCCAAAGGCTCCAAAGTTGACTATTCAAAGGATGAGGTGGGGATAGGTCGAAAACAACTCATCCAATAGAAATTAGACAGGTTTGGGTACTTATATTAACCTTATCTTTAAGTATTAACTCTAAGTTAATTAGTTTCACTTTTACAATGTCTCTTTGTATTTTTATATAATATGGTTAATAAACTTACTATATACATCCAAGCGACCCCCAAGTGGTCCATTAATTATTAACCAATCATAATATAAGTCTCTTGGCTGAACCTTAGATTTTTAGGAATTTAATATCAATTAATAATATAATATTTGTTTTAAGAACTCTTTTATGTCAATTTTGACACTATTCAATAGTTGATTTTTGTGAAACTCATAACAGATTGATTACTTAGAACAAAGTCAATTAAATCAATCCTAATATATCATATTATCCTAGAAAATTAGTTTAATTCATTAAAAGTTTCATATTATATTTATTTGGGTGTTTATAATATCAATTATTTTAATTTTTCACTATTATAGTAATTAATGCATCATCATTGTGTCATAAATAAAATAAATTATTTAATGTCTAAAAATTATAAATAAAATATCATTATGTAGAAACTATTTTTAGCTTTCTAATGAATATTTATAATCTAAAATCCAACATATATAACCCTATGTAACAATTGTTGTTCTAAAAGATATATGCTTGTGTCATTTTTGTATTCATTTTAACTAAATTAAAATAAAGTGTCATTATCACTTACAAGTGGATCCATGGGGTCCCAAAATAGACCCAAAGATTCCCATGGTCGACCATGTATCAACCAATAGGGTTAAGACACGTTTTAGGGTAATTTAATATTATTATAATATTATTTTTTTAACCCTTATTTACCGGATTTACCCTTAACCATGGTAAATAAAATATTTACCGCAGTAATTATTCAAAATGTCTAAAAATAAAAGTTACCTATTTACACAATTTTAACATCCTGATTCCAAATATGGAATCCATTTTCCTAAATTCAAAACACAGAAGTGGCAGAAATTAATTTAAAATTAAATCCCGCTGTCAAAACAAAAAGCGTGTTTTTAAGAGATAATAACTATCAAAAGATTGACACTCGTTTATGTTCGGTTTAATTGTAAAATTATGTCCAATGACCAACATTATATTAAATGGTAAAAATATATTCTAAATATACTTTAAAACCACTCAAATTCATAATTTATCACTATTAATTATTTTGATTAAAAAAGTTGTTTTTAATTAAAATTTAGTAATTTTCACTATTCATCAAAATATAAAAGTTATCCGAAAAGTACCAAAATTTCACCCTAGGATAATTTCGATATTCCAAATCCAAAAATGAAGTCCATTTTTAAATATAAAATATATATAATTTCAAAAATTAGGTATTACTATTCATAACGGCTAGTTTGATTGGTTGTGGTGTGTGTTAAAACTCAAGGTTGCGTACAACACACGCTACTGTATTATTCAAAGAAAGCGTACCGTGGAAGCTTGGGATGTTTCATTTTAAATTTTTGATGTCCCCATTTAGTCAAAAAGTTTAAAATATAGTATTTAAAAAGGGTTCACTATTAAAGTTGATAAAAGTGCAATACTGAAAATGAATTTGTTCTTGCATTATATCTAAGAAACTCTTAATATGGATTCTAAAATTATAAGGATTATATAAACATTAAAATTTATCTAATACTATTCATAACCTCTTTTGAACGGCTTGTTTGGTAAATCATGTTGTGCTTGAACATGGTGTTGCATGTAGTGAAAGTTATTGAATTATTTTGAAGAAATAACACACTATGAAATCTTGGGGTGTTACATTCTCCCCTCCTTCAATAAATTGCGTCCTCGCAATTTGAAATTGTTCTTCGAAAAAAAAGGTTGAAAATAGATAATATATTTGTGGGAAAACCCACATCAGAAATTGGGTTACTAAAATTTAGTCTTAATATGAGAAAAAGAGAAATCAAAGGGTCACCACCAAATTATGATCTCGATTAGGAGAACATTGGTGGCAACTAGAGACATATAATTGGAGGAAAAACGTAAATATTTATAGGTGGTGATTGAGGTCATCAATCACAAACAAGTGTAAAATTGAGGTCCTTATAATCATCAATCTATGATGATTTGAAATACCATCGGTTCAACAAAACATAGGGTATTAGGATAACACATTTTTGACGTTTCAAAATATCTTAGTTGAAATCCCACATCGAAAAATGAATTAATGAGGCCTCTATTTAAAATAAAGAGTCGAAAGTATGAAGATTACCGAAAATAACACATACTAGGGTTCCATGAAGGAAAATATGGATATGGAGGAGAAATCTAACCATCAATTATCTGATGGAGAGTAGTAGAGAACATGGCTATGAAAAGGCCAAAAATCCCAAAGCCATAAATTTGTGATGATTTAAGGTACCATCTAGGACAACATTTTTGTTCTATGTTTCTTTTATTAATGTTGGGGAATTTATTTATGAGATTGGCTAAGAACATTATGAGATATACTTAAATTTTAAGTAGATTTTCATTCTTTAATAAATTTCCACCACTAACTCAATTTTTTTTAAACGATGAGTATTCAAGAAGACTTGGTCACACTGGAAGAGCTAGAATAAACTTCTATGGAATCACATGATCCATGCAGGATAAACCATATATTAATCAAAACCAAAATGGTTAGTGAATGATCTAATGATCCCCCAAAAGGATATTCATTGAGATAAATATGCACTAATCTTAATTTCTAAAATTAAACCAACAATACCCCAAAGTTAAATAGAAACCATTCAATAACCAATTGTCCTTAAAATCCTTTAATATAATCCAAACTAATATTGAAACCCAAAACATAGAAGAATTTGATTATGTAGTCTCCCATGTTACATTGTATCTCCAAATTACATCAAATACTCTTAAAGTCACATACTTAAAAGTAATCATCACATATTCTCTATTATAGGTTAATCATTTCCATAAATAACCCAAATCACTATAAATCAACAATAAAAATGTAGATAAAAATCCACCATTACTCTACAAATGAAACCTCATTGTATTCTATTTTCCTTGGGCATATAGTGTTCCTAACAAAACGAACATCTTCCAAAATAACATTTATCACTTAATCACCAAATCATTTTCCTATACCAAGGGTATTCATTTGATAAGACATAAGAACCCAAATCATCTTATTATTGATCAATAAAATCATTTAACAAAAAAAATAGTCACACTAACCAGGGACTTCACGTAGTCCAGTGGTAGGCGATAAATCCCAATCACACTTCGGTTGTGGGTTCGATTCCCATAGCTTCGTCCGACGCGACGGGTTGTCACACGGTCTATGTGTTGTCATTTTTCAAAAACTATATTCTATAATATTACCAAAATGAGATAAATTCCTCAAAATAACAAAATTTAACCACAAATGTTATATCATACTTTGCATTTTCATCCCAAATTATAATAACTTATCATTTTCTCAAACCCCAATGATCATATAAAACCAAATGGTTATTTATACCTATATCCACAAGAGAGGAGACAATTCTTCCTCAAATATCATTCTCACATGGCAAACTGCAGGGTTACAAATACAAGAGAAAATTATTCCAAAGCAAACCCATCAACAAGGAGTGCTAATACTTTTTAAATTTTTCTCCAGCCATTTATTTCCACATAGCTTCTTCTTTGACCAAGAAAATATCCTATAAAATAGGACATTCACTCGGGTAATGGCCAGGTCCCCTACATTTACGACAAATGACTGTAAATGGACTCTTGGGACCATTTTTATCTTCTTCCATAGTACTCTTCATTTTTCTTCGGCAATTCTTCACTTTATGTCCTTCCTTCCCGCACGTAAAACATTTCGTTGTCCCATTGAGACACTTTCCTGGGTGTCTCTTTCCACAATTCCTGCATGATGAAAATTGAGGTTTCTTTTCTCCATGGTCTCCATTGCTGGAGATCTTATCATTTATCACCTTTCTCTTCCTTGTTGAGTCTGGGAGTTGGTTAATATATATGTTGTTGATCATATTTTTGGAAAACTGATTTGGCATAAAGACGATATCTTTTACGCCTATCAACATTCCATTTTGTTGCTCATTGCCACCACTGTTCCCAACTTGTACATCATTCTCAAAGTCACTATGACTTCCTTGGAATCCAGCCATTGACTAAAACCAGAAGGCATTGTGTGAGTAATAGTAGTCGTAAAATCATTTAGAGATTAAAATGTCACCATATTCTCAATTTGAAACATATTAGGATTAACCAAGGTCATTTTCTCTCATCTTATGTATATATTACTTAAATCGGTTTGTAAAGAAAATGTAAATTATCCTAAGCATATCCCCCGGGAGTGTCGTAACCAAGAGTGCAGCAAGGCCCGTTGTCGTGCACCAGTTCCCATTCGAGTCTAGCTCAAAGCGGTGTTTTCGGGTTTTACCCCTAGGTACATCTGTGCCAGAGCCGCCTCTACCTGCTCGTATCCAGACAGGGATGTATTGCTCGGAAAACTCACAAAATCTTTACAATACCAAAATTCTAGGAAGTTTTTTTTTATACTAATCCTCAAAGTTCATCTTAGGTCTACGTGCTCTAATCAGAGTTTATCTAAATCTAGCTACCAAGGTTTGTACTAAACTTCCTCTGATACCAACTGTAACGCCCCGACCCCAGCTACCCAGAGTCGGTGCATTAATTACATAACATTGGCATGATCACGAGAAAGATCAAGTCTCGAAAGACCGATTAGTTTAGTAGCCTTGGAATAACTAGATACATCCATAAATTTTTACATTACATCATAAAAAAAACATCTTGTCTTCATATCCCCCTCATACTATCCCTGCAGGTCATTCATAAATTACTTCTTCATAATCCTGGGAAAAAAAATAAAACATTGAAAGGGGTGAGCTCGGATGCTCAGTAAGGATAACATTATAGCAGAAGCTTTCATAAATGAGCATAAACACTTAAGGCAATTTATAACTAAAACAAAAGCCTTTTAAACTTGAACTTCAGCATAAACTGGCAAAGGTAAAATGAAATAATGCCATTTACTTACTCACATGGATATTCTACTGGTCGAATGATCACATGCAATATCAATAAACACTTTCATAATGATGGAATGCATAATGCCAGACTATCATAACCACATAGCCAAGGCCTCGTGCCAAGACTACAAATAAGATTTTGCCAAGGCCTTGTGCCAAGACACTAGTTTGTCTCATGAGACCTACCGATGCATCGAGGAGCTATAGCGGGCTCCACCCGTCACTTATTAAGTCCAATGCATTCCCATATGAAAAGGTTTAAACATAACGTAAACATTCGTATTAATCTAGCATACGAAATGTCAATACTTTCACCACAAACCATGAATGGTATAAAAACAGCACATCCACAGTCAAACATAATTCATTCGATACAATATGGAAGATTGTATTGTATCACATTAACCTCAATCAATAATAATGAAGGATGTTGACATAGATGAAAATAATCATCAAAACTATTTGAGAGAAATATCCCCCTTTTCTTGAAAACATTTAAAAGTCACACTATTTGTCAAGAAGCCATTTAAAAGTATATTTTTGAATCAAAGTGTCCCATACCACTTTGAAACTTTTAAAATGACTTTTAATTTTAAAACTTTAATGTCCATATAAATAAATCCTTAAAACCATTTTTAAAATATGGACATTAATGAGCATGATTTAGAAGAATAATTCTTTAAAACATTTTAAAATGGTATTTTGGTTAGAGTTTCTAACCAAAAGAGAGACACTTGAATACAAATAATTGAGGTAATCAAAACATTGTAATATCATGAGAATAAAGGAATTCATGATATACTATGTCAAAGTACATTATATACACCACATAGAAGTGATTTGGTGTATATCATCAAAGAAGTCTCAATGGAATGTAAATTGAGATGAAATTTCCCAAAAAGGTTGTATCCTTAGGTTAAGGATAAATCAATGACATAATTATGTGTGACAAATATAAATACACTAAATATGATTGGATATTCAGTGTAAAACAATCAAAGTACATTCACACATATTCTTGTAAAAAACAATACCAACGAATTGGATGTTTAACTCAACAAATGGAGAATGAGTTAAAATTACTCTTATCAAATTCATATCAATGACTTGAGAATTACCAATGGAGTGATTATGTGTATCAAACTTCTATCCACAGGAAGGGGAGTGGAAATTATGACATAATCAAATGAATAGTGATTCCACACATAATCTTGGGGTAATATAATCAATGAAATATGTGTAAAGCCAAACGAGTGGAAATTGAAATCTCAAATTCCCTTATCGATTAGGTAACTTACGAAACATACACCCATGAAAGAAGTATCATACCATGATGATGTAAATACCCATAAATTAAAGTATATTACACAATGAATACGATCATGGGCAGTACACATACACCACATGCAATAATTAAGTGGTGATCAATGGAATTCTCACGGAATTAAAAGTGAGATAAGAAAACCCTTACATTGTACTTTTTCCTTGGTCGATGGTAGGTTTACCTCCTGTATAATGGTGAAATAATTGTTATTGAATAATAAAAGAATCATTTACTTTAATATGATATCATATATGATCTTTTATCATTGATTTGTTAATAATATTTTAGAATTATCGTCATTTCGGGTGTTAACGGGTTCATTTTACTTTATATTCTTTGTTATGTGAGACATATTCGTTATTAATGGGATGTATATTATTCATATCCAGAATGGTATCAAGTTCTTAAACATCATTTTTAAATCATCAAATTATACGATGGAGAATGAATCTCATCGCGTTCGTGGAGACGGTAGTCCGTACGTACGCACGAACGCTACTTCCATTTAATTTTTATTTTAAAAGAATCGAATCCAAATTATACATAGGTATATTACTATTCCAGTATAATATAATATTTTATATATGTTACTTAAGTTCATTTACACCATCCTTTATACGTTCCATGTGTGGTATGAACGAGTCATATCATTTTAAGGGGGCGGTAGTCCGCACTTCCTCAAATGAAATTATCGTATGTATATACAACATGAAACGAATAATGGTATGAAATAAAATGGAATTACAGAAGCTTATATATAAAATATATATCATTAATATCATATTTAATTACAGTGCCATACTAATGGCCACCATGAGAGGCGGTAAGATGTATTTGAACAATCATCGTTTCGTGAGGCGTTAGTTTGCCATCCACAGAAACATTATGTTCATCATCCATTAGATGGAGTTGTGTGAATGTGTAGTTTGAATCCTTCTTATAACAACATCCTAGTATATTGAGGATACTGGTGTTGTTATAAAATAAAGGAAATAAAAAGATTTTGGGGGGTTGGAGAAGCAAAATAAATGAAAATACTTTAAGAGAAATTGTTACCTTTAATTTAGGTAACTCACTTTGGTTGGAACCAAAGGACTTCTTGAAATGCTTTCTGCCTAAGGGGAAGCTTCAAGGAGGAGGAGAGGGATGTGGGGAGCTTAGTTGGGCAGAGTTTGGACGAGCCAAGTGGCTTGAGAGGTGTGAGGAAATGAGAAGGAGGAGTGCCCTTTTATAAGAGGGGTGAGGGGCACCTTTGGAAAAGCTAGAAATATTAATTTATAATAAATTTATATTCGGTTTCCAAAGGCTCCAAAGTTGACTATTCAAAGGATGAGGTGGGGATAGGTCGAAAACAACTCATCCAATAGAAATTAGATAGGTTTGGGTACTTATATTAACCTTATCTTTAAGTATTAACTCTAAGTTAATTAGTTTCACTTTTACAATGTCTCTTTGTATTTTTATATAATATGGTTAATAAACTTACTATATACATCCAAGCGACCCCCAAGTGGTCCATTAATTATTAACCAATCATAATATAAGTCTCTTGGCCGAACCTTAGATTTTTAGGAATTTAATATCAATTAATAATATAATATTTGTTTTAAGAACTCTTTTATGTCAATTTTGACACTATTCAATAGTTGATTTTTGTGAAACTCATAACAGATTGATTACTTCGAAAAAAGTCAATTAAATCAATCCTAATATATCATATTATCCTAGAAAATTAGTTTAATTCATTAAAAGTTTCATATTATATTTATTTGGGTGTTTATAATATCAATTATTTTAATTTTTCACTATTATAGTAATTAATGCATCATCATTGTGTCATAAATAAAATAAATTATTTAATGTCTAAAAATTATAAATAAAATATCATTATGTAGAAACTATTTTTAGCTTTCTAATGAATATTTATAATCTAAAATCCAACATATATAACCCTATGTAACAATTGTTGTTCTAAAAGATATATGCTTGTGTCATTTTTGTATTCATTTTAACTAAATTAAAATAAAGTGTCATTATCACTTACAAGTGGATCCATGGGGTCCCAAAATAGACCCAAAGATTCCCATGGTCGACCATGTATCAACCAATAGGGTTAATACACGTTTTAGGGTAATTTAATATTATTATAATATTATTTTTTTAACCCTTATTTACCGGATTTACCCTTAACCATGGTAAATAAAATATTTACCGCAGTAATTATTCAAAATGTCTAAAAATAAAAGTTACCTATTTACACAATTTTAACATCCTGATTCCAAATATGGAATCCATTTTCCTAAATTCAAAACACAGAAGTGGCAGAAATTAATTTAAAATTAAATCCCGCTGTCAAAACAAAAAGCGTGTTTTTAAGAGATAATAACTATCAAAAGATTGACACTCGTTTATGTTCGGTTTAATTGTAAAATTATGTCCAATGACCAACATTATATTAAATGGTAAAAATATATTCTAAATATACTTTAAAACCACTCAAATTCAAAATTTATCACTATTAATTATTTTGATTAAAAAAGTTGTTTTTAATTAAAATTTAGTAATTTTCACTATTCATCAAAATATAAAAGTTATCCGAAAAGTACCAAAATTTCACCCTAGGATAATTTCGATATTCCAAATCCGAAAATGAAGTCCATTTTTAAATATAAAATATATATAATTTCAAAAATTAGGTATTACTATTCATAACGGCTAGTTTGATTGGTTGTGGTGTGTGTTAAAACTCAAGGTTGCGTACAACACACGCTACTGTATTATTCAAAGAAAGCGTACCGTGGAAGCTTGGGATGTTTCATTTTAAATTTTTGATGTCCCCATTTAGTCAAAAAGTTTAAAATATAGTATTTAAAAAGGGTTCACTATTAAAGTTGATAAAAGTGCAATACTGAAAATGAATTTGTTCTTGCATTATATCTAAGAAACTCATAATATGGATTCTAAAATTATAAGGATTATATAAACATTAAAATTTATCTAATACTATTCATAACCTCTTTTGAACGGCTTGTTTGGTAAGTCATGGTGTGCTTGAACATGGTGTTGCATGTAGTGAAAGTTATTGAATTATTTTGAAGAAATAACACACTATGAAATCTTGGGGTGTTACAATATTGGGATAATAGGGACATGGATGTGATATAAATTTAGGGTTCTTGTGTGAAAAAAAAATCTTAGTAAATGGATTGGAAGGTTTTTCTATGATGTAGGGAGCACGTCATCCACTTCCCTAAGAGGATAGTGGTTTTCCATTTTTGTTCATGTTTTATATCATGATATAAATCCTATGTGGAGACCACGCTTATATAGAATGTACCTCGGTGTGTTATATTATGTGGATCATTATTGGTGTAACCACTACATGGAAACTCTTACTATATAGTGGAAGAAGAATTTTTTATCAAGAGGTTATATATTTTGGTCAACCTAGCAGGTGTTATCTGGGGTTTGAAGCTAATAAAGAAGGGTTATCTAAGTAATAAAGATTTTATTATTTATAATATAGTCAGATCAGCCACCTGATGGGTAGTGATGTGATGTTGAATAATCTAAAGTGTTTTTTTAGTTCTATATGTACTCATTGGTGGGTTTTGAAAAAGAGAGACAACAACTCAGCCATGATATCATTGGTATTGAGTGTCAACCCAATAGAGATTGGGATGTAAATAGAAGATTCCTATAAATTTTGAGATTGGGAAATAAGGGAAATGTTACTCTTGTTCCACAAGATTAAAATATTGATTCTCATTCCTTGATGGTAGGATATGGTAGAGAAACTAAAATTGGTCTAAAGGATCATTCCATCTTAAAACCCTTTGGGTGTCATTATAAAATATTTGTGAGTTCTTAGTGTTGGGGTATTGTTTGGATGATATGTTCTCATGAAATAAACATCTAAATAACTCTTAAAATGTTAGTAGTGGGGAACTCATATGAGAGGTAACCTTGTCGATGAACCATTTTAGATGGATATTGGTGGTGAGAGGATTAATTATACCCCATGTGAAAATATTTCCTTTGAAAAAGAAACGTTTTAGGGTGAAAAGGCTTAAAAAGACTCGTTTGGAGTGCCTACATGTTCTTAATAAGTTCTTGTTCCAAGTTAAGCTACAAATGATGGATTAAATTATGAAAGATGATATTACATTCTTGGGTGGTGGTATATTGAGTTATGTTAGATCTTGGAGCTCTGAAGGTAGGGAAGTTTATGTGTTGTAGGGTTGTATCATGATCTTGCTTATTAAAAAGGTCCATTAGTTTCATTTTTGAGGTAAAAAATGGTTAAATGTTGGGATGATGTAGTGATATGGGGGTTTTCAGCCAAGAATTAACTCAATAATAGAGTTAAAGGTTCCCAGGACCTTTACAAGTGTAAAAATGTATGTTTCATTTGTCTAAATACCTCAAATAATTATAATTATTTTGTTGATCCCTAGGTGAGATTTTTACCCTCGGGCTGAGTTTCGAGTCCTGCAGATCCTTGAGAATAATATATTATTTTTACCATAAAAAATCATTTTTATGAATACTTAATTTTTTTCTAAATGTATATTTGGATGGATAAAATGATTTTACTGTTGAGTTTAGAATATGGGTTTGATTGTATGGGTGCTATAATTTAAGCTCACATTAGGGTTCATGAGTTCATGGTGTCATGGGTGGATATCAATTAATGGAATTAATTGATATTATTTTTGTTAATAAAATTATTATATATTGATGAAATTCTAGGATCTCTCTATTAAACCCCTATTTGTAAATTCTTTCAATGGTTAACAAGATTCTGTGGTCTAAACATGCATTGTAATGAAGGGAGGGAAGATGGGATTTGGTGGAAACAATGTTGGATTAGATTAATGGGATGAGATATTTAGTGAAATTGATGATTGCATCATGTGGTTGTGATAATGGATTAAAGTGATAGTGATACACAATCAACATGGAGCTTTTTTATTTTTTATTTTTTCATTTTCCTTACATTCCATATTGAAATTTATGGTTTGGAACATTTCTTCTTCATGATTTAATCTGGAAAGGTAATTATTTTATTTTACTTAATACCTATTATTTCTATATTATTTCCATTATAAATAATTCATAAGTATTATTCAAAGTAAATTATTGGGAAGAGTAATTTTCTTTTAACTTTATTTTATTTTTGTGTGGTTTTGGTGGTGGATTGATGAATAAGTGTCCATTATTCTATCTAACAGACTATTCTCTTTATTATTATCCCCCTAACTCTCTCTAACTATGTCTATATTCTCCCTATATTCTACCTACTCATTTTTGTATTATGGGTTATCATCCATGGTAGTGTTCGGTGATAGTGAAGGGTGAAAAGGAAATGATAATGGGAGGTAGAGTGACCCTAGAAAATGGTCAGCATGAGAAGGATATTAGTATCGTGGGGATAGTGATGTGAGGAATAATTAATTACATTAATCAAAAGGTTATAATGAGGAAGAATGGAGGTATGTAATTGTTTGAATGGAACTATTGTAGTAAAGTAGTGTCTGCTGACGTAAATCATTGGTTGACTGCATTGGTGTCCTGGTCAGTGGCCTGGGAAGAGGTAACCATTGTGGTAGACATGATGTGATATGGGAAAATAAGAGTAGATAGGGAATTAAAATAGCTATATAATCCCCCCATGGGATCAGAAAGTGGAATTCCTTACACTTGGTAGGTGGTAGTTCTTTGTAAGTTCGACCCTACTAATCCGGGCAACACAAACTGACACAACACAGGGCCTAGCTCGTAACTACCCAGGTGGCCAGACTAGGTTGGATCTTCCCAATTAGACTGAAGGATTATAGGTGTACATACAGGACATGTGGTTCATGTGGCCTCATGAGATTCACTTAGAGGACACCACATGTCCCACTCTTACATTAGGGGGGGTTCACATCTTTCTCAGTGATTTTTCATTCCAAGAAATTAAATAGCTTATCCTGAATATTTATCTATATAGAATGAAATGGAATGATTTTTATGGATAGATAATTCTACATGATAGAGGATATATTTATTTATTTTACTTATATTCATAGGGACGAATATAAGCTTTATTCTCAATGATTTGAGTATTCAGGGGTCCAATACCTCTCTCTCTCATATATTGTATTTTATTTCTATTTTTTGCGTGCTTCACTCGATTATTATGGTCTACCCATGTCTATTGTGTGATATTCAATGAGTTTTTAGTTATCTATTGTGGTTATAAAGTGGTATTAGGGCTGTTAGATGGGTGGTTTGGATTATCAAGGCTATGTGGTTATTCTATTATGCCTAAGATATGAAGTGTGCCGCTCTTTTATATATCTCAGGATATCACCATTAAATATTTTTTAGATGGTTATGATAGAAGGGGTTATTAATACCCTAACTAATATGTATCCTTAGTCTCAATGTAGATTATACTATAGGTTTCTAGAAAAATTACATGATATGGTATATAGTAAAGTTTTATTCTCCCTCAGCAGATGGACATACTTCTGTGAAGAGTATATCCTCCTTTATGGTTTCTAGTGGTGGTGTGTAATTTGGAGAGGTTGATTAGATTAGATTATTAAATACTTATGACTCCCCCGATAACTCCTCAGTTTCTTTGGTATATGAGGTATATTCAATCTATAGACTTTAGACTATATTGACTTTTAGGTTCTCTAAGAATCCAAATATTCTAGTGAGTTACAACCTTTGAGGATTTGAGCTTAGATTATTTTGAATATTCTTTATTACAGAGGATTTAAGTTGTATAAAATATCTTGATATTTTATTTTATTTTAGTAAATAACTTTCCTATGTATATATTTGAAATGAATTCTTTCCTTTTTTTATATTTTGGTTTTATTCGTCCTACTATGTATGTTTATACTCTCCCATCTATGGGCCTAATTCTCACACATGTTGTGTTTATACAGATAAGGAATAGTTTAGAGACAGTCTTGGTGGATGTAGAGCTAGTGTGTCTTGTTCAGAGATGACATATAGATATTCTTAGTGACACATGAGGGATCTTGTTGGATCATGATGATGGTAGTGGTTGTTACGGCTAGAGATCAATACAGGAGTGCTTACATTGAGGAGTATCTTTTTAGTGTCTTGTGTCTATCATATTGGTATGATTTAAAAATGTTTTGTTCCTTTGGTATTTTCTTATGTGTCATTGTATTTGTATTTCTTTTGTCACAGGCATGTGTTGTACACTATTTATTTATTTATATATTTGTTTCTAGTGTTTCTGATTACTTTATGCATTAAAAATAATTATCTTTTACAAGTTTATATTTTTTAAGTCCTCTAATATTGTGTGATATCCCTAATTGGTTCTAATCACTATCCCCTTATAAATTATTGGTAGGTTGGGATAGCACACTTTTCTTATTACTAGCTCAGATGAGGCCCCGTTGAATTAGGAAATGTAATGATATCTTATATTAGGAGAAGTGTATTGAGTCACGTGATATCACATATCATGTAAAACTACCATGCATAGAAATAGGTCATGGTGAAATTCACTATGACATAGTTTATCCCAATATAGAGCATGACATACTCTAAACCACCATAACTCAATCAAGACTTTTGTGAACATTTCCAAAATTTAGTACACACCCCATGTAACTAACTAGATCATCCAAAGGCATCCATATACATTCAAAATATCCTAATGAATATTTTTTACAACCAAATATTTCTAGAAAAATATATATCTTGATATAGTTTTATTAATTTTATATTATCCATTCATCCTTGGAAGTTATTTGATACCACTAATGGGTTTTTTTATGAATCAAAAACACAAAAATGAAGTAGAGGAAAACAATACACAACAACGACATAATATAAGAAAATAAATAATAAGGTAAAATGCATAGACATAAAAATTTGTGTACATTACCATATATTGTCATTTTTTCCGACCAATGATGATTATGGGTGTCACTTAAGAATAGAAAAAAGGTTCTCCCCCACTAAGTTTTACAACAACCACTAGAATAACTAAATTATTTAATAATATCCCATCTTCGTCAAATATGTGTTAGCTCCTTTTTCATGGATGTAAATGAATAAATACACATTAGATAGAGTTATATAATTAAATATAATATTCACACACCATAAACAATTCATAAAACATTTCCATTTATAATTTTACTTGATTTAGAGAAGTTACCATATACGCTATAATTTTTGTTCATTTAATGAAGTTACTATGAGAGTTCATAATTATCAATTAACCTATGGTCGTTCAATATTATTGAATTTAAAATATTTCCCTTATATTTTATGTGTCTATTAAAATATTTCAAAATTAAATTTGCATTATAATTCATGCAATAATGATAGTCAGTATTCAAAAATTGAATATCATGTGTCGGTAAAATCATGTGATACCATTGAATCATGGTGTAAAACATGATGCAGTGATACACACCACACCATAGCTATTGTGATTTAGTGAACATATCCAATAGAAAGTGTGTGTATCTAGTATACATGTTTCAATTAGTTCCACAATAAGGTGGTGGTTGATCGGTTTATAATCATACATGGATATACTAGAAAATACAGTGTGGCATAGATATAGAGTGATGGTAGTTAGAGTTCCATAATGATGAAATTGATGTGATCACTAGATCATTAGTTGTTGAATAGAATGAACCTCAAATAGATCATGTTGTACATGTATCTAATTTCCAAAATTATAAAATCCCACATGCCTATGTATGAAAATTACATAAATATACATAAGAAATGTAATGGTTATAAGTAGTTAAATTAAAATAATTTTTGACTTATGTATGAGATTAAAAAATATAATAATTACAAGCTATAATAATTAATAATTTTAATACATTAAAAATTCATTTAAATGGTTTACAAAATTATAGGTTTTATATACTTAAATAGTTGAAAAAATATAGTATAATAATATAACATGGAAATGTTTTTTTCCCCCAAATTTATAAAATATGTTTAAAAAACATCGATTAAAATTAAATTTTAAAGTGATATGATAAAAAAACATCAACCATGTGGAGTGTTTCATGCCTCTATAATTATCATAAAAAAATACTTTAATTTATTACCTTTACCACTACATATATTTCATCTCATATTTAATCCCGTTTTATGAGGATAATCAATCTAATTCTAAATATAACTCAACTTAAACCACCCTCATGGTCACTACCTATATTTTTTGAACAAAATTCATATTCATCAGTGTACATGAAGATGTTATGATACTACCCAATAGGAAAGAGAGGATAATTATTTCACACACTAATATTCTATAGGTAATACACAGGATTGAATAATTTATCCTAAGATAAGTGAATATTCAATAATATTATTGTTGAACAAACTTCGAGAAGAATTTTATTGTTTGTTAACACTTGTATAAATGAGAAAATTGTTGAGATGATCTTCAAGTTAGACATTTTTTATGATGGATAATACATTTTATATAATAGTTTTTAAGGTTTTCAAGAATTTGATCAAGTGTGGATAATGAGAAATAAATATTATGGAAGAAATATTTATACTGAAGTTGTGAATGACCACCCAAGTACTATTGGAAGTCACAATTACAATAAATTGAATTATAAAAAATATTTTTATGTGTTTTTAAATCTATTTTGAGTGGTTGAGAAGTCTATGTAATATGTTTAAGAGGTTCTATAATAATTTTAGGAAGCCTGAATTTACTAGTCATAGAATTTTTTAATAATATCCATGCTGTGAATATAGATGGATTTCTCATATAATAGATTTATTTCATAATATAAAGTTGTTTCTGCAAGGATATTCAGTTTCATAAGATTTTATACCAACATAATATGGGAGAATATAAGATACTAATTTCTTTCAATATAGTATTATTATGTAATATTTATACTCTATCTAACATGAGAAAATCGCATAACATATTTCTATTGTGTAACATATGTGGCTTGTATAAGAAGTATTCTTCAAAAAATTAGATTTTTTTTAAGATGTGAATTTTCATATAATAAATTTCATGTAATATTTCAATAATTTAAGATTTCATTCTTTCATGTGATATAAAGTGAGGTTTCATAAGACTTGGCACTCCCTAAGACATGAAAACATCATAAGGTTCATTTATGAAATCAAGATAGAACATCATAAAAAGGAAATGTCAAGTTTTAGAATATAATTACTAATGATTTAAATAATTATATTCTAAAGTGGACTAAATCATATTATTCTCAAGAAATATTCTTCTTATATCCAAGAATCATTATTACACAATTGGATTAGGATTTAGGCTATTATGATTAAAGGTGTTCCATGCCATAAGAATGAGATCCTCATGAAAGTGATTCATGTTTCCATGTGCACATGGAATAATTTAAAAGAATTTAAATTAGTAATTTTTTTGAAGAAAGGAAAGACAGAGATATTTTAAATAATGTATGAGTAATGAAGAACTCAAGTCTTAAGAATTATTTAAAGGGGTACCTTAACTTGGATTAAATAAAGAGAGCGTGTGATTTGTATGAAGATTTCAAATTTAAATATTTTAAAATATTCTTCATAATAAAAACTAATATTATTCAATGAGATTTTATGCATGTATAAATCAAGTAAATTTCATTAAAATGTTATAAAAATAGTATTCCATGAAACTTTTAATTATAAAAGTAAGAAATAAATAGAATTATGGTGTTTATGAAATTTATAAGTGAAGAAGATACATTTTTTGTGTTGATGATATGTTTTATTGAAACAATAAAACAATATTTTGATAATTTAAACTCATATAGAGAAAGAAGATCATAGTAATATCATTGTAACACCTCGAGATTTTATGAAAAATATTCTTTTTAATTAATGTATTGTATTGTACGATACACCAAAAAGAGCATGCACAACACACATCCTTGACTTGCCTTGCATTACACGCAATCGCGACCTTCCTCGATAGCGTGTGTAGTACGCAATACCGAGTTTCACTAAACAACGATATGCTATTAAAATATTATTAAAAATAGCCATAACCACTTTTTTAAATTTTGTAAATTTTATTTTTAAAAATGGACTTCATTTTTGGATTCGGAATATCGAAATTAGCTTAGGGTGAAATTTTTGTACTTTTCATATAACATTCATATTCTGATGAATAGTGAAAATTATTAAATTTTAATTAAAAACAATTTTTTTAATCGAAATAATTAAAAGTAATAAATTATTAATTTGAGTGGTTTTAAATTATATTTAGAATATATTTTTACAATTTAATACAATGTTATTCATTGGATTTAATTTCACATTTAAACTAGACATAAACAAGTGTCAATCTTTTGATAGTTATTATCTCTTAAAAACACGCTATTTATTTTGACGATGAGAATTAATTTTTAAATTAGTTAATGTAACTGATATGTTTTGAATTTGGTAAAATAAACATCATTTTTTAATTCATAATATCAAATATAGCTTAGGCCTAATTTTTGGTATTTTTCTGGAAACTTTCATTTTTTTGATGAATAGTGAAACCACTAAGTGGTAGTTAAAAAACTGAATTTTTTATACAACATAATTTTACCACTTCTGTGAGTGGAATTTCAAAAATCCAAGAGACACAGTTAATATCAAGGAGTAAAATTTGGTTCAATGAGATGAAAATAATTTTTGTTACATAGTAACTTTTTACTTTTTTTACCACAGTTAAAAGTAAATAGGGTAGTTAAGGGTAAAAATGATATTATTATTACCCTAACACATGTCCTAATTCTATTGGATAAGTTTAATTCGACCAATAACAACCTTAGGAATAAAATATGACCATTTAGGCCCACTTGGATTAGATTAGGACATTTATTATCAATTTATTTAAAGAAGGGTTAAAATAGTTAAAATCAAAGTTTAATTACTAAAGAATTTTTAATATAGGGTTATACATAAGATAAATTCGACTATAAATATTCATTAGAAATATAAAAATATTTCCTAAATAATGATATTTTATTTGTAATTTTTAGACTTTAAATATGTTAATTTATTTATGACACAAAGATGATGCAGTAATTATCTTATTAATGAAATATTGACATAATTGATGTTATAAATACCCAAATAATGTAATTTGAGACTTTTTATGAATTAAAATAATTTTATAGGTTAATATGACATGTTAGAATTGATTTAATTAACATTATTCGAATTAATAATTCTATTATGATTTTCAAAAAAATCAATTACTAAATAGTGTCAAAATTGACATAAAATAGTTTTTAAAACAAATATTATATTATTAATTGTTATTTTATTCCTAAAAATCTAAGGTTAGTCCAAATGACTTAGATAATGTTATATATATTAATAATAAACAAATTGGGATTCTTTTGTATTGTTATAGTAAGTTACTTAACCTTATAGTGTAAGAACACAAAAAGACATGGTAAAAGTAAAATTATCTAACTTAAACTTAAAACTAAATGATAAGGTTAAAATAGTAAACTAAACTGGTAAAAATTCTATTTGATGAGAGGATTTAGACCCATCCCCACCTTATCTTCGAAATAAATCAATTTGGAGCTATTTAAAAACGAATATGGCTTTATAATAAATTAATATTTTTAGTTTTCCAAAGGTACCCCTCTCCTCCCTTATAAAAGGGCACCTCCTCCCCCTCTTCCTCACACCACTTTGAGCCTTCAAGCTCGGCCAAACCCTGCCAAATTCTCTTCTCCACTTCCCTAGAAACATCCTAGAGGTACCGGTCTTCTTCAAAGACCAATTTTAGTGCCCTAATAGGAGGACTCAAAGAGGCGCCTCAAAGAAGAGGTAATGTCCGTTACCGATTCTTTCAACTTTATTTCTTCTTACACTTATTCTTCTTAGGTTGTTTCATTATGAAGTAATAACATCAGTATAACTAATATACTGATATGTTATTATAAGTATGAAGCAACCCTATTTCAACATCTATCCATCCTACAGAAAATGAAATCACCACGCGGGCGTACGTACGGAATACCGTCTCCACGTCGTGGTGTAATCTATTTTCCACCACCATCTTACTTGGATGGGTATAATGGTGTACATAATAACTATATATGATTATTTTAAATTGATATTGATTCTGAAATAGTATACATACACTCCAATACAATTCCATGATCATGAGAACGATATCATCGCTCGTGCGTACGTACGGACTACCGTCTCCACGACGCGATGAGATTCATTCTCCACGTTAACCATTCCTGAATGATTATAAAGTATATATAATAAGTAATAATGAAATATATGACATAATAATGATACTGAATTTATGTGTATATATATGTATTTCATCTACTTAATTCCATTCAACTCAATAAGGAAACGAAAACAGAGTTCATGCGTACGTACGGCCTACCGTCTCCATGAACGGTGTATTTCTTTCCATTTACTGATTTATTATATATATGTATATTCTTAATATATATTATATATAAATAATGTTTTATATTCTGGAATTAATTAATCATGATCTAAGTAATCATATGAATAATTAAAAGTCAAAACACGGACGACAAATGAAACAATTTTACCCAAAACGCTCTTTAACATAGAATTTACAAAAGAACGGGTAATATAAAGTCATAAGTGAGCCATATATGATATCATAACAATGAGTATGATTCTATAATAAGTCAATGACATTATTTAAATATTTATATAGGAGTTTCAGACACTTACGAAGCAAATCCGACCTAAGGTAAGGGAAAATATCACAATCTCATTTTATCTGAGATTGTTTATACTTTGGTATTTACTGGGGTGTATTTTATCATCCACATCCATGTTTCCAAAATATGTAATATTTATATCCTTCTACAATAGTTTATATCCAATTTTACCCTTCGGTGAGTTTATTGTATAATATATGAAAGGAATCTTTTGTCGTTTTTCGTTGGAGGTATTTTTTTACTTTTCTGAAAAAAGTACGAGAAGAATGTTTTTTAACTTATACGGCATGAATGGATTTTTAAAACATTATTTCCAAGAATATTCCTTTACAAGTTTTCAAGTTTATTTTTAATCAACTTCTTTTAGTTTAAAATTTTATGACATGTTAAGAAAGGAAAAAAAATTTGAAGTAGAAAGGATATTTTCCTCAAGAATGGAGTTCAAGTGTTTTATCAAAATTATTTTCCATCTAAGATAATATAGGGTTCTGTTTCTATCCCTATTATTACATTGATTTGATTATGTTGTGATGGAATTATTTTTAAGAATTCCTTTATCTTATATGAATTGTTTTATGATGTCATGTTGTTTAAGAATCCCATTTTTATTACATGGGTTATGCTATGATGTATGATTTATGATTTTGTGGCACACATAAGAATGGTTTCATTAAGAGATGGGTGGGACCTATATATCCCTCCAATGCATTGGGTAAAGATTTTATATCTCATGAGATAGACATGGCTGGAACGGCAAGTTAATCCGGTTCAGTGAAACAGGACTGAAACGAGGAGTGAACTCGGTTCAGAAATGGACTTTCTCCACTAAGATAGTCTTGTAAATGAGTCTTGACTAATAAGAAATGATTCTCTATGATTATGTGTGTATGCCACAAAGTTTCATGTTTTAAGTTATGATTATTGGGATTACATTTCACTACTATGATTTATCCCATGTTATGATATTATGATCTCTTTTGCAGGTTAAGATTTCCAAAATGTTATGTTATTATGAATATGATCTGATTTATATTTCTTTTGTTTAGCCTTACTGAGCATTTGATCTCACCCTTTTATGTTTTCTTTTCCCCAGGATATAAAAAAAGGTTTTAGGTAAAAAAAGGAAGATCTTTATGAGAGATGTTTAAGATCTTCCACCATGATTAGAAGATTATATTCCGAGTTTCCAAAGACACTATACTATTATGGTCCTTGTGACTGTGTTTTTGTTATGTACTAAGTATTACGCAAAAGTAATGTAATGTCCATGTACGTCAAGCTTCGGGTCTCTACAGGTGGTATCAAAGGAAAGGCTTAGTCAACCATTGGAAACTAGGATGCGAGAACTTTAGTGAGATCCCTAGAGATATTTCTAAGGTATGTCTAGGGATGTCCCTAAGGTTAAGTATAAGTATAGGTTATAGACATAGAAATACGGTAACGATCTTAGAATTAAACCTAATATGTTAGATATTTAAGGTACTCCCCCTTTATTATGTTGTTTTCCCTAGCATGATTTTTTCCTCTCACACTATTCTTTTTGGGTTTTAGACGATGGATGGAACCCGACGGAACCGTGTTGATAAATGCAATGGACAATGCAATGATTGTCCTCTTGAACAAACAAATGTTATGGGAGATGGAGTGAAAAATCTTAATGCTATACTTACACAAGATATTAATCATTCTGGACTTCCAAATGAGCAGATAAGGGAACAATATTCTATTGAGTCCTTCATGAGGCAACGTCCACCTTATTTCAGTGGGTCTTCTGATCCACTTGTTACTGAACAATGGATCAGTACCACTGAAAAAATATTTTCAGTTCTTCAATGTTCTGAACATGATATAATCATCTTAGCATTATATCATTTGGAAGGTGAAGCTGGTCAATGGTGGAATCTTATCAAGAATATGAGGCAAAGAGATGAAATTGAGTCCTTGGAATGGGATGAGTTCAAGAACTTATTTTTCAATAATTACTTCCCTCGTATTCTCCAAACAAAGATGGAGAAGGAGTTTCTATAACTAAAGAAAAAGGATGATGAATCTGTTGGTACCTATGAAGCAAATTTTACAATACTTGCAAGGTATGCTTCTGGTATTATTATCCAACCTGAGAGTAAGATCGATCGATTCTTCAATGGCTTAAAACCAAATCTTTAAAGGGCATTAGCTATAAGGGACTTCAGTAGCTATGAAGAAATTGTGCGTTGTGCTATCAAGGTAGAAATAGAAGTTGGTGTTACTTATCCATCTCATAGTTTTGATAAGAAAGGAAAGATGGAGTTTAAGGAGAAATATCAGAATAATGGTGAAAAGAAGATAAATGTTTCCTTATGCTCAAAGTGTGGAAAGAATCATGGTGGAGATTGTCTTAAAGGGACTATAAAATGTTTTAAGTGTGGAAAAGAAGGTCATCGAGCAGTTGAGTGTCGAAGTAATGGAAAAAGGGTTTCTAATGATGTGAATAAAGAAAAGACTGTAGAGAATGCACCACTAACACTTCAATGCTTCAAGTACAAGGAAATGGGGCATTATGCTAATAAATGCCCTAATCCAAGGGTTAGTGATGATCGACATGAGCAACCACTTAAGGCAAAGGACAAAGGGAACTCACATGCGATCACTATTGGCGATGTTGAATATGACAACAATGTGGTGGAATGATTAAGTGTTTATGTAATGGGATTCTAAAATAATGTTGTATATAGTATCGTGGAATATTGGAATATTTATGTATTAGTCTATTGTGGTTTTCAATGGTACCGGTAACCATGGAAAGTGATTGAGATATTTTTGGAAAAAAATTTGATATGCGCATAATGAAGGGAAAACGAGAAAATGAAATGTTTGATAGTATTCATGAGCCCATGACTCATATAAGGAAATAGTTATATCATGGTTCGAGGTTTTGGTATGTGAAAAGAGTTAACTTTTGACAGCACTCACGTTTTCACTAAGATTCAATGGGTATTCATTTTTTTCAAGAGAATACAGGATTAAGGCCTTCGAATGTTTGGAATGTGACCAACAAGACATATCTCATGATATATGGGGATCAATGATGGTATTAGCATGCTATTTGTATGAACTCTATGGTAATCGTTTTCACTATAATATGAGTTTGGACAGCAGTATTTTGGATAATCCTAAATATTTGAATGGATTATGTTGGATATAAGTTAGTATTTTTTAAGGATAGAAGTTTTTTTGATATTATTTATGGGATGTTATAGTAATATAGTTTTAGAAAAAGGACAACCTGCAGGATGGGCGACAGCCCATCGCGTCGGACAAGGCTGTGGGAATGGAACCCACAACGGAAGTGCGACTGGCCTTTATCGCCTACCACTGGCCTATAGGAAGTCCCTGTTTAGTAGAAACTAGTTTTATTATATTAAGAAGTATGATATAAGAAGTATAAGGCCATTTTAGAAACCATATATGATTAATCTCACTATATATGGACTTATGTATTTTTTGATAACATTTCTAACCTTTTGTTTGAGACAGATGGAATGACCCATCATTCTATCACATGATCTACTAACACATCACAAATGAAAAATTCATCTTCATTTCTTTAAGAGATGAATTGGAAATTTTCCATATAATGACCAACGGTGAGACTATACCAAAATCACGAAAGTATTTGTTCTAATTCCAATTTCATCAACTTTAGGGAAATGATCTTGAAAACCAAATATGTTGTCCTAGTGCTCTTATATCTGATGAATCAGATGGTACCTTATATCTTCACAAATTTATGGCTTTGTGATTGATGGATTTTCCATTTCCATGTTCTCTACCACTCTCCATTAGAACATGATGGTTAGATTTCTCTTCTATATCCATATTTTCACCTATGTGGAAACCTAGTGATTAGTTTATTTGGGTAACTGTTACGTTTCATACTTTTGTTTTTAAAGATTGGTTTTGGTATTCCTTTTTACGATGTGGGTTTCTATTAAAGAAACTTTCGAGTAGTAAACCATTTATAACCCCGATGAATTTTGAGGGTGAAATTCATTTTAAGGGGGGTAGAATGTAACACCCCGAGATTTTATGAAAAATATTCTTTTTAATTAATGTATTGTGTTGTATGATACACCAAAAGGAGCTTGCACAACATGCATCCTTGACTTGCCTTTCATTACATGCAATCGTGACCTTCCTCGACAGCGTGTGTAGTACGCAATACCGAGTTTCACTAAACAACGATATGCTATTAAAATATTATTAAAACAAGCCATAACCACTTTTTGAAATTTTTTAAATTTTATTTTTCAAAATGGACTTCATTTTTGGATTCGGAATATCAAAATTATCTTAGGGTGAAATTTTGGTACTTTTTGGATAACTTTCATATTCTGATGAATAGTGAAAATTATTAAATTTTAATTAAAAAAAACTTTTTTAATCGAAATAATTAAAAGTGATAAATTATTAATTTGAGTGGTTTTAAAGTATATTTAGAATATATTTTTACAATTTAATAAAATTTTGGTCATTGGATGTAATTTCACATTTAAACAAGACATCAACAAGTGTCAATCTTTTGATAGTTATTATCTCTTAAAAACACGGTATTTGTTTTGACGATGAGAATTAATTTTTAAATTAGATAATGTAACTGATATGTTTTGAATTTGGTAAAATAGACATCATTTTTTAATTCATAATATCAAATATAGCTTAGGCCTAATTTTTTGTATTTTGCTGGAAACTTTCATTTTTTTGATGAATACTGAAACCACTAAGTGGTAGTTAAAAAACTGAATTTTTTATAAAACTTAATTTTACCGCTTCTGTGAGTGTAATTTAGAAAATACAAGAGACATGGTTAATATCAAGGACTAAAATTTGGTTCAATGAGATGAAAATAATTTTTGGTGAATAGTAACTTTTTACTTTTTTTACCACGGTTAAAAGTAAATAGGGTAGTTAAGGGTAAAAATGATATTATTATTACCATAACACATGTCCTAATTCTATTGGATAAGTGTAATTAGACCCAAAACAACCTTATTAATAACATATGACCATTTAGACCAACTTGGATTAGATTAGGACATTTATTATCAATTTATTTAAAGAAGGGTTAAAATAGTTAAAATCGTAGTTTAATAACTAAAGCATTTTTAATATAGGGTTATACATACGATAAATTAGACTATAAATATTAATTAGAAATATAATAAGATTTCCTACATAATTATATTTTATTTTTAATTTTTAGACTTTAAATAAGTTAATTTATTTATGACACAAAGATGATGTAGTAATTATCTTATTAACGAAATATTGACATAATTGATGTTATAAATACCCAAATAAAAGTAATTTGAGACTTTTTATGAATTACACTAATTTTCTAGGTTAATATGACATTTTAGTATTGATTTAATTAACCTTTTTATAATTAATAATTCTGTTATGATTTTCACAAAAATCAATTACTAAATATTGTCAAAATTGACATAAAATAGTTTTTAAAACAAATATTATATTATTAATTGTTATTTTATTCCTAAAAATATAAGGTTCGTCCAAATGACTCAGATAAGGTTATATGTATTAATAATAAACAACTTTGGGTTCTTTTGTCTTGTTATAGTAAGTTTATTAACCTTATAGTGTAAGAACACAAAAAGACACGGTAAAAGTAAAATTATCTAACTTAATGTTAAAACTAAATGATAAGGTTAAAATAGTAAAATAAACCTGTCCAAATTATATTTGATGAGAGGATTTCGACCCATCCCCACCTTATCTTCTAAATAAATTAATTTGGAGCTATTTAAAACCGAATATGGCTTTATAATAAATTAAAATTTTTAGTTTTTCCAAAGGTGCCCCTCTCCTCCCTTATAAAAGGGCACCTCCTCCCTCTCTTCCTCACACCACTTTGAGCCTTCAAGATCAGCCAAACCCTGAAAAATTATCTTCTCCACTTCCATAGAAACATCCTAGAGGTCCTGGTCTTCTTCAAATACCAATTTTAGTGCCCTAAGAGGAGGACTCAAAGAGGCGCTTCAAAGAAGAGGTAATGTCCGTTACCGATTCTTTCAACTTTATTTCTTCTTCCACTTCTTCCTCTTAGGTTTTTTCATTATGAAGTAATAAAATCAGTATCACTAATATATTGATATGTTATTATAAGTATGAAACAACCCTATTTCACCATCTACCCATCCTATGTAAAATGAAATCACCACGCGTGCGTACGTACGGAATACCGTCTCCACGTCGTGGTGTAATCTATTTTCCACCACCACCTTACTTGGATGGGTATAATGGTGTACATAATAACTATATATGATTATTTTAAAGTGATATTGATTCTGAAATAGTATACATACACTCCAATACAATTCCACGATCATGAGAACGATATCATCGCTCGTGCGTACGTACGGACTACCGTCTCCACGACGCGATGAGATTCATTCTCCACGTTAACCATTCAAGAATGATTATAAAGTATATATAATAATTAATCATGAAATATATGACATAATAATGACACTGGATTTATGTTTATATATATGTATGTCATCTACTTAATTCCATTCAACTCAATAAGGAAACGAAAACAGCGTTCATGCATACGTACGGCCTATCGTCTCCATGAACGGTGTATTTCTTTCCATTTACTGATTTATTATATATATGTATATTCTGAATATATATTATATATAAATAATTTTTTATATTCTAGAATTAAGTAATCATGATCTAAGTAATCATATGAATAATTACAAGTCAAAACACGGACGAAAAATGAAACGATTTTACCCAAAACGCTCTTTAACATGGAATTTACAAAAGAAAGGGTAATATAAAGTCATAAGTGAACCATATATGATATCATAATAATGATTATGATTTTGGAATAAGTCAATGACATTATTTAAATCATTATACAGGAGTTTGGGACACTTACGAAGCAAATCGGACCTAAGGTAAGGGAAAATATCTCAATCTCATTTTATCCGAGATTGTTTATACTTTGGTATTTACTGGGGTGTATTTTATCATCCACATCCATGTTTCCCCAATATGTAATATTTATATCCTTATACAATAGTTTATATCCAATTTTACCCTTCGGTGAGTTTATAGTAAAAGATATGAAATGAATCTTTTGTCGTTTTTTGTACGAGGTATTTTTTGACTTTTCCGAAAAAAGTACGAGAAGAATGTTTTTTTTAACTTATAAGGAATGAATGGATTTTTAAAACATTATTTCCAAGAAGATTTCTTTAAAAGTTTTCAAGTTTATTTTTAATCAACTTCTTTTAGTTTAAAATTGTATGACATGTTAAGAAAGGAAAATGTTTTTGAAGTAGAAAGGATATTTTCCTCAAGAATGGAGTTCAAGTGTTTTATCAAAATTATTTTCCATCTAAGATAATATAGGGTTCTGTTTCTATCCCTATTATTACATTTATTGGATTATGTTGTGATGGAATTATTTTTAAGAATTACTTTATCTTATATGAATTGTTTTATGATGTCATTTTGTTTAAAAATCCCATTTTTTATTACATGGGTTATGCTATGATGTATGATTTATGATTTTGTGGCACACATAAAAATGGTTTCATTATGAGATGGGTGGGACCTATATATCCCTCCAATGCATTGGGTAAAGATTTTATATCTCATGAGATAGACATGGCTGGAATGGCAGGTTAAACCGGTTCAGTGAAACAGGACTGAAACAAGGAGTGAACTCAGTTCAGAAATGGACTTTGTCCACTAAGATAGTCTTGGAAATGAGTATTGACTAATAAGAAATGAGTATCTATGATTATGTGTGTGTGCCACAAAGTTTCATGTTTTAAGTTATGATTATTGGGATTACATTTCACTACTATGATTTATCCCATGTTATGATATTATGATCTCTTTTGCAGGTTAATATTTCCAAAATGTTATGTTCTTATGAATATGATGTGATTGATATTTGTTTTTTTACCCTTACTGAGCATTTGGTCTCACCCTTTTATGTTTTCTTTTCCCTAGGATATAAATAAAGGTTTTAGGTAAAAAAAAGGAAGATCTTTATGGGAGATGTTGAAGATCTTTCACCATGATTAGAATATTATATTCCGAGTTTCCAAAGACACTAAACTATTATAGTCCTTGTGTGTGTGTTTTTGTTATATACTAAGTATTCCGTAAAAGTAATGTAATGTCCATGTATGTCAAGATTCGGGTCTCTACAATCATACCAATATGAAGGATTTAATATTTCTTGGAAATATTTTTCCAAAATGGAACTATTCATTTTGGTTGATGAAAATGTTGTAACCGGTTGAAGAAATGCATTTTAGTGGGTCCAAGTTCATACCCTTGACTGATATTAACTTTATAATAGGAGTGGAGTTGTGGGTATGGGATAATAACCATAGCACATTGGGGATGTAATAATCATTAAAGAAGGTGAACCCTGATAAAAAATGTTTTGTGTCCACTTCTTTGTTTCTGTATAAGTGTGTATCTTGAGAAAATGATGTTGAACAAGCACAATATTTGAATGTGTTTTTGAAAAAGAAGGCATTGATACCCCCTTCCACCCTCACATTTTATTTCACCCATCATGTGGTTCATTCAATTAGTATCAATTTAGGTTTACTCTTTTACATTTATCTCAAGAATCTAATATAGATCAATACAACTTGGTTAACATTAAATGCATTCCAACATTTGAAGGTATAGATTTTCATATTTGGAAAGAGATAATGGTACCCTCAATTACCCTCTCTTGGGATTGATGTTCCTGACTGTACAATATGGTTTTTCAAAGCCTAGTGAGACATCGGTGTGGTCTCTTACTGATTGAAAAAATATTTAAAGTGATTGAAAATATTGGAATTATTGATTATTTACATTATCTAAGAAATGGATAAAAAATTAATGGGATAAAAAAAATGATATTTCTTTAAGAATCTTAATAGAATATATGAAGAAAATAAAAAGGAGAAATAATACAAATTAAAAATTAGTGGAAAAGATTTTTAAGACCTAAGAATGTAGTAAAATTAAACAATTAATAAATTATTTACAAGGGTTTATTTAGTTTTTATCACTAGTTTTGTGTTTGGTGAAGCTCTTAATTAGTATACAATGGTTATAATGTTCATGATAATCTTACTAGGTAAATTTGATGTCAATATTTCAGGATTTGAAAATAGTGATCCTGATAATTTTACCACAAATGAAATATAGAACACTCTCAAAAATTATGAGATGATAAGATGAGCAACACTTAAAAGAAAAGTGAATAAAACTGAAATTTCATTCAAATCCTTCAAGGAATTAAAATTTCAATATGGGAAGCAGTGCTCGGATGAATATGAGGGTATAAAATAATTTTCTAATACAGTCTCTCTTACATAAATAATCTTCACATGAAGGAGAGACAAGTATAGATTGAAAATTCCAATAAAATTATTTAATTATGGAATGGTTTTCCATTTCTCTAACAATTTTCCCATAAAAATTAAATTATAAAATTAGGATGATGAATTCATCAAGAAATCCACATATAAGAGATATTATTTAAAGAAAAATTATGAAAATGGAAATAAAAAAATTTATATATGAGATTTTATAAGTAATTTTCTACTAGTTGGATAAGGAGTATTTGATGGTGAAGAAAGTGGTGATGAAGAGAAATCTCTGAAAGATGAATCAAAAAGAGTGCTCATATCACAAGTTGAAGAAAAAATTATCAAATTAAGACTCACAATATAATAGATAATATGTTGTATAAGAAGGATAAATTGAAAAATAATACACAATGATAAAAAAAATTATAATGTGTTTCAAATAAATAGAATTTTTTATAGAAGGAAACACTTGGCTAAAATGAAATTTAGACATGAAGAGTTATATACTAGTTGAAAAAGACATCATGTCACAAAAATTAAAATTTTAAATCTTAATCTTGAAAAAAAAGTAAAATCATTGAATTTATGACTTCAACAATTATCCTTGGGGATAAGAAAATTGATAAATTGAGTAATAAGGTAGTAGAAATTGAAAATTTAAAAATAAAAAATATATTTTATTGTAATAAAAATATAAAAAATGGTTACTATTAAAAAAATATATCATGTAGTTACTATAATCATTATATAAGACATGAAAAGGGAAAAGTATTTTTATGGTCCATCTCAAAGTAAAACCTTATCTATATAAGAATAAAATGTCAGATTGTAATCTAGATCAGTAGATAATTATTAAAAAAAGACTAAATCTACTTAGATTTGGAAATAAAAAAATAGTGATTGGGTCTATACTACTTTCAAAAGTTCATGAAGTAATCCCACAAAAGGACATTTCATGGTTTTTTAATTTTAAGGATGAAAATAGAGAAAGGTTGAAACCCATTCAAAAATATAATATTTATCAAAAATAGAAGATTTCAAGGGTTTTATTGGTGTTGTAGTGTGTTTTCCCACAAATCCTATAAATGATGGAATAATATGTCTCTACCTCAATTAATAAGGGAACAAGGAATGAGGGGGATAGAAATTACATATTATAATTTAGTAGAAGCATAAAAAACATGGAAAAGGGGTTGATGTAAGAAAGAGTTTTATAAGTGTTCAAGAGGTTTGTGGAAAGTGTGATCGAAAAGGAAATATATCAGACATATGTGTATAATTTATTCTAGCTCAGTTTAATATATGTAAAAAAAATTAAAATGATCAAAATCAAATTTCGTTATAGTAATAATCTAATATTATTTATATAGAATTTAAAGCCTATAAATATGGAAAACCTTGGATCATAAATAGTTTTCTTTCATCCCACATGAAAATGGTAACTTAAAAGTCTAAAAAATATTGATAAATATGATGTAGAAGTTGTTACATTTTGTAATGACGAATCTATAAAGATCAAATAAGTTCAAACAATAAATATTGGGACAAATAAAATCATTACATACAATGTCTTGTTTGTTTATTGGTTGAACCATTATTTTTTGAGTTTATCTCAACTATGTTATTCTAGAAATGAAATCATCTTCTGGAAAAATGAGTTCATTTTCCAAAGGTTTAAATATGGGACTATTATAAAAAAATGAATCAGAACACTCTAATTTTTTTATAAGGGGTAAATAAGAGTAAACTATTGTATAATTTATAAATCTAAGAATAATTTATTCCATAGAAAATTTATACATCATATCTAAAAGAACTTGATTAGGATTATCAAAAAATTAGTCTATAATGAATATCCTTTTTTGAATGATGATACCACCACAATTTTTAAAACCTGTAAAGGGAGGAAATAGTGAACAAAACTCCCAAAAGAGTGGAAATTAAAATTATAAAAACATCCTAAATTGATCCACTCTGATATGTGTGAACCAATAAAAAAGAAATCAATAAGTGAATAATGATAGTTTATCACCTTCACAAATGAATTCATAGGAATGAAATTTATAATGTTCATATTAAATAAATCACAGTCCGTTGATATATTCAAATTATTTATAAGACTGATAGAAAAATAAATAGGTTTATCTTTAAATCAATTGAGATCGGATAATTATAGTGAGTATACCAATAGAAATTTCACAGGATATCTTGATAAGTCAGACATCAGTCATGGATTCAATATTTCTTATACTCCCTAAAAATAGATTGGATGAATGGAATAATAGGAGTCTAGTTTATTTGTCTTGTATAATGGTGACTGAGCAAGAAACCTCATGGTTTTCTGGTTACATTCCATCACAATTGCTAGAATAATTTGAAATATATTACATTTGAGGCATAACTCATATATAACTCCCTGTGATATGTGTTTCAATAAGAATACCAGTTTTAAACACTTTACAAAAACTTGGGAATCTCGTCTTAATGATAAAAGAAGATAGAAGTGGTGGAATTTTTGATGAAAAATATAAAGATGGAATTTTCCGTTTTTATAAACCAAATGGGAGTTCCTATTATATTACAATAAAAATTCTAAAATAATTTTTTACAATAATAACATCATAGATTTTGAAAATTTATAATGAATAATGAATATTATCAATTTAAATTATGAGGTTAATATTGTTGGTTTTGAACTTATTAGAGAAATTTCTAAAGTAAATAGATTATAACTAAAGTTATAAATTATATATCTCCAATGATAGAGATTATATTTTAAAATCAAAAATTAGTAAATTATAGGATTGAGAAACATGTAGATGTTAAAAACATTATTAAAACCCAAAATATAGAAATTCATATAAGAAAATAGATTTTTTAAACTAACCATAACAGTTTTTTTTCAAAATTAAACATCAATTAGTAATACAATCATTTGATAAAAATTATTGGATTTATTTTATCAATGAAGAAATAGATCATATAAAGAAGAATAAAACATGGAAACTTATTCTGAGGCCTAAGAAAAATAATGTGATTTAAGTAAACTATTTTTTGTTATGAATAAATTTTATGAGAAATGTGAGGTTGATATAAATAAGGAATGTCCTGTATGCAAGGGATATTCACCAATTTAAGGGGTTAGATTTGATGAAACCATTTCCCAAATTTTAAAACAAGATTCTAGCAGGGTCATTCTATCTATTAAACATAATTTGGTTTAACATATTTTAAATGGATTTTAAATTATTATTTTGGAATGGTCGCTTGATGAATAAGTTTACATAGAGAAACATGAGGGTTTCATGTTAGAATAAGAAGGTAATAATGTGTGTAAAATAAAAAATTCTTTCTATGTATTTAATCAAGATCCAAAATCGTAGTATTTTAAGCTTGATGAATACTTGAGTTGCATGAAATTCAATAAATAGAAAGTGCACATCAATTTGTATGTGAATAATACCAACACCACATAACTATTTATGATTGTGTATGTTGATAAAATAGTTTTTTATCTTTTAAGAGAGACTGTGCGAAGTATTCTCAAGGTGCATGAAATAATTTTTTGAAATATCAATTCATGTAAAAATGAAATTTTTATTAGGATTCAATATTTCCCAAGTTGTATATTATAAATCTATTTCACAAGAAAAATGTGCTAAATAACTCTTAAAGATTTTTTACATGATGGAATCTAAAGTAGTGTCCCCACCAATTATAGTGGGCACAAAACTGAGCAAGGATGATGAATGAAAAATAATTAATGATAAGTAGTTTAGAAGTTTAATTAGAAATCTCATGTATTGGAAAACATCAAGGCCTAATTGTGTATATGAAATCACCATTTTCTCTAAATATCAATATAATCCTAAAGAATTAAATATTTCAGTTGTAAAGAGTATTCTGAGATACATATTAAACAAAATCCATTATGGTTTTATTTATGAGAAGAAAGGTTTACCATATTTGAAATGATTTATTAATTCTAATTTGGAAGGTGCTATGAATGATTGTAAATCCACATCTGGTGGAGTTTTTTTCCATGGTAGAATATATGTATCAAAAATTAAAAGAATAAAACATTAGTTATATTATGTTTAAATGAGTTTGAATATAGGAAACTACATAGTTTATGTGGATAAAGACATAGTTATAGGGGTTCAATATTGAATTTGAATACACTCTGTTTATAAGATCTAATGAATAGATAGTTCCATTAATGTTTCCAATAATCATATGCAGTATTATAGATATAATAAAATATACATAAAGTATAATTTCTTAAAGTATATTGTGACTGAGGTTATTATAAGTTTTTAATTTATTCAATAAATGTAATAGAGTATTGAAAATATTACAATGCCACTCAAAATTGATTATATTGAGAATTTGAGGTTGCAAATGGGAGTGTATCTCATATCATAATGCAATGGTATGATGTTCTTGAGTTTTCCTCCTATCTTTTCTTATGATTAAATCATTTTGAATATAGGATTTTTCAATATATAATGTGTAAAACTATTCCTGTTACCTTTTTGTGAACTTTTTTACTGTTTTGTTGAGTATGTTTGGAGATATAATTGATAAAATCAATTTTTTATTTTATGAATTAATATCTAATATCATATATTTTTAAGGAAAACACTCATTTATGAGCCAAGTACTTTTTTTTACACTGATAATGGTTCAAGTAAACTTAGATTCGGTTGGTTCATGGCTCATTTCTTTGAAGTTATTGATACCTCATCCTTCATTTTTTACTTTTAATTAATAGTAAATAAGGGGGATAAATAAAGGTTTACATATTATTTTATTAACTTTGAGGGAGTAGTTATTTTATATGTCTTTAGAACTAAAATGTATTGATAATATTGTAAAAAAATCTAAAGGGGGGAATTATTAAACCCATTTTATATGATTTTTTTATTATTAATATGTGTATACATGTGATTTTTTTTGAACATATCATTATATTAACGAAATGTGTTATGGAAAATATGTTTTCTATAATAATTTTAAATGTTTTTTTTTTGAAGTATTACTAGTGTAAATATTAATGAATAAATATAATGGAAGAAATATGCCAAATGAAGTTGTTTCAAACCATCAAAATACTTTTGGATGTCACGACTGATATAAAATAAAGAAGAAAATATTAGCATGTGGTTTTGAGTATATTGAGTGATTTATAATGCCTCAGAATATGTTGAAGAGGTTTTATAAGACTATAATTATCTAGGATTTCATATTTATATTACAAAGCAGAATAAAACATAGGATTCTCAAGAATTAAAAATCATGGATTCAAACATCATGATCGTGAAATTTTATTATGATTCAAGTTAATTTGATGAGAGGAATTTCATGCTCTAATAAGAAGATACATGTGTAATGGATGCATATTTACCTTGACATTTTGGATATATAAAATGAATATAAAGTAATGTATATTGTTGGGGAAAAGGAATAAATATATATTCAAATATCAAATGAGGAGAGAAAAACATAATCCTTAAAGGGGAGTCATAGGATGACCATAACTAGAATTAATTTAAGAGATCACTTGATTTTCATAGAGATTTAACATTTAAATGTTTTAAACTATTGTGACACCCCATGATTTTAAAATAACAATAGGTTCTTTAGCATATACAATATAAAACACCAACCTAAAACAAACGAGGAAATATTATTATTTAAATATAAATGGTATATCCTAGTAGTTGAATTATAGGGAATGAATAGAATTGACCAAATTATGAAATATATATAAAGGAAAAACTCAATACAAATTTATTGATTAATTCATAGGAAATAAGTACTCAATTTTTAGTAAATACATTTTATTCTTAAAAAAAATCTTCAAATATATTTTTTATTACATAATGTCAGTGGATATTATAATTAATGTATTTGAGGAGATTGTAAAAAAAACACAAGATAAAAATAATATAATTTTTTAAATTATCATACCAAAATTATCTTAGGTTTAATTTTTGGGATTTTTTAAAAAAAAATATTTTTTTAAAAAAAGTGAAAAATACTGATTTTTATGGAAAGTTGTATCTTTGTTTCAAGAATTTACAAAGTTCAATTTTTATTTTAAAATGATTTAAAAGTAAAATTATTTATATTATATTATGAATAATCTGATTATATTTATTTTAATAAATCTTATGGTTTAATTTGGAAGAAAAACATTTTTATACTTAAAAAGTCATTTTTATGAAAAAATGGTTTTCGTTGCAATTTTTGTTTTTATCATAAATTAATTTCTGAAAATTCTAGATTTTGAATCTTGAAACATATATTTCATATTTGGAATCAAGTGTTAAAATTTTCTAAATTAATTACTTTTTATTTTTTGTCATTATAAATAGTAATTACGGTAAATAATTTTCACCACAGTTAGGGTAAAATGGGTTAAAATAGGGTTAAAATCTTGAGTTATGGTCCCAAAATAAACCCAAAACATGCCTTTATCCTATTTTATGGGTGTATTTTGTCCATTTACATTAAAGTCTTAAATATAAATCCACATGGTTCCATATTTCATTGATTATGATCTTTATATTTATTTAAGTGAAGAATAAATACAAAATGTCACTCTCTAGAATTTAATATCATTAAAAAATTTACATGAGGATAAAAGGAGGATAAGTTTCAGTTTAAATTTTTATTTTAAACAGAAAATATTTTTTATCATGATAATATATTTATAATTTTTAGTGATTAAATAATTACCTTAAATGTGTATGCAATATATATATATAGTATTTATAAAATTAAGAGAAAAATAAAACAAATGATTTTAAAATATTAAAAATAATGAAATTTGGGTGAAATATTCTATACCACAAATTTTTTAGATACAAATAACACATTATATATATATATAAATAGTTTATACTCTAATTCCATTTCAATTAAGTTGTTTTCAATGTCAAATTATGTGAATATTTCATAAAATGACATTGATGGTATTTTATGATAAAACTATTTTACTAAATTATTTAAAAAAATCATGAAAATATTAAAATGGAAAAATAAGGATGATAAAGGGTTTAAAATTTAATCTAATTTATATTTATAATCCAATTTTTAACATATAATTAAAATTAAAACCCTTTAATAATGAAAAAGTTATTACCGCGGTTAAAGTCAAAACGGGTTTACCAAAGGGTTAATCTAAAAAGATAAGGTTTAAAATGACCTAAAAACTCACTTAAAAAAAATTTTATTTTCATATTTCTACCTTAACCTTATCATCTTATAATATTAGTCATTTTGGATCCATTTTTTTAGAAAGTGATTTAGTAGTATTTTAAAATTCAAAAAAAATACAAGTGTGTCACTCACATCAATTATAAAAGGGCACCTCTTAACCTCATTTAATCACACCTTATAATCCATCTATATTGACCAAAACTAGAAAAAATATATCCCCAAAATCATTATACACATTCTATAGGTTATTCTGTTCTCAAAAGATAAACTCTATGGTTCTTGAGAAGATATCCAAATGAAGTTCATCAAAGAGAAGATAATAATTTTTACAACACATTCAAATTTATTTATTCTTATACTTCATCTAAATCTATTTTACAAATATAAAAAATAATAAATACAATATTATAAGTATACATAGATATTATTATTATTTTTATTACTTTAAAAGCATTTTCCCACTCTTTTACATCATAAAAAATCAAAAAAACATCGCTTGTGTGTATGTACGACTTACTGTCACCACGTAGCGGTGTAATTTTTTTTCAAAAACACTTTAATTAGATTGTTATAAATATGAAACCACTGAATATATATGATATTTATAAATTAATTATTCTTCTATAATTTTATTATCATATCTACCTTCTTACCTTGAAATAAATTATAAAACGATAATGTTGATCGTGCGTATGTGTGAACTACCACATCCTTGAAAAGATGTGATTCATTTTTCATTTATGATTTACATGTATGGTAATAATGATATATTTAATGAATATATATTATATATATTATAAAATAATTATTCTATAAAGGTGAATTATTATTTATCTTTATTTCATTCCATTTATCTAAAAGTCAAGACATCATTCATGTGTATGTATGACCTACAATCTCCATGAACTATGTAATTAATTTTTCAGTATATACCATTTAAGGATGAATAAAAATGGGTATATAATGGATATATATATGATATTAATCTCATTATTAACATCCCATATATTACTTAATGACTCAAATTTTCTCTGGTTTTTTTATAAATTAATTGGGAAAATTCTGAGACCCGGCGCTGAGATGGCGTCAGATTTCGAAGCCCGATTTACCCAGAACAATACAATAAAATATGTGGAGTTTTTAATAAAAAATGCAGGTGGTTTTTTCTTTAAAAATGTAATAACTTCTGCATCAGTGCTTATATAAAAAAATCTTATGGTACCATTGCGTTCATAGTAACAACTTTACCTTAGGTGGGGCCTAACATCGATCGTCGCGGGTCGACTTTGAATGTTATAATTTAGACGTAATTATCCTTAAAATATTTTAATAAAATATTTTATTGGAAGTAGTAGAGTTTTTATTTTTAATGAAACCATTTTAAGTAATTCATAGTTATCTCCATAACTCTAGAACTCCTCTAAGGCATGGAAGGAAACTCTCTCGACGATGAATGTCGGCGGATTGAGGATCAACGACGACACGGACCTCCGTTCTTCGTAAATGACTGATCCAACCACAATGTAGGGTGTTTAATCTATTTGTGATTTATTTTACCTTATAAGATTCAAAAAAACAAAAATGGACCAACACACGAACATGTCAATCTATGGTTTATCTGTTATTACTGGATAGATAAATTGTTATGGGGTTTAAAAAGGTAGACTGATATTTTTGTTTATCTAATTTTGATCTTTGTTAAATGTTCTAACATGAATGGATCAAGACTGACATGAATAATGCCAAGATCTATTCTTTAGGTGTTCTATTTCTTCTTCATATCCTTGTTCTTAGCATTCTTTATGGATGGACCCTCATGGTTAGGGTGAAATTTTATGGGAGGCAACGAATGTGATCAGGCCCTTGGATTGCAAGGAAGATGCATCAAAGCCCAAGGTAGTGAAGGTCGTGACCCGAGGATTGTGGATGTAACTCTATTTCAAATAATAGAACACCTGAGAAATGGGGTGACCTAAAGAACTAGGGACATCGGTGTCTGGCGCTAGTAGTGGTGCATGGTGGTGGTCATGTGTGGGTGTGGAAGAGGACTGAGGTCACTCGTGGAGGCGGAAGTTGTGGGCGGTGAACAGGGGCCATTGTAGGATGCCACGGTGGAAAGTTGGGAAGTGGCTCGAAACCGTGTCAGGGGAACCTGTGGTGGAAATTCCATAGGGAGTGCAAAAGAGGTGGGATGGCAGCGTGGAACACAGCTCGACACCACATTAACTGGGAGACATAGGGGAGCCACATGGTAAGGGCGGACAATGTGAACTAGGGGGTGCGTCCAGGGAGGTCCATGTTTGGTAGAGTAAACTGGCCCACATCACGGGTCACTCCTACAGTAGAGTGGTCAGTGCCCATCTAGACAGGCTGGTTTGGGCTGAACTAGGCCAAGTCAGGTCAGCTAGACCGGGTTCGGTCAGATCCGGGTCGGTCTTTAATCGGACTTTTTCACAAAAAACCGCCATAACATTCAAACTATATGTCTATTTGAATAGATATTTTTAGAGTTGGGATCCCTATGAAGAGGAGGTACTTTTTAGATACTATAAGTGAGTTTTTATAGAAGTTGTTTTATGATCTAATGGCTTGGGAAGTAGGTTCTCCCAGAACAAAAGCGCTACGACCGGAATTCTATAACTGACTATGACTTGGTGACTATGTGGCATGGGGGATGCATGACCCATCGTTGCTCCATATTCCATCAAATATCCATTTTCTATCAATGCTCTATCTCCATCGATTCTCTATGCTCCATTGATTCTCCATGAGTCATGGAAACTGGGAAATCTATGGAATACAACTGAAAATCCATCTCTTCGTTCGTTAGACTGATACATGTGTGAGATGACTATACATCATTTATTTCCTTGTCTTATAATTCATGTATTTATATGTGGTATACTTCATGTATTACTTAGTCTTATACATCATGTATTTATTTGTGGTATGATTCATGTGTTTCTTAGTGGTATTCCATTGTGGTTCCAGGATGTCCTACTGAGTACTGTTTTACTCACCCCAGTATGGGAATTAACCACATGTGTCATGTCTTGTGTAGACGATCAAAGCATAGATAGATTTCTTGGTGAACTATGACTAATTATGTCTTAGAGTGATTAGAAAAATGATGTTTTCTTATACGGTTTTAGACATCTATCCTACTCTGAACCTTCAGGTAGGGTTTTCTATGGATGAGTTTCAAGAACTTGTGCATTCACTTTGATAAACTATTTTTTTTTGTTTTTATTATGTTCCTATTTCCTTTCCAGTTTCCTACTATCATACTATGTTTTTGGTATCTTCATGTATGCATACATTTTTTACTTATTGATTTTACATTTAAGCATTTTGGGCTTGGAGATGTGTGTGTGTGTGTAGGCACTTAGGAAAATGCCTCCCATTTGTGGGATATGCCTACTTGATGCTAGTCCCCAGACCCTAGCCTATTAGAGGTAGTCTTAGGGTTTTCATGGAATGATCCCATCTAGGATGGTTCATGATAGAATGGTATTAGAGTTTTTGTTTCTACTTAATGATCGAATGTTTGTGAGGTTGGTTTGGGGCAACAATGTCGAGTGATTCGAGTTCGGATTTTAGGCCAGGGAATCTAGTGTTGGTGTAGTGGTCGACGTATCCATACACCATAATTATGAATTATACTTTTCAACTCAGTAAATGAAAACACTGGTTTCATGGGAAACAATGGTACATGCATCATATAGGATCTGGGTGTGTCCTCAAGTCCTTCTTGAATCAGCTCACTAATTATACTATATTGATTGTGGTACATGTTGATATATTTTAGGATACCTCTATGTAGATATATATCTAGGATTCCATTGTGTGATCATGAGGATGATCCACCTAGAGATGAGGCATCAATACAGGGGCATTTACCAGAGATAGCACCTTTAGGTGGTTTACCAGTGATACCACCACCTGTCGAGTAGTAGTTACTACCAACTCTACCAGTTGAGGATGAACGCAAGCTGAGTGCATTTCATGAGTTCCATATGTAGTGACCTACCAGGTTTAGGGTTGATCTAGACCCCCAGATATCTAAGGTTGTCTAAAGTTACTTACTCATTTCCTCTGCTTTGTGAGGATGTATTATGACCAGACGTCAGCCCTAGCTGTGAACCTTCTTCAGGGTTTAGTGGGGTGATGGTGGAGCTTAGTAATCCAGATTCTTGACAAGATGAATCTCTCTTTGGTAGACTTTGAGCACCTATTCTAGGATGATTTCCTTTCAGAGACATTAATATCAATGCAAAAAATGAGATCCTGCATCTCCATTAGGGTTATCAAACAGTAGCAGAGTACTGAGTGAAATTTACAAATATTTATCTCTACTCCATAGATATAGTGTGGAAACCACTCTTCAAGGAATGTACCTTCGATTAGTGGATACACTGGGATATCATGTAATCCATGATATCTCTTATCATCCCAATATATGATGGGGTACTAGAGTGATCCTTGCTAGTGGAGAGCTTTATAGAGAAGTAAGCACAAATAGTGAGAGCTATGAGCATGCACCAGGAAGCTTAGTCTTAAGTGGTAGGTTTCCGACATCAGACACAATACCCAAGAGGGTTAATAACTACAGGGGATGACCCCATGACATAGAATCAATGGATGTGGCTTCCAGGGTAGAGTGGGTTAGCTTAATGACATATTGTGTTGCTCATGCGGTGGTTGGGGATATATGGCTCGAGACTGCCCAACTCTCCATATGAATGATCAAAAGACAGTCAAGGAGCCATAGGGGAATAGGAGGAGACAAGAGTAGGGTGGTCCATAGGGAAGTGGGCATGGAAGAGGATTAGGATGTGGGTGGAGGTTTGAGGTACTACTACCACCACCCTTAGGTGGTCCACCACGGGCTCAAGGAGATGGTGGATAGGGACGAGGCCAGCTTCAGGCGATGGAGGCTTATGACATGAGTGTTCCAAAGATGATTAGAGGTATAATCTGTGTCTTTTACACCATAGATATAGTTTTTATAGACACATGTTCCAATCACTCTTTACTCACCACAACCCTTGTTCGAGACTCAGAGATTTCAGTGGAACCGTTGACTTGACCCTTACGTTTAGAGACTCTGATGGGAGGGGATTTAATAATCACAGATTGGTTCCTATAGTGGGATATTACTCAGGGAGGTAATATTTTTGGTTGGGATCTCTTAATATAGGTTTCAAGGCCTTACTAATTCATTCTAGGTATAGACTAGTTGTCTACAGTTATTGCCCAGAAAGACTATTTTAGGCACAGAGTGTGGTGTGTTTGTTGTGATGGGACAAAGTTTTCTTTTTTTAGATAAAGGAAAAAACATGCAGTGCTATATGGAATCACACATAGGAGGGTTAAGCCAATCAGACATCAGTTGGATAGCCTACCCCTAGGCATAGTGGATGAGATGATCCCTCATTTTCCTACATTGGTGGTGTAATATGAAGATGTATTTACTGAAGAAGTCCCCATATTACCTCCCTGTAGGGAGGTTGATTTCTATATTGGTTTTTAGCATGGGAAGACATTGATATCAACACCTACATATGGTAGGAATCCCATAGAGCTTCATGCATTGAGATTATAGTTGGAGTACAAGTAGAGGAAGGGCTTCATGAGACCCAGTATTTCACCCTGGGTGGCCCCAGTGTTGTTTTCCAATAAAGAAGATGGGATATTGAGGTAATGTGTAGACTTCCAGTTCCTAAAAAAAGTGACTTTGAAGAACAAGTATCCACTGTTGAGGATCTAAGACCTCTTTTATAAGATGAAGGGAGTGAGGTGGTTCTTAAAGATTGACCACAGGTTTGACTATCACAGTCTTCATCTATGAGATGATGATGTGCCGAATACAACCTTCATATGCCTATATGAACACTATGAGTACTTGGTTATTCAATTTGGTGTGATGAATTCCTCAGTAGTGTTTGTGGGAATCATTAATAGAATATTACAGCCATACATAGACCGTTTTATCATGGTCTTTATTGATGACATCCTAGTGTACTCGGCATTCAAGGAGGATTTTTTGATACACTCGAGGATGGTCCACGATGCACTTTGAGAGCATCAACTTTATGAAATGCTCTAAAAGTTTCAGTTTTGGATTAATGTGGTCAACTTTCAGGGACACATCAATTCAGAGGTTGGGGTTATAGTAGATCTAGTGAAGATTAAGCCAGTTCTTACTTGGGATCCACCCAAGAGTGTTACCGAGGTGTGGTATTTCTTAGGTTTGGATAGTTAATATTGGATGTTTGTACCCAAATTTTCTAGAGTAGAAGAACCCTTGACTATTGTGACATGGAAGGGGCATCCCTTCATGTGGATTGGGAAGTGTCAGCAGTTCTTTTAGGAGGTGAGGCACAGGTTGATGAGCACTCCCATCTTGAGACTACCAGAGGAGGGAATCAGGTGTGTAGTGTTGTAAAATGCATCAGGTAATAGTCTTAGTTGTTTCTGGATGCAGAGGTAAGTGTTGATTGCCTACGGTTTGTGCTAGTTGAGGCAGCATGAGAATAACTACGCAACCCACGATCTTGAACTATCAACAGTAGTATTTTCATTGAATATGTAATGGAAATACCTGATGGGTGAGTGTTTTAACATCTAATCTGACTATAAGTGTCTCAAGAATATCTTATCTCAAAAGGATATGAACTTGGGATAGAGTTGATGTATTTATTTCATCTAGTTCTATGACATTATGATTTTCTATACTCCTGGGAAGGTGAACATAGTGGTGGACTATCTCAGTAGGCGATCTAGCTTGTAGTTGTTGAGTGAGGTGTAGAAAAAATTGGCTACATTACAGATATCCTTTGTTGATGGTGATGGAGTATCTTACCTCTATTATATGGTTCTCACCCCTCCACTCTTACAGCAAGTTAGGGAGGTATGGCTTGGGGATATTGACTGTGAGACCCGACGTGCTTAGTTGTCCCCAGGTCATTCCCCTGATGGATATTTGATAGGTGGGGAGAATGTCGTCCTTTTTAGAGAACACATAGTTTTACCAATGGAATTGCAGGAGGTTCTGAGGGATTTCCACACATCCCTTTTGGCAGTACATCCAGGTGTATAAAAGATGTACTAGGAGCTTTGACATCAATTCTAGGGGATTATAATGAAGAAGCTGGTGACATAGTTCTTTTCCCAATGCCTCACTTGTTAGCAGGTGAAGGATAAGAACCAAGTTCCAGCAGGCTTGACCCAACAACTTTAGGAGATATAGTGGAAGTGGTATGGAATATTGATGGACTTCGTGATAGGTTTTCCATGCATGTCCATGGGGAATGATACCATCTGGGTGATCATTTACTAACTCACCAAGTCATCCCACTTCCTACCAATCTGTGAGTAGAGTTCATTAGAGATATTGAGATGCCTCTACGTGTAGGAGATAGTTCAGCTTTACAGAGTTCCACCCATTATCGTTTCAGATCGTGATGCTTATTTCACATCACGATTGTGGAAGGGATTGTGGGAGGTGTTTGGTTATCATTTTCACTTGATCATGGGATTTCATCTGTAACACCCCAAGCATCTATGGTATGTTTCCCTTTAAATAATTCAATTGCTTGCGTTGTATGCAACTTCGAGATTCTAACACACTGCGAAAAATCAAACTAGTCGTTATTAATAGTAATACCCACTTTTTGAAATTATATAAATTTTATTTTTCAAAATGGACTTCATTTTTGAATTCTTAATATCGAAATTATCTTAGGGTGGATTTTTGGTATTTTTCTGAAACTTTCAATTTTTCATGAATAGTGAAAAACACTGAGTTATTGGTTAAAATCGAATTTTTATTTAAATAAATATTTATTTTATTTAAATTTATTTTAGGTAAAAATAGATACATAATACCTATATAAGTTCAATCTAATTAATTGGAGTCATTTTATAATAAGTTTAGATATATAAAAATTTTATTGATCTTTTTACCGTCTTTTACCCACCTTCTAAAAGCATTTACAAATTTGCATAAAACATAATTTTAATGCTTATGTGAGTTGAATTTAAAAAATCCAAGAGACATGGTTGATATTATTAAGTAAAAGGTGGTTCAATAAGATGAAAATAATTTTTTGTGAATTGTAACTTTTGACTTTTATTTACCACGGTTAAAAGTAAATAGGGTAATTAAGGGTAAAAATGATATTATAATTACCATAAAATATGTCCTAATTATATTATATAAGTGTAATTCGACCAAAAACAACCTTATAAATAAAATATGATCCCTTTTGTCCCACTTGGATTATATTAGGACATTTATTATTATTTTATTTAAAGAAGCGTTAAAAGAGGTAAATTCAAAGTTTAATAACTAAACTATTTTTAATATAGGGTTACACACAATATAAATTAAACTATAAAAATTAATTAGAAATATAAATATATTTCCTACCCAATGGTATTTTATTTATAATTTTTATACAGTAAATAATTTAATTTATTTATGACACAATGATGATGCAGTAATTATTTTATTAATGAAAGATTAAAATAAGTTATATTATAAATATCCAAATAAATGTAATTTGAGAATTTTAATGAATTAAACTAATTTTATAGGTTAATATGACATTTTAGGGTGGATTAAATAATTTTTTTCAAAGTAATCATGTTGTTACAAATTTTACAAAAACCATGTACTAAATAGTGTCAAAATTGACAAAATTGAGTTTTTAAAACAAATACTATATTATTAATTGATTTAATATTCTTAAAAATATAAGATTCGGACAAAGGACTTATATAAGGTTATATATATTAATAATTAACCACTTGGGGTTCTCTTGGAAGTTTATAGTAAGTTTATTAACCATATAATATAAAATACAAAGAGACATGGTAATTGTCAAACTAATAAACTAAAAGTTAAATATAAAAGATAAGGTTAATATAGTAGCCTAAACCTGTCTAAAACCTATTTATTATGCGTTTTTCAACCTATAACCACCTTAGACACGAAATAAATCATTTTGGAGCTAGTAGAAACCGAAAATTATTTTATTATAAAATAATATTTCAAACATTTCCTAAAGTGACCCTCGCCTCTCTTATAAAAGGGAACTTCCCTTTCTCTTAATTTTACACCTCCAGGGCCTTTTTTCTCGGCCAAAACCTTCCCAAATATCCTCTAAACTATCCTCCCGTCATCCTAGAGGCATTAATTTGATCATAAATCCAATATATGGATCCTTTTTTATCAAATAAAAAGGAAGAACCTGAAGAAGAGGTAAATATTTCATCACCTCTTTCAAGTTCTTTTCTTCTTACACTTCCTCTTTATTTGTTGTTTCCATTATAAAATAATAAATATAGTATATTATATATTATTTTATTTTATTATAAAAATGGTACAACCATATTCATTATTATATCCATCATATTAATGAAAAAGTCACCATACCTGCATACGTACGCCTTACCGTCTCCACGTCATGGTGTAGTTTGTTATTCAAACACTTCATTATTTAGATGGATATAATAATGAGTGTAACTGATGTAAATAATAAATATAACATGTTAATTATTCACTATATATGATATAACATCCAATTAAATATGATTTCACCATCAATATAATGATATTATTGCTCGTGCGTATGTACGGATTACCTTCTTCACGAACGCGATGAGATTCATTCCCCATCATAATCATTCAAGAATAATTTTCATTTTATGATTAAAAATAATTTTTATGAACATAATGTCATTATGTATATGAATCAAATACATTCTTTCCATAAAAAACATGTCTTACGTAACCAATCATATAATGGAAAATGAATCAGTTAACACCCGAAATGAAGATACTACTGAAATTTTATTAACAATGAAATATTAGAGGATCATATATGATATCATATTTAGGTATATAGTTCTTGTATAATTTAATAAAAATGTTTTAAATATTATACAAGAGTTTGACATACCATCGAGTAAGTAAAAGTACAAGGTAAGGGTTAATTTTACAATCTCTTTATTATCCAAGTTTGTTTTTACGTAAGTATCTACTGGAACCTCTTTATCTTCAACATCTGTGTTTTCTTAAAAATGTATTTCAAAACATTTTTACTATTTAATAGAAAATGGGATAAAGTTATTTATACCCGTATTTGACCTTATATGGTTTGAAAATAATCTTTTCGTCATTTTCCAAACAAGGTACTTTATAACCTTTTCAACAAAATTAAGGTAAGAATGTTTTTTAACTTATATGGAGGGTGCAGCTATTTTCCACCATTATAACATCATCAAAGATTATCGTAAAATCATATAAGAATATTTTCAAAATAAATTTTTTCTTTTATAATTACATGACTTCTAAATGATTTCAAAATAGAAATAGATATTTCTCTAAAAAAAATTTGATTTCATCTATCTCAACATTCTTTGATGGATTTTAAACCTGTTTGAAGTTGATTTATTTATGATACAAATATTCCATACTGTATATGGTACTGTGATATATTTGACTGTGGATGTGTTATTTTTATACAATTCATATTTTATGGATAAAGTATTTACATTTCATATTCTATTTTTAATATGAATGTTTATGATATGTTTAAACTTCCTCATATGAGGGAAGCATTGGACTTAGTAATTGATAGGTGGATCCCGCTATAGATCCTAGATGCATCGGTTGGTCTCATGAGACAAAATAGTATCTCGGTACAAGGCCTTGAAATAATCTTATTTGTAGTCTAGGCACAAGGCCTTGACTATGTGGTTATGAAGTATGGCATTATGAATTCCATCATTAAGAAAGTGGCTATTGATATTGCATGTGATTATTCGACTAGTAGAATATCCATGTGATTAAGTAAGTGGAATTATTTGATTTTATCTTTTCCATATTATGATTAAGTTTAAGTTTAAAAGGCTTTTGTTTTATTCTTATACATTTCCTTAAATGTTTATGCTTATTTATGACAGTTTACACTCTATTGTTATCCTTAATTAGCATCTAAGCTCACCCCTTTCTATGTTTTCATTTTACAAAGATGTGAAGAAGTATTTTATGGTTAACCTGAATGGATAGGATAAGGATATAAGTGTGTTTAAAAAGGGGACAAAATGTTGTTGATGCTTTTATTTCATGATGTAATGTAAAACTTATGAATGTATCTAGTACATCCAAGGCTACTAAACTGATCGGTCTTTCGATACATGATGTATTGTATCATGCCAATGTTATGTAATAATGCACCAACTCTAGGTAACTGAGGTTGGGGAATTACAGTTAGTATTAGAGGAATTTTAGTAAAAACCTTGGAAGCTAGATTTAGAAAAACTATGACTACAGAACATTACCTTAAGATCGAATTTTAGGATTAGTATAGAAGAACTTCCTAGAATTTTGGTACTGTAGGGATTTTGTGAGTTTTCCAAACAATACATCCATGTCTAGATACGGGCAGGTAGAGGCGGCTCTGGCACAGATGTACCTAGGGGTAAAACCTGAAAACACCACTTTGAACTAGACTCGAATGGGGACTGGTGCATGACAACGGGTCTTTCTGCACTCTTTGTTACGACACTCTCGGGGGATATACTTAGGATAATTCTCATTTTCTTTAAAAACCATTATGAAGGGTTTATGAGTATATAATTACTCAAAGAAAACGTTTTTATGATTATGAATTATATCCATAAACTGTTCAATTAATGTTAACTGTTTTACATGTTTGGAATTTTGTATTGTGATTCATAAACTAATCTACTGTATTCCATTGTATATAAATGGTGCCTAGTGGAAGGAATAGAAATTGTATCAACGCACCTAATACATGTATGTATTTCCCTCATACTCAAGAAATTATAGTGGAGTTGGTGAAGCAACTGGTGTTGATTTTCTTATCACCATACTGTGACAACTCACTCAGGTTATGAATAATAACCTTACCTGTATTGAGCACCCTAATCCACAACGCAGAGGATCAATGTTAGACCACTTCATGAGCCAACAACCACCAACATTAAATGGGAGTGAAAATTCATTAGTAGCTAAGAAATGGATAATTTCCTTAGAGAAAATATTTGATGCTTTTGCGAGTAGCGAAAGGGAAAAATTTGTCATGGTAGTTTATCGCCTCACTAGAGATGCAGATCAATAGTGGTCATTAATCCAAAACAACAAGGAAGATGAATAAGTATTAAACATGTAATTGAGGGAGTTTAAAGAGATTTTCTTATAAAAATACTTTCCTCATAGCCATCGAGTAGATATTGAAAGACAACTTTTGAGTCTGAGGCAAAAGGAGGATGAGAATGTCGCAAATTATGAGAATAACTTTACAAGGTTAGCAGGGCATGCTGAAGATTATATACGTAGCCCAAGAAGTAATATTGATTGTTTCTATGATGGTTTAAAACCATTTCTATGTCTATAATTAGTCTCACAATACTTCTCATCTTATGAAGATATTGTCTCATGCACTATCAAGACAGAAAAGGAATTCTCTATTTCTTACGACTTCAAAGAAAAGCAAGAGAAATAGATATCTGTTGAACACTATGGAAATGGAAATAAGGGGAATAAGGGAAAATTTGAATATCCATCCTATGATAACTGTGGGAAGAAACACCCTGGTACAGGTCTGAAGGGAATGGGAGTCTGTTACAAGTGTGGTGAAAAAGGCCACCAATCTCGTGATTGTAAGGGGAAGAAAGTGGTTGATAGAAAAGGGGCATTATTAAAATGAATTTCCTAAGTACTAAGGGAACATACCTCAGAAAAGGCCATGGGAGAAAGGCTATGTTTATGTGATCACTACTATTGATTTTAAATCTTTGAAAGATGTTGTCGTAGGTAATTTAATGGTTTCTTCAAGTTTATCCAATGATTTATTTGATTCTGGATCATCACATTGTTTCATATCTTCCTAGTTTTTTAAGAAAATTATATATTTTCAATTTAACTTAACAAGGTAGTGGTTAGTCAAAACACCTAAGGGATGTATAATTGCAATAATGTTTTGTGAATCAGTTCCCATTAGGGCATATAAATGTTCTTTATCTGCTAATCTCATCATCATACCCACGATTGAATTTGATATAATCCTCGGAATGCATTTTCTTTCAAACCATGATGAAAAAATTTATTATAAGAAGAAGGAGGTTACACTTTTCGATGGTGATAAGGAGTACCTTATCTTTAGAGCAGAAACAACACCACCAGATTCTTATCTAGATCCACCCCTTGTAGCTCTACTAAACTCAATTATTTGGTAGGAAGATAATGAAATAATTATAGGTGAGGAAAAGAATGTTCAAATAGAGTACATACCTATTGTTCAAGAATATATTGATGTGTTTCCAAAGGATCTACCTTGACATCCTCCAGAATGAGAAATTGTGTTTTCCATTGATTTTATTCCTGGTCCAAGGCCCATATCAAAGACCCCTTATATAATGGACACTGTGGAATTAGTGTAACTAAAGAAAAAACTATAAGAATTGAGTAATAAGGGATTTATTCACCCTAGTGTTTCTCTATGGGAATCCCTTGTCCTTTTTGTTAAGAAGAAAGACAGATCTATGATGTTGTGCATTGACTATAGGGAGATCAATGTTATAAAGAACAAGTATCACTTACCTTGCATTGATGATATATATGACCTAATTCATGGATTTCAAGATTTTTCAAATATTTACCTTCGTTCTGGATATCATCAGTTGCGTTTGAAGAAGGAATACCATCCAAAAACATCATTTTGAACCAGGTATAGGCATTACAAGTTTATAGTAATGCCTTTTGGATTGACTAATTCAACCTCTATCTTCTTAGATCCAATGAATAGAGTTTTCAAGGAATATATTTATGACTTTGTAGTGAAATTTATTGATGATATCTTGGTATACTCCAAAAGTTACTAAGATCATGAAAATCATTTGCGCATTATTCTAAAGACTCTTAAAAGAAATGAATTATTCGGGAAGTTTAGAAAGTGTGAATTCTGGATCCAGGAGATTTCTTTTCTTGTCCATAGTGTCTCTAAGGATGGAATCTCTATTGATCCTTCAAATACCATGGAAATACAATAATGGCCAACACCAAAGATTATAACTGAGGTATTCAGTTTTATTGGTTTAGTAGGTTACTATCAGTGTTTTGTCCAGAATTTGGCCCGATTGGCAAACCCATTAACCAAGCTCACTCGTAAAGAGGTTAAATTTGTTTGGAAAAAAGGACGTGAAGAATGTTTTGAATAAATGAAGAGAAGATTAGTCAATGATCCTATCTTGACTCTAGAATCAGGGAATGATGGGTTTGTTTTTTATAGTGATGATTCAAAGAAGGGACTTGGGTGTGTCCTTATGCAGAATGATAGAGTTACTGCATGTGCATCACAGACACTAAAAATTCATGAGCAAAACTATCCAACCCATGATCTTGAGTTAGTAGTTCTAATCATTGCTTTGAATATATGGAGACACTATCTCTATGGTAAAAAATGTGAGATTTATACTGATCACAAGAGTTTGAAGTATATTTTCTCACAAAAAAAACCAACATGAGGAAAAGGAGATGGCTTGAACCACTCAAGTATTATGATTGCACTATACACTACCACCCAGGGAAGGTAAATAAGGTGGTATATGCTTTGAGAAGAAAGGATCATGGAGTTTTTAATAAGATGAGAGTTGAAAAGGATCCAATTTTTATGGATCTAGTAAAGATGGATATGGGAATAACCATAGAAGGTGAAACATCAATAATTTTTCAAATGGTTTCCAAACCATATTTAATAGAAAGGATAAAGAGTTATCAAACTGATGATGAGGAGTTTAAAAATAATATTAAATCTATGGATGATGGTATATTGAGTGAATTCATATATGGAGATGGAATTTTGAAATTTGTGAAGAGACTTTGTGTTCCTAACATACCTGATCTAAAAAGGTAATTGCTGGATGATGCTCAAAGCTCCAATTTCTCTATACACCCTAGGAACACCAAGATGTATATATATTTGAAGGAAAATTTTTTTGTGGGACAACATGAAGAGGGATATTGCTGATTTTGTGTCAAGATTTATGGTTTGTCAATACGTGAAAGCTGGAAGGAAATAGCCTAGAGGAGTCCTGAAACCTCTACCCATACCTGAGTGGAAATGGGATAATATTATGATGGACTTTTTCTTGGGGCTACCAAAGACTCCTAGAAGAAATGATAAAATATGGGTCATTGTTGATCATCTTACCAAGATAGCACATTTTCTTTCTATAAGAGAATATTTACCACTTGAATGTATGACAAGACTATATATTAATGAAGTTGTAAGACTTCATATAGTACCCCTATTGGTTTTTTCTGATCGTGATCCCCTTTTTACAACAAGATTCTGGAAAAGTCTTCAGAAGGCCCTGGATACTGAACTTCATTTGAGCACTGCCTACTACCCTCAAACCAATGGACAATCAAAACGGACTATTCAAACCTTAGAAGACATGTTGAGATCTTTCTCAATTGACTTTCAAGTTATTTGGGATTAATATTTACCTCTGGTAGAATTTTCTTATAATAATAGCTTCAATTCAAGTAATCAGATGGCACCATATGAAGCGTTATATGGAAAGAGATGTCTCACACCAACTTGTTGGTATGGTGTTAGTGAAAGAAAACTCCTAGGCCCAGAACTTGTTGAGTAAATGATGGAAAATGTGAAGGTTATCAAAACCCACATCAAAGCAGCTCAAAGTAGGCAGAATGAACTATACTGATAACTGACAGAAGGATTTGGAAATTCATGTAGGAGATCATGTTTTCTTGAAGGTATCTCTATGGAAGGGAGTTATACGATTCGGTAAGAAGGGTAATGTAGATACCCAAAGATTGACATACATGGAAAATACATTACTTTTGCGTAATACTTAATACATAATAAAAACAGACACACAAGGATCGTAATAGTTTAGTGTCTTTGGAAACTCGGAATAAAATCTTCTAATCGTGGTGAAAGATCTTCAACATCTCCCAATAAAGATCTTCCCTTTTTTTCTTACCTAAAACCTTTCTTTATATCCCGGGAAAAAGAAAACATAAAAGGGGTGAGCTCAAATGCCTAGTAAGGGTAAACATAGAGAACATAAAACAATCCATAAACATTTGAATGCAAAAACTTGAACATAAAATCTAAACATAAAAATCTTGAGGAAAGACATGAATCTTGGATGTACGTAAGTAATATATCATAAGGGAACATCAATCATCATAAAATAGCATGGGAATAAAATATGTAATTGTGGCAACCATTAAGCACATGATATGATTTCCATAGTAGCCAAGACATTGCTTCCAAGACCATCTTAGTGAACAAAGTCCCTTTTCGAATTGACTTCACTCCTCATTTCAGTCCTGTAACACTGAACCAGATTAACTTACCATTACAGCCATGTCTATCTCATGAGATATAAATCTTTACCCAATGCATTAGAGGGAGATATAGGTCCCACCCATCTCATAATGAAATCATTCTTACTTGTTCCACAACATAAACTTAAAACATTCATCATAACCCAAAGAATAAAATAGGTTTCATAAACATCATATCATCATCACATAATCCATATAAAACAAATGGATATTTCATCATAAGAAAAGTGAAATCATGTAAATCGTAGAGACATTATACATGAAACATACACATATGAAATAATTTCATCTTAGATGGAAAATGGTTTTGATAAAACACTTTAAATGAATTCTTGAAGAAAATATCCTTTCTTCTTCAAAATCATTTTCATTTCACAAAATGACATTCAATTTTAAAATAAAAGGATTTTGTTGAAAATAATCATAAAATCTTGTAGTGGAAGATTCGTGAAAATGAGGCATTATGAAACCTTAAAAATCTGTTCACACTGTATAAGTAAAAAAAATAACAATTTACTCGTACTTTTGTCGGAAAAATAAAAATGTACCTCGTATGGTAAACAAAATAAGGATTCCTTCCATACGATGTGCTAATAGTAAGAAAAGGGTAAAAATGTCTTAAACATACATGGAATTAAAGTAAAAATTTTATGAAAACACTTTGAGAGCATATGGACATGGATAATAAACATAACCCCTAGTAAATAATTACGAGTAAACAATCTCGGATAAGAATGAGATTGGAAAAATTATCCCTTACCTTAGGTCTGATATGCTTCATACGTATCCAAACCTCCTCTTCTTTGAAGTGCCTCTTTGAGACCTCCTATTAAGGCACTAAAATTTGTCTTTGAAGAAGACAAGGACCTATAGGATGTTTCTAGGGAAGTGGGGAAGTGGAATGGGCAGGGGTTGGCCGAGATTGAAGGCTCAATGTGGTGTGAGGAGAGGGAGGAGGTGCCCTTTTATAAGGGAGGATAGGGGCACCTTTGGAAATATAAGAAATATTAGTTTATATTAAATCTAAAACCCACTTAAAAACTTCCAAAATGACTCATATCAGAAGACTAGATGAGATAGGGTTGTAATGTCATCAGACAATAAAATTTATACATGTTAGGAGTTTATTTTAAACATTATCAACTTGATTTATCCTTATTTAATCAATTTAATTTTATTTGTGGTAATAACATTTTAAATTTTAAATTATAACAAATAATTACTTATTTGTTATGAATTGTCCATAATTGGATAATTTATTATATTTTAGACCATATAAATTTAAATTTACAATATTTAAATATTTTTGTGATTTTTAAACAATTTTATAATATGTTATTTTTATAAAATAACAATAGTATGGATTTTGACACTATTCAATTATTTGAATTTAAATAAAATATATACAGAAGATATGTTTGAACTAAGAGCTTTAATAGATTCATAAAAGTTCATATGTGTCTATAAAATTTGTTTAGCACATTAAATATTTCATATAATACTTATTTTATTTTTTTTAAAACCATTTATTTGGTTTATCTCTTAATAAAATAATTACTACAAAATTATTGTATAATTATTTAATATACTTATTTGTTGCATAAAAATTAAAAATAAAATCCTATTATGAAGATAAATCTATTTACATTCACAATAATACTTTTACTCGAATTTATCATCTTAAAATCACAATATATAAATTGTTATATTTATTAAATTATGAATTTGACAACGTTGGCATCATTTAAAATAAAATAATATAAGTGTCATAATCACCTTAATAAGGATCCAAATGTTCAAAAATTATACCATTGGATTATTAGGGTTTATATATAAACTAATAATACTTTTTGAGCAGATTTTTGGGCCTTTTGATATGTATTAATATTTCAGTAAAAACTATATTATTGATTTTTCACTAAATAAATAATTTCTGCATCATTAATGTATAAGATAATAATGTAATTAAATAACTCTTAAAATTTACAAATAAATTACCATGACAAAGAAAAACATTTTATCTTTCAAATGAGTATTTATAACCTAATTTATATTATGTATAAACTTATATTAAAAATACTTTAATTATTAAAGTTGAGTGAGACATATTTCACTTTCCTTTAAATAAAATAAACTAAAGGTCTTAATCACCTCCAAGTGGGTTCTAATGGATTCAATTTCGACCCAAATATGACTTAGGACAAATTATAATCATCCAATTGTATTAATACAAGTATTAGGATAATTTTATAATTTTATATTTACCCTTAATTACCCAATTTACCTTTTACTATGGTAAATAAAATTTACCATTGTTACTATTCATAAAGCCCAAAAATTAAAAGTAGTATATTAATATAATTTGGACCCACTGATTCCAAATATGGAATCCATTTTTTCCAAATTCAATACACAGAAGTTCAGAAATTAAATTAAAATTAATCTCGTTGTCGAAAGAAAATGGGTTTTTGTTTAAAACATTGTAAAAGATTGAATTTATTTAACCTACAATTTCAATGTAAAATCAAGGCTAATGACATAAATTATATTAAATGGTAAAAATATATTATATTTATACTTTAAAACCATTCAATATTATAATTTAACCACATAAGTTATTACGATGAAAAAAGTTGTTTTTAATTAAAATATAGCGTGTTTTTACTATTCATTAAAATATGAAAGTTATCTGAATAAAATGAAAAATTTATCCAAGGTAAAATTTTATATCCTAATTCCAAATAATAATTTTATTTTTTAAAATTGAACTTATAAACATGTCAAAAACTAGATTTAAAGCGGGTGCGCCATCAAAAGGCTGCAAAACAGCATTTTTTTTAAAATACTTATTTTACCCGAAAAATTTATTTTGTGCTTATACCATGTTCTAGAAAATGTGTAAGATGAATAATAATGTTATAAAATTAAAAATTTAGTTAATACTATTCATAACGGCTAGTTCATAAAAATATTATAATAATATATGGTTGTTTAGTAAAACCCGGTATTGCGTACAACACATGCTATCGAGGAAGGTCGCGATTGCGTGTAATGCAAGACAAGTCAGGGTTGCGTGTTCTGCAATAATCATTTATTATTTCATATAACATAATCCAACCATATTTTATTTATACATTGAATATATATATATATATACACTCAATGTTGCGTAGAATGACTATTATAAAACGAACTTCAAATTGTGTGTAACATAATCTAAGAATAGTGTTGCGTATACTTAAAGCTAATATAGTGTGGCATATAGCTCAAGATAATCTTGTTGTAGAATAAAACACATGACATAAAATAAATTAAAAAAGAATACTTATCATAAAATATCGGGTTGTTACATTCTACCCCCCTTAAAATGAGTTTCTCCCTCGAAATTCGTCGGGGTTATACATGGTTTTCTACTTGAACATTTCTTTAATTGCAACAAACATCGTAAAATGAAATACCAAAACTTAACTTTAAAAACTAAAGTATGAAACGTAATGATTACCCAAATTAACTAATCACTTGGTTTCCACATAGGAGAACATAGGTGAGAATATGAATATGGAACAAAAATCTAACCACCACGTTCTGATGGAGAGTGGTAGAGGACATGGATATGAAAAATCCAACAATCACAAAGCCATAAATTTGTGATGATCTAAGGTACCATCTGATTCATCAGATATAAGAGCACTAGGACAACATTTTTGGTTTTCAATATCATTTCCCTAAAGTTGAAAATTTTGAATTAGAAGAAATACTTGCTTGATTTTGGTACAATCTCACTGTTGTTTGTGATTTGAACAATTTTCCACTTCATATCTTAAAGAAATGAAGTTGAATTTGTTATTCGTGAAGTGTTAATAGATCATGTGATAGAATGATGGGTCATTCCATCTGTTTCAAACAAAAGGTTAACAAAAGTTATCAAATATGCATATGTCCATCTATGGTGAGGTTAATCATATACGATTCCAAAAATGAACTTATACTTCATATATCATACCGCTTAATAAAATAAAACTAGTTTCTACTAACCAGGGACTTCCTGTAGGCCAGTGGTAGGTGATAAAGGCCTGTCACACTTCAATTGTGGGTTCGATTCCCACAGCCTTTTCCGACGCGATGGGCTATCGCCCGTCCTGCAGGTTGTCCTTTTTCTAAAACTACATTCCTATAACATCCCATCAATAATATCGAAAAAAGTTCTATCCTTAAACAATACTAACTTATGTCCAACATAATCCATTCCAATCTTTAGGCTTATCCAAAATACATATGTCCAATCTCATAGTATAAAGAAAACGATTACTTGAAATTTCATCAACCAAGCATGTGAATACCATCATTTATCCCCCATATATCTTGCTGGTCACATTCCAATCATGTTAATACCTTAATCATGTATTCTCTTGAAAAATGAATACCCATTAAACCTTAGTGAAAACATGAATGCTGTCAAAAGTTAACTATTTCCACATACCAAAATCCAAAAATTCTATATACTCAAACCATGATATGACCTTCTCCTTATATTAGTCATGAGATCATGAATACTATCAAATATTTAATTTTCTCCTTATCCCTTCATTATGCGCATATCATCTACTTTCCAAAAATATCTGAATAACCTTTCAGGGTCACTGGTACCATTCATCATATACTTTCAAAACATAAGGAATGACAACAGTGTAACAATCCTTAGATGTCTCTTTATTCCAAAGTACCATGAGATTACTTATACAACATTACACTTGATAAACATTTAATCATTCCACTACCTTCTTAAACTATTGATCGAGATTCAATAATTATTTCATCTCACATATCATTTGTAGTCTCTTTATCATCATCAACATATATACTACCCATACAACCATACTGAATCTCTTCATGAGACTTTCCCATAGGGCATTTTTTTGCATAATACCTGTACATTCCACATTTAAAAAATTTAACCATTGTTGATGTCGTAGAAATACCATTATCCTCATCCATTGTGTTAACTGAACCTTTTCCTTTTCACTTACTGGCTTTGTGTCCTTCTTTTCCACACCCAAATCATATTCCAGTTCCTTTGAAACATTCTCCTAGATGCCTCTTCCCACATGATTTATATGAGGGAAATTGAACTTTCTTTCCTCTATGATCATCATGAAACTTCATCTTTATCTTATTATCTGAGTCAGTAAACTTACCAAAGTTGAGATTATTGATCATATTATGAGATTTCTGATTAGGCATAATAATGATGTTTGGACTTCCAAATCCTGTTTTATTTGGTTTATCATGATGAATATCATTCCATTGTCCGTCATATCCTCCATTATCATGAATCTTCCTGTTTCCAGCCATTTTCTAAAACCCAAAAAGAATAGTGTGAGAGGAAAAAATCATGCTAGGGAAAACAACATAGTAAAGGGGGAGTACCCTCAATATCTATCATCTTAGGTTAAATTCTAAGATCGTTACCATAGTTTTAGGACTATATCCTATACGTATACTTATCCTTAGGGACATCCCTAGACATACCTTATAAATATCTCTAGGGATCTCACTAACGTTTTTGCATCGTAGTTTCCAAAGGTTAGCTAAACCTTTCCTATGATACCAACCGTAGAGACCCAAAGATTGACGTACATGGACAATACATTACTTTTGTGTAATACTTAATACATAACTAAAATAGACACACAAGGATCATAATAGTTTAGTGTCTTTGGAAACTCGGAATAAAATCTTCTATTCGTGGTGAAAGATCTTCAACATCTCCCAATAAAGATCTTCCCTTTTTTTCTTACCTAAAACCTTTCTTTATATCCTAGGGAAAAGAAAACATAAAAGGGGTGAGCTCAAATGCCCAGTAAGGGTAAACATAGAGAACATAAAACAATCCATAAACATTTGAATGAAGAAACTTGAACATAAAATCTAAACATCAAAATCTTGAGCAAAAACATGAATCTTTGGAGTACGTATGGCATATATCATAAGGTAACATCAATCATGATAAAATATCATGGGAATAAAACATGTAAATGTGGAAACCATTAAGAACATGATATGATTTCCATAGAATCCAAGACATTGCTGCCAAGACCATCTTAGTGGACAAAGTCCCTTTCTGAATTGAGTTCACTCCTCATTTCAGTCCTGTAACACTGAACTGGATTAACATACCATTCCAACCATGTCTATATCATGAGATATAAATCTCTACCCAATGCATTGGAAGGAGATATAGGTCCCACCCATCTCATAATGAAATCATTCTTACTTGTACCACAACATAAACTTAAAACATTCATCATAACCCAAAGAATAAAATGGGTTTCATAAACATCATATCATCATCAAATAATCCATATAAAACAAATGGATATTTCATCATAAGAAAAGTGAAAGCATGTAAATCATAGAGACATTATACTTGAAACATACACATATGAAATTATTTCATCTTAGATTGAAAATGGTTTTGATAAAAAACTTGAAATGAATTCTGGAGGAAAATATCCTTTCTTCTTCAAAATCATTTTCTTTTCACAAAATTACATTCAATTTTAAAAAGAAAGGATTTTGTTGAAAATAATCATAAAATCTTGTAGAGGAAGCTTCATGAAAATGGGGCATTATGAAACCGTAAAAATCCGTTCACGCCGTATAAGTAAAAAAAACAATTTCCTAGTACTTTTGTCGGAAAAGTCAAAAATTACCTCATATGGTAAACAAAAGAAAGATTCCTTCCATACGATGTGGTAAAAGTAAGAAAAGGGTAAAAATGTCTTAAACATACATGGATGTAAAGTGAACATTTTATGAAAACATTTTGAGAGCATATTGACATGGATAATAAACATAACCCCCAGTAAATACTTAAGAGTAAATAATCTCGGATAATAATGAGATTGGAATAATTATCCCTTACCTTAGGTCCGATATGCTTCGTAAGTATCCAAACCTCCTCTTCTTTGAAGCACCTCTTTGAGACCTCCTCTTAGGGAACTAAAATTGGTCTTTGAAGAAGACCAGGACCTCTATGATGCTTATAGGGAAGTGGGGAAGTGAAATGGGTAGGTTTTGGCTGAGATTGAAGGCTCAATGTGGTGTGAGTAGGAGAGGGAGGAGGTTCCCTTTTATAAGGGAGGAGAGGGGCACCTTTGGAAATATAAGAAATATTAGTTTATATTAAATCCCAACCCCGCATAAAAACTTTCAAAATGACTCATATAAGAAGATTAGATGAGATAGGGTTGTAATCTCATCAACCAATAAAATTTAGACATGTTAGGAATTTATTTTAAACATTATCAACTTTATTTATCCTTATTTAATCAATTTAATTTTATTTGTGGTAATAACATTTTAAATTTTAAATTATAACCAATAATTACTTATTTGTTATGAATTATTCATAATTGGATACTTTATTATATTTTAGACCTTATAAATTTAAATTTATAATATTTAAATATTTTTGTGATTTTTAAACAATTTTATAATATGTTATTTTTATAAAATAACAATAGTGTCAATTTTGACACTATTCAATTATTTGAATTTAAATAAAATATATACAGAAGATATGTTCAAACTAAAAGCTTTAATAGATTCATAAAAGGTCATATGTGTCTATAAAATTTGTTTATCACATTTAATAGTTCATATAATATTTATTTTATTATTTTTAAAACCATTTATTTGGTTTATCTCTTAATAAAATAATTACTACAACATTTATGTATAATTATTTAATATACTTATTTTTGCATAAAAATTGAAAATAAAATCCTATGGTTTAGATAAATCTATTACCTTTCACAATAATACTTTTACTCTAATTTATCATCTTAAAATAACAATATGTAAATTGTTATATTTATTAAATTATGAAGTTGACAACTTTGGAATCATCTAAAATAAAATAATATAATTGTCATAATCGTCTTAATAAGGATCCAGATGGTCAAGAATTCGGCCATTGGATTATTAGGGTTTATATATACACTAATAATACTTTTTGTGCAGATTTTTGGGCCTTTTGATATGTATTACTATTTCAATAAAAACTATATTATTGATTTTTTACTAAATAAATAATTTCTGCATCATTAATGTATAAGATAACAAGGTAATTAAATAACCCTTAAAAATTACAAAGAAATTACCATGACAAAGAAAAACATTTTATCTTTAAAATGAGTATTTATAACCGAATTTATATTCTGTATAAACTTATATTAAAAATACTTTAATTATTAAAGTTGAGTGAGACATATTTCACTTTCCTTTAAATAAAATAAACTAAAGGTCTTAATCACCTCCAAGTGGGTTACAATGGATTCCATTTCGAACCAAATATGTCTTAGGACAAATTATAATCATCCAATTGTATTAAGACAAGTATTAGGATAATTTTATAATATTATATTTACCCTTAATTACCCAATTTACCTTTTACTATGGTAAATAAAATTTACCGTTGTTACTATTCATAAAGCCCAAAAATAAAAAGTAGTCTATTAATATAATTTGGACCCACTGATTCCAAATATGGAATCCATTATTCCAAATTCAATACATATAATTTGCATAAATTAAATTAAAATTAATCCCGTTGTCAAAAAAAATGGGTTTTTGTTTAAAACATTGTAAAAGATTGAATTTATTTAACCTACAAATTCAATGTAAAATCAAGGCTAATGACATAAATTATATTAAATGGTAAAAATATATTATATTTATACTTTAAAACCATTCAATATTATAATTTAACCACATAAGTTATTACGATGAGAAAAAGTTTTTTTTAATTAAAATATAGCGTGTTTTTACTATTCATTAAAATATGAAAGTTATCTGAATAATATGAAAATTTTATACAAGGTAAAATTTTATATCATGATTTCAAATAATGATTTTATTTTTTAAAATTGAACTTATAAACATGTCAAAAACTAGATTTAAAGCGGGTGTTCCATCAAAAGGCTGTAAAACTACATTTTTTGAAAAATACTTATTTTACCCAAAAAATTTATTTTGTTCTTATACCATGTTCTAGAAAATGTGTAAGATGAATAATAATGTCATAAAATTCAAAATTTAGTTAATTCTATTCATAACGGCTAGTTCATAATAATATTATAATAATATATGGTTGTTTAGTAAAACCTAGTATTGCATACAACACATGTTATCGAGGAAGGTCGTGATTGCATGTAATGCAAGACAAGTCAGGGTTGCGTGTTGTGAAAGAATCCATTGTTATTTCATATAACATAATCCAACCATATTTTATTTATACATTGAATATATATATATACAAACTCAATGTTGCATAGAATTACTATTATAAAACGTACTTGAAATTGTGTGTAACACAATCTAAGAATAGTGTTACGTATACTTCAAGCTAATACAGTGTGGCGTATAGCACAAGATAATCTTGTTGTAGCATAAAAAACATGATATCAAATAAATTAATAAGAATACTTATCAAAAAATATCGGGTTGTTACAGGTAAATTGAGTCCCAGGTACATCGGACCTTTCGAAATTCTAGAATGAATTTGTAACAACTGGGTCCCAGTGACAGCACAACCACCCCGCCATAACAAGGTCGTCGGGTCCTGGCCCACCAGGTACCACCAGTTGCCCCGCAGACACGTGGGGCCCACCCCAGGGTCCACCCACGTGCCTGAACAGGTCATCTGACTAATGATAGTCCCCACAGGCCAACACATTTCCTTTCCAGTGTGCTTTTTCCTCACTCACACACACACTGGGTAACTTCTCAGAAGGTCACCCATCATGATCACTACTCCAGACCAAGAATTCTTAACTATGGAATTCTAATCAGGTAGGCTCCCAAAAAAGAAGTTGCACCTTATTGACATGAGTCTTATCATTAAGTCATTTAACCCTTTATCATTCTGGGGTGTTACAATCTCCCCCCTTTAGAGCACAACGTCCTCGTTGTGGGCCCTACATCTCAACCCAGGCAATGCACCGCACTTAAGGCTGGGTACCACTTCTGATACCAAATGTGACAATCGGGTCCCATTGACAGCACAGACACCCCGCATTAACATGGACGTCACTCCTAAACTTTTTTGGTTGTTGATATTGATGCGGAACAAGAAAGGCAACGCGGTGCCGAAGCACCACGCGGAAATTGTTAAATGGAGGGGGGAGAAGCGTGGCACCATCGCACCGTGCCGTTGGAAACAAACTAATCCGCAGTGCCATCGCGCCATGCCGTAGAAGACGAACACAAGATGCGGCACCGTCGCGCCGCGCCGGAGGACTACTAAAGCACCGCTGCCGGATCGGGGGTGCGGCGCCGTCGTGCCGCGCCAAACGAACCAAGGTCATGACCGGTTCCGGGCCGCGGCGGAGCAGGGGAACCGGCGGCCGGTACCGGGCCGCCGGCGTCGGAGCTGGGGGGGACCGGCCTTGCCGGTCCCGTGGCGGCAACAGCAGGCCAGCCGGGGCGGGCCGGCCGGACAAGGGAAAATCTGGGGGTTACAAACCCCCGGCCGGCCAGCTGAGCGACCCTATAAAGGGGCCACGGTTTCTCCGCGCGGGGGAAGCGCGCCCCCCGCCCGCTTCGCTTGGGCGTAACAACCGAGTCGGCCGCCTGGCCCCCCGGCCACCGCCAGCGCGCCCAGCGCGCCGGGCCGGGCCGCGCCCAGGCTGGGCCGGGCCACGCCGACTGGGTCAGGCCACACCCAAGCGGGCCGTACCCAGACCCATTTCGGGTCGACCCGGTTCGGGCTGACCCTAGGTGTATCGGGTCGGGTCGGACCGGGCCCGAACCCCTTAATACCGAACCTCTTTCGGTCCGTTGCCCATAACATGAGTTGTGGATATCCGATTGACTCACCGTCAGTTGCGTAGTGATCCTTGGATCAAGACGGTCGTTTTGGTATATTACATTCAAGGTTTATGAGTAGTTTGGGTTCAGCAGGGTTGGTTCGTACACGAAACCAACCGGGCCCTCGGAGCGAAAATGCTTATAACTTGAGTTTCGGGCGTCCGATTGACACACCATCTATCTTGTTGAATTCTTCTTAATGAGAAGGAACTTTTGGCATACTTCACCTGATGTTTTTATGCAATTGGATAGTGGCCAGGTTGGATTTCACACGAATCCAACTGGGCCCCTGGAATGAAAAGGGCTAGTAACTTTCAGACTTGACGTCTGTTTGTCGAACCGTCAGCGGCGTTGGTGATTGCGTTGAGAAGTGGTCCCTATGAGCATACAATATGAGAGTTCAGGGTACATTTGAGATACGGCTAGGTTGGTTCGCACATGAAACCAACCGGGCCCCTGGGACGAAAAGGCTAGTAACTCACAGACAGGGCGTCTGATTGACGCGCCGTCTGTTGCATTGATACCCCTATGACGAGGCGGTCCTTTGAGATACTTCTTCGTGGGACCTTGATATACTTGGAGTATCAACATGTAGCTCATGGAGCGGACCCTCCCGGAGATGAGCGTTCGGAGTTCGGAGACCGTGTAGCTGGCTGAGACCTAACGACTGCTTGACCGACTCGACTTGGAGTGAGTGGACTAGCCCAGTGGATGAAGCACTACTTTGTTTGGGTGAAGACCCATGGAGGATGGACCACTACCTGTGTGACAGTGTAGACCCGTGGTACTCATCCGGAGAGTACCTCTACGGGCTACTAGGGGGTGTGCACTGTTGTGTTTGGGTGGCATACCCCGGCGGGAAGCACTACTGTGTTTGGGTGGCTGCCCCGCGGTACTCGATAGGAGGAGTACCTCAGTAGTCTTAGGTTAGTGAGCAGTACCTTGGAGTCGTGACAGGACCACTTTACACTCTAGAGACGGGGCTCTTCAGCAGTTACGGTTTCGATAATGAAAATCCTGGTTTGAGCTAACTCTATGACCTTTGTGCTTACCTCGTGATTGATATGGGACACTTGATAACTTAGGTATATGTATGGGAATATACCTGGGTAGTGGTTATCTGTTGATTTCATAATCTTTGTGTTTCCTCGTGATTGAGATGGGTTACTTGATAACTTAGGTATATGTTTGGGCATATACCTAAGTAGAGGTTATCTGTTGAGATCTTCTTTGTGGTTATCCTTGTTGGTTTTAGGGAGACCTTGAGGGTCTCGGGGTCCCTACTGAGTATCGTTATACTCACCCCTACACAGGCTATGCCTGCACCTCGTTGTGTTGGTTGCACATGAAAGGTAGTGCTGACGGAGGCCGAGTGTTCGAGGACTGGACGGTACCCGGAGGTGGACCACACGACGAGTCAGTAACCGGAGGTGGACCACATGACAAGACAGTACCCGGAGGAGGACCACACGACGAGATAGTATCCAGAGGTGGACTTCATGACGAGATGATACTCGGAGGAGGTTGACGGGTGAGAGCATTTTGGAGGCTATCTGTACCTACCCTTTAGGTAGGATCTGAGGAGGACGACCCAGGATCCGCTTCTGTTCTTCCAACTGTTGTCTTTTTCTGTTGTACTTTTGTTCAGTTGTAGCTTTATTTTCAGTTGGGTTTGTATTCTGGCCCATTTACTTTTCAGTACTTTCTTTTGTACTTAGTGTTTTACTTCCGCTTATACTCTATGGTGTTTTGTTTACTTTTATAAAGGCAATGTCTTCCCAGTTTTCAGGATTTATGCCTTTGGTTCTAATCGCCAGCCCCTGGCCTATGGAAGGCGGGCTTGGGGTAGTCACGGCACGGGCCCCAAGGACGGGTCATGAGAAATTGGTATTAGAGGAGTCGGTTCTACCGCAGAACTTATAACTCTGATATTTTTTCTTTCTGTGAAGCAATAGTGTTAAAGGTACCGAGTGTGGTCTTCAGTTTAGGGAGTCCAGTGTTGGTGTGGGCGGCCAACGTATCCATACACCAGGACCCTGACAACTGATTTCCGACTTTGTGCACGAAAACACTGATTGCGTGTGTGTTTCTAGAAGTTTTTAAAAGTCATCTCAAACCAAGTCATCTCAAACCAGGATAGCTCACCAGGTAAAAACGTTTGACCATGTCGCATTGTTTCTTTCAGGATGCCTTTTCATGGACGACCAGCGAGAGCCTAGAGGGATGTGCGTACTGATAGCCTGCCGAGTGACGAGGCTTCGGTACAGGGCCCTCTTGCAGTTGAGGCACCAGCAGAGGCACCAGCGGTACTACCATACGTTGGGCCACTGATGCCACCAGCCCCAGCAGTAGGCGATGCACGCCACTTGAGCGCGCTGCATGAGTTCCAGCGCCAGAGACCACCCAAGTTCCGGGGAGAGACGGACCCGCAGGCGGCTGAGGATTGGCTGGAGGCTATGGTGAGAGTCTTCAGGCTAGTTGGAACGCCAGCAGACTTCATGGTGATCTTTGTTGCCAGCCTTCTTTAGGAAGCAGCAGGTAGGTGGTGGAGCCACTTGTTCCAGTTTTTCGATGAGATGACCTTCACATGGAAAGACTTAGAGACCTTCTTCAGGGTAGAGATTGTGCCAGTAGATCTACACCTCGAGCGTGTATAGGAGCTACTACCTTTGCCGCAGGATTTTCGATCAATAGCCGAGTCATCTGTGGGCATTAGACAGATGATGCAGAGGTTCAAGAGGACCAAAGCCAGTTGTACGAGGATCAGGAGGTTTTATGAATGCAGTAGGAAGGGTCACCTTGCACGTGACTGTCCGACACCCCCCCCCCCCCCTCATACAGTTGATCCACAGGATTTAGAGGAGCCATCGAGGCAGAAGCAGCGGCGGGTGCTTGAGAAACAGCCGAGCAGTGGACAAGGCAGTAGAGCTTCGGGAGTAGGTGGACAGGAGCGAAACTGGTGGATATGTCCCTTGTACTTCTAGTTCCATATTGCTGTTGTATTTGTGTCTTCGTAATATGAGCTACAATAATAAAAAGACACTTATCTTTGTGATGTTTTCTTTCCTGTCCTTTTGTTTGGTTGATACTGAGTGGTCCCGGTTAAAACTGTTGACTTGACCCTCACTTTCGATATTTCTACTGGAGGAGACCCAGTGACCTCACACTGATGCCGATAGTGTGACTCGACCCTTGGAGGCGAGAGTGACAGTTGGATCTCTTGGTAGTAACGTCGAGGCCTTACGACGTCATCCATGGCATGCATACATCATTCATGTCAGGATTGACTATATTAGGAAATGGTCATGGTTCATCCAGGGGATGAGACCGAGTTTCTCTTTTCAGCAAAGGATAAATTTTAGCATCTCTTTCAGATCGTAGGAAAAGAAGGTGCAGATCATCCAGGAGCGGATGAAGACTGCACAGTGCAGTAAGAAACAGGAAACTGGTGCCAATCTTAGAGACTCGGGCGTGTTAAATGTTTCAAGAATAGGAATTTTTAAGGAGAGATGAGTCTATGAATCAGTAGACGTGGAGGCATAGCTAGGAGAGAAGCATGAGGTGGTGTACATTTTAACATGCTACAACCACCCGCCTTAGTTGTCCCCGCCAGGCCCAGGGAGCTAGAGGGCGGAGGAAGAGTGCGGTTGCATGCGGTCAAGGAGAGTGACCCAATGACACTAAGAATGATTCGAGGGACAGTCTATTTCCACTACTAGCTACCATAAAAACAGATGTTAATATGAATCATTCCTTCCTTACACGAATCTTGTCCCAGATCTAGAGTTTCTGGTAAGCCGTGGACTTAACCCTCACGTCTGGAGATACCTTGGGAGAAGACTCAATAATCACACTTACACCGACGGTGTGGTAAGACCCTTTAGGTGAGAGTTTCGGTTGGAATCTCTTTGTGGCAACGTCGAGGCCTTATGACGTTGGTTTGAGTATGGATTGGGCAATCACAGTTCATACACAAATTGACGGTATTAGGCAAAAAGGTTGTGGTTTAACAATGACGTCGGGATGGGTTTTCCTTGGTTAGCGAAAAGGAAACCCCAGGTAGCACAGGTTAAACTCATGCACATGAGGGTGCGACTGATCACTCTTGAGTCGGTCAACCATACCCTCATGGCAGTAGTCGTTTTGAGTTTCTGTTCTAATAGGAATTGGAGACCTCTACAGTTCGAGGATGATGATCACGTCCTTATACGGGTCTCACCTCAATGAGGTTTATGGAGATATGTCTGAGGAGACAAGTTATCTCCGAGGTTCAACGGACCTTCTTAGGTCCTCAGCTGGGTAGGCGAGGTGGTTTACCACTTGACCCATCCACCTCAGTTGCACAAGGTGCACGGCGAATTCCATGTATCTCAACTGAGGAGATACGAGCACGACCCTTCGCATATCATCGACCATGAGGAGATGGACGTTGGCGATGAGGTGACTCTTGCGGAGGTTCCAATGGGGATCGAGGATCGACAAGAGAGGATCCTACGAGGATGGTCAATTCCTCGGGTGCACTTTCACTGGCAGTATGGGAACCTCCAGGTGAGCACATGAGAGCGGGAGGCTCAGATGCATGCTCAGTACCGATTTTGTATCCCTAGTTTTTGTTAAAGCATTACGAGGATGTAAATCTATGAGGTGGGAGTAATGTAAAGACCCATAAAATTCAAGGGAAATTTTTTTTCTTAATTTTCTTTGGGATTTTACACAAACGCAGTTTTTAACGGCGCCTGATTCCGAGGCCCGGTGTGCCCGAAATCAATTTATGAAGTTTAGCTCGGGTACGTTCAGTGAACGTACGAGCGGGTTTTTCTAACTTTTGAACCGTTGCTCGGAATTGAAATCTGAGGGCACTGATGAACTCGCAGCTCCGGTAATTTCTTAGAAACACCTTTTCCGGAGTTGCGTTTTCTCGGGTGTGAATTTTAATTTATTTTTGGGTTTAAGGAAGAAATAAATAAAATTGTGAAAAATTTTATTTTTGTTAACCAAGGGAGTTAAATTCTACCATGGGAAGTTTTTGGTGGGACCCACAACCACCCAACTTTCCATGTGTGGATATGTGGGAGGTGGGGCCCACACGAGACCCTAACCCCCCTTGATCATCCCATAACCCCCTTGACCTCCCATAACTTTTCCCTTCTTAAATTTTGTAACTCTCAAAAAGAAACCCCCCTTTTTAAATAAAGTCAACTCCTTAATTGTATAGGTTTTTCAAGTAATTAATTCTTGGATTCTTTTGAATTTTAAATGAATTCCTTTGGCTTGTGTGTTAATTAAATAAGACTAAGTCTTATTTCGTGGGAGAATAGTTGATGGTGAGAAAGGATTTGAAGAGAAATCTCTAAGAGTTGAAGAACTTCTTCCTTATTGAAGAACGCGAAAAACGCAACTCTCCGACGAAGAACACCGACACCAAAGAGCGGCGACGTACCCCCCTTTCTTCCTTCTCTGCGACAAGAGGGGATACGTCACATCTTAAGTACACTTGGGCGACGTCGGGCCTTCCAAGACCTTCGACGAAGAACGCTTACCGGTCTCCAACAAAGGAGGAGACACCACCGTGGGGAAAATCGCAAACGACGATGTCACCTTCCGACGTCAATGAACGATGCTACCTCTACACAGATCCAACGAGGGATGACATCACAAGGTAGGTTTTTTATGCGTTTCTAGTTCGTGATTACTTCAGTCATTTTCTTCCTTTCAAACTGAACCGCCAGTTATCATGATAATGGGAGGAGGTCGGACCGCACGAACACGGCCGACACTCCTACCCTTTTTTGGTTGTTGATATTGATGCGGCACGAGCAAGGCAATGCGGTGTCGAAGCACCATGCGGAAATTGTTAAAGGGAGGGCGGAGCACCGTCGCACCGCGCCGTTGGAAACAAACTAATCCGCGGCGTCGTCGCGTCGCTCCGTAGAAGACGAACAAAAGACGAGGCACCGTCGCGCCGTGCCAGACGAACCAAGGTCGGGACCGGTTCCGGGCCGCAGCGGAGCAGGGGAACCGGCGGCTGGTACCGGGCCTCCGGCGTCGGAGCAGGGGGGGACAGGCCTTGCCTGTCCCGTGGCGGCAATAGCTGGGCAGCCGGGGCGGGCTGGCCGGACAAGGGAAAAGCCGGGGGTTACAGACCCCCGGCCGACCAGCTGAGCGGACCCATAAAGGGGTCGTGGTTTCTCTACGCAGGGGCAGCGCGCCCCCCTCCCGCTTCGCTTAGCCGTAACGGCTGAGCCAGCCGCCTGGCCCCCCGGCCCCCACCAGCGCGCCCTGTGCGCCTGGCCGCTCCCAGGCCAGGCCGGGCCCCGCTGATTGGGTCGCACCGCACCCAAGCGGGCCGGACCCGGACCCAGTTCGGGTTGACCTGGTTCGGGCCAACCCTCGGGGTATCGGGCTGGTCGGACCGGGCCAGAACCCATTAATACCGAACCTCTTTCGGTCTGTTGCCCATAACATGAGCTGCGGACCTCCGATCGACGCACCGTCAGTTGCATAGCGATCCTTGGATCGAGACGGTTGTTTCATTATATTACACACAAGGTTTCGGAGTACTTTGGGTTCGGTAGGGTTGGTTCGTACATGAAACCAACCGGGTCCTCGGAGCGAAAACGCTTATAACTTGAGTTTCGGGCATCTGATTAACACGCCATCGGTCTTGTTGAATTCCTCTCGATGAGACAGAACTTTTGGCATACTTCGCCTGAGTTTTGGATGTAGTATGATAGAGGCCGGGTTGGATTGCACACGAATCCAACCGGGACACTGGAACGAAAAGGGCTAGTAACTTTCAGACTGGACGTCCTTTTGACGAACCGTCAGCGGTGTTGGTGATCACGTTGAGAAGTGGTCCCTATGAGCATACCCTATTAGAGTTCGGGGTACAGTTGAGATACGGCCGGGTTGGTTCGCACACGAAACCAACTGGGCCCCTGGGATGAAAAGGCTAGTAACTCACAGACCGGGCGTCCGATTGACACGTCGTCTGTTGCGTTGAGACCCCTATGATGAGGCGGTCCTTTGAGATAATTCTTCGTTGGACCTTGATATACTTGGATTATCGACCTGTAGCTTGTGGAGTGGACCCTATCGGAGACGAGCGTTTGGAGTACGAAGACCATGTAGCTGGCTGAGACCTGACGACTGCTTGACCGACTCGACTTGGAGTGAGTCGACTAGCCCTGTGGACGGAGCACTACTTTGTTTGGGTGCAGACCCATGGAAGACGGAGCACTACCTTTGTGACAGTGCAAACCCGCGGTACTCGTCCGGAGAGTACCTCTGTAGGCTACTAGGGGGTGTGCACTACTGTGCTTGGGTGGCATACCCCGGCGAGAAGCACTATTATGTTTGGGTGGCTGGCCCACGGTACTCGACAGGACGAGTACCTCAGCAGTCTTAGGTTAGTGAGCAGTACCTCGGAGTCATGACAGGACCACTGTACACTCTAGAGACGGGGCTCTTCAGTAGTTACGATTTCGATAATGAAAATCCTGGTTTGAGCTGAGTCTATGACCTTTGTTTTTACCTCATGATTTAGATGGGTCACTTGATAACTTAGGTATATGTATGGTCATATACCGGGGTAGTAGTTATCTGTTGATTTCATAATCTTTGTGTTTCCTCATGATTGAGATGGGTTACTTGATAACTTAGGTATATGTTTGGGAATATACCTAAGTAGAGGTTATCTGTTGACATCTTCTTTGTGGTTATCCTTGTTGATTTTAGTGAGACCTTGAGGGTCTCGGGGTCCCTACAGAGTATCGTTATACTCACCCCTACACGGGCAATGCCCGCACCTCGTTGTGTTGGTTGCGGACGAAGGGCAGTGCTGATGGAGGCCGATTGTTTGAGGACTGGACTATACCCGGAGGTGGACCACACGACGAGTCAGTACCCGGAGGTGGACCACACGACGATATAGTACCCGGAGGAGGAACACAGGACAAGACAGTATCCGGAGGTGGACTTCACGACGAGATGATACTCGGAGGAGGTTCACGGGTGAGAGCGTTGTGGAGGAAATATGTACCTACCCTTCAGGTTGGATCCGAGGAGGAAGACCCAGGAGCCGCTTCTGTTGTTCTAGTTGTTGTCTTTTTATGTTTTACTTTTGTTCAGTTGAAGCTGTATTTTCAGTTGGGTTTGTATTCTGGCCCATTTACTTTTCAGCACTTTCTTTTGTACTTAGTGTTTTACTTCCGCTTGTACTCTGTGGTGTTTTGTTTACTTTTATAAAGGCAATACCTTCCACGTTTTAGGGATTTACGCCTTTGGTGGTAGTCTCCAGCCCCTGGCCTATGGAAGGCGGGCTTGGGGTAGTCACGGCACGGGCCCCGAGGACGTGTCGTGACAGAATTGAAGTTGTAGCTTATCATTTGGCAATACCACCAAGTCTCTCCAAAGTTTATGATGTGTTACACGTATCACAGTTGAGAAAATACATGCCTGACCCAACGTATGTACTCACCAATGAGGAAATTGGACTAGAACCTGATCTATCTTATTGTGAATATCCCATCAAAATTCTTGATACCAGAGAACAAGTGCTGAGAAACCAGATGACTTGTCTGGTAAAAGTTCTATGGAAAAATCATAAGATGGAAGAGGCAACTTGGGAAACCGAGGAACTTATGATGAAGAACCACCCGAATCTTTTTATGCAGTAGTATTCTAGAAATTTTGAGGATGAAATTATTTTAAGGAGGGGAGAATGTAACACACCAAGCTTACACAATATGTCTCCCTTTTAATAATGTAACAGCTTGCATTATACGCAACTTCGAGATTCTAACACACCGCGACCAATCAAACTAGCCGTTATGAATAGTAATACCCAATTTTTGAAATTTTATAAATTTTATTTTTTAAAATGGACTTCATTTTGGAATTTGGAATATCAAAATTATCTTAGGGTGAATTTTTGGTATTTTTCTGAAAACTTTCAATTTTTGATGAATAGTGGAAAACACTGTGTTATTGTTTAAAATTGACTTTTTATTTAAATAATTATTTATTTTATTTAAATTTATTTGCAGTCAAAATATATTCATAATACCTATAAAAGTTCAATATAATTCATTGGATTCATTTTATAATAAGTTTAGATATATAAAAATTTTATTGAACTTTTTACCGTCTTTTACCCACCTTCTATAAGCATTTACCAATTTGCATAAAAAATTATTTTACTACTTCTGTGAATTGAATTTAAAAACTCCAAGAGACACAGTTGATATCAAAAAGTAAAATTTGGTTCAATAAGATGAAAATAATTTTTGTTGAATAGTAACTTTTGACTTTTATTTACCACAGTTAAAAGTAAATAGGGTAATTAAGGGTAAAAATGATATTATAATTACCCTAACACATGTCTTAATTCTATTGGATAAGTGTAATTAAACCAAAAACAACCTTATTAATAAAATATGATCACCTTTGGTCCACTTGGATTAGATTAGGACATCTATTATTATTTTATTTAAAGAATAGTTAAAAGAGTTAAATTCAAAGTTTAATAACTAAACCATTTTTAATATAGGGTTACACACAATATTAATTCAAATATAAATATTAATTAGAAAGATAACAATATTTCCTACGTAATGGTATTTTATTTATAATTTTTATACATTAAATATTTCAATTTATTTATGACACAATGATGATGCAGTAATTACCTTATTAATGAAAGATTAAAATAATTGATATTATAAATATCCAAATAAATGTAATTTGAGACTTTTTATGAGTGAAACTAATTTTATAGGTTAATATGACATGTTATGGTTGATTAAATAATTTTTTTGAATTAATCATGTAGTTATGATTTTCACAAAAAACAAATACTAAATAGTGTCAAAATTGACATAATTGAGTTTTGAAAACAAATACTATATTATTAAATGATAAAATATTCTTAAAAATATAAGGTTCATCCAAAGGACTTATATAAAGTAATATTTATTAATAATGAACCACTAGGGGTTCTCTTGGAATATTATAGTAAGTTTATTAACCATATAATATAAAATAAAAAGAGACATGGTAAATGTCAAACTATTTAACTAAAAGTTAAATCTAAATGATAAGGTTAATATAGTGACATAAACATGTATTAAACCTATTATTAGAGATTTTTTCGACCCATCCCCACCTTATCCACGAAATAAATCATTTTTGAGCTATTATAAACCAAAAATTATTTTATTATAAAATAATATTTCAAGCTTTTCTTAAAGTGACCCTCACCTATCTTATAAAAGGGTACTTACCTTTCTCTTAATTTCACACCTCCAATGCATTTTGGCTCGGCCAACCCCTACCCAAATATCCTATAAAATATTCTCCCTTCAACCTAAATTCCTTACTTTTATCAGAAATCCATCCTAAGGATCCCTTTTGATCAAATAAAAAGAAAGAACCCAAAGAAGAGGTAAATATTTCATCACCTCTTTCAAGTTGTTTTCTTCTTCCACTTCTACTTTCTTTGTTTTTTCAATTATAAAATAAAAACAACAATATATTCTATATATTGTGATGTTATTATAAAAATTGTACAACCATATTCATTATTCTATCCATCATATGAATGAAAAAGTCACCATACGTGCGTACGTACAGCTTACCGTCTCCACGTCGTGGTGTAGTTTGTTATTCAAACACTTCATTATTTAGATGGGTATAATAATGAGTATAAATTATGTAAATAATAAATATAAAATTTTAATTATTCTGTATATATGACATACCATACAATTACATGATTTCACCATCAATATAATGATATTGTCGCTCATGCATGCGTACAAATTACCGTCTCCACAAACATGATGAGATTCATTCCCCGTCATAATCATTCAAGAATAATTTTATTTTATGATTAAAAATAATTTTTATGAACATAATATGATTATTTATATGAATAAAATACATTCAATCCATAAAAAACATGGCTTACGTAACAAAGCATATAAAGTAAAACAAATCAGTTAACACCCGAAATGATGATACTACTGAAATATTATTAACAAAGAAATATTAGAAGATAATATATGATATCATATTTAAGTATATAGTTCTTGTATAATTTAATAAAAAAAATTTAACTATTATACAATATTTTAAAATACCATTGACTAAATAAAATTACAAGATAAGGGTTAATTTCACAATCTCTTTATTATCTGAGGTTGTTTTTATGTATCTTCTAGGACCTCTTAATCATCCACATCCGTGTTTTCTTAAAAATTTATTTCAAAAAAATTACTATTTACTAGAAAATGGGTTAAATTCATTTATAGCCTTATTCGACTTTATATGTTTTTGAAGAAATGTTTTCATCGTTTTCCAAACAAGTTACTTTATGACATTTTCGACAAAATTAAGGTAAGAATTTTTTTTAACTTATACGGAGGGTGCAACTATTTTCTTCCATTATAACATCGTCGAAGCTTCTTTTAAAATATTATAAGAATATTTTCAAAATAAATGTTTTCTTTTATAATTACATGACTTCTAAATTATTTCAAAATAGAAACAGATATTTCTCTCAAAAAATTTTGATTTCATCTATGTCAACAATATTTGATGGATTTTAAACCTGTTTTAATTTGATTCATTTATGATACAAATATTCCAAATTTTATTGAAGGTTTTATGATATATTTTAATATGGATGTGTTATTTTTATACCATTCATGTTTTATGGATAAAGTATTGACATTTTTTATGCTAGTTTTAATACGAATGTTTTTGTGATGTTTAAACGTTTTCTTATGAAGAATGCATTGGACTTACTAAGTAACGGGTAGAGCCTGCTATAGCTCCTTAATGCATCGGTGGTTCTCATGAGACAAACTAGTGTCTTTGCACAAGGACTTGAAAAAATATTATTTTTAGTCTTGGCACAAGGCCTTGACTATGTGGTTAGGATGTCTGGCATTATGCATTCCATCATTATGAAAGTGGAAATTGGTATTGCATGTGATTATTATACTAGTATAATATCCATGAGATTAAGTTAATGGTATTATTTGATTTTATCTATTCCATATTATGTTAATGTTTTAGTTTAAAAGGCTTTTGTTTTAGTCTTATACATTGCCTTAAATTTTTATTCTTATTAATGAAAGTTTACGCTATATTTTTATCCTTACTGAGCATCTGATCTCACCCATTTATATGTTTCATTTTTTCCAGGATGTGTAGATGTTTTTTGTGGTTGACCTACAATGATAGGATCATGATATAAGTGTGTTTAAAAAGGGGAAAACATGTTGTTGATGTTTTTATTTCATGACGTAATGTAAAACTTATGAATGTATCTAGTACTTCTAAGGCTACTAAATTGATTGGTCTTTCGAGACATGATATCTTGTATCATGAAAATGTTATGTAATAGTGTTCCAACTCTGAGTAACTGGGGTTGGGGTGTTATATCATCCCCAGATAGATGTCCAGATAGAGAGGACCATCTAGGTTCTTGAGTAAATGTTACATTCTTGCATCCTAGACTTTGGCCGCAATTGGGAGGATCACCTACCCCTAGTGGAGTTTGCGTAAAACAATATCTATCACTCCACCATTAGTATGGACCCATTTGAGGCCTTGTATAGGAGACCATGTAGGTCACCACTTTTCTAGACTGAACCAAGATATTTAGCACTCATGGGTCCAGAGTTGGTGCGAGCTACCACCAAGAATGTGCAGATCATCCAGGAATGGATGAGGACTGCACAGAGCTAGAATAAGTCATATGATGACTACAGACGGAGGCCCTTGGAGTTTGAGGAGGGATAACACATGTTCCTTTGGGTCACACCTTGATGGAGATTTTAAATATTTGGTTGCGTTGGTGAGTTATCTCCAAGATAGATCAGCCCTTTTAGATTCTGAGTAGTGTTAGAAAGGTGTAATACCACATAACTCTACCCATGCAGTTACACTGGGTCCATGATGTCTTCCATGTTTCATAGTTGAGGAGGTATGTGCATGATTCATCACATGTAATCGACTAGTTCAAGAAGGACATTGATGATGGGGTGACTTTTGCAGAGTACCCGATGGAGATCAGGGATTTATAGGAGTGGATCCTTCGTGGATGGTCAATTCCTCTGGTACACTTTTGATTGAATCATGAGAATCTCCAAGAGAAAACATGGGAGTGGGAGGCTCAAATTCTTGCTCAATACCCTCGTCTTGTTTATGATTATCCCTTGTTTTAGATATCAGGAGCGTAAATCCCTATAGTGGGGAGAATTTAATGGCTTCAATTTTCTCCAATTCTAGTTTTATAAATAAATTTGGAAAATTCTGAGACCAAATGATAACACAGCATGAGATTATGAGGCTCGATGTGCCTAGAACAATATTATGAAAAATGTTGAGTTTTTAAAAAAGTTCTTTAGGGGTTTTTTCTTTAAAATAAGATCCACTTCTAAATGGGTTTCCGGATCAGATATATAAAGGCATTGTTGCGTTCAGAACAATGAAGGCTGACATGAACAAGGACAAAATATTTTCTTCGAGAATTCTATGTGTTCTTCTTATCCTCATTCTTGGCATTCTTCATCGTTGGATGCTCATGGTCATATTGTAATTTTTTAAGAGACTCCGAATGAGATCGATCCCCCATGAGTCCTAGAAAGATGAATTGAATCCCATGGTGTTGAAGGTCGTGACACGAGTATCACAGATGTGGCTCTATTTCCAAAAATAGAGAATCAGAGCAATGGGGGTGACATGTGTAACTAGGGTGGCTGGTGGAACACAGCGACGCCTAAGGGAATACAGTAGCGGCAGCGTGCGGGTGAGGTGGAGGATGGAGGTCACCTGCGGTGGTGATCGCAGGAGAAGGTGGAAGTGTCTAGACCACGCATGCAGTATTGTTGAACTACTTGGATCCCACAGCGGCAGAAGATGCAGACGGTGACCGGGGGCCATCGCGGTGAGTAAGGATGTGGCTCAGAGTCACGTCGGAGGAACCCACTGTGGTGAGGCCAGGGGTTCTGCGGAGGAGGTGTGTCAGCCATGTCAATCGCGGCTCGGTTCTACATTGACTGGGAGACATATGGAATCCATATGGTTAGGGAGAACCACATAGAATAGGGTGCGTTGCATCCAGCGGAGTAAACCAGCCCTCAATGCGGGTCGGAACAGAGTAGTTTGGCTACTCTAGGGGTCCATGCTGATTCTATTCAGACCAGACTGGTCTGGGTTGGGTCGGATAAATTGGATTGATCCATGTTAGGTCGACCAGACCAAATTGGGTTGGTTCGGGTCGGTTGGACTGGACAGGTTCGAATCCAAGCCGAACCCAAGATCATACTTTTCACAAAATCAGTCATAACATTCAAACCATGTGTTTATTTAATGAGCCATTTGCAGCGTAGGGACCCTTGCAACAAGGCGGTCCTTTTGAGATACTCTAAGTGTGTTTTTTTGGAAGTTGGTTTATGACCTAATGGCTTGAGGATTAGGTTCTCTCAGAACAAGAGTGTTACGAGTAGAATCAAGTGGCTAGTTGTGACATGGTGACTATGTGACTTGGGGGCTACATAAACCATCGATGCTCCATGCCCCATCAACACTCTGTGTGGCATATATTCTTCGTGTTCCATCAACACTCAGTGCGCCATTGATGCTCTATGTGCCATCGACGCTCAGTGCACCATCTACACTTCGTACGCCATCAAATATCTATGCTCCATCAATGCTCCATGCACCATCGACACTCCATGAACCATCAAAACTTTATACATCATCCCAACTCTATGTATCATAGAAACTGGAAGAATTTTGTACTACAACTGAGAATCATTCTCTTTGTCCTTTATACTTATACCTGTGGGAGCTATCTATACTTAAATTATTTCTTTGTGGTATACTTCATGTTTTTCATTATGGTATACTAAATGTATTAATTTCTTCAATACTTTATTTATTTCTTTGTGGTATACATTGTGTGTTTATTAGTGGTATTACTTTTTGGTTTCGGAGAGTCCTACTGAGTATTGTAATACTTACCCTTGCACGGGAATTGCTCGCATGTATAGTGTCTTATGTAAATGATTGACACTTGGATGAAGTTATAGGTGAACCAAGACCAGTTATTTATTAAAGTGATCAGGAAAATGAGGTTTTCTTCTGTAGCTTTAGGCATCTTTCCTACACCTTTCCTTCAGGTGGGGTTTTTAGCAGATGAGTTTCTAGAACTTGTGCATTCACTTTAACTGACTCTTTCTTTTTTTGGTCTTATATTCTGGACCTATTTACTTTCTATTTTTCTACTATCGCACTCTATGGTTGGTATCTTATTGTATTCATACATTTTTTACTTTGTGATTTTACATTTCATCATTTTGGTCTTGGATATTTTTGTGTGTGTGTACAGGTACTTAGGAAAATTCCTCCCATTTGTGGGATATGATTACTCGGTGCTAGTCGATATCCCCTAGTCTATCGGAGGTGGTCTTGGGGTAGTCATGTCATAGACCCCTCTAGGAAGAGTCATGCCATATGATTTAACAATAATCAAGATGTAGGGACCAAAACTACCGAACCAAAACTTTCTTGAAAAATGAAACAGTTAACACTAGGAAGAAACGATTTTAATAAATAATTATTAAAAATTGATATTAAAATGTTATAAGTGGATCATATATGATATTATAAATATGTATATGGTTCTAGTATAGATTTTTAATAAATTTGAATTTATTATTCAAGAGGATAAAATAACTTACAAAGCAATTTGAACCTCAGGTAATGGTTTATTTCACAATGTCATCATTATTCAAGATTGTTTATGTTTAAGTATCCACTAAGATGATTATTTGATATTTCTATCTTAAAGAAAATATATTTTCTTTATCATTTTATTTCATAAAATTATAATATTTCCTTTAAGTTATCTCTCTTTAAGTACTCAAGAGATTGAAAGAATATTTTTATGGAAAACTGACCTTGTTTTCTATTTAGTCGAGAATCTTTTTCTTCCATGTCCATATTTTGATTAAAATGTTGTGAAGAATTTTTTTATTATTCTAATATGATTAGTTAAATTCATTTTTATACATATTTTACTTTCTATAAAAATTCAAATAATTTTTTTTCATAACAAGTGATTTTTAAACTTTTTACCAAAAATGTGGAATGAATCTTTGTTTTTTCATACATGGAATGAATGGAATTTCGTATAATCATAAATGATCAATTCTTTAAATATTAAATTAACAATTTTCAAGATTATTTTAAAAGAATTTTTTTTCATTAATATTTTGGTTGTATTTAGATTTTGAATAAGTGAAAAGGGTATTTTCCTTAAGAAATCTTTCAATGATGTTTTTAAGGTATTTTCATCTTAATAGATATTCCTTAATGAATATTATTATTTATTGGGGATGTAACATTTTAATATTGTTCTCTATATTACTCTGTATTACTTATGATTATGTCATATTTAGTGACTGGGGTGAATATTAATATTTTTCATTATAGTTTTTTAATATGAATGTTTATGTTGACTATGTTTCACCCCTTAAATATGTTGATTTCACTGGACTTAGTATGTAGAATTTGAGGCCCATTATAGCCCATTTATTCATCGGTAGATCTCATGAGACAAACTTGTTTATGTATTTGGAATATAACTGACCAGTTTATGTGTGTCTTCTTGGATCAATGCCTTTATGGTAAGATAATGTTGCCCTGTATTCTGAATTAAATAATTATGAAACTAGTTATTATTATCCATGTAGCATGGAATGTGTAGTACTGTAGCAGGTACTGTAGTAGGGACTGTGCAGAACTGTAGTAGGTACTGTAGCAGGAACTGTTTGGCACTATAGCAGCTAGGAATATTCCCCTATTTGGGCCTTCGATCCACCGATTTGGTACCTGGTTCCTTTGAGGCCTTTGATCCACCTAGGCCTTCGGGTTAGTAAGGCCTTTGGGCCACCTCAAGGCCTTTGGGCCACCTTAAGTGCTGATGAAAACCAGACAACCTACAAGGAAAAAACTTCAGAAGGAGGAGGAGCAAGGAGATTTCACCCTAGAAGAAGCTAAATAGATTGCAAGAATGAGAGGGTATGGAACCTACCATCGGGACAAGCCTGTGCATGCATGTAAAAGCCTAACCAAACAGACATGTGAAGGTGGAGATATGATTTCATGATGGAGATGCTGGGGAGGAGCAGTTCCAAGTAGTTAGTTTGGGTTGTATGTAATGATTGAAGCCTATGGGCATTGAATTTCTCTAAGGCCTACGGGCCATGTAATACTTACACCTACGGGCCATGTAAGGGTTCCACCTCACCCCTTAAAATGTGGATTATCAAAATCAATAAAAAATTAATGCCTTCATGCCATTGGAGGATTTACTTTATGATAGCTTTTGTTGTACACTTTTCCTTACCGAGCATCTAAGATTGCCTTTATTATGTTATTAATTCCCCTAGGATACCAAGAAGGGTTATATAAATGAAATCATGGATTTACTGTATGAATTAATTAAGTTCTTAAAATAATTATTTTATTATATTTCGTGTTTTTAGATGTAATGTGAGAATCATGTATGTATCTATTATCCCAAAACTGCTAAACTTATAGTTTCTTTGGGATGTGATCTCTTGTATTTTGTGCCAAAGTAATAAAAAAACACCAACTTAGTGCTAATGGAGTTGAGGTGTTATATTTGGTATCAGATGAAGTTTAGTAGAAACCTTGGGAACTTTATTTAGTAAAACATATATTAGAGAACATATCCTTATAAAAAAATTGAGGATATGTTTAATTATAGGATAACAACATAATTTTTTTAGTAAGGTAAATACAATGTGTTTTCCCTTGAAATAAAACCCTACTTGGATACTAAAAGTGGACATAGATTTGGCAAAAAATTGTTTATGGGTAATATACCGAAAAGAATTGTTAAATATAATCTGGGCCATGATTCTGGTGCATGGTGAGTGTCCACATACTATGCATCTTTTTTTATAGTACTCGGGGATATTCTTGGGTTAATTTTTATTTTCTTTAAGAACCATTTTGAAGTATTTAAATATATTATGACCATGAATGACCTTGGTTAAACCAAATGTGTCTTACATTGAAAAAATGTGTCATGATTTATATATGACATAAATTAATTTCAAGATTATTTGGTTTCCCACTATGATTATTGTTTCTCATACTATGATTTTTGGTTTTGGTCAATGGTTGGAACTAGGATAAATCATGTTAACACTGAATGTGATGGAAAATGAGGTGATTATGATCAACCAAATGGGGTGATGATCAGAGGAAAATATATTTTTATTATTATTAATAATTTATCGTGATATATTGTTAATAATCTACACATTAAACAACTCTTGGACCCACTAAATAAGATAAGTATAGAGTTTTATGAGATATCGGGTGGTGGATGCCATGAATGAAATAAAGTTCAATTTTCTTCATGTCATGAATTTGGGAAGATAAACCATGTATAATGTATCAAAGGAATGGAAAAATGTTTTATGTGTTGAAAATAAGGTCATATATCAATGAATTTTCAAGGAAAATGAAGAGTTCGATGGAGGGAGATAAAATTAATCCCAAGGTAACATTTATAGTTCAATGGCATGTGTGTGGGGAATATGGAAATTATCCAAGAAAATGCCCTGATGCAAGGGTTAACTCTTCAAAAAAGGAAGGACCTATGTTATTAAAATCAATTAATTGTAATTATTAAAGTGTTTATATTCAAAATTTATGTTGTAGAAGTTTTATATCAATGATATTATGGATATAGGAATCGTGAAACAACTAATTATTATTACAAAATATTTTTATTTAAGTATTTTAAAAAATATGTTCAATGGTATTGATAGATAAGAAAAGTTATTTAGTGGTAACATGATATTTTTTAGTTGGTATAAAGAGATTATTGGAATTGATGAAGTAAATGGTATAATATTGAAATTGGTTAGTGATTTAGTGACAAAGTGATTTATATCATCTTTGATGAATTTTATTACATTTTTTAGATTTATGGATGTAGTCTATAATTTTATTTTAGGAATAAGGATTGTGTTAATTTTGGAATTATATATATTTTTATGTGAGTATAAAATAAGATTTATGGATACAATCTTGGTTTTATAAGTATAAGTTTGACCATAAGTTCAAAATCATGGATACCCATTTTATGTTTTCAGTGATGTGATTATGATTTGATTTGACACTTTTATTAGATTTTAGGAAGAATAATCTATTGAGGTTTAAAACCCCTTTGTGTTAGTATATGATTTGATTTTATGTTAATTATGGTCTATTGGATAGTGGGATCTAAATATTCATTATGGTTAAAAAAGTAAGGCATTGATAAAGTGATATTTTCGAACATATTTATCATGAAGCTAAGGATTTACTTGAAGGTAAGCATCTAAATTTGATACATGATATTTTGGTGTAGATTTAAATACAATATAAGATTATATAGTGATTTATCTGGGTAATTAATGATATCTATTTTGATTCTTTATTATTTTGACATATATGAAACCTTTAGGTTTAACATGAGGTTTAACATGATAGATTATTTGAAAATAATGCAATTAAATTTTTTGTAATATAATTTAAAAGGTATGAGATCACCTTTGATGTTAAAAAATTATTTAATTTAAATTTCATTGAGGTTAATTGGGATGTAGGATTATTTATTTTTTGAATAATCTAAGTTGAACATTCAGTGTTATTATGGAAATTTTTAATTAAAATTTATTATTTTTTCATATGAAGATTTATACATTTTAGATATTATCTTATCTTGTAGAAAAAATTTTAATTTTAGTTAATATTTAAATAAATTAGGAATATATTATTATACTTCATTGTATTATATGATCCATTATAATATTATTTTAGTTATTTAGGTTTGAAAAAATCATTTTGAATACTCATGGTTTTGAGAAAAAGATGGGATTTTGGTAGAAATTGATTAATGGATGAAATTAAAATTTTCAAGAAAGTATATTTCCTTATAGATTCATTATAGAAAGTAAATTAATTCCTCAAATATAGTAAAAGGATCTTGAAAAAAATCATATTACATTCATTTCTGATGAATCGATGGACTTTTTCAAACCATATTAATTTATGGTTTTGTGGTTCTTCTCTTTCTCATGATCATTCACTTTCTTTTGATAAATATTCTACCTCACTCTCCATAATTATTAGTACATTAATTTTCATACATGTCTTATGTTTTAATCTAGATGACCTTCATATTTTCCTTTAACTCTATTAAGAAGAAGTTTTATTTAACCTTTTTGTGATTTGGGTTTTCAAAAAATATATTTTGAAATTTGAAATGTTTGATTACTGTGAACAAGTTAAAATTGTGAGGGTAAAATTTATTAAATGGGTTAGAATATTAAACCATGATATTTTAATATAACACTATGTTCTATATCGTATACAACACAAAACATCGAGCTTAAACAAACCATAAAATATCACTATTTAAATACGAATGTTATAAAACAGTCATTGAATTCTGAAGAATGAATATGATTAAATAAATTATGAAATATATATAAGGTAAATTCTCAATAAAAAAATTATTTATTTATTCTTAGGAAATATGTTCTCAAATTTTAGTAAAGACATCTTATTCTTCATGATATGTTTTCCTCAAAAATGATTTTTATTACTTCTTATGAGAAAAATATTATTATTTATTTATTTATTTATAAAACATTTAGAAATTTAAATTTTAAGAAAATAATATCATTTTTTAAATAATAATACAAATGATATCTTAGGTTTAATATTTGGGATTTTTTTGAGAATATTGATTTTCTAGTAAATGGTTAAAAATACTGATTTTTATTAAAAATTGTATTTTTGCTTAAAGAATTTAAAAAGTTCTATTTTATTTTAAAATTCTCATGAACCAGATCTGGTTTTCACAAATACCAACACCAAATCTAGCACATGAAAAGAACCGAAGGGAGTTCCCTATCCCCACAGGCTAGAATAAGTTCCCAGGTATCAATAAATTAGGTTTGGGAATGATTTACCCAAATATGAAAGAATAAAACATTAAAAACAATCAATAATAAGAATCTAAAACTTTCCTTCCAAATAAGTCTTAAAAAACCAGAAATGAATAAATGGTTTAAAAAAATAACAAGAGGTCAAAATAATAATAAAAACAGTAGAAATTCAGAGACAATGACTCTACGCGACAAGGGGTCATCACCCCTGATCCGTCTCCGCAACACCACACTAAGAGGGGACTAACAACCTGAACCACCTTCACCCAAGGATTTACCTTTACCTGAGTCAAACATAACCAATTATACATAACCCCAAGAGGTGTAAGTTGGGTGTGAGCCTAATCCCAATATTATATCACCAAAATATTCCAAACATTATGCAATACAAGGTGAAAAAGCATACACATATAATATGTAAAGAAAAGTAGTGATAAAATCGAAGAAATTCAACTTTCAATTGAAAACAGTTTTCAAACTAAAAAATTATGAATGTTAAAAAAAATTAAATACGACATGTTAGCTATTTTAAATCACATACAAACACACCCCAATTCAAGGGTAATTACCACAAATCCAATGAGCACCAAAACCGGGAACACCCCTAGAAAAATAGATAGTCTCGGGGCCTATGCAACTCGTACCACAGTTAAAAGTAACCATAGAAAAATCCATTCTCATGCATGATACACTAGTAGGGAACATACTCATAACCTAGTGTTCCCCCATCATCATCCATATAGTTTATTTAGAGTTTTCTTTATCCATTTTCTTAGTAAAATAGGGACAACACTCAACTGGTGCACTAGTTGTACTAGTACATATCCACCCACTGAGGTACCTGGGCTTCCCCTTTTGTGCTCAAAAAAATTCATCATGATAAAAAAATCCATTTTCATATAAAAACACCACTACTTGTCACATTAAAACAATAAAATAGCTATACACACTTATACTTATTAAAACACACAACAAAACATTTTGTTTTCAGTGAAACAACTTCTCAAAATCTCACATTGTTTTGCACCCAAAACTCCTTGAAATATAATAATTGAACACTATGTGCACTCTTGGAAGTCTCAAAAACAAAATTTCAGTTCAATAACCTTCAATTAATAAAAAAATTCAGTTATGGGTCCGCCCCATATGAACTAAGAAGTTATATCTTTTAAAAAAACCCCATTTTCACACAAACATGGCACTTCAAGTCCATTTTCTTCACAACCACCATTAAAAAAAATTTGCCGAAACAACCAAAGGATATAAACATTCGAAGCATTATTTTAATCCCTAATAAACTTTAATAAAATCAACTATGTAATTATAGGGTATCCCCAAATGAACCAACAAAAGATTTCTATGAAAAACCCCCAATTTCTCATAAAAATGGCACTAAATATTCATTAGAATTACAAACACCACTAAAACACATTTTTACTGCAATAAAAAAAATGATATAAACATTAAAATAATATAAACATAGAAATATTAGTCACAAGTATTGAATACATAATGGAATCACCTACTAAAATGGTTAAAACCTTGAATCCTTTGTGCAAAAACTCAATCGAACCACCTCCACACCTAAATGATGGTATATCAAGACTAAAAATAAAATATTAGAACAAGAAAACCCAATAATAAACCCTAGGTTCAAAACCCTACCATTTGGTCATTTGGGACTTCAAGTATTAGGGAAGAAACCCTAAGCACATTGAATGAAACCCTAATAAAAATGAAAGAATAATGGAGGAGACCCACTTTCTTGATAAATCTTGAAGAAATCACCCCAAATAAACCAGTAGATTAATTTTAAAACATCTAAAAATGAAATTGATTTTGTAACAAGTAATATAAGATTAACGGAGAATTAAAATAGAGGGGAAAGAGTAGAGAAATAAGGAGTCATGAAGGAATCAAATTACCTTTTTAAATCTAGACGAATTGTGAAAGCTTCAGATGTATTGACCAAAAACGCAAGGCAAATGAGCTCAAAATAGGGGAAGAAGTGAATGTGGGATCACCTAGGTTCATTGGACTCCATTTAGAGGTGGAAACATTGAAAACTCAAAAAAAATTGAATATTATATTAAATAAACAATTTTAAAAAAAACTTGAAATGGGCTTCCGGCAGGCCCAACTCCTTAAATGAAAATATAAATACACCATGATTATGGATTTATAAAGGATATATATTGATATGGAGGTGTTAATTGGTCAGGTTAGGCGAATTAGGAATTGGAATGGATGAAAAGTGTTGAAAAATGAATGAGTTATAAGAGAAAAACTATTTTTAAATCTGTAATTGGGATCACGGTTTGGCCCAAATTTTAAAAACCCACCATTCCCACCTAAATGAATGGGAAACACCCAATACAAAGAAAGAAAGGAAATTAAATAAAAATACCTTTAAAATAATTCATTAATGTGAAAATTATCTCTAACATTAAAACTTTCCATCCTGAAAAGTCAACCTGATGATTGATCAGAAAACAGGAATCAATACTCTTTCTCAAACCATGACTTCTGCTCCCATGTCTCATGTGTATAATTTCTATACTGAAAAAGAACCCGAACCAATGGAATAGAATTTCTCCAAAGCACCTTCTCTTGGGAGTCCACTATTTGAACTATCCTCTCAAAAACTGACAAGTCAAGCTCTATCTCTAGTTCATCCCAACTCAACACATGGGACGGATCTGGGATGTATTTTATCAACTTGGAGAAATAGAAGATGTAATGGATGGATGTCAACTAGGAAGGTAAATCCAACCTACATTCCACATTTCCAATATGTTCATTGATCTCAAAAGGTCCAACATACCGCGGTGTCAGCTTCCCTTTCTTTCCCAATAGACAATGGCCAGACGGCGGGCCACTTTCAGAAATACCCTGTCACCCACAGAAAACTTCAAGTCGTGATGCTTCTGGTCAGCATAAGATTTATGGAGACTTTGAGATATTAATGAATGTTTCCTGATCAATTTGACCTTATTAGAAGTCTCCTGCACTAGACTCGGCCCTAGTAGTGAGGTCTCACCTACCTCCTCCCAACACAGGGGGACAGACAAGGTCGTCTAAAGAGCGCCTCAAAAGGAATGATTATAATCAAGGGATGGTAACTGTTATTATAATAAAACTCAACAAATCCCAAATGGATATCCCAGGAACCTCCAAAGTCCAGGACACAATCACAGAGCATGTCCTCCAAAATCTGATTCACCCACTCTGTCTGACCATCCGTCTGAGGTTGGTATGTCGTGATCATCTTAATCTGAGGCCCCAAGGCCTTCTGAAGCCCTTCCCAAAACTGAAAAGTGAAATGGGGGTCTCCATATTATATAATTTCTAATTGAATGCCTTGGAGTCTCACCACCTCCTGAAGATACAAATGGCCCAACTCATCCACTTTAGTTGTATCTCTGATCAGAATGAAGTGGGATGATTTGGTCAGATGATCAATCACCACCCAAATGGAATTATTACCCCATGGTGTATGGGGAAACTGAACAATGAAGTCTATGGAAACCTCATCCCACATCCAGGTAGGAATTGGTAATGGCTGGAGCAAACCAGAGGGTATCTGATGCTCTTCTTTCACCTACTGAAATGTGTAGCAACTCGACACAATGTCCACTATGTCTTGTCCCATACCTGGCCACCAAAACAATCATCAAACATCATGATACATCTTGGTTCCACCCGAATGGATAGCCCACTAAGGCTGGTGGTTATCCTCCATAACCACATTTCGCAGAGATAATGGCACTACTGAGCAGCTCTTGATGCACAAGGTACCCTTGAGAGACAACGACAAATCAGAGGACGTCTCCCCACCTTGAAGAAACTTCCTTGACCACTGGAAAATCTCATCACTAGGTTGTTCCTGCTGAATCAACTCCAATAGAGAAGGATTCAACTAAACACTCTCCAAGAAAACACCTCAACTGTGCTCCCTGGTCTCCACATGCATCGGAGAAAAGAGACCCATCAAAGTCCAGTCATCACTAAACATCCTCAAATCCTGCACTGGAACTATTATTCTCAAAGTGCTGACCACCACATTATGATGCATCAAGTTGAGGTCCCATGTCAAAGTCAAACCCCTATAAGTACTCAATCCAACTACGATGCATCAAGTCGAGGTCCTTCTATGAGAAGATATAGGCCAAACTTTTGTGATCAGAGTAGACCAAAAACTTCTCCCCAAAGAGATAGTGACTCCAAGTCTTCAAATCATGCATGAAAACTGCTAACTCCAATTCATGGGTCGGGTAATTATTTTTGTGTGGTCATAGTTTGTGAGATCCATATGCCACCACGTGATCATCCAGCATAAGCATGCACCCAAGACCCATACCTGAAGCATCACAATAGACCAAATACCCCTTCTCGGCCTTAGGAAAATCAGAACAGGGGGGAAGTATTCAACCACCGCTTCAGCTGCTCAAAGGATGCCTAACATTCTGGGCCCCATTCAAGCATTACCCCCATTCGGGTGAGAACGGTCATTGATGATGCAATCCGAGAGAAATCTTGAATGAATCGCCTGTAATAATTAGCCAGGCCAAGGAAACACATAATCTCAAACACATTCTTTGGTTTCTCCCCTAACATGACCACACTGATCTTATCAAAGTCCACTGAAACCCCCTACCCCGAGATCACATGCCCTAGAAATTTCACTTCCCTGATCCAGAAAGTGCACTTTGACAACTTTGCATAGAGGTGGTGATCCCATAAAGTGCCCAGAACGATCCTCAAGTGATGTTCGTGTACCTCCTCATAGCTAGAGTATACCAGAATGTCATCCATGAACACCACAAGGAAGTAAACGAGATACCGGTGGAACACATGATTCATGAGTTCCATAAAGACTGCTGGAGTATTGGTCAATTCGAAGGGAATAACTAACTAATCAAAGTGGTCATACCTACTTCAGAAGGTTGTCTTCGAAATATCTGACTCTCTCACCCAGAGTTGATGGTATCCCGAACGCAAGTCTATTTTTGAAAAACACTTTTCCCCCCTCAACTGATCGAAGAAAATCATCTATTCTGGGAAAAGGGTATTTTTTTCTTAATTGATACCTTATTCAACTCCCAACAGTCAATGCACAATCAGAGGGATCCGTCATCCTTTTTCGAGAACAACACAAGAGTGGCCCAAGGAGAGAGGCTCAGGAAAATGAATCTTTTGGATTCTAAGTCATCCAATTGTATCTTTAATTCCCCTAACTCGGTAGGGTCCATGTGATATGAGGGAATAGATATCAGTTCTGTTCCTGATGCTCGTTCAATTGAGAACTCCACATACCGATCCAGAGGTAAACCTGAAAAATCATCTGGGAATACTTCCAGAAAATTATTCACTACTTAAGGTAGTGCAACTTCAATGGAAAGACCGTCTTCCTATATAACGAGCAATGATAACTTGAAGATAAGACTTCCCAACTCTGGGAGTGGAGATCATGCATGACCTGACCAAGTATCCCATTCTCCATGGAAAACCCAGTCACTCCCATCAGGTGTCGTGAAACTCACTCACCACCTGTAGCAATTGATGTGTGTCTGGAATGTACCATCTAATCTATACCAAGTATCATGTCAAAAATATCAATATCTGAGACCAAAATTTCCCACTCCATCTCAATCCTTTACATGGAGAGTGCACAAAACGGGAACCTAAGACCCTGCTCCATCTTCTTTCCCAGCGGCGTAACCAACTCCATCACAAAAGACAACAACTCAGTTAGAAAATTCAGCATGTACACAAAACAAGAAGAAATGAATGAAATAGAGGCACCGGTATCAAAAATAGAAAAATCTATAGAAGATATGATCAAAATGGTACCTTGAACTATCGACAGTCTTACCTCTGATCTTGCTCGTGCATGATCCACTACATGAAGATGTTCAGTCTCTGCCTGAGGGTGACCGCTAGTCTATGGTTGTGCCCTAAACTGGCTCTGCCCAGAAGATGACCCATACGTACCCCCACAGCTGCCAAATTGAGATCCCCCAATCCTCGGCAGCTCTGATAGTACTGGTACTACTCTTGAAGCCCCTGACCCTACCCCACTTGGAAGTTGATGTGCCACCCCACAGAAGCGCTTCAAATATCCCATACCTTCACACTGGTAACAAGAATTCGGAGGAAGTGGGCATGCTTGTTGGATGTACCACGTATTCCCACACTAGTGGCATACGACTGATCTCACATCACAAGCTTTAGACAAAAAATGACTGGAGGAGTGGCCAGAACTACCACCTCCCTCACCTATTCCTCTCACTTCCTTTTCTTCTTTGAAGAGCTGCCTTTACCCACTAATGATACTGATCCAGAGAAACCAACCCTACCTTTCTGTTCAATCTCCACTATGCACGCCTGATCAATGGCCTCAGCATCGGTCCTTAGCATAAACAAGAACACCTGGGAGTATATTGATGTACATGGATTTCACATGTATTTGTATAATTTTTTAACTTAGTTTTAATTAACTAATTTAACCATTTTTTATATTTTTGTAGTTTTCTAGTAGTTTAGATATTTTGATAATTTTTAGTTAATTTATATAATAATATTAGTAATTTAGTATTTCTATTCGTTATAGTAATTTTATATATTATATTTAACACTATATTATTATTATTATTTTATCTAATTTTAGTTTAGTTTATTTTATTAATTTTTATTTGTATGTATATTTTAATTTGTATTTTATTTTATTTCATTATTTTGTTGCATTAATAAAATAATATTTGTCATTAGTTTATTATTATATGTAATAGTAATATTGTATTTAATTATCTGTGCGTTAATATATTATTATTTATTAATATCATTTTTTAACTTAATTAGATAATTAGTTTTTTTAATTTGAAATTAACATCTTTTGTTTTATTTTTTATTCACCCTAACTACCCACACTTCCTCTCTCCAATCCCATCCCCCCTTTTGACCCTCTCCCCTTTCCCCTATTCCCTCGCCAACCTCCCCTCTCTATTCCCACGCCCCAATCACCCTTTGACCAATTCCACCCTCTCCCTATCTCCAATCACCCTTTGAACTGTTCCACCCTCTCCCTCTCTCCAATCACCCAACGCCTCACCCCAAACCCGTCGCCCAACTCTCCCTTTTCCCCTATCCATCCTCACGGACCCACTACCATCTCCCTACCCGCTACCCTCTCTCCACTCTTCGACCCCCCTTATTTCCCCCAGTAGCCACCACCATTCCCCTCTCCCCTTGGCCACCTCCCCTTACCCTCTCATCCCCAGCCTCTGCCTCGTATCCCCTCTCGCCCCTACCCCGCTCGCCCCTTTTACCCAGCACCTCCCATCCCCAATACCGACCGCCCTCTCCCCTACCTAACCCACCACTCACCTCGCCCCACGCCTCAACCAACCTACCCCACTGTCCATACCCTGCTTCCCCCATTTTTAGTGGCACCACCGTCTCCCCTGCAGGCATCCTCTTTCGGAAGTTAGCACGCCAACAACCGTGCAACAATCTGCGGTGACCTCTGATCGGTATGACTCAGCATCAATCCACCCTCGACTTCAACATACAACTAAACCGACATCGCGATGGTTTGATTTGACGTTGCATAGATTATCGGGACAATGGTTATTATTTTACGATCATCAAAGGCGGCTTGCGGTGACAACTACGACAACACGAGCACGGTGATATCCATTTCTTATTTTATGTGTCGTGTTGTCGTCATGATGGCGGGATAATTCATTGGTGTCGGAGTTTTGATAAATGTTATGGTGAATGTATGTCTTTAATTTATTCCTATGTTTGATTGCCTTTTAAATTAATTTTAATTGGATGTTTATTTAATTAATTATATCTGCGTTGAAATTAATTTTCATTTGGGCTTTTCACACATGCTTTGGTTCCCATTCGTGTGATACCAAATAAGTAATCACGAACGATAGTTCATTAGAGAATTTATTTATTTGGAATTCTATCAAGTGCACGAGCGAATTCTGAATAAATAAATATATTAATTGGAAAATTAATATTTTGTGTGTGCGCTTCTTCAAACTTGTTGACTGATACTGAATAATTGATCTCATGTGATCGAACCTGATTCGAGTAGATACTTCAACTTTGTGAGAAACGGGTCATCGTATTTCACCAAGTGATTCAGTGTTATAATGACGCGCAAATTATTCGTCAGGACAGAGAATGAAATGATGGATAATTTTTGTAAACATTAAAATACTGTCTATCATCAGAGAGCGAGACCAGATAGTATTTTGATTAAATTTGGAATCAGTGATAATTGAATAAAAAAATATTCAAATGTGAGAATTAAATAATTGACATTGCATGCACTTGAACAGACGTCATGACTCTGACACTTCCATCTTCGCCAGTTTCCTTCAAAGTTTAGTTCACTTAGATAATTTTAGTCAATTTAAATAGTAATTTATAAAATAGTCATTTAGTTTTTAGAAGTTATTTTTTAATCACACATGAAGAAATCATTTGCCTAAACATTTTTCCAAAAGGATATTTCATAGGGTCAACTCATATTCTCTCTGTGGTTCGACCCTTCTCGCCACTTCTGCAGTAGTTAGTAGGTAAATAAATATTGAAAATTTGCACGCGTTGTGACGCGCGTGCCAAATTTCTAGCTATTTTTTCAGGGAGAATACTAGCATTAGATATTGCTTTAAAAGAGTCATTTAGGTCAAAAAAAATTAAAAAAAACTAAACCAACAAAAAAAGTTTACTAATCTGGGAATTTTTCATTGTAGAGATTTTCAAGTCACCCAGAAGTTCAGAATGACGTGGGCCACACCACACAATTACAAACAGTGCCCACCCTACCCACCAATATTACAAGGTATGATGTATAATGATTCACTACACATACGCTCTCCAGGTAATCCTATTTATTTTAATGATCATCCTTTAAGTCCATGTTATGATATGTATTCTACTGCTAGTCCTTATCCACCATTTGATCATTTTCAAAGTCAATGCATTCTTGAAAATTTAAAAATTGATAATTCATGTCAAACAAATGATTCAATAATTGAGCACATGTTGTAATCTGCTATCACTTAGACAAATATGATGTTTGAACTTCAAGATGAACGTAATGCACAGTTACTTTCTTCAACAAAAGATTTACAAAATAAAACAAAAGGTTTGTAAAATTCAATGAAAGATTTAGAAAATCAAATGAAAAATTTTGAAAATCAAATGACTCAACGTTTTCAACTTTTCACCTCACTACCACTTGAAGATCCAATTCAGAACAATCTCTTTGAGGAAAGTGAATTAGAGGTTCCATTTGAACAACATTCATGTCATGATTCTGAAAATGAGATTGATCCACCTTCTTTTCATCCAAGTGATGACTCCTCTCCATCAGAATTTAATTCTTCCAATCTAATCACATTTCAAGAATATGAGAGATTATTCTTCCACCTAGTTGAACATAACTATCCCTTATAAAATGTGATTTCATGTCATTCTGTGAGTTCACAACCCAGTCATCCCAAAGTGAAAAAGGACACATTCAATATCTATAAAATTGAAACTTTTGAGGATGAAGAGGAAATTGAACTAGGACAATTATTTACCATGATAGATTCAGAATTGAACCAAGAGATAGTGGATGGCCACACTCAAGAGGACATCACTTCAAATTATATCGAATCACCTCTTTCTGAAAATATTTTGGAGTCTGAAACTTTTTCTAAAATGGAGAATTCTGAAACATTTTTGGAATCATAGAATCAATCAACATTGGCGGTAGAGAACACTCATAATTTTCTATAAAAAATTGAAGAATGGGATTTCTTAGAGGTTCTTGATTTTGCGGTGAAACATATACCAACAGATAATTATGATGAGAGCATTATAGAAGAAAATATTGAAAAAGATGTCATTCTTGACACAATGGAGTCATCTACTTCAATTGATCCTGCTCCACTTGCTCCATGTGTCGAGGTTAAAAACACTTCACTTGAAATACCCACATATGCTAACAATATTTTTGACCTTGGCACAATCAATAAAAACACCGAGCATGAATTGAGTTGGAAACTAGTAGATTTCCCTGTACTAGTGGTTGGGTGTGAAAATGAATTGGGTACATCATCAACCTAGATACTGCATTCAAGGATGTGATGGATATAAACCGACCACTGAAGGAGCCTGGTAAAGGTATTTTTTCACCTATTCACATTCAAAGAGGTAGTATTCTTGATCCTTCCATTGACGGACTTTTCCCAAAATTCAATTATTCAATGAGTCTTTCTACAGGAGAGGTATATTCATTCCCTTGTGAGTTGGTTTATTTTCATTTCATTCCATACATTCATTTTTCTAACAATATTATGTTGAGATTTTGTGTAGCTTATAGGATAAACCCATCTTCAACAAATGGATTCCACACTCCTACTGAAAAAGAAGCAGATGCATGGTTTACATTTCCATTCGATCCTGGTGGAGTTTCAACAACGTCTGGCTGAAGATGAAGTAAACTTAGCGCTCAATGGGAGGCAACCCATCATTTGTTTGTTTTATTTTCACTGCATTTAATTTCATTTCATATTGTTTTATTTTAAAATAAAAATGCATGCATTTACCGCAATCTGTTTTCTCCCAGCATAATAGTGGATTTAAATTCATCAAAAATATTTTTATCATCCACATTCTTTTGATTATGGTGTGACTTCTTTGATATGATGCGAGTATGTGTTGTAAATGTGTAGGTTTTACATGTATACCATTTTTTTGGAGCTTCATCAGATACAAACAGCCTCTCCGCATCTATCTGCACTTACACATGGAAGTGTTTTATTCTTTCCATATTTTATGCTTCCAAAAACACCATGTAAACAAAGAAAAAAAGGGAAATTTTGAGAAAAAAACTAACATTTCAGTCATTGATGAACCCACATAAAAGCTGTTGTATTTTTGTCGCAACATAGTCAGGAACATACCACTTGTGTCCCTAGGCAGTTTTAGAACCTGATTCTTGTTTTTAATTCTTTGACCCTTGATCTCATGACTTAGATGATTGTTGATATTATTTTATGCTTCGAAAATATTTTTCAAAAACATTAATATTTTTGAGACACTTATTTTCACTCATGCTCATCTGTGTTTTCCAACATTATATTTTTATACTCGTGAGGACTCTGACCCCTTTTACATCATCTCTTATTTATCTTTTTCTTGAGGGAATCTCAACCATCTTATGTCTTCTATAACTTTCCATGTTTTTCTATCAAAGCGATAAGAATTTTGAAAGTTGCACTAAAATGATCGAGGCATCTCTTTGATATTTTAGCCCCATTGACCCACTGAGCCACCAATATATTTTCTCCATCGTGTATCCCTTAGAATCTATGAAGAAGCCTTTTTAGGATAATCCCATAACTGATACCCTTCCCTACCCATTTCTTGAATTTCTGTATGATAATTTTTCAATCTAAGTGTGGGGGAGAGATTTACTCATGGAGAGGGTTCTTCGAGGGGCAGTGAGTCATTTGATGTACATGGATTGACAGTATCCCATCCTGATCATAGGAGTTATATTTCACAGTAGCCACATTTATTGCATGTATTTTGATATGGGAATATAGAATCTTTTAGGTTCCAATAATGAGTACATTGTTGGTCATTATGTGGTAACCCTCACTTTTAGGGATATCGATAAAAGTGGTGATTCATTACTCCAGGAGCTAGGAAGTTTTCTGTATGACCTAGTTTCATTGGGATGTTACAGCGTATACGCTACTTGTGTACCATTATTTGGGATTATTGTTTGACATTTATTTCATGGGGTTTTCGAGTTGATACTCACTAGTTTTTCCTGACCATGTTATTTGAGTGAGATGTGTCTTAAAAAAAAGAGAGTCAAACATTGGATTATAATATGCTTAGGGACAAGCAGTGTTTTAAGTGTGGGGGAGTGAGAGTTTGAGGGAGAAATTTGGATTGGTATGTTTCATGCATTTATTTCAATATTCAACCCTCCTTTTTAACAAAAAAAACTGTCACAATTTTTTATGACCCACCATCCTGCCACCTTATAGACATTTTAACCTCATGAAATGTCCTTGATATTGGTGCTTTATTTTGATTTCCACTAGTAGAGATGTGAAATTCATGGAAAGCCTATGGTAAGAATGCATGTGTATGAGAATTGAGTAAAACATTTATCATATATTTTGAGAGATGAGAGTGATGGCAAGGTAGGTCACATGATACATGAGCGCAAGTACTTGTTTTGGAAACAATTCCCCTGGAAGAAAAATGATTTTTGAAAATTGGAGTTTTAAAAGATGCAAAATATTTTATGGGTAAATGAGGCTGAAGAATTTTGAACTTGTAATTTTGATGTTTTGATTCATCTACGACCACTTGTATTTTATTTCTGATTTTTTTTCCCAGGAGTACAAAAGTTTAAGTGTGGGGGATTTGATGTGCATATATTTCGCATGTATTTGTATAATTTTCTAACTTAGTTTTAATTAATTAGTTTAACAATTTTTTATATTTTTGTAGTTTTGTAGTAGTTTAGATATTTTGATAATTTTTTGTTAATTTATATACTAATATTAGTAATTTAGTATTTCTATTAGTTATATTAATTTTATATATTATATTTAACACTATATTATTATTATTAGTTTCTCTAATTTTAGTTTAGTTTATTTTATTAATTTTTATTAGTATGTATATTTTAATTTTTATTTTATTTTATTTCATTATTTTGTTTCATTAATATAATAATATTTGTTATTAGTTTATTATTATATTTAATAGTAATATTATATTTAATTACATGTGTGTTAATATATTATTATTTATTAATATAAGTTTTTAACTTAATTAGATAATTAGTTTTTCTTAATTTGAAATTAACATTTTTTGTTTTATTTTTTATTCCCCCCTAACTACCCACACTTCCTCTCTCCAATCTCATCCCCCCTTTTGACCCGCTCCCCTTTCCCCTATTCCCTCGCCAACCTCCCCTCTCTATTCCCACGCCCCAATCACCCTTTGACCTATTCCACCCTCTCCCTCTCTCCAATCACCCTTTGAACTATTCCACCCTCTCCCTCTCTCCAATCACCCAATGCCTCACCCTAAACCCGCCGCCCAACTCTCCCTTTTCCCCTCTCTATCCTCACAGACCCGCCACCATCTCCCTACCTGCTACCCCCTCTCCACTCGTCGGCCCCCCTTTCTCCCCCAGCACCCACCAGCATTCCCCTCTCCCCTCAGCCACCTCCCCTTACCCGCTCATCCCCAGCCTCCGCCCCTATCCCATCTCACCCCTTTTACCCAGCACCTCCCCTCCCCAATCCCGACCACCCTATACCCTGCCTAACCCACCACTCACCTCGCCCCACGCCTCAACCAACCTACCCTACTGGCCATACCCTGCTTCCCCCATTTTTAGTGGCGCATTCATCTCCCCTGTAGGAATCCGCTTTCTAAAGTGAGCACGCCAACAACCGTGCAACAATCAGCGGTGACCTCTGCTCGGTCCGACTCAGCACCAATCCACCCTCGACTTCAACATACAGCTGAACCGACATTGCGGTGGTTTGATTTGACGTTGCAGCGATCAGCGGGACAATGGTTATTATTTTACGATCGTCAAAGTCAGTTTGCAGTGACAACAACAACAACACGAGAACGGTGATATGCGTTTATTATTTTATGTGTCGTGTTGTCGTTGTGATGGCGGGATAACTCATTGGTGTCGGAGTTTTGATAAATGTGATGGTGAATCCATGTCATTAATTTATTCCTATGTTTTATTGCCTTTTAAATTAATTTTAATTAGATGTATATTTAATTAATTATATCTGCGTTGAAATTAATTGTCATTTGGGCTCTACACACATGATTTAGTGCCTGTTCGTGTGATACCTAATAAGTAATCACGAACAGGAGTTCATCAAGGAATTTATTTATTCAGAATTCAATCTAGCGTGCAAGCGAATTCTGAATAAATAAATATATTAATTGGAAAATTAATATTTTGTGTGTGTGATTCTTCAAACTTGTTGAGTGATACTAAATAAGTGATCTCATGTGAGCGAACCCGACGCAAGTAGGTACATCAACTTTGTGAGAAACAGGTTGTCGTATTTTACCAAGTGATTCAGTGCTATAATGACACGCAAATTATTCGTGAGGACAGAGAATGAAATGACAGATAAACATTAAAATACTGTCTAACATCAGATAACGAGAACATATAATATTTTGATTAAATATGGAATCAGTGATAATTGAATAAATAAATATTCAATTGTGGCAATTAAATAATTGACATTTCATACACTTGAATGGAAGTCACGACTCTGACACTTCCATCTCTACCAGTTTCATTCATAGTTTATTTCACTTAGATAATTTTAGTCAATTTAAATAGTCATTTAGTTTATAGTAGTTATTTGTTAATCACACATGAAGAACTCATTTGCCTAAACATTTTTCCAAAATGATATTTCATAGTGTCTACTCACATTCTCTTTGTGGTTCGACCCTACTATCCACTTCTACAATAGTTAGTAGGTAAATAAATATTGCAAATTTGCACGCGTGGCGACACGCGTGGCATATATCTTTAGTTGCAAGCCTTTCTCAAACATATGAACCATTGACTGCTCATTAGAGACGATTTTGGGAGCATACCAAACCAACTCAGTGAAACAGTTGGTGTACTCCATCATAGATAGATTCCCCTGAACAAGGTCCATGAACTCTCGGGACCTGGCATACGCTAAGACCTCAATGCAGTATTTCTCATTGAAGATAGCCTTGAAATCTCCCCAGCACATCTTCTCATTCTTTCTAGTCTAAAAAACTGATTCCCACCACCTGTGGATATGACCCTCCAACAAAAAAGAGTCACACTTCACCCTAAGATCCTCAAGTGTATCCAGGAACTCAAATATGTGCTAGATCTTCTTGATACATTCCTCTTCTTCATGAGGTTCTATACTTCCTCAAAATGTGGGATGATTATTTTTCAAGAACTCATAAGCCTTGTACTTTCTAGGACCAGTATCATCCTCTCTAGCAAGAGCTAGAATAGGATATAGTCCCTATCCTAGATCCTGGATAGCCCGAACCACGACCTCGACTATCCTCTGATCAATTGGTGTGGGGGAACTCTATCCACCTTCCTCTCATGGGCTCATGGGTGATTTTTAAGGAGGCATGTTTCTACAAAATAAAACAGTCACAAAAATGATAGTAAATACCACAATTTTGAAAATTTTAATCAAATAAATCAATTATAAATAATCTAAACACATCACGATAATAAAGGAAACAACTACTCTACCCCCGCTCGATGTGCACGTGTGGTCTGTAACCCACACGTCTCGCCTAGAAGTGAAGTGAATCAGTCAATTACAACATACCTTGGTGACTCCAGGTCTGCCATGAGAGTTGCGGGCTAGGAACCCTACTCATGACCAAAACCCCAAGCACTAACAGTCTTAACTCCATTCTATCCTGACTCTTCCCAAAATAGCAAGATAACCCAAAAACATTAACCTCATTTGATACCATTTTGTCACAAACTGGATCTAGTTTCCAATAATAACATCACCAAATCAATCCCATGACAAGTCCTAAAGGTGATTCCCTATCCCCATGGGTTGTAAAAAGTTCTATAGTATCAATAAATTAGGTTTGGTAATAATTTACTTGAGTATGAAAGCATAAAACATTATAAACAATCAATAATAAGAATCTGAAATTTTCATGCCAAATAAGTCTTAGAAAAACCAGAACTTAATACATGGTTATAAAAAAAGAACAAGAGGTCCATATAATAATAAAAACAGTATAAATTCATCCACAATTACTCCATGTGACAAGGGTTTGTCACCCCTGAGCTGTCTCTGCAACATTGCACCGAGAGGGGACTCACAACTCGAACCGCCTTCACCCGAGGCTTTGCCTTTACCTGAGTCAAACATAACAAGTATACTTACACCCAAGGGGTGTAAGTTGGGTGTGAGCATTATCCCAGTAGGATACCACCCAACGATTCCAAATATTATGCAACACAAGGTGAAAAAGAAAGTGGTTTTAATATGTAAAGAAAAGCAGTGATAAATTCCAAGAAATGAAACTTTCAATTGAAAATAGTTTTCAAAATAAAACATTCAGAATGTTAAAAAAAATTAAATAAGATATGTTAGATACTGTAAAGTACCTCCAAACACATCCTATTTCAATGTTAATTACCACAAATCCAATGAGCACCAAAACCGAGAACACCCCAAGGCAACTAGATAGTCTCGAGCCCTATGCACCTTGTACCTCAGTGAAAAGTAACCATAGAAAAATCCATTCTCATACCCGAGCCACTAGTAGGTAACATACCAATAACCTAGTGGTCCCCCATAATCATACATATTGTTTAGTTAGATTTTTATTTGTTCATTTTCTCAATGAAACAGTGATAACACTCATCCGGTTCACTAGCTGTACTAGTACATATCTGCCCACCTAGGTACCCGGGATTCCCCTTTTGTGCTCAAACAATTTCATCATGATAAAAACTTCCATTTTCATATAAAAACACCACTAATAGTCACATACAAAAACTACAGTATCTATAAACACTTTATATCACTTAAAACACAAAACAAAACATTTTGATTTTCAATGAAACAACTTCCCAAAATCTCACATTGTTTTGCACCCAAAACTCTTTAAAATATCCACTTATCACACTATGTGAACTCTTGAAAGTCAAAAAAAAAATCAGTTCAATACCCTTAAAATGAACCAAATATTTACTTATGGGGCAGCCCCATATGAACCGAGAAGTTATATCTTTTAAAACCCCCCATTTTCACACAAACATGGCACTTAAAGGCCATTTGCTTCATAAACACCATGAAAACAGATTTTTTCAGAAACAACCAAAGGATATAAACATTAAAAAATTTATTTTCTGCCCTAATAAACTTCAATAAAATCAAATAAGTAATTATAGGGTAGTCCCAAATTAACCAACAAGATATTTCATTGAAAAAACCCCTATTTCACATAAAAATGGCACTAAAAATTCGTTTGCATTGCAAACACCACTAAAACTGATTTTCACAACAATAATAAAATTATATAAACATGAAAATATAATAAACACCGAAAGATAAGTCAAAGGGATTGAATAAATAATGGAATCACCTACCAAAATGGTTAAAACCTTGAATCCTTTATGCGAAAACTCAATCGCACCACTACCACACCTCAAGGAGGGTAGATCAAGCCAAAAAACAGAATGTTGGTAAACAAAAACTTAATGTTAAACCCTAGGTTCAAAACCCTACCCTATTTTCATTTGGGAATTCATGTATAAGGGAATAAAACCTAAGCACATTTAATGAAACCCTATGAAAAATGAAATAAGAATGAATGATACCCACTTACTTGATGGATCATGAAGAAATCGCCCCAAATACACCAGTAGCTGAATTTGAAAATAGACAAAAAAAAAATTGAGTTTAAAACAAGGAAGAGAAGGTTAACTAAGAACTAAAATGGGGGGAAAATAGTGAAAAATGAAGGATTTATGAAGGAATCAAATTACCTTTTTAAATATGGATGAATTGTGAAATATTTGGATGTTTCAACATAAACTATGTAGAAAATGGGCTCTAAAGAGGGGGAGAAGTGATTGGGGAACGCCAAGGTTTAGTGGTCTCAGGTGAGAGGTAGAATCACTGAAAAATAATTACAATTGAATATGATATTTTATAAACGATTTTTTTTAAAAAAAATAGAAATGGCCTTCCATATGGCCTAACTCTTTAAATAAAAACCCAAATACACCATGATTATGGATTTATAAAGGCTCCAAATTTCTATGGTGGTGTTAATAGGCCATGGGAGGACAAGTAGGAATTGTAATGGGTGAAAAATGTTGACAAATGAAGGAGTTATATAAGAAACAAAATTTATTTTCAAATCTGTAATTGTGCTCATGGTTTGGCCCAAATTTTGAAAAACCACCATTTCAACCAAAATGCATAGGAAACACCCAAAACCAAGAAATAATGGAAATTAAATGAAAAATACCTTTAAAATAAGTCATTCATGTGACAAAAATGGTTTAAAATAAAAATTATTTTTATTGTATTATTAATAATCAAATTAAGTTCATCGGAATCAATTTTCTTTTTTAATTTGTTGTAATATCATTTTTATACTTAAAATGGAATTTTTCTAGAAAAAAAACATTTCTCATTGTGATTTTAATTTTTATCTTAAATAAATATATTCTAGTTATAGTTATTGAATCTTGAATAATAAATTCAATAATTGGAATTTTGAGTTTTAAATTTTTTAAATAGTAGTATTTTATTTTTTATTAGTATGAATAGTAACCATGGAAAATAGTTGTCACCTCGGTAAGGGTAAAAAGGGTAAATATGGTTAAAACCATTAAAAAATATCTTAAAATATACCCAAAACATTCATTTGTCATATTGGATGGATTAATTTCATAACATTACATGATATTCTATAATATATGGGGAATTTTTCTAATATTTCATTAATTATGACCTTTATATTAATTTAAGCAGAGAATAAATACAGAATGTCACTCTCTTGAATTTAATATATCTATTAATTTTACATTGGGATAAAAAGAGATCAAGTATAGTTATGAATATCTATTTTAAATATAAATAATTTTTTTGATCATGGTAATTTATTTATAATTTTTAGTGATTAAATAATTACCTTAAATTCTTATGTAGCACCGATATAGTTTTCATTAATTAATATAAAAATAAAATAAATGATTTTAAGAATATTAAAAGTGATAAAATTTGGGTAAAATATTGTGTTCAGAAAATTTATCGATAAAAATAGCATATTATATATGTTTTAATATTTTATATTCTAATTACATTATTTTGATGTAGTTTTTACTGTCAAATTATGTGAATAGTTCTAAAAATGCATTAATAGTTTTTTATGATTAAAATATTTTAATAAATTATATAAAAATCCATAAAAATATTTAAATTGGATAAGTAAGAAGGTAAATGGTCAGAAATTTCATCCCATTACCATTTATGATCTAATTTATAACTTATATGTAAAATTATATCCTTTAAACATTGAAAAAGTTCTTATTGTGGTTACGGTCAAAATGGGTTTATCGAAGGGTTAATCTAAAAAGATAATATTTAAAATGAAATAACAGTTATTCAAACCTCATTTTTTTTACCTTAACCTCATCACCTTCTAATATGAGTCATTAGGGGAACATTTTTCTAAGAAAGTGACATAATAATATTTTAAATCATTGTAAAATTACAAGTGTGTCACTCACCTCAATTATAAAACATCACATATTACCCTCAATTCCGCTTACATATTGAGCCATATTTATCAAAAATAATCAAAAAAAGGATCTCCCAAAAATCCTTATACACATTATATAGGTATTTTTATTCCCAAAAGACCAACCCCAGGGTCCTAAAAATATATCCAAATGAGTTTTCTCTAATAGAAGGAAAATGTTTTTACAACTCATTCAAATTTATTTGTTTTTATACCTCGTATAAATATGTTGTACCCATAATAAAATTATAAATATATTATTATAAATATAATGATATTTTATTATGATTATGGGACAACCATTTCCCTCTCTTTTTAATTCTTTGAAAATCAAAAAACATTGCTCATGCATACATATAGATTACCATCTCCACATAGAGGTGTAATTCATTTTTCATCACCACTTTACTTGGATGGTTATAAATATGAAACTAATTAATATATATATATATATATATATATAAATATATATTATTTATGACATAATTAATCCTTTTAAATTATCATATTATATCTACCATCTTACCATACAATCCATTGGAAAACAATAATGTCGCACATGCGTACGTGCGGACTACCTCCTTCACAAAGAGATATGATTCATTTTTGGATTAATATTTACATGGAAAGTAACAATTATATATTAAATGAATATATATGATATATATTATATAATAATTATTCTTTAATGTTGAGTTAATATTCACCTTTCTTTTACAATATCTGTTGAAAACTGACATATGGTCTCCATGAACGGTGTGATTCATTTCTCTATTTATAAATTTCAAGGATGACTAAAAAATTAATATAATGAATATATATGATATTTATATAATTATTAAAAACCTATATATGATTCAAAAATTATAAATATTCATGTATGGAAACTAAAAAACCAAAACTTACATGAAAAATGAAATAGTTAACACTCAAAATCAATTATTTTAATAAATAATTATTAATAAATAGATATTGAAATGTTGTAAGTGGTTTATATATGATATTATAATTATGTATATGGTTTATTATATAATTATAATAAATATAAATTTATTATATAAGACTATAAAAGTACTTAGAAAAAAAGTCTGACATGAGGTAAGGGCTTATTTCATAATATAACTATTATTCAGGATTGTTTATGTTTAAGTGTTTGTTGGGAGAATTATTTGACCTTTATATATTAAACAAAATATATTTTATTTTCCTTTCATTATTTTTTGAAAATATTATTTTTTTTCCTTTCATTTTATTATATTTATGCACTCAAGATACCTAAAAAATTTTAGGAAAACTGACTTGGTTTTATATTCAGTTGAGAATCATTTTCTTTCATATTTATTATTAAATCAAAGATATATTTTTTCTGGGTATAGGGAGACCCATTACAAATCCCAAAGTCCAAAGGCCATGTGGCCTGAATACAAGGCTTGAAAGCCCATTTTTTGGCCCAACGGTCCTTTTGGTGAATAGTACTACCACGGTACCTACTACAGTACTGCAGCCGAGGCTACAGTACCTCCGCTTATCATACTACTACAGTAACTCAAGAATTCCTCCCCTGTCTATATTTAATCCTGGGTCTTTTATATTTTGTCGAGAATCATTTTCTTTCATAAACATATTTTCATTAAAATGTTTTCAAGAATGTTTTTAATATTATAGTATAATTGTTTAAATTCATTTTAACCATGTTTTATTTTTTATACAAAATTTTCATAGAATGTTATTTTCATTTTCCAAACAATATATTTTTTGAATTTTTACCAAAAATGTGAAAGGAATATTTAATTTTATATACAAAAAATGAATAGAATTTCTCACAGTCATGAATTCTCAATTCATTTAATATTACATTGCAAATTTTCAAGATTACATTCAAATAAAATGTTTTCCCTAAAATTGTATAAATCTTTATATTTTCCATAAGTGAAAAGGGTATTTTACTCAATAAATATTCAAATTATATTTTTAAGGTATTTTATTCTATGTCAATATTATTTGGTGAATATTATGATATACCTGGGATGTAATATTTTGATACTATTTTCCATATTTCATTGTAAGACTTACGATTTTGTTATATTTATTGATTAGGGTAAATATTAACATTTCATATGCCAGTTTCTCAATATGAATGTTTATGTTGATTATGTTTCACCCCTTTCATATAATGAATGAACTGGACTTAGTAATTGATGGGAGAGGCCCATTATAGCCCCTCGATGCCTAAGTATTTCTCATGATACAAACTAGTTAGGGTATTTGACATGTGACTTACCTATTTATGTATGTTATTTTGTCATAAGGCCTTGAAGATAAGATTAGGATGTCCATAATTATGCATTCTATCATTATGAAACTTGTTTTATGAGATTATTATGTATCTATGTTATATGTGGATTTAGACCCCTCTTTATGGTATTAGTTATATGGAAAATTTGATTATTTTTTATTTTATCCATATTATTCATGTTTTATTTACTTTATTATTCTCTTGTACTCTTTCCATTACTAAGAATTTGATTTTACCCTTTATTATAATTTCTTATCACCATTATACTGGGAATGGATCTATGAATGAAATTAGGTATTTATTAGACTAAATAATAAAGATATCACCAGAATTATTTTATTATATTTCATGCTTATAGATGGAATGATAGAATCATGTACATATATAGTCTCTCAATACTAATAAACTAATTAATACTTAAGTTTGTGGTCTCTTATATTTTGTGACAAAGTAGTAAAATAACCACTAGATTTGGGATACTATAGTCTGTGTGTCACAACTATTATCATTATGGGATATTTTGTGCATCCATAAATAAAGGATATTTCTAAAAACTACTATAAATATAATATCAAAAAAAATAATGTGAATATAAATTTTATAAATGAATAAGATTATAGTTTTTGAAAAAAAATACAAAGTGAAGTTGATACTCTATTGTGTTTAAGTTCAACTTTATCAAAGTAAACAAGACACTATCTGATAATTTGAAGGCTTGTGACTGAGGAAGAAGATCGTAATCATCTCCAACTTGCATGAAAACTCAAATATTTCAGAGTGATATTTTTTAAAAATGTAAATTTACATCTTGTTTTATTTAATAGTTGAAATAGGTTGAATCCATCCAATGTAATGAGTTTAAGTCAATATCTTTACGTGATTATTTCAAGATAATAATACTGGAGTTGTTTGTTTGGGATAACAACCATGAAACACCAAGGATGTAGTTATCCACATAGGATGTGAACCCCATTAACAATTTTTTTGTGTCCATTTCCTCGTTTATTTATTAACTAGTGTCTTGAGAGAATTTTTTTGAACAAGCATGAGAGTGAAAGGAGTTCTTGAAAAAGAATACACTGATTCAACCCTATTTGATCCCAAACTTTGTGGAGATATTTCCTTGTTTATGTTTTGGTTTCAATATATTTTTTCCAATGAAATGTTTCTAGGGTGTATGATGGTCCTCGATGGTGTTCTGGGTGTTCAAATCATGAAGGTAGAGAAAACTGGGCCAAACTATGCATGACCCACGGTTTGTACATAATTAAGTAAATCATCCGGCCTTTCTAGGAAAATATTGCAACCTTGGATAGTGGAATATCACACAATTGATTCATGTTTTTTAAATCATATTGTATTTACCAGGTAACCGTGCAACCCAATGCCCACTAGATGGTGGAATGTTCATGGTTTTTTCATAGTTTGGTAAACAATGTGGGTAAACTGTAAGCCCTTGTAAAATTTGGAAAATTACAAAATTATCATTATGGGATTTTAAGTTCCCACTCATTTTTATTCACCTTCCACCTCCCTCTAAACCCAGTGATGAACTCTAATCCCCAAACCTTCCAAAGGATGGTTCTATCTCAATTTTAGTCTATTTGAAGCATCGTTGGTTACAGATCGATGCATCTGGTAATCCTAATCCTCTCATCTCTTCTCTTTTCGGATTAGGGATTGTATATTGGGTGATATTAGTTTGAATCCCTAAAACCCTAATTTATAGTATAATTGAGGTTAAGTATTCAAACAGGATTTATATGAAGATATAAAGAAACAATTAATATTTCTTCCATCAATGGATTCGAGGTAGGTGTTCTACAAGTTATATCTGATTGTTTTTATATGGAATTTTGCATTCAAGGTTGTGTTCTTGTTTCTCCTTGTTGTGTTTTTAGTGTTGTTTGTGATATTTAATATAATGGGTGTCCAAATGAAAAATATAACCCATCATGATCTCTGTGGGATTCATGGGGGGTGACTTGACCAATTTAGGTCCACCCATGGGGTGCGCCAAGCTTCCCGAACATGGCTAAGGAAAATGTTAAGTGTGAAATAGACTTATGATTAAGTAGAGCCCAAGATAAATATGTTAGTTGATTTTTGTGATGATTAAGTAGGGAAAATGGGTATTTTTTCCAAGATGTGGGTAATATCTAAGGGATCACTTTTCTTGACATGAAAATGGTTAAATGAGATTAATGGTAATTTTCCAAATGAAGTGTGATTTGTAATTGAAATACTTAAATGAGCTAATACATGGGAAATGGTAAATTTGGTAAATTAATTAACATATGGAAAGGGTTGGATATGATAATTGGGTTAATCTAGGGGAATTAGTGAATATTATTAGTGATTTAGTCATAAGAAATTGGAATTGGGATAAATTTCTATGTAATGTAAATGGTAAATGTGTTAATGGGTTATGGCATAATCTTAATTCCCATGTTAGTTGTTATGGTTTTTGATTATAATGGGAATTAGTTATATTTGGATGTGGTATGGTATATGTGTGGTTAATGGACAAATAAGTATGTGAACGAGGCTTGGTAGAGTAGGTTATTGAAATGAGGATCTACACCCATGGTTCGAGTTATGCTGAGGCTCTAAAATCCACCCCAAAATGCATGGATTAGGGAAGGGGTGGAGTATTATTCCCTTAATGGTTTTATTCGATGAGACCACCTACATCAAGGATTCAAGGTGAGTTTTTTTAAAATGTTATGATGTGATTATCTCTAGTGAGATAGGGAACTTGGTTATTTCCCCTATGCATTTAGTTTATGAAAATTCCAAACCATTGATGATGTGATAAAAGTTAACTACGTAATGAAGCTGGTATAAGAATTAAAATTAGGAATAATGATGTGAATGACTTATGTGAACATTGTAAACTAATGGAACCCAACTTGTCTTTAATTACTTTGTATTTACATATAACTCCCATGAATTATATATTGACTGAATATTTTTGTAGACACCATTGGTGGGGGACCATTGAGTTTTACTCACACCCTGATCGGGCCGCCATTGGGTACCTTAGCAGATTTCATGCTTATAGTTCAAGATATGGGAAAAGGCCCTATGTTTGTAAGTTGAGTCAGGATTGGGATGTGTATGGATGAGGTTCCGAAAATGGGTTAGAGTCATTTTGGGGATTCATTTATTGTCTTAATTTTAGTTTTACCGCACTATTAGAATCATATCATGACATAACATATTTATTATTTGTTTTTTGTTGATCATAGGTTTGGGAGAAGTTTGATTATGCATGTTCCATGGTTATTATAAGTTGTTTATACTATTTTAATTGTTTTCTTTTGTTACATACTCTAGTAAAGATGTTATAGTCTCCACACATGTCTTAGTAGACCCTCTATACTAGTCAAAAACCTCTAGAATATGGGGAGGCACACTTGAGGTCATGTGGAGACCTGGCTCAGAGCACCAGTTTAGTGGATTCTAGGTTAGGATTGTTTCAAATTGGTATCACAGCATTTCTTTTTTATGGTCTTATTATTTGGGATGGTAGAAAAGATAATATCATATGTTGTGCCTTGGTAGTGAGCTTGTTCTTGGGAGTATCTAAATCATGTATGAGGTAAAACCAAAGTCACTCAGAGTGGGAATTGTTGTTCTTGTTTTGTGTTGTTACAGTTGATGATATTTCACCATTGGATGATTCACTTGTTGTGTGATGTGATAGTTTTATGTTATTTATCTTGTGGTTGAAATTGGTATGGATTGTTCATTCATACATCATTATAGGTACCTAGGAATATAAGTGGAATGCATCATAATAGGCACACATAGGATGAATGTGTGGGGTATGAAGTGTGGAATGAATTTGGATTTCTTGAAATTGATTAAAATGGTGTCTAATAAAATAATGAAAATGGTAAAAGGAAATAAAATACTTATTTTTAGTTAAATAATGGTGTCTAATGAAGGTTTAAGTAAGTTGAAATGTGGAATGTAACAAGTTATGAAATGGTAGATCAGCCTAGAGAAAAGGTTTACAATGTAAGTATGGAAATAGTTGTGATATGGTGCCTAAAGTAAGACTTGTGACCATGTGATTTAGTTACCCTGTATTATCCTTGACCCATTGTAGAGTTGGTGGAGGGTAGTTTTGTGAATGTGATATGGTCTATTTGGATATTGTATGTGAAATGGTTTTCTATGGATAGTGGAGAGACCTATTTTGGGAAATATATAGAAGTTATATGTTATGTGTTCTAACAATCATGTTTGGAAGTATAGAAAAATTCCACCATGATGTCGAGTGTTGGTTGGGTGAAAAGTGGATGTTGCTGAGAATGCTCATTCAGAAGTGGGGGAAGAGAATGTGGTGATCTAGGATAATAGATAATATTAGCTCCATGAGAATATTAAACGCATAATGAAAATGATGGAACGGGTCCCAAGATGGGTCATGTCGAGCATGTTTGAGTTGACCATGTAGTTTCAGCTACATCACCCTCCAAACATTACCGGAGATGGTATGATAGAGGTAACTGAGTTTTGGATATAGTGTATTCAGATGATTCTAGACCATCTACAGACTCTATTTGAGAAGTCGGTCCAGTTGGTGGCTTATATGTTGAAAGGTTAGGAAATGTTTTGGTGAGATATCATGGTGCTAACTGAACAGGCTGAAAGAAAGTTATAGAAATATTTCTATGAAAATTTAATGTATAATTTCTATCCAGGAACCCTGAATTAGGATAAGGTTGTGGATTTTATGAGTTTGACTCAAGGGGAAATGTTAGTAATGGATTATTCTAGTAATTTCACTGATCTGTGATTCTTAGTTCCAGTGATGGTAGACGATGAGATGGATGTGGAGAATCATTTCCAAGATGGGATGAGATACAATATCATATCTCATGTGAATATTTTTTGGTTGAAAATATTTGGAGAGGTAGTGCATAGAGTAGTCTTAAAAGAGGTTCAGCCTCTCACAATGGATATATGGTGTTTTTTTATCAGTGTGGTGGTTTGAGGCATATATGTGGTCAGTTTCCCCAACCACTAATAGAGTTTCGGTCATGTGGCAGAATGGGACACGTGTAGAGGTTCTGTAGGAACACTCGATATTCAGGCACAGGTGAAGGTTAGAGGTACATGTTGAGCATAGTTAGGGGTCAGTTTCCCCTTTTTAGGAAATTACTTGGTGTTCCAAGGGTCGTATCGGTAGGGGTGGTGGATGTGTAACTTTGGGGTGAGATTATCTATACGAAAAGGGTAGTCTGTGAAAGGTACTTTGGATGAAGCCCAGGGTAGAGGAAGTTGTCATCTTTACATAATTCGGTCTATATCTAGAGGTGGCAAAGATGGACCATATATAGTTAGAGGTACGATTATTGTAGGTTCCACCCTTTCTAGTGTGTTATTTGACACAGGTTCCACACACTTTCATTTCTACTCTATTTGTGGCTATTTTTGATTTAGCAGTAGAGAATGTGGGTGAGATTAGGTTGATTGATACACCATTGAGAATGCGAGTTGAGAATATCAGATAATGTAATGGTTTTGATTTAGAGGTTGGTGAGAACCATTTTCTGTGGGACTTAATTATCCTTCATGTGTAAATTTTTTACCTAATTTTGGGTATAGATTTGCTGGTGAAATATCAGCCCCACATTAACTATTACCTTCATAGGGTAACTTTCATGTCTCTTGAGGGAGATATGTATGTACAACATAGTGAATGGGATGTTTGAGTAGACCATACAGGGCCAGTTTATCTGCAGTTGGGTGAACTCACAGCCTAAGTGGCCTTCCTTTTTCTTAATGATGGAGGGTTAGAATAGTTTGTCTTTCCACTTGTTGTGGATTATTTATTTATGTGTTTCTTAAGGATTTATTAGGGATGCCACCAAATAGGGATGTGCAGTTCACAATAGAGTTGTTTCCTGGTTTGGAACCAATTTCTATACCATTGTACTGCATGGCACTGACAGAACCCTGGAACGTAAGGTTCAGTTAAATTAGTTTTAGTGTAAAGGTTTTATCTATCCTATTATGTCTCCATGGGGGTCTCCCATGTTTTTTTCTAAGAAGGATGACAGATCATTGAGGCTATGTGTTGATTGTTGGAAGCTGAATCATAATACAGTTAAGAATAGATACCCTCTTCCTCAAATTTATGATCTATTTTACCAGCTGAGAGGTTCAACAATGTTTTCCAAAATTTATTTGAGTTTAGGGTATCATTAGCTAAGGGTGAGAGCTTCTGACATACTATGGACCACTTTCAAGAGAAGTTACAGGTTTTATGAGTTTATAACAATGCCATTCGGATTGACCAATGCACTATCCATGTTCATGGATTTAATGAACCAAATTTTTCACCCCTATCTGGATCAGTTTTTAGTTGTCTTCATTGATGACATCTTGGTATACTCTAAATCTCATGAAGATCATTCCAAACATCTTGACATCATTTTGATTACACTGAGATAGCATAGGATTTACACCAAGCTATAAAAATTTCAATTCTAGATTTGTAAAGTTCATTTCATGGGTCGCATCATCTCTAAAGAAGGTGTGTCAATGGATCCATAGAAATAAAAAGCTATTTTGTCTTGTGAGTATCCCAAGAATGTTTATGATGTTCGTAGTTTTCTAGGATTGTTCAGTTATTACTGAAGATTCATTAAATATTTCTCCCATTTTGAAGCACTACTCTTGGTTTTAACTAAGAAGGGATTTATGTTTGAGTGTTCTAAGGCATAAAAGAATTATTTTCAAGAGTTTAAGAAGTATTTGATGACCACACTGATCATGATCTTACCCGATCTAGGTAAGAGGTACACCTTATTCTATGATACATCCAGTTTTGTACTTGGGGATATGTCAATTATAGATGATTGGGTTGTTGTGTATGGTTTGATATCATTGAGGCCTCATGAAATAAATTACCCTGCTCATGAACTTGAGTTGGTCTTTGTTGTTTATTTATTAAAGTTTTAGAGGAATTAATTGTTTGGGGAATGGTTCGTGGTGGTTACCAATCAAAAAATTATTAATTACATCTTATCTCAGTTTGATTTAAATATTAGGTAGTGAATATGGGTTGAATACATGAATTATTTTGACTTCAAGTTAGTTTACACACCATGAAAAGAAAATAATGATGTGGATGCTCTGAGATAGAAGAATTGGAATCAGGTGTTTCATGAATCCATCTTTGTGTAGAGAATGATGTCCTTGTATGCTAAGATGAACCTAAAGGTTTAGGATGGGAAGGAACAGATGATCCTTGTTTCCATAGTAGTGGATTATTTTCTTTTGAGTTGGTTCAAGGAGATTAAGTTTGAGGACCCAAAGTGTTTGTATATGAAGAAAAGTCTTAATGGTGGGGAGTCACCTTTTGGTTGGACTATTGGTGCTAATGTAATTTTTTATGTCTTTGGCCATGTTGGAGTGCCATCAAGTGTGTTAGAGGAGTTGATGTGTGAGTCTTGTACATCAGAGTGGGAAGTGAAACCTAGTTTGACTATGATTTATTTTGATTTTCATTGATGGTAATGGTGGCCTGAAATGAAGAAAGAGGTTGTGGGTTTTATAGCGTGATGCCTTACATGTCAATAAGTTAAGTCCAAGAATTAGTGCCCATGTGGTTTTTTATAGCCCTTTATTATTATAGAATTGAAGTTGGATGGTGTAATTATGTATTTTGTAGTGGATCTTCTGAGGATGCCTAGGAAGAATAACTCAATGTGGTTGGTTGTGGATCGGATGACTAAAGTGTCTCATTTCTTACCGATCTAAGATAATTTCACTATTGATTAGTTGTGTGAGATCTATGTTCAAGATATGGTATGGTTTCATTCAGTATTGAGAACTATAGTTTCAAATCAAGATCTTTGATTCATTTCATGCTTCTGGAAAGGATTGCAGAAGTTTCTTGGTAGACAAGAGTTTCTAATTATGGATTTTTACCCACAGATGGATGGGTGGTCAGAGCATATGATTTAGGTGTTAGAGGAAAACTTGAGAGCTCTTGTCCTTGATTTAAATGGTTTGTGGGAAAAACACTTTTCAATTGTTTAGTTTTAATATAATAATTTTTAGGCTACATTTTATATGTAGTCATTTATGTTTCTCTATGGGAGGTCATTTAGATCCTTGTTTTGTAGGTTAAAAGATGGGGATTCCAAGCTGTTGGGACAAAGTCTCATTCAGGCGACGTCAGAAAAGGTACATTAGATTTAGAAACGTGTGGTAATGGCTTAGTGTAGGTAGAATTCATATGAATATTAGTATTATAGACCCCTTGAGTTTATGGTGGGTGATAGTGTGTTTCTTTTGGTTTCTCCAAATTTGGGTCACCATCGGATTCAGAAACCGGGAAAGTTGGCACCTAGGTACATGGGGTTGTTTGATATTGTGGAGAGGTTCAGACTAGTGTCTTACAGATTGCCTCTTACATAGAGGTATAGTTCTATGTATGATGTCTTTCATATTTCATAGCTTCATAAGTGTCAACCTAATCCATCTCATGTTTTTAATGTTTAGGATGTAGAGCTTGAGGCTAATGTGTCCATTTAGGAGCATCTAGTTCATATTGTGGATAGTAGAAAGAAAGTATTATTGGGAAAGGTTGTTCTTTTGGTTTGTGTCCTATGGAAGCATGAAAATGTTCAAGAAACAACTTGGGAGTGGGAATTGGATATTCAGTTCCAGTGGCCCAATCTATATTCCTTGGGGACTTAGTGATTCTCGGGAAGAGCAACTCAAGGATGAGCCGCTATAAAGCGGGGAGGTTGTAAGATCCTGGACTTCAGGGAGATATTTACTTGTTTAAGTTTTAGTTTCAATATCTTTTTTTGGGGCCATTAAAATGTTTCTCAAGTGTATGAGGTTCCATGGGGGTACTCCAGGGGTTCAAATCACAAAGGCAGGGAAAATCAGGCCAATTTGGTCAAGGCGCACGGTTGGCGCATAGTTATGTAAACTGTGCGGCCTTCCAATGAAAACTGTGAAACCTTGGACAGTAGAATATTTCATGGTTGGAACATGGTTTGTATAATATAAGGGACTTCATAGATAACAATGTGATCTGACTCCCATTATACAGTGTCTTGCGTGAGGTTTGAAAACTGTAAGGGTAAATCGTTCTCCCCTATAAAATTTAGAAAAAATACAAAATTTTCACTATGAGATTTTAAGTTCCCACTCATTTTTCTTCTCCTTCCTCGTCCATATAACCCTAGTGATGAAATACAAGCCCCAAACCTTCCCAATTATGGTTATATCTCGATTATACTCCATTTGGAGGGTCATTGGTTGCATATCGAAGATTCAGGTAAGTATAATCCTCTCATCCCTTCTCATTTTAGGATTTGAGTTTGTATCTTGGGATATATTCTTCCAAAGCCCTAAAATACTTTTTTCTAGAGGAATATAGGTTAAGGATTCAAAATAAGTCTTTATCTAGATCTAAATAAATTATTAATATCTTGTTCGTCAATGGATTTGAGGTAGGTGGTCTACAAGTTGTATCCCATGGTTTTTATATCAATTTGTGAATTCAAGGTTGTGTTCTGGTTTCCCTGTGTTGTGTTCTTGGTGTTATTTGTGATATTTGATATAATGTGTGTAAAAATAAAAAATAAAACCCCTAAATATCCCTTTGGTATGCATAGAGGATAACTTGACCAATTTATGGCCACCAATGTGGTGCGCTGACCTTCCTGAACATGGTTAACGGAAATGTTGAGTGTGAAATAGACTTATGATTAAGTAAATCCCAAGATAAACATTTTAGTTTATTTTTTTGGTGATTATGAATGAAAATGTGTAGTTTTTTATAGAAGAAGTTAATGCCTAAGGGATCACTTCGCTTGACATGAAAATGGTTAAATGAGATTAGTTCTAATGTGCCAAATGAAGTGTGATTTGTACTTGAAATGAAAATGTGGGATAATACATGGTAAATGTTAATTATGTTAAATGAATTAACATATGGAAAGGGTTAGATATATTAATTGGGTTAATTTAGTGTAATTAGTGAATATTCTAAGTGATTTAGGCATTAGAAATGGTAATTGGGGTAACTAGCTATGTATTGTAAATGGTAAATGTGTTAAGGGTTATGGCACAATGTTAATTCCAATTTAGGTTTTTATGGTATGTGATTTCTATGGTCATTGGTTATGTTTGGTTATGGTATAGTTTATGTGTTGTGAATGGACAAATAATCATATGAAAATGGATTGGTAGAGTGGGGGTATTGACATGAGGATCTACGCCAATGGGTTGAGTTAGACTGAGTTTCTAAACTCCACCCCAAAATGCACATATTAGGGTAGGGTATGGAGTTATATTCCTCTAATGGTTGAATTTGATGAGACCACTTGGACCAAGGCTTCACGGTTAGTGTGTATTATATGTTATGATGTGATTATACATAGTTAGTTAAGGAACTTTATTATTTCCCATATACATTGAGTTGATGAAAATGAAAACCCCATTGATGATGTTATAAAAGTGAAATAAGTAATGAAGCTGGTATAAGCATTAAAATTGGGAATAATGCTAGGAATGACTTACTTAGGAATTTTTAACTAATGGAACCCAACTTTTCTTTATGTAATTTGTATTTACTCAGGAATTACATGAACTATATATTGATTAGATATTTTGTAGACACCCTTGGTGGTGGCCTACTGAGTTTTACTCACACCTTGACCGGGCTGCCATTGGGCACCTGAGCTGATTTTATGCTTGCTGGTCATGATAGGGGAAAAGGACCTATGCTTGGAAGTTTTTTTGGGCATAGGATGTGCATGGATGTGGTTTCAGACATGTGTTAGGACAATTATAGGGATTCAGTTGTTTGTCTTCATTTTGGTTTTCCACACTGTTGTGACTATAGCATTGTAGAGGAAATTTCATATTTGTTTGTTATTGTACCCGGGTTTGTGAGATTTTTGATTATTCATATTCCTTGGTTATTATATATTGTTTCCATTTTTTAATTGTTTTCTGTTGTGACTTACTCTGGTAAATAGGTTATACTATCCTCACATGTCTTATTAGACCCTCTTTGTTAGTCGGCATCCTCTGGCATACGAGGAGGCGTTCTTGAGGTCATATGGCGACCCAACTTGGAGCACCGGTTTAGTTTCTTTTAGGTTGGGGATGTTACCCCCCCCCCCCCGAGTTTCTCTCACCCTTTGTGTAGTCCTTTAATTTACAATGGCATGGAAAAATTATACATTAATGCTTAGAAATTTTTTCAATGATAATAATACTTCTTCAATAAAATCACTAAGACAAGACAATCATTACTTGTGAGGGGATTATGACACCCGGTGACATCAAATATTCTACCTCTATGGTTAAATTATTACAAAAGTGATGTTCTAGATTCATGTTTAGTTTTGTTCTTAGGTTTTATTGGAAGTGTTTCCCATATTCAACCCTATCTAGATATCCTCTTTGGACTACCATCCACTTTACATAATTTATTTCATCTAGTTGTAGAAAGTATCAGGTATTAATATAGTAATGGGAAATTTATGAACTACCTTACGGACCTTATTGGTGTATTCTTAAATATTTATCATATTATATTAATATATTCCCTAACCATAAAATGATATTGACCAATTATCATTCATAATTTCCATCATAAAATCATAGTATTCTTGGTTTAATCTATGGATGCCTTCCAAATGATACTTTATCTTCTGCTATTGTATTTCATGTGTCTTAAATAAATAAAATTTGATAGGTGTCAATATAATGTTATATGTATTAATAATATGAATTTTTATAAGGATATAAACCTACCCAAAGTGATTATAACTTTTTTTATAGACTCATCCTTGAAATACTTACCCACATTACTATTAGTATGTTTAATATAGTAGTAATGATAAGCATTTGGTGTTCTCCACATAAGACCATAAAAATTGATTTTCTCCTTTATTTATCATTAAGTATGTGAAATTAAGAAAATTATTGTATTACTCATAATTTTATTATGAATGAAATCCAAAACTAACTCTAAAATGAAAGGTTCTCCTTATAAAATATTGGAATTTCTAACAGTACTGAAGCTTTATTCATATCTTGTGTGGTAGAAATCAAAAGTGTTCAATTGTACTTCATGTATAAAAACACATTGTTTATCTAAATCAACTACTTATAATTTTTAATGGAGATATAGAAGTTAATAATTTCCAAAATCATCTATGAAATACAAACTTTTCTTATTCAACTTGATTTTATTGGTTAACACATTATGTAGTATATAATCAGTTGTAAACATGTTTAGTATGGAGAAGAATCTCCACAATTTATTGGATCACTTAGTAATAGTTATACCAATATCTATAAAATTACAAAATATATTTATATCATTCAATCCATGTCTTCCAATAATGTACCATATATATAAAATGTTGTTGTGTTCTCTTTTTCATAATAGAAAGACTAACATCATGAATTTTTTTAATAATTTAAATAACACCTATTGAAATTAATTTAGTATCCAAGGTGGTGTGGTCCTATATTCAAATTATATTTCCACAACTGTGTTATGTATAAAATATTAAAATATTAAAATAACTAATATTCTTATCAAATATACTTCATAAACACATCTAGTATAATACTTATCCTAGCTTAGGATGTATCTACCTCACTTTGAATCTTCAATAAGATAACTATAATTTTATATAATGTGATATTGTTTGACCATAACCCTCATCACCTCTTTGATTTTTAATTCCTTCCCAACATCTAAATATTTTTCATTATATTGATTCATATCACTAAATTTTCAAGGAAATTTTTAATGGGTGTAATGATATCTCATTAAAATTCTAGTAAAAATAACATTTCTTTTAACTGACATAATGTTAGTGGTAAAGGATGATTTAGAGTATGATGTAATTGATCATTTTTTAATTCTGATAATTATTCTATGAATTATTATAGTTTATCACATACCAATTTTATCTCATTATCTAAATGTTCAACATCTATGAAATTATTTGCACTCATCTATTTATTGTGCATAGGATCTTCTCTAATATATGAAAAATATTAGGTAGTTATGATTGTCTTATGATACAATATAGTGCTACATAGTCATGAAAAAGAAAATTCAACTAGTACCTTATAATTTAACACAGTGAAAATGAACTAATCTCCCACAAAAATAGATATATCGATATATGATTCCATCAAATTAAATTCAAAATCTTACATGAAAATAGAAATGCATCTTTATGTACCTCTTCATCAATAACGGGATATACTATATGACACACTCTGTAATTATTTTAATTAATTTTATAATTTATTGAATTTATGGCCCAGTAAACCAGATGGTTTAATCGACTATGAATTTTTATCCAAACAAATTTTATTTTTGCAAAGTCTTGTAAATTGAAAACTCCTAATGATTGTATATTATAACTAAATCTTTGATTAGTATCAATTCATTTCCAAATAACTATAGTATCTTAGTTCTCTAAAAATGAATTCTTAAGATTTTTACACACTTAGGATACCGATTCAAATAAATGTGTCAAAAGGTTTTGGTAAACATGGGGCTTTCTCAGTATTTACATATCATTGTGAAATACGAACCTTTCTTAGAACTTATCTAGAGATGGAAAAGGCTTCTTATATCAGTATTAGCCTTTATCACTAAGAACACTATCTATTTCTACTAATTCCACTATTTATTATTGTAGAAAATTAGTAAACAGAAAAAAAATAACCACCATAAATGAACAAAAAACCACAATACATCAACATTGGACAAACAAACATAAAACCATATAATTATTATTAATTTTTCAACCTAAAAATAAATTAATTATATTTCAATAAAACTAAAAAAGTTTTAAATTTAATTTTAATTGATATAATTAAATTAATTATAAATAATACATAATTAAATATATATTTTTACATAAAACATAACAAAGTATATACAAATTAAATTGAATATGTATTATAGTGCATTAAAAAGAGAATTCATTTTTAAACATTAAACATATAAAAACATTTACAATTAAAATATAAGATCAATATTAATAATAATAAACATAATGTTTTTAATAATACTTTAAAAGTTAATATACTTTACAATTCTACATTGTTTACTTGGTATTGAAAATGTGATGCATATTTTTTATCTTAAATGTTTTATTGGAAGCTAAAAACATACCTTCAAAAATTATGATCAATCTAGATGAACGAATAATATTCTATTTATTACAATATGTATTAAATTAATCAAGGTCATTGTATTCATATTTAATGACAATATAAAGTTAATTATTGAGTTTTAACAGAACAAAACACTATTTATAACAGTTTGAAATATTTTAAAATGAATTATCAGTCATACCAACCCCATTGCACATTATGTTGGAATTAATTTTATTCCTAGATTCCATAAATTAATAAAGGATAATTTTCCTACTTTTTTATGAAAATTTGGGGGAATTTTAGAGGTTCTAACACTTTGAAGAATTTTTATATACTAAAAATGCTTTGAACATGTAATGTGAACTTTAATTCAGTATGATCACACCACATGTTAGAATGATGTTCTATTTATTATATTATTCAATCTATTATGTTTTCATTAGTGACCAATAGTTTCACAAAAATCAGAGTTCATTTGTTTGATTTTAAGCATAAGAAACATTTTTAACTTGAAATAATATTTTAAAATGAATGAAGTGATGTTTTTGTAATTTTTAAAACAAATAAAAATAAAAAAAAAGATATTCAATTCATACAAATATCTAATATATTAGTAAAATATGATTTTCCTTAGATTTAATGATAGTTTAAGCTATCTTTCTGTGTTTTAATCAATCTACACTTATTTTGCAACACTTTTAACTCTTTGAAGATGGACTTTTAGTCATACTGATGAAACTAAATATAAAAATGATTTATTTTTCATTATCAGATTCTATAAACTAATCATGGACCATTTTTAAAATATTTTAAAATATTTCAAGGGAATTTTTCAATTTTTGATACTTTTTAGGAATATTTTTTGTTAATAAATACTCTTAACTTATATCTTTCACTTTCAGTTAGTATAACTATATGAAACATAAGAATGGTATTTTGTTCATTAAAGAACATCACATATTATTTTTTTCATCATTGTCCTTTATTTTTATGACAATTCGAGTTTGATTTCATAGTTTTCCACTTGTCACATAATTTTTTTTGAAATGAAGAACATTTTTGGTAATTTCAACCAAACTATAATTCATAATGATATTTTATTCATTTTTATATAATAAAAAATAAATAAAGATTATTTTCCTAGTATTTCACAATAGTTTCTTATCATTTTAATAATTTGATTTGTATTCTAAAATAGTTTTAAATCTTTGGAATTATAGTTGCATTCATCCTGAAACATATGATCTTTATTTAATTATTATTATATTAAAAAACTAATAAGGGAATATTTTTATATTATTTAACAAAGTTTAAATAGTTATTGGAAGGTTTATACACTTTAACACATGTTTTGTAAGTTAAAACTACATTTAACATTCATGATGTACTTTCAATTATTCTAACCATGATGCATCCTATAAATATGTGTTATTTAATATAAAATGTTACATATTAGTTTATCATCTATTTTATATAATTTAATTACATTCTAAAGTAATTTTATCTATTATCATAATTTGATAAAATCTTAACTTATAACATGATTTTGAATTAATTAAAGTGAACTTTCAGTTATTCTGGAAAAATAGATGTTATAATGATGTGTAAATCCTTAATACAGGTCACAAATGAATCAAAGATCATTTTCCTAGTAACATCCCAACCATTAAAACTTGATCAATCCCAATAATAATGTTAAATTAGAATGTCACATATCTCTTGGAATCATTCCCCAAAACACCAATGGAAAAAAAATTAAATGAAATCCATAATATAACATAGAGAGAAAAGTAAAACTCACTCACTCAATTCCATGTATAAAATATATTAAATCTGGGGTAGTTTCATATATATATCATATTGTACATAACAACTAACCAAAAATTATAATGAATATATAAATAAAAAGACACTACAACTCAAGGATCATCACACCCTAAAATAAAAATAAAAAATGACATTGAGAAAAATCATCACTAGTCACTAATAGATGATCATGGATAGATTTCTCATTCCAAGACAAGAAAATGATATTCTTCTATGATAAAAGTAATGAAAATGCATGTGTACAAAGATACACATGCATTAGGGGAGTAACCATAACCAGTAGTTAATACCCAAGACATTTTGTACTATCCATTTAAATAAAACAATGTTATATTTAAAATTTATATAAAACAAAGTAAATAATATAAAATAATATCTAGGTAGTGGAAACGCACATAAAAACACACATAATGGTTTATTTCAAAACCCACTTTCATTCAAAATAAAAACCACCTAACACACTTACACACCCATGAACAACACATGCCAGCATACATCCTATCCCCCATGGGAGGCATGTTAAGATCAAACCAATGCATACCCCATCTCAATGGAACTAATTAAATGATCTAAAATCATGCATGTAATTCGCATCTCCTGACCTAGTTTTTCACTCATCGATATAATCAAAGTATGCCAAAAAAAACTAAAAACCTTCTCAAACTTGATATGACTTCTAACATAAGTATTATGAACACACAATCAAATGTCATGTCCAAAACACTATTATTTATAATTTTTCAAAGCAACACACTCACACAAAAATTACATTAAACACTATGCATTCACTATACCTGTAATGATTTCAAATCAATCAACTCAACCAACACTATTTTTATTTTCAAATAAAAATACTCACACACATATTTCATCAAATACATTCCATGCATCTCACACAATCCATTTTCAAGTCCCATTTTCCACTAAAAAATCCCAAATAAATATCAAAATTCAACATAAAAATTTTACTAATAAAAAAATTAAATTAAATCATTTATTACTCATGTTTTACATATGAATAGAGTGGATAAGAATCCATATACCTCTATAGTTTCACCATAGTATAAATGAACTGTAAGAATATATAATGTAATCCTTAGGGAACTCCTATATTACATGGATAGAGAGAAACTCCAAAATTACAAAACCCAAACTTAGGATTTGAGTAACTACAAACACTGTTGGGTTTTTTCCAATAAGAGAACCATAATAGTGTAAAATAAGCTAAGGGGGTGATTTCTAGCTAGTATACCTATGATAATGGTCATAAATCAAGATCTCATAACCTCTGAATGAATAGAATTTGGGGTAGATACCTCATTGTCATAGGACATAGCTAAGGGAAGAACTGTGGTAAAATAGGGGTGGCAATCAGTTAAAATTTTCTTTTAAAACAACTCATGTATAGAATGGACTATAGTGGTGTATGGTTTTCCAAACTATGACTAATTGTGCATTCTTTATAACCTCTGTAGTTTTTAAAATGCATAGTTTATTAAAAACATTATAGAAACCTTATCGATACCATGAAGCCTATAAAAACTCAATAAAACACTTATAAAGCCTCAAAACTTATCTATAAACACACCCTAACATCTCCATAGACTTTCACAAGGTTAATACCCTTAATTTTAGGAAACAAACTCAATAAAAACCCCAATAAAACTCTTAAAACAAAATATGAAATCTAACATTCTACACCCCTTATGTGATTTTAATCCATGAAAAACTTACATTAATTTAATCATTAAAATTTATTTAAAAGGTTAGTTGTTACATTCTAATCCCATTAAAACTTCTCATTCCCAAAATTCTAATAGTTCAAGAAAAAATTGATCCTAATGGAAAGGGTGGGTTTTTCATTTTAACCCTAATAGAACTTTTCATCTATGAAAATATAGAGGGAATAATGCTTGATATTTTATAGATTAATGATTGGAAATCTTATCATTACACCTATAGCATCCCGCCTTTTTATCACATAAACTTTCATTACATTTTACAAAACTGAGGATCTTTAAGGTTTAGTGTCTTGGAAACCAGGAACTTAAAACATAAAAGCATAAAACATTCTTATTAAACACTTGAAAGGCTTCTCCTTATGTTTATCCTAGGTTCATTACTGCATCTCATAACCCGGGGACATACATAAAAAGAAAGGGTGAGAAGAAGGCCCAGTAAGGGAAACAAGGGGAAACATTTAACATGCGAACTTGAGATACATCAACAACGTCATGAAAAAGAACTTTAAGGCATGAGAAAGAAATCATGAGGCATATCATAATAAAAATAATGTTTTTCATGACTTGAAGATGTGGCTACAACATTTAACAAAGACAATCATTTCTGTTTCACCAAGGTCACTCCCCAAGGTGTCAATAAAAATTACCAGGGTTATTCACCAAGGTATCAGTCAAAATGGTCATCTCTAGAGATTAAGTATTTACCCAATGCATTGGATCGCTATCAGGTCGCACCCTTACATTCACCTTTATTATCATGTGAGTCAAATATATAATCATAAATCATTACATAAACAACCCATATAGAATAAAAGAAATGGGTTTCATTTCATAATCATAACGTTTTAAAAACTGCTTTAAAGACATGATCTTTGTGTCACTTTAAAACCCACAGAAAAGGAAGGTGGGTCTCATGTATGTAAATCCCAGAATTTAAAATAGAACATTTTGGTATATATTTTAATACCACTATAGAAGATATATCTTTGAGTATTCACTTAATAAAATAAAATAACTTTATAAAAATAGAGAGACATTTTGAGATGGAAATTCTGCAGCATAACGACTATGTTTTGGAGTTTTAGAAAACATTGAAAAGAGAGGGGACATGGGTAAAACATTAATAAATGGACCATAAAACAGTAGAGGGACAGAATATGAAGGATATATGAACATGGTAATTAAATTTTAAGGACATACCATTTGAAATTAAAAACATGGAAGGAAGACAAAAATTAGATTTCTCTTATTAAAATTTGACAGCCTAACGGCGTCACTTAAACTTCAACAAAAATGAATTGACGAGATCAAATATGGTATCTCATCATATGAACATAAAATATAAGTATGATAGATATATAGATCATACCCCAACATAATAAAAAGGAACTTGAAATACTTGAAATGAATGTAGAACTTTGAAAATGAGAAAGGTGAACGAATTCCTTAAAAATTCGGCAGCCTAACGGCGCCACTTAAAATTTCAAAATACTGAATTGAAGAGAACAAATAGGGTATCTCATAATATGAAAATAAAAGATCAGTATGATAGATATAGATATCATACCCCAACAAAATAAAAAGGAACTTGAAATACTTGACATGAAAGTAGAACTTTGAAAAATGTGAAAGGTGAACGAATCCCTTAAACATTCAGCAGCCTAACAACGCCACTTAAAACATCAAAATACTGAATTGAAGAGATAAAATAGGGTATCTAATAATATAAAAATAAAATATCAGTATGATAGATATAGATATCATACCCCAACAAAATAAAAAGGAACTTGAAATACTTGACATGGAAGTAGAACTTTGAAAAATGAGAATGGTGAACGAATCCCTTAAAAATTCGACAGCCTAACAGCGCCACTTAAAACTTCAAAATACTGAATTGAAGAGATCAAATAGGGTCTCTCATCATATTAACATAAAATATCAGTATGATAGATTTAGATATCATACCCCAACAAAATAAAAAGGAACTTGAAATACTTGACATGAAAGTAGAACTTGAGAATGGTGAAAGAATCCCTTAAAAATTCAGTAGCCTAACGGCACCACTTAACATTATTAAAATGAAATGATGAGAGAAAGAGGGGGTATCTCATCATATGAACATGAAAAAGACAGTAGGATGAATATAAAATAACATCATCCAACATAAGAGCATGGATCATAAAATAAATGACATAAAAGAGATTACTTGAAAAGAAAGATGGATGTAGGATCCCTTACCTTAAAACGTAACTCTTAAAACTCAAAGGTTGGGACCTTTAGGGCTTGGGGGAACCTTAGAAGGACTCCTTGGGAGGTAATGATACTAGAGCTTCGTTGGGGGAGATTTTGGAGTCGAATGGATGAGAGGATGGCTTGGTATTTATATGGGAAAGTGAGGGGACAAGACATTATTGGCCAAGGGACACCTCATTAGTGGTTTTGGAAAAACCATGGACTTGCCCATGGTATTTGCCCAGGGTATTGGCCACTTGGGACACCTCATACCTTATTTACTATTCATAAGTCGACCATATTTATTAAATACTTAATACATCATTTAATGATGTCATTAAACACCCGTAACTTAAAAACTGTATTTTCACTATTCATCGAAAATTCAACTTTCTTAGAAAAATCCCAAAATTTCACCTTAACCAAATATTGATGCTCTGATTTCAAAATTGAACTCCATTTTATAAAAATAATTTTCTAAATATTTTTAATTTAATTTTTAAATAAATACACTATTCACCGAAAATTCATTTTTTTCAGAAAAATCCCCAAAAATTACCTTAACATAATATCAATGCTCTGAGTTCAAAAATGAAATCCATTTTATAAAAATAATTTTCTAAATTTTTTTAATTACAGTTTTAATTAAAAAACGCTATTCACCCGAAAAAACTAATACTTGACTAATAATTTATGAAACCGTTATTTAACCATTTTATTGAATCACATTACTTAATCAATGTGCCTAGATTATATTAATACTTTATTTAAGTGAGATTACTAATCCATTTGGTCACATTACTAATCCAAAGCATAAAATCACTATTCATAATTTACTATTCATCAAAAATTTAGTTGATCTTATTAGACTCTAAATTTCGTACTGAACATAATTGTAGAAGACCATTTTTTGAAAATCATTACACATTTTTAATAATTTAAGGTTTACATAAACATTTTTTAAAATATCATTTCTCTAAAATTCACCAAAAATATGCATACTATATTTATCCAGACATTTGAAAATTCATAAAATTCATCATAAGAAGAAATAAAAAATTTTATTTAAAACAAATGATTACACAAGGTAGTTACGGTCTCATTACATAGCCCCTTATCACACCAGCATAGGACCTAAGTGTAAGGTGTGCTAAGGTGAGAGAATCTGAGAGAGTCTCGACCAACATCGCACGAGTAGTAATTTCTATCAGTTTGAACTTCTCGCGAGGGCTATTCCGTTCTAGCTTCATAAAATGAAGTTCATCCTGGGTTTGGTCCAGAGCAAAGACCATTGGTGCTACCTCCTCCTCAAGTTCTGTTAGATGGGCTTCGATCGGTCCAAGACTACTGGGTGAGGCCATCAAATCTTCTTTCTATATTAATTAACCAAGATCACTTGTATTTAGAGACAAATATCGAAATGTTTAGTTTTCAGCAGTCATATTCACCAATGGTCATATAACAATCAAAACCCAACAGTCCCATTTTAACTATACTCATGTTATCCAATGAAACAATTTTGTTGAGTATAAAAAAAACACACAAAATTAGAAAACAAGATTTATTCAAAATTTAGGGTCGTTACAATCTTCCCCCCTTAAGAAATTGCGTCCTCACAATTTTTAAAACTGGGTTTTGAAATTTCATTGAAAGTCCCACACCGGAAAAAGAGTCAGTAAAACTATTACTTTAAAAGAGAGAGAGGTAAGTAAAAAGGTCACCCGAGTTAACCCATACTAGGATCCCATGTCGGAAAACATGGACATGGAGGAAAAAAAAGGGTCATGTTCTGAGGGAGAGTGATAGAAAACATGATTAGTAGAATGTTAACAACAAGAAAATCACAAACTTATGATGGGTCAAATGGTATTTTATTTCCTAGTAGGAAAAGTTAACAGAAAACGTTTTTTGTTTTATGTTCCTTTTCATAGTTTTGAGGAATTCATTTACTACATTGAATAAAAACATAAGGAAATATACCTACCTTCAATTAGAGTTTAATCCTTTAATAAGTTTATACCAAAACTAATATTTTCTCTAAACTATGAGCATTCAAAAACACTTGGTCTCATCAAAAGCACAAGAATAATATTCTAGAGAATCAATTATTCCACAAAAGAAAAACTATCTATCTTTAAACATTTATCCCAAAAACAGAAAGGGTAAGATAAAACAACTCTTCAAAAAGAAATAATCCCATATGAAGGGAATCTACTTTTAAATATTCAAAGTTCCACGGTACTACCCAGAGTTCATCATAGACAATTCCGTAAATAACTATCCTTAAAATTCCTCAAAATAACCCAAACTAAGATTAAAACCCAAATACAAGAAGGACTTGATAACATAGTCTTCCAAGATAAACTTTATCGTTCATGTCCAAACAACATCAACCACTCCTAAAATCTTATAACAAAAGTAACTAACCTAAACATATTTTCCCCAAGATAGGTCAATCATTTCCATAAGTAACTTATAATACCATAAGTTCACCTTAAATTCATTGATTCTTCATAATATAATTCAACTTTTACTTGAAAATACCGTAGTAATATATTTACCTCGATCAAGTAGGGTTCCCAAAATAGTGAATGTCTTCCAAAATAATAATCATCTTTTAATCCCATAATAATCTCTGTCATATTAATATGGAAATCATCACATTTCCTATCACATTGGTTGTTGGGACATTTTCTTCCATTTCCCGTCATTAACTAAGGAAATAAAGTACAATTAAGGGCTTAAATACTTAGCCAATAATCATTAAAAGGAAACTTAAAGCATAGAAGGATAAACTTGTAGAAGAAAATTATACCCTAACTTGTGATCCCATAGGTCCCAATCTAAGTTATCCATGATAATATATTCTTATGTGAATCTTTATTTTATTTTATCTTTTTTCCTTTAATAATGGTTCATACTAATCTTATGAATTTACCAAAGAATATCCCCTGGGAGTGTCGTAACTAAGAGTGCGGAAAGGCCCATTGTCGTGTACCAGTTCCCATTCGAGTCTAGATCAAAGCAGTGTTTTCGAGTTTTACCCCTATGTACATTTGTGCCAGAGCCACCTCTACCTGCTCGTATCCAGACAAGGATGTAATTGCTTGGAAACCCCTTACTCAATACTCACCAAAATACTAGGAAGGTTTCCTATATTTAAAATTTTCGGTAGGTTTCTTCCTAAAGTTTTCATATCCTAATTTCCACAAATCACTAAACCATCCTTTGATACCAACTATATCATCCCGCCTTTTTATCACATAAACATTCATTACATTTTACAAATCTCAGGATCTTTAAGGTTTAGTGTCTTGGAAACCAGGAACTTAAAACATGAAAACATAAAACATTCTTCTTAAACACTTGAAAGTATTATCCTTATGTTTATCCTAGATTCATTACTACATATCATAACCTGGGGACATACATCAAAAGAAAGGGTGAGCAGAAGGCCCAGTAAGGGAAACAAGGGGAAACATTTAACATGCGAACTTGAGATACATCAAAAATGTCATGAAAAAGAACTTTAAGGCATGAGAAAGAAATCATGAGGCATATCATAATAAAAATAAAGTTTTTCATAACTTGAAGATGTAACTACAACATTTAACAAAGACAATCATTTCTGTTTCACCAAGGTCCATCCACAAGGTGTCAATAAAAATTACCAAGGTTATTCACCAAGGTATCAGTCAAAATGGTCATCTCTAGAGATTAAGTCTTTACCCAATGCATTAGAGCTCTATCAGGGATCACCCTTAAATTATCCTTTATTATCATGTGATACACATATATAATAATCAATAATTTCATAAACAACCCATATATCATAAAGTAAATGGGTTTCATTTCATAATTATAACATTTTAAAAACTGCTTTAAAGACATGATCTTTGTGTCACTTTAAAACCCACAGAAAAGGAAGGTGGGTCTCATGTATGTAAATCCATGAATTTAAAATAGAACACTTTGGTATATATGTGAATACCCCTATAAAAGAGATAGCTTTGAGTATTAACTTAATAAAATAAAAGAACTTTAGAAAAAGAGAGAGACATTTTTAGACAGAAATTCTGCATCATAACGACTATGTTTCGGGGTTTTAGAAAACATTGAAAAGAGAGGGGACATGGGTCAAACATTCATAAATGAGACATAAAACAGTATAGGGAAAGAATTTTAAGGATATATGAACATGGTAATGAAATTTTAAGGACATACCATTTGAAATGAAAAACATGGAAGGAAGACAAAAAATAGATTTCTCTTATTAAAATTCGGCAGCCTAACGGCGTCACTTAAACATCAACAAAAATGAATTGACGAGATAAAATAGGGTCTCTCATCATGTGAAAATAAAAGATCAGTATGATAGATATAGAGATCATACCCTCAAAATAATAAAAGGTAACTTTAAATACTTGACATGAAAGTAGAACTTTGAAAAATGAGAAAGGTGAACGAATCCCTTAAAAATTTGACAGCCTAAAGGCACCACTTAAAACTTCCAAATACTGAATTGAAGAGATCAAATAGGGTCTCTAATCATATTAACATAAAATATCAGTATGATATATATATATATTTATATCATACCCCAACAAAATAAAAAGGAACTTGAAATACTTGACATTAAAGTAGAACTTTGAAAAATGAGAAAGGTGAACGAATCCCTTAAAAATTCGGCAGCCTAACGGCGCCACATAAAACTTCAAAATACTGAATTTAAGAGATCAAATAGGGTCTCTCATCATATGAAAATAAAATATCAGTATGATAGATATAGAGATCATACCCCAACAAAATAAAAAGGAACTTGAAATACTTGACATGAAAGTAGAACTTTGAAAAATGAGAAAGGTGAACAAATCCCTTAAAAATTCAGCAGCCTAACGACGCCACATAAAACATAAAAATAATTAATTGAAGAGATAAAATAGGGTATCTCATCATATTAACATAAACTATCAGTATGATAGATTTATATATCATACCCCAACAAAATAAAAAGTAACTTAAAATACTTGACATGAAAGTAGAACTTGAGAAGGGTGAAAGAATCCCTTAAAAATTCGGCAGCCTAACGGCGCCACTTAACATTCATAAAATGAAATGATGAGAGAAAGAGGGGGTATCTCATCATATGAACATGAAAAATAAATTAGGAGGAATATAAAATAACATCCTCTAACATAAGAGCATGGAGCATAAAAGAAATGACATAGAAGAGATTACTTGAAAAGAAAGAGGGAGGTAGGATCTCTTACCATAAAACGTAACTCTTAAAACTCAAAGGTTGGGACCTTGAGGGATTGAGGGAACCTTGGAATGACTCAGTGGGAGGTAATGAGACTAGAGCATCGTTGGGGGAGAGTTGGGAGTCGAATGGATGAGAGGACGGCTTGGTATTTATATGGAAAGTGACGGGACAAGGCATTAATGGCCAAGGGACACCTCATTAGTGGTTTTGGCAAAACCATGGGCTTGCCCATGGTATTTCCCATGGTATTGGCCACATGGTACACCTAATACCTTATATTACTATTCATAAGTTGACCATATTGATTACATACTTAATACATCATTGAATTATTTCATTAAACACCTGTAACTTAAAAACTGTATTTTCACTATTCATCAAAAATTCAACTTTCTGAGAAAAATCCCAAAATTTCACCTTAACCAAATATCGATGCTCTGGTTTCAAAAATGAACTCCATTTTAAAAAAATAATTTTCTAAATATTTTTAATATTATTTTTAAATAAATACACTATACACCGAAAATTCATTTTTTTCAGAAAAATCCCCAAAAATTACATTAACATAATATCGATACTCTGAGTTAAAATAAGAAATCCATTTTATAAAAATAATTTTCTAAATTTTTTTAATTAAATTTTTAATTAAAAACACTATTCACATGAAAAAACTAATACTTCACTAATAATTTATGAAACCGTTATTTAACCATTTTATTGAATCAGATTACTTAATCAAGGTGCCTAGATTATATTAATGCTTTATTTAAGTGAGATTACTAATCCATTTGGTCACATTACTAATCCTAAGCATAAAATCACTATTCATAATTTACTATTCATCAAAAATTAAGTTGATCTTATTAGACTCTAAATTTCGTACTGAACATTCTTGTAGAAGACCATTTTTTGAAAATCATTACACATTTTTAATTATTTAAGGTTTACATAAACATTTTTTAAAATATCCTTTCTCTAAAATTCACCAAAAATATTCATACTATATTTATCCGGACATTTGAAAATTCATCAACTTCATCATAAGAAGAAATAAAAAATTTATTTAAAACAAAGGATTACACAAGGCAGTTATGGTCTCCTTACATAGCCCCTTATCACACCAGCATAGGACCTAAGTGTAAGGTGTGCTAAGGTGAGAGAATCCGAGGGAGGCTCGACCAAACATTGCACAAGTAGTAATTTCTATCAGTTTGAACTTCTCACGAAGGTGATTCTGTTCTAGCTTCATATAATGAAGTTCGGCTTGGGTTTGGTCCAGAGCAAAGCCTATTGGTGCTACCTCCTCCCAAGTTCTGTTAGATGGGCTTTGATCAGTCCAAGACTACTGGGTGAGGCCATCAAATCTTCTTTCTATATTAATTAACCAAGATCACTTGTATTTAGAGACAAATATCGAAATGTTTAGTTTCCACCAGTCATATTCACCAATGGTCATATAATAGCCAAAACCCAATAGTCTCATTTTAATTATACTCATGTTATCCAGTGAAACAGTTTTGTTTAGTATAAAAAAAACACACAAAATTAGGAAACAAGATTTATACAAAATTTCGGGTCATTACAACACCCATCCACACTTATTTTTTATACCGTCATTTACACTGATATTTCATTAAGATCTAAAACAAAACAATTCTAAGATATTTTTCTGCTGACTAACTCAATCACACTTAGACCAATATAGTTATTGAATGTCTCGATACTAAAATGGTGTAACATATGAAAAAACACCAATTTCAAAAAAAAAATCACATATTTTTAGGGAATTTAAGTACATGAATAACCCATTAGGAGAAAAATCAGCTTATTTTAGTGTACAACTATAATCCATTCCCTACCACATAGACTCCAAAATTAAAATTTACAATTATAATGTGTTTAACAAATGTTTTCAAGTTATTTAAAATCCCATCTATTGTGTAGCTATTATAACTAGGCTTTTAGAGGGATTTTAAGATAAAAAGTAGAGCAAAATAAGGATTTACCAAATTGAAGGTTTCCTAAACCATGTAGAGTTTCCCAGAAACTATTCACATCTAAATGAAGTATCATTCATATATACATGGTTTGGGTGTATATATTTCCAAACTGAGCACAAACTATGGATTTCTCTATATCCAAAAATTCATGGTTTCCACTTATCATGTAGTAATCATTCATTTTTTATAAAAAAATCATGCATATTTTAAAAGGCCTCTAATAATAATTTTTTCAATACATAACATGTAAGAAAACTTTAATACACTTACTACATTTGATTCTACCCATTAATGAGATTATCCGATCATTACAAGAAATTTTTTATGACTTTTTGTTTTTTTCACATCCCATTAATCTCTTTACTTCTAAATTAAACTTACCTATTAAACTTATAGTCATTCCCATAATTCATATACCAATTCTAGTGAACTACCTATTCCTTTTCTAAAATATTTATTTAATGAAAGTTGAACTTTTTACACTCAATCCCGGATCAGGGAAACTATCTAACCTATAAAATATATTCCTCTCAATGAATTTTTCAAACATTTGATATATTATGTTTTTCTCCAAACCAAAAAATATCTTAAATAAAATAATGTTATAATATACCAAAATAATTATTATGATGTATTTTAACATAATATGCTAACCCTTTATTCCCTAATACTTATTCTCTTTTCTCATTTATATCATAGAAATTCTCATTTTCTTAATTCTTTAAGACCTAACACAAAAGGACACTCTCATCCCATGGATTTATTGAACCCTATTTATTATAAAATTTGGTCACATACTAAAAAACCTCCTTATAATAGACATGTGTAGTGATTAATTAATCCATATTTTCCCTTCAAAAAATTCATCACACTCTAAATTATATTTCCCTTATCTATCTAATCTTCTATTCATTTCCTTAAACCCAAACATCCCCATGTGTTAGGATTACCTTGAATACTAATCAATTTACACCCTAATGTAATGGTAAAGAATCCATCACAACATTTAGAATCAGGATTCCATGTCACATTCATATTTTATTCTTGTAATTGTTCAAAAACTTGATAAAATATTACTTATTTTATCAAATCATTGGACATTAAGTTCAAGTATCACTAAAGAATACCTTTCTTCTTCATTTATGATAAACATTTAGTCAACCACCAATAATAAGATAAAATTCACTATTATAGTCAAGTATCCAAATCGAATATTCTTATATTGATTCTCAAGTTAACCATGTACATTTTATAGGATCATCACCATCCTTATAAAAAATATTATCCAATTTTATGATAATCCGTAATTTTTCACTATTATCGACAACAATAAACCCAATATATCATGTTATATAACCATTAAGGTGATTATGGACTAATAATCCTATATATTTTCTCCTAAGTAACACCTTCCATATCTATGTATCACAAAACACAACCAAATCCATCCCAATAAAAAGGATCTCACTATCAGTCTTCTCAACAATGAACCAAAATTCGAAACATAAGGTATTCAAAAAACATTTTAATCAAAACAACTTTGGTTTACACATTAAGAAACCAAAAAAACATATCCATCCCAAAATCATTACTTTTACATAAATATAGAACAAAATAAAACATAAAAAAACAATTTCATTTCAAAAAGGAAAAAAATTAAGGTAAGAACAATTTTCCCAAATAACTAAAATCTACCAAGGTGGAACTTTTGACCATTAATCCCTATCATATTCTTTGTGAGTGGAAACATTTCCTAGTAAATCTATCCCATCCAAATTTTATAACAAATACATACTTCTTAACTTTTATCAAGTAATTCATTATTCACTCAAAAAAATGCCACAAATGAGATTTTGATAAAAATTATTTCTCAAATTTTTAAAGAAAATAATTTGTAAAAATCTTGTATCGCCACATTATTAAAATAAATTTTTTTCATTTTTTATTTTTATCACCATTAAAACATTAAACCAAACCTAATTTATTCATGGAATTTTCCCATAATTATTATTTCAATAATCATTCCAAATATTATTTGATTAAAATAGGTTTTTAACACTAAACAAATAAATTTTTAAAACATTTCAAAAAAGGCTTTCAAACTCATTTGAAATTGGTTCCTTGAAAATAAAAAATTTTGGAAATACTTTATTTTCATCATTAAAAAACATTCAATAAAAATAATTTCATGATTTAAAAAACTAAAATATGAGTTTTTTTAAATGAATTTACAATGTGATGTATATACCCATGAAAAAAATAGTTTATGAACAACATTTTCCTCAAAAAATCTATTTTTACAAAATATTTAATAAAATAAAATTCCATATATTAAAGCATCATTAATTTATTTATATAAAACCATTACCTCATGTGATTCAATCAAAAAAATATTTTGAATTTTATGCAATCGATAAACTGATATATTACAATAATTTAGTATGTCATTAAAACACCCCTTTTTTAGGACTGAAGACGGAAATATACCAAATAAATCATGATATTTTTCTCACACTTTTTAATTATCACATTGTGTGAAACTAATAATAATAATATAATTTTTTATACTTTGTGTAACATGTATATGAAATAATTTTAAAATTTATTTGAAGCTATCATAATAATAGAATGTGTAAAAACCAATAATTGTGATGAAAATGATCAAAAATTACTAGCATGTCACACTACATGAAGCATATAAAATGAATCTTAGCTTAGTTCATCATGTCCAAAACACCTCACTAAGGCTAAAAAAAGAACATAATAACTTCTTGGTCAATAAATACCTCACACTCCCTAGACTCCCCCTGATAACTTAGGCTTCACTATAAGGAAGTTAATTAGGAATTTTTATAGACTACCTCTTAAGTCCTAAAACTTCCTTTATTTGCATCTACCATACCATGAATGAAGCAACTAATTAAACTAAAGAAATACCATTTGTATCATCTTGGACTAATATAAATCACTTAATACCAATAGTATGATTGAACCAAAATGTCAAATATCCCTTATCATCATTCCCAAAAACACAAAGGGAAATAAATTGAGAAAAAACAAAAATAAAAAATGGGGAACACTATCAAATACACTCACTCAATTCTATGGATACAAAATTTACAATCAGTGTAGTGGTATAAATAAATCAAAGTGTATATAAAAAATAACCAAATAGTTCCATAAATATAATAATAAGAGGACATTATAACTCAAGGATGGTTGTGATATAAAATAAAATTATTAGAAATTGACTTTGATGAACAAATCTATAAGTATCTACTAGATTAACATGGGTCAATTTTTAATCCCAATCCATGAAATAAATATACTCTTGTAGTACAAGTAACAAAACTACATCTGCACCAAGATGCACATGTGGGAGGTGACTGATCATATCCACCAGGTAATACTCAAGACATTTAATGTCTACCCATTAAACAAAAAAAGTAAATAAATATTTTATATATAAAAAATGTAAATCATATAATGTAAAATATGAGTAGTGTGAACACATGAATAAAACTCAGAGATAAAATTCTTTGAAGCCCTACTTTATTTATAAAAAACCCACCCAGCATAGTAACACAACCATTCACAACCTATAATGGCATCAAGCCTCTCACTCAATGGAATAATTCCATAATCAACCCAATTTAACCCCCATATCAAAGGGACTAATTTTATGATCTAAAATTATGAGAATATATCATGTCCCCACTAGCCCTATTTATCATATAGTGGTACAACCAACATTTTCAAACTAAAACCAAAAACATTGACCAACCTTACAATAACCCACCCATATTTATCATGAATACACATGCCAAATCATGCCAATTCCATGCCCCAGACACTATAATTAACCAGTTTTTAGTAGATCATAGTCACCCACACATTTCATTAAACACGACGTGTGCATTATACCTATAATAATTTCAATGAAATAAAATCAATTCAACTATCAAAATTTCACCATTTTCAAAGAAAAATAATCTCTCACACATTTCTTCCAACACTTAGTATGCAACTCACGCACTCCATTTTCAAAACTCATTTTTAACCAAAAACCCATTCCCAAAAAAAGAACCAATGTTCTTGAAAATCATTTATGAATATATACATTTTAATTAAAACATTTAACACTCAAATTATTAATATAAATAGAGTGGATTAGAATCCACCTACTACTAATAATCCATAATAGTGTAAACATGATATAAATATCTAAATATGAAGCATATTAGTACACTTACATGCCCTAAAAATATAAAATCAAAAGGTTCATAACCCTAACCATAGATTCTTGTGATCATAACACATACTAGGTTTTTTCATGTAGAGGAAAAGAGGAGAGGAAAGGAAGAGAATGTAATATATTGATACCTTGATTTCACAAATGAATTTATATAAAATTTAGATTTCATTTTATTCATAGGGATGGAAATTAACATAGAGACCCCCATGAGTCATAGGACTCTTCTAAGAGATAAAATATGGTAGAATGGGGGATCAAATTTGATAAAATTATATTTTAAAATAACCATTATAATGTGGATGGTTTGGGTGCACGGTTTTCCAATCAATACATTTCCCAACTTCCTATAGTGTTTCTAGAATGTATGGTTTACTAAAAACCATTTTGAAATCATTATCAAAATGTTTATCCTAAATAAACCCTCAAAAAACCTCTAATACCTTCAAATTAGGCTCTAAAATACACCCTAAAATCCCCATGGCCTTTCCCAAGGTTAATCCCAATCATTTTTCCACTAAAATCATACAAAACCCTAATAAAAACACCATAAATAAAAAATAAAAATTTTATAGTTCATATAGTTTCTCAAAACACCTAAACTCGTTTTCTCATTGTTGAGTATGTGATATATTTTTATAAGCTAAAATAACACTTTTAAATTGAAAATATTCTATTTTTAGTAATAATAGTCACATCGCACATTAGAATTAAGTGTAGTTCACTCTTAAATGTCATAAATGAATCTGTGATCATTTACCTAGGGTTTTGTAAAACAAAAATATTTTTTTCTCATTTTTAACCATGAGATATCTCTTTTAAACATCATTAACATTTATAATTTAAAAATATGCTTTAGAAAATTTTGACAAATTCATATATTGGAATGTTGTGTGGTTCATTTATAAATGTCGCCTATAAATAAATGATTAATTTACTAGAATTTAAAGACAATATAATTTCATTATCGTAGTTTTGACCATGTGAAACAATTATCTAACTAAAAAATCCCTATGAAATGGAAAATAAGAAAAAAATCATTTTGATCACAGCAGGCATAAGAATGATTTATTATTTATTACAATATTTTATAAATGAATCTAATAGAATTTTAATAGAATTTTATGATATACTAAGTTTTTTTTCTCAACTATGAGCTGGTAACATGCATTTTAAACTTAAAAAAAATACTAAAAATGAAAAAATATACTTTATTTTAATATGATCACATGATATATTTTAAATATATATGATTTATTACAAGAGGTCATAATCGAATAAATTATCTTTTTTATTTAGTTTCATAGTAATCTGAGATAATTTTCTTAGAATTGATCATGTGGTTCGCTCATACAGGTCGCAAATAAGATAAAAAATATTAAAATAAATAAACTATAGAGAAATAATGATTCCAAAATTATATAAATAGTTCGATAGATATAACCTACCCATTCACCCCTAAATGCATCTATTTCATCATCTATAAATTATTTATCAATAATGTATAATTAGTAATGAAAATATACAATTAACTAAATGGTTAATATATATCATAATTGAAAGTGTATATATCCAATGATAAATACATGTAATATATAATTTTAAGGTGATTTGAATTGTCGTATAATCTGTGACGTATTTAATAAATTTAAAACCAAAGAAACCATATTGATAGCCATTTATATTCTTTGGTCACTGTGATAATATTGATAATTATTAAAACAATATATGAAATATGTTGCAATAATGAACTATTAGTATACATACCTTAATGTATCGCCATATATAGTTAGTGTAACATCCTGCTACCTCGGACCACTAATCCGTTCCCAGGACAACGGTTGTTACATGGACTCATGCACACCTCCCCATACACCAGAGTCACCAACTACAAACATAGTTCTAGAGTGGTATTATGGGGATAATATATCGGCATATTAGATTAAAACATCCATAGAAGTAGTGGAAATCATATACATCATCCATATAATGTGATAAGTAGACACCTAGGTAAGTGCTGGATAAATACTATGGAATCAAAATTCTATAATAATGGATCATGTTATACATATCATAATATATCTCCCATAATGGGATCATATACATAATTCAACAAAGTAATAAATAAATCTAAATCTAAAACTCATCACCAACTGGTATCAATATCATCCCAGTACCATCATCCAGACTCCACTCCAAGCATGTCAAACAATCATCATGCATCAGGTCTTTCCCTAACCCATACTTATGATCAAGTAGCATATGATCAAGTACCCAGGTCCTATTGAGTTCCAAGGAGGGTGTGAGTATAACTCAGCAGGACACCACCAATGGTGTCCCTAAAATAACTATTATATAATAAAGTGCATGTAGAAGTGTTGTAATTTAACAGTTTTAAATTATTTTTAAAATAATGAAACAAACAAACATTTATTTTAGGGATCCATGATGACAATTGAGATTGGACCATACCTACTTCATCTAGTGTTGGATGTTTCTAATCACATCATGGAGACCGTTCCTCCACTGGTAACTACAGGGGGACTAAGTCCTGTCCAAAATCCAAAACTAATGCCAGACCCTGCCATACAAAACCTATTTTAGCCATTTTTGGATGTCTTTAAACTAATAACCCATTATTCATATTGAAATCTCCACTAAATTAATATAGAGACTGCACTAAGAGTGTTTTTAGATGGGCCTCATGGGAACTTGATATTCATCGGATCAAAACCTCCATTAAAGTTGTGTACAAACTACTTCAAGAATGTTTTTCTTTTTATGGTTTCAAATCACGACTAATGGCATGTACAACATACTTCAAGAGATTTTTATTTATCTCATTTTCATGATGATCTCGAATTCATTTTCACATATAACATCAAGAACCACCCTCAAGGTAATTTTCATTTCATATAAGACAATTCACTCATACATGTAACGATTTCTATAGTTAACCACAACCATAAATTAATTTTCCAAGTATAATTTTAAACAACTTTTTATTCACATTATTAAGGGATATCTTAAGCCTTTACATACCAAGTTTCAAAATTTATTTACTAAGTAGTCACTTTGTATCAATTAATGAGGGTTATTTTAAAACATAACCCCCATGGTCATATTCATGAACAATTTACATTAACTAACCTTTCCATACCATTTTATAAACATGATTTTAATCTCACAAATCCTTTTAACCATTTAATTCTCTTAGTTATCTATTTAAAGATCGTGAAAATTTATTTTATAAGTCCAATCCAATTCATCAATCCAACACTATTTCATAATTCCACCCTTATGTTTAAGAAAAATATCAAGCTTTAAAATTAAATTCCCATGATTATCTGGGATTGTGAAATTTCATTTCACAATCATTAATATAAACATAATTTCCTTTGAATTATTTATTAATTCAAAAAATCTAAGAGATTCTTTAACCTTATCTCTCATTTCAAGGATCTATATTAATTTATAATTTCTAAATTCTAGGAAAATGTATAAAATAATGCATTCACTTCGAATCCCCGTTATTTATTAGGTTTAGTGTATTTAAATTAGGGCATCTTGCTACAAAAAATCACAATTATACCATTTAATTAAAATTAGTTCAATGTGTGGTCAGGTCAGCATGACCACACAATGCATCACATGAAAATGGAGTGAGGCTATGAATTAATATTTTGGGACCACCTACTATTGCCTTATAATATTCCACACATATGGTATTGGACTTTGATTTAGGTTAAATAAAAAGTAAATCAGAATTAAGAAAAAATACCTAAAAATAGGGAATATTAGACAAAATCAGTGAGATATCACTTAAAAGTCAGATAAACAAATAAAAGAAGGTAATGAAGTCATGGATTTACCTTAGGCTCACTAATGCCTTAAATATAATATTATTCAGTCAAGTGATGAGGTAGATCTCATTATAAAATAATGGGAGGAAGAAGAAGTTTCATGTGAGGCTACTGGGAAAAATGGGGGAGAAAAAGAGGGGATTTGGGATATAAAATCATAAAGGGAAAGCATAATTTTTCATTTTTTTAACGGTGTGTGGTTAGTTACACAATTTACTAGACTATGCATCAATTTTGTGGTCAACACCATACCAAAACACCCCACATCACATAGTTGGTTTTCATGATTAACCAACCATCTTTAGATCGGCTCTAGAAACCCCTGTAACAGTTTTCATAGTTTTTCTACAATCATACACAAACCATCTGCCAAGTACCAGATTCATGCCAAATTTCAAGGTTTACTCTAAAATTCTTATGGTTCCTCCCAAACCATGTGATATCCATACTAGAAAACTACATCCTATTAAAACTTAAAGGAAAATCTCTCCATGCACAAGGTGTTTCATGGATTCTTCTTAAATGTGAACATCAAACCAGGAACCTCAAATATAAGCCTCCATAAACACCCAAAATGAAATCTGAAGCTCTTGAAATTTATTTGAGCACCTGAGGCACATATCGAGCTTCAAACCATAACCAAGATATCCCTTAAATATGTTTTAACACTAAGATTCATGATGAAAAAACTTGATTCTCAAAAGGAATCATCCACCAATACTTCTCATCCTTGATACTTCACTTAAATATTCGACCACTAAAACCTAGCCTACACCATTTTCTAAACCAAACCTATCACATCACATTCTAATCTAGAGAAATTAATGAGATTATCTTTCATGGTATCAATAAAAAGGGTCTTGGTTAACTAAATCATAAGACATCGTGAAAAATTAGTTATTGAAGTACTGAGGTGATGATCCTTATCACCCAACTATCCCAAGATACCACCCAAGTACCAACTGATTCACTGCCTATACTATGATACTCCCCACTACATATCTATTCCAAAATGTCCAATTCTGATCCATGTTACCCCCACTATAAAAATTTCTTAACATAACAAAACTATATACTCCAATGATATGCCTGATGTAGTTTCCATTCCATCACATCCGACCAAACACAACACCACTGATTATACCTCCGTTGGTCAACTCTCCTCTGAATGATTGGTTGTACTTATCAATACGTTATTACATCACTCAGTTATGATGCCTTGTCTTTTAAGGAATTTTAAAACTCCTCTATAATTCACATTATAGTCTGAACATGAATCCTGGCTTCATTCCATGACTAGGTCCTCAACCAACCAAAATTATTGCCATGATTTACCATGAGCATCGATGCACCACCGAACACCAATTTCTACCTCCAATATGACACTAACACTTAGACTTCCACCAATGAAACATATGAACTCCAAGATTGGTATTCTCTAAAAAACTAGTTAGACCCAAATTTATCTTCACATCGGTATCCCATAGACATTTTGATCATCTTCTGACTGGTTTCACTTAACCCACAGTTCTTTCTTACCTAGAACTATATGATCATGACTGATTTAATACTCCCTACCATGGGAGTACCCTCATCATCGCTCCATTGAACTAAAAATCTAGGATCCATGGTCCATCCTTCATCCATTACGACATGCAATGGCTGGGTGTGTCTACTCTTCAAATACAAGAGTGATAGTTAAAAACACCAACAACCACCGACTTCTAGATTACCAGGAATATTAAACATGAAAATGGCTATAATTCCATCAAAAACAAGGTCACACCCTTAAAAATCCAATTGTGTACTCCACACTATATGGGATAACTTATATCACACCTTGAGTGTGATCTCAATTAGTTCCATCATCAATGTATGTATGTCACTCCTTCCAAGACATGCTCGTTCACCATGTTAACCAATAACAAGTGTCAATCTTGGATCAACCAGGTTACTACACCTCGACCCATCCACATTCATGTTCTCATCATAGGAAAACCACAATTCTCAACCAAGGTTCGGGTCCATCATACTAGTAATTCACTCATTGAAAACTACACCAGTCCACAGCCTACCCACAAAGTTGCTTTCTCTCTTAATAATTATTGTGAATGCTTCTGTACAACCCAAACCACAAGACAACAGCACAGCGCATCCCAATGTCTGATTTACCATAATATTCCATAGAATCTCAATAGTTTCACACTCTAATTCAACCTGATCATGAGGATTCTACTCAAATTTTAGAAAGTTTCATCCCATTAATACTAGGCTCATGCACCGTATCCACTAGTCATTCCCCCACTACATGCTTGTTTTACAAAGAAAAATTTTCCCCAAGTTATTTTCAAAACTAGATCATTTCAACATGCCGAAACATCTCAAAGAACAACTCATAACCCAAGAATAATTAGATGGATTAAAGTGCTTGACTATGTACTACTCATCCTAGATTCAACCATCTAGGGTCACCATAGATCATCTCATTATAACTACACTGGTAATTAACAAGGATAGGCATCCATGTAATCCTTACTTCCAAAACTGGTCACAAAACCAAAAACAACCCCAAGTTAACCACATGCTCTTTCTTAAAACCATCCAAGGGTATCCATGTATACAGTTCATCATAATATGCATCATTCTCAAGGCATCTCACAAGCCTCTACCAGACACTATAGCACTTCCTGTGCACCAGCCTCAAGCATGATCACTCACCCATGTTCCTATTACATATTCACATATTTTATTGATCTAACCCATCTATCAGGTTACCCTAAATTCCCAAAAAACACCAAATCATTACTTTCTTGATTTTCACTACAAAGGCCACTAGGTTCATGCGCCTAGTAATTTGAACCATTCCTAACAAAATCCAAAACTCTTGAGTATAAAATGCCACCTTCCCCCACACCCACATCATAAAGGTCTCAAATTTTGTGCTCTCTCTCTCTATCCCAACCCACTTGTAAATAGGGTCAACATCTTACACATGAGGTCACGACATGTGCATTACCTCGAACCCCACTTACCAATGGAGGTCATAAACTATTATTCTAAATGGATTTTATTTTCACTAATTCATTTTAGGGATCCTGTCATTTTATAATTTTTAAATATTTTACGTGTATAATTATTCAAGAAGGTCACAATTCAGGTTCTCACTACTCTAAAAATCCACATTCTTAAGATATTACTATTTCATAAGGTTCACATTCTAAATTTCCCACTCTACATAGGGTTTTAATTGTTATGTTTTTAATTTACTTAAAATTATTGATCTTTTCTTGCATCTCGAGGCTTGGTTAAATAGAATTAAATTCACATGTAATGTGGTAAAACACCTGATGAGTTTCTTACTAAAATTTTATTTAACTAAAACAATCATTTAACAATCCATTTATATCTTCTATTACATCAAGATATCATCCAAAAATTGGCTAAGTAACATTCTACCATATCCTTATATAGGAAATAAATATATAATACATTGCTGAAACTTTAAATAACCAAAACCATTTTACCAATAAAAATTATAAATCAAATAATTATATAAATCAGACATATATAATCATAGGATAACATATATCACAAACATCTTGAGTTTAACATCTGAATCTTCTTTACCTAAAATTATACATTTCATTTGAATTTTCACATACTTGAAATGATGCATGAACACATGCTCTCTTGCCAAAATAGACAAGAGGTAGAAATCCCATAAACCATAACCTCATAAATCAAGTTCATCACTCAAGGTGAAATCATATCAATAGTAAAGGTGAATAATAGAAATAACATTCCCACCACTAGAAACATAGACATCCCTCATATGTGGGGTGGACATTCCAAAACACATGTTCCATAACATGTCCTTAAAACATCATATCTCTTGTATACATTTCCGAAATAGTAAAACAAAAGAAAATAAAGCTTTTAGACCAATTTTTAACATCCCACTACCCTAGAACACTAATTGGTGCTCAGACTAGTTGTTACTATATTACATCAGGGACACCTCCCCATATGTCTCAAGCTACTGACTAGAAATGCATGTTAATGGTGCTAAGGTGGGGGAGACTATACCCACATATCTATGTAAATTAATAGCATAAATATGAGAAATCATATACATAATCCAAAAAAATCATTAACTAGATACCTCGGAAAGTTAGAAATAAATACTACAGTATGAAAATGTTACAACAATTGAGCATGTCATATATATCACAAAAAAATCCCCCATGGACATATCATATTCATAAAACATCAAAGGAATAAATAAATCTGAATCTGAAACTCATCACCAACTGGTCCCAATCCTGTATTATTACCATCATTCATACTATTTTCCCATCCTGTTAAACAATCATCATGCTTTAAGTATTTCCCAAAACTAGACCTATAATCAAGTATAATCTGATTAGTTTCCCAAGTTCTATAGAGATCCAAAAAGAGTGTGAGTACAACTCAGTAGGACACCACTAATAGTATCCCTAAAATATCAAGTCTAGAATAAATCACATACATAAGTACTAAAATTTTACATTTTTAAACAATTTTTAGAACATTTCATTAAATAACCACCGACTACCAGACTCTAATATGAAACGCGAGATCGAAAAATAACTTCTATGACAAGTACCAAATTATTATGATCACATCATAGGGACTGTGTCTCCAAAGGTAACCCTAGGGAGACCAAGTCTTTCCTTTAATCCATATTCGATGTCATACTATGCCACACCATACCTTATTCATTTGATGTCAGATTTATCTAAACCAAGAACCAAATTATTTATGTTGAAACTACCACTAAAGGTGTGTTAAATCCCATCAAAGAGTGTTTTGATATGGATATCATGGGTGATTTCTTATCATAAAATCAAAACCACCACTAAAGGTGAGTACAAACTACTCCAAGAGAGTATTTATTTTTCATGGTTTCAAACTACCACTAAAGGTGTTTACAGGACACTTCAAGAGTATTTTCTCTTTAATGGTGTCAAACTACCACCAATGGTTTAGAAAAACACTTAGAGAGCTTTTTATATAACTTTTTTTTCAATACCACATCAAAGTAATTTTCACATATAACATTAAGAAACATACCCAATGGTAGTTTAATTTCATATAAGACAATTCAATCACACATATAACCATTTCCTTAGTAAACCAAATCCATCAATTCCTTTTCCAAGAATTATTTATAACAATTCATTATTTTCTTTATAATGGGATATCTCAAGCCATTACAAACTAAATTTATTTATTTATTCACTAAGTAGTCACTTAAAATAAATTCATGAGGGATCATTTTAAAACATAACACCATGTTCTTCTTTAGGAACCATTTCCATCAACTACCCTTTCCAAACCATTTTAAAAACATGAGGTTAATTTCATAAGTCCCTTTATCCATTTAAGGGTATTAATTATATATTTCAATATCATGATCATTTATTTCATAATTCCATTTTATTTTATCAATCCAACCCCATTTTACAATTCCACCATTCATTTTAAGTAAAAATATCAATCATTGAAATTAAATTCCCATTATTATCAATGATTGTGAAATTTCATTTCATAATAATCAATCTAAACATAATTCACATTCAACTATTTAAAAAAAATAAATTATTAATTCATAAATTTGATAATATTTCTAAACCTTATTTCCCATTTCAAGGAGACCAGTGAATTTAAAATTTCCAAATTCAAGTTCAATTTCTAAAATAATACATTCACTTAGAATTCCCCTTTTTTCTTTAGAATCAAAACATTTAAATTAGGTCTTATAGATAATATAGGGAGAAATTAGACCATTAAGGTAAAATTAGGTCAATGTGTGGCTAAGTCGGTATAACAGCACAATACATCACTTGAAAATGGAAACAATACTATGGATTAGAATTTAGGGACTATCTGCATTAGCCTTATAAGAGTCAACATGTTTGATATTGTCCTTTGGTTTATCCTAAATCAAAAGAAAACAAGAAATAATAAAAAAATCCTTAAAATAAAGAATATTAGGAAAAGTCTATAAGAGCTCACTTTATTGTGAGACAAAATAATAAGGGAAGGTAATGGAGTCATAGATTTACCTTTGTCTCACCAATGGCCTAGATGAAAGTCGATTCAGCCAAGGGATGTGGGATATCACACTATAGAAGAGAGGGAGGAAGAATTAGGGTCACACAAAGATTCTAGTTTGAAATGGGGGAGAAAATAGGGGCTTTGGGTTATAAAGTATTAAAGGGAAAGGGGTAATTTTTCATTTTTTTAGGGGTCACACATTTTGGTCACACTATTTTCTTGAACATGCACTAATAATTCAATCATCACTACCCCAAATCACACAACCTTGAATAGTTGGTTCACATGGTTTACCAACCTTGCACCAATCGTGTGGATCAGCTCTAGAACCCCAAAAAAATATTTTAATTGTTTGTCTACAACCATGTGCCAATTCCCTAATAAAGTCACCTCACATGATTTCCTTTGAAACGTGTATGGTTTCCCCCAAACTATGCACTAACCATTACCTATAAAAATCTAACTAAAAATATATCCATGATAAAGAGGCGGCGTGATTTCTCCCAAACTATGCACACCAAACTCTAAACGTCAAAAAAAATCCTCTAAAACACTAAAAATTTAACTCAAATATTCTGAGACTTATTAAATCACTTGAGGGACCTCTTGGGCCTCAAACCATACCAAAACATCCCTTCAAGACATCCCAATACTCAAATTCTTAATCCAAAACTCAATTATCAAAATGAACCATCAACCAAACTCAAAAAAATATAAAAACACCATAATTTCCTAACTTGGAAATACAATGGGTTTTAAAGTTAGCCATTGGTTTCCTTTTGGTTCATTTGCCATAAATCATTTTATGATCAATACATTAGCACTACAATACCAAATAAAAAATGAAAATTGATGCGTATAATATAATATATAATTCAAATGTTATAAAGTGTTGAAAATATAATGTTTACTTGTTCAAAATAGACATCATAAGTTTTCAATGTGTTAGATATCAAAGAATTGAATACATAAAATATATTATTAAATAAATGGTATTTATCATAATTTAATTTTATCTCTCCCTAGAAAAATTTAAAAATTAAGGATTAGTATATTTCCATAAAAAAAGTATCGTACCAACATAAAAGTATTTTTTTTATTCATTCATGGTTGGTATTAAAAATAGCCTATAATTTATTACCTTTAATTAAATAAATTCAAAAAAAATTCTTCTTTACTTATAATTTGATCTACATGAAAATATTTTCTTCTATAAAATGAATATGGTGACTTGAAAATATAAAATAGGATCAAATTTTATAGCAACAACAAAATAGTAATATAAATATTTAGAACAAAAAAATATATCATTATAATTATAAAACAAATTATACACCAATAATTAGAAATAAATTTTTTGAAATTGTTCATATTATATAAATTGACAATGGAGGTTCTTAACTAGTCATGGTACATAATTTCATTTTCACTATAAAGGATAATAAATTTAATATAAAATTCATTATGTATGTATTATTCTAATAAAAAATCATAATTATTCCCAACATTGAAATATGAATTTACAATATCCTTTAAAGTTATTAGTAATGTCAGGGTTGATAATGGAGAAAATTAGGGTACATAGTCTGCACTTATAATATAGCACCTGATCCCTTTGAATGGATTAACCTAGTTATTTATTTCCCATTATAAAATTATATATAGTTGTTCATAAAATTTTTATTCATTATAAAACATATAGAATATATTATTAGATATAAATTGAATACACATTTTTTATAATATACCTTTATAACATTGGTTACCCTTGATATGAAAATTATAATAACTTGTTTAACCATTAAAACATCAACTTCATCAATGGGAACATGTGTCTTAGCACTCACCTCAAGAATTACCTAAATCCAAAAACCCACAAGATCTATCAGAAATTAAAGATTATTAAGGATATCACATTGAATGTTGTACACTACACCACTTTCAAGGTGCATGGGTGCTAATAAATATAAGTCATAAATAATTTCACATGGATATATTTGAAAATCACTTAATAATCAATCCATTTTTTATTCATAGATATTATAAGATTTTGTGCAAAAATGGACCCCCTAGTATGTTGGGAATTTTATGTAAAAAACTACCCTAAAATTTTGACGTTTATGTATATGTTTGTGGTTCTGGTTCACTAATTGTCTTTTTCATGTTAATATATATTTTTGTTTCATGAATAGCTCATTTTATCAAAAATAATAATTTACATGTGTTTTTATAATTATCCTCATATTTATTAAGAAATTTTTTTAACTCTACATATTTCTAATCATTATTTTTCATTTATCATCCATTATTAATGTACTCAATTGGAGAAGATCTGAAACTAACCCCTCTAACACATCCATATTGTTCTGGAATATAAAAAATCATTAAAAGTATTTCACATTTTCCCATAATAGATGACTTATATTGTGTAACAAGTAGGTAAATAAAAAAATAATATATAATATTACATTTTAAATTATAAAATAATAATAAATTTCACTTCCTTCACATATATGTCTTCCCCCATTCTTCTTAAATGTTTCTATTTATATATTGAACCTTCTTATTAGTTTTGGACTCCTTCAACACCACATGATGTGTGATTGAAGTGGTAGGAGGGTCTGACTGGTCAATCTGTATCTCAACATGATTATATAAATACTTTTGTATATTAATAGTTTTATTATAAATTCCAAGTATGTGCCTGTTTTTTTCAAGTGAAACATACCCCATTATTGTCTTATGAAACAAATATGGTGGATTTATTGTATGTTTCTTATTCACTGAATTCCTTTTAATTTTTTATAAACTATCATATATTAAATTGACTATTTAATAAATATCAAGTTAAAAAAACTAAATCCACTTATAATTTAACATAAAATTATTCTCCTCACTCAATATATAAATTTATTTCAAGTTTTTTTGGATATGAAATTTAAAAATAATGCTTGTTTTAAGGATTTATGTTCTCTCCAACATCTCTCAATTGATTAGTGGATAGTGTTATTTGAAAATATCAATGTGAAATTCTAAAACCATTTTAAAAAAACTCCATTCTAAAAGTATTCAATATTAATATACTTAATAAAACATAATTAACATTACCAAAATTTATTCCAAAAGAAAAAAAATAAGATAAATTTTAATAGTAAGTTACCAGAAGGTCTTCCTAAAAAATTACTTTCATGGAAGGTATGATGTTATATTTACTACCTATATTGATTTGAATTCTCAATCTTATAACATCTTATTATTGTTTTTAGGTATTCCTAAAAACCTATTTTTATTATGCTTTATTTGGGGTTTTTTAGTGGTGTTTCATGTGAAATATTAATGGCCCTTGGGTGGTACACATTTGGCATACGATTTTTTGAAATCATGTGTCTTACTAGTGAGAATTTCACAAACCCAAGCAGTGAGGGTTTTTATAGTTGGTGCATAGTTTGACCTACTATTCTACTACCAAGGAGAAACTGTGAAACCCTATAGTAGGGGGTACATCGTTAGGGTGCACAATGTTTTTTAACCATGTGGCCCTGCCCAACTAACAGTGTGTGTGACATTTAATTAATCTGAAAATTGGTTAAAAATTTATAAAACCCCCTTTTTATCCCCTGCTCGAGCCTAACTCAACCTAAAACATTTTCCTAGGTCATTGAATCTCTCAAGGACCAATTTTTTCTCCTTAAAACCCCATGAAAGGAAGATCTAAGCTAGGTGATCTTCATTCAGTCCTTTCCAGGTAAGATTTCTCTTCTCGTTCTCTATCTCCCTCCCCCTTCTTCTATTATCCCAAGGGTTTATTAAATCTCCATGTTGTTGGAGGATCTAATCCCAATTTTTTATCTTGAATCTAGTTTTGATTCTAATATCTTGGTTTTCAGTGTTCATCATTGCAGTTTCCCATTTAGGGATTTGTGATTCATGATCATGTGATCCCGAGGTAGGTTGTTCTATTTAAGATTTTCTGTTTTATTAAACCTAAATTTCTCAATTTAAATTAAATTTATTTATTTAAATTTAATAAATTTCAATTGGTCTTTTAAAAAACCTATTCTGTCGAATTGAGTATTTGAATCCGATTTGGCATGAAATTGGGAAAACCCCCCAATTTCATTGAATTGGAGTTTGATTGGTATTTTATGAAAAATTGTGTAAATTTAAATTTTGGAATTTAAATTGTGAAATTAATTTTTGAAATTTATTTCAAATTTTTATTTGAGAAAAATGGATTAAATTGATTCTATAGAAACCCATTAGTTTTATCCTAGAAGAATGAATGAATTGATTAAAAACTCATTTTTTTTTTTAAATTAAAATTGGCATATTGAAATGAAAAATGGGTTAAATTTTATTTTGAGCAGTTTTGAAATAAATTTCCCAATTTTTATTATTATTTGAGAACATTAAATACTAGGTAGCTAGTGAGTTATTAGGTACAAACACGCTAATATGGGAATTACCTAACAACTGATTGATTCTTTATAACTATAACATAAATTTTTTGGAAGGTCTTATCCCCAATGGGATGTTACTCGGTCCTCTTTAGCCAGACTCAAAGGGGTGTGTGTGCACATTGTCATTTTCATTATATAAGTGAGTGATGATCCCATAACCTGGAACTATCTTACCTCTTGGAAGATGGTCATTTTTCTATGTTGTGATTATTTTGATATATATTTCATTATTGTAAACTTTTTTACACATGCCTTATGAATTTATATAAACTATTTTATATAAAATGTTTATTAATCCATTGGATTAAAGTATTTCCTATATTTGAAATGAAATGCATGATTTGTTTTAAATATATTTTAATTTCACACCTATTTATTTAAAACTAAAGGCTTTATTTGCTTCATTAATTGTGGCATTTTATTATGGAATCCTTGGTTAGACACTATTGGGATTTTAGATCACACCATACCTATGCCTTTATGTGTTTGTATATTATCTTCTTCAAGGATTGAGTAAGGTTAAAGTACCACTTAGAGGTGGTTCTTGTTGTTGATCCTTGGTCTTGGAGAGTTTTTTCCACTAGGAGATGGGTTTTATCCTATTTCATGGTACTTTTTTGTTTTACATTGGGTTGTTTATACCATCTTTACTTTTTATACAGTTCTCCCTATGAAGTTTTTCTTGTATTCTAACTGAATTGTATCACTTTATTCTATTGTGTTTGTGGGAAATTTATTCCCACTTTCATTTTGTGTGATTCCAAGTGCTATTCTCCAACCTGTGGGGATTGAGAATGCCCTTCAGGCCATGTCAGTATTGGTTCAGGTATGAGGGTACTAGGGTATCGGGGCTAGTTTGTCGAAAAGTGGTATCAGAGGTGTAGGTTTTGCATCTTTTCCTAATTTCAGTATGCAGTTGTGAAATCTTTTTAGGACATAAGAGGTAGTTTTGATTGAGTTCCTAGACATCTCTCACTATAATGATCCTTAAGTCACCAATGGTGGTTTGGGAAAAAATCTTGAGGATTAGTTCTTCTCTTTTCCCTAATTTTTTATTTGGATAGAATGAAATCCAAATCTTGTGTACCTATATATTGGGATTAATTTCCCTTTTTGTTAATTTTGAGTGTTAATCTGATGTATTCAACATTGTATGGTGATTTTTTATAGTATCATGACTTTGAGAACATGTGTGAATTGGATCCAGGGGAATATTTTGATGAATGAAAATGAGAAACTCATCTCATAGACCTAAGTTTTGTTAAGGTTATTGGGCATACTGTCCAAGCTCTAGGACATGAAATTGCACCAGATTTCATTCTGGATCCAACTATGGAACCTCAAAGTGATTTGTTTCTAAAATTATGCTCAGGATTTACTTCGACAAAAGTCACCAGTGTTCAAAGGATTCAATGATCCTCCAAAGGCTGAGTATTGGTTAAGCATGATTGATTATTTGTTTGAGTTCTTGGAGGCACCTGATGAAATCGAGGTGAAATGTGTCACCTTCATGTGGGAAGGGCCTAGAATAAGATGGTGGGAAATGATAGTAATAACGAAGAATAATGAGAGATTATAGTGGAAAGACATCAAAGTTATTTTCACCAAAAAATTATATCCATATTCAATGGAGTTGGCCAAGTCTATTGTATTTTTCAAACATAAGAAGGCTGACAAGACCATGACAGAATATGAAAACTGTTTTTCTGAGCTTATATAGTTTTCAACTAAGATTATATCAAATTTGAATTTTCAGACTCAATGGTTATATATAGGACTTTGAGCTGATATTATTTCTCAATATTTCTTATTGAATCTACCTTCTTATGTATATGTGATTGATTGTGCATTGATGGTTGAAATGGACTTAGCTGGTAAGTTAGGGTTAAAGGGATTTCCTTTTTCTCTTGGTGAATTTTATATGAATTACTTTAAAGGGAATAAGAAGTTTGATAATTCACATGGTGGTTCTAGAAAACATGATTTTATTAGACCTCCTATAGTGCCTGGAATAGGCCCTTTGAAATTCTACAAGTGTGGAAAACCTGGGCACTCAAAACGAGTTTTCATTGAGGCACCCAAAATATGTGGCTTCTACCGATGCTCAGGTTACATTAAAAAGTTATGTTATGTCTATTAAAATCTGTATAGTGGAACAAGATCGTCAATTCCTACTAAAACTATGGTGTAATCAGATTCTTCATGAATAATGGCGTTATAGCCACTAGAATTAGAAATAAATCTTCTTCATGTAGTGTAAGGGGATCTAGAGGAAGTAGATATGGGTCTAGCGACTATAATAGGTACAATCACTATAGATTTTTCATTAGTGAATTCTTTATTTGATACTGGTGCATCTCATTCATTTATTTCAACCGTATTGAATTTTTTTTTAATCTTCATATGAAACGTTTATCATATGTGATGGATATTACTACACCCCTTGGAATAAAGAGAGATCAGGGTCTCCATAGTCTTGCTTTTGTTTTCTCCCTATCATATATAGAGCTTTATTGGGATTTTCTAGTTCTTGAGATGAAATTGCTTAACCTAATTTTCAGGATGGACTGGATCATTACCAATAAAGCCCAAATTGATTTTTATCTTCGATGAGACTCCTTTACTACACCTAGTGAGGTGTATTTCATATTTCATGGAGAATGGGACCTGAGATCGAGTATAGTCAGATCTTCTTATCCAGAGTTGGTGAAAGTAATATCAGTATTTACTTTTTACTTGGAGTGAGAAATTTTGTGTGATGATCCCCCTCCAGTTTTCATTGAGTTTCCTTATGTTTTTCATAACACCTCAAAATTATAAAGCAAGAACCTTGCTTTTGATAGTGTGCATGACACACAACACCAAGCGCTCAAGGGAATATAATATCCAGATAAATTATAATATATTTAATATTTAAAATAGATTCTTTATATATTTAAATAAATTAAACAATGATTTAGTGTGTATTACATGCAATAGTGACCTTCCTTGATAGCTTGTGTTACACACAAGAGCGCCCTTCCTCGATAGTGTGTGTTATACATGAGACCGAGTTTTATTGAACAATAATATATTATTAAAATAATGTTATTTAATATAATATGATATAATCTAGAAGTAATTTTAGATATTATGAATAATATTAACTAAATTATGAAAATTTATGGCTTATATAAATATAAAATTAATACATTGGTTACTAATTATTGAGAAACAAAATTAATTAAAATTTTGTCTGAATAAACATAATTAATTAAAATTATTGAATGATTTTAATGAAATATATATGTTATATATTCAATAAAATATTTTTGGTATTCATCCATTGGATTTTATAGACATAAGATAAGAACAAACCCAATTTCACATAAAACCCTATATTTTTTATAAAGGCAATTTTACCACCTTTTCATGAAGAACCCATTTTAAAATTGAATTTTGACACTTTATTTGATTTAACATGTCAAAATAAACTTAATATTTTAAATATAATCAAAAAAAATTAGGTTGGGGTAATTTTTTGATATTTTTCAGAAACATATCATTTTTTAATGAATAGTTAAAAATGCTGAATTTTAGTTAAAAACTGCTTTTCGATATATTTTATTTATAAGGTTAAATTATGTTTTATATTGGTTTTAAAGTTTTATTATATAATATTTTTATAAATTAATAAAATTTAGGATATTGGGATCAATTTTACTTTGAAATTGAATGTAAAAACATATCAAACTTTGGACCATTTTAATTTAGAAACATGAATTGTCGTCAGGCCTATGGGATGAATTTTAAACTAATTTATGACACTTATATGCATGGAATTTGGGAAAATGGGTTAAATATTTCTAATTATAATAATTTATAATTTATTATAATTTCAACTTATTTTTTGACCAAAAATATTAGTGCAAGTGATTAAAATTAATTATAATTATCAAGGCAAAATTAAGATTAATAAAGGACTAAACCTTTAACCTAAGGGTCCAATTGACCTATACACTTGTAAAAAACCAATATTTTGGATATATCTTGATCCTTAACCTTAAATTATTTTTTTTGTTTGGTTTTTATTACTTTTTTAGGTAAGATCATGTGTACACCAAACATGTTTCAAAAAAATCCAAGTGATTCTCTTTCCTTCTATATAAAAGGCCACCACATCTCCTCATTCCTCAAACCTCTCAAACCACTTCGTTTCAGACAATATCTTCCCAAATAGATTCCCAAAATCCCTCCATGTGACCTAGAATCATTCCTTTGGGAATAAATTTTTCAAATTAATCCTTTTGGAATAAACCAAAAGAAGTTACTCGGTTAATAGGTAACATCTTCACTCAAGATTTTTAGTTTCATTTCCTTTCTCCACTCTATATTCTCTTATTATTATATTATTACATATAAAAACCAATATCATGAATATAATAGGATGTTTTTTGTTAATATTTATACCTAAACATTCACAAACCTCCATCTAATGGGTAATGAGCAGACTATTCTTGTGTACAGTGAACTACTACCTCAAATAAATGATGATTGTTCACATTCCCCTTACCTTATATCATGATGTCTATTATGATGGAAGCTATATTTTTAATGTTATATATGATATTTATTATGTATTAATAATTATATAATCTTTTTATAACATATATATTTAATACTTTTCATTTTATGATAATACGATAACATCGTTTGAAGAAATGTGGGATACCGCCCCCTCAAAGCAATGTGATTGGTTCACATGATACATGGAATGTATAAATGATGTTTATAATTAAACATATGAGACATAAAAATAATCTTTATGAAATTTATGAAATAATTAACATTCTTTAAATATATATTTCATTTTATTTATTACCCTTTCTCACACTAAAAAGTGATAATGTTATTCATGGACATGTGGAGAGTCACCTCCTCAGCATGTTGTGATTCCTTTTTCATCACAATAATTCTATATATCAGTATGTATGATTAAATAATATGGTAATTTTTATATAATTTTTATTCTATAAACATATGGTTCTACTTACATTCTTTCCATAATGATCATTGAAAAATGGGAACGTTAGTCATGCGTGTGTATGGCCTACCGTCTCCATGATTGTAACGTTGATTAATTTTTCATAACAATATTAAATGATTGATTTTAAAAGTATAATTGATGAATAAATATGATAAATATTTAATGATTATTATTATTCAAAAGTTATATAATGACCCCTCTGACCATAGTTGACCGCTAAAAGTTGTTTTTGACATATAAACCAAATTTGGTCAAAACACCCGATGTAAACTTAATTGAATAAGTAGTTGTACAAAACATGGTAATATTTAAAATAAAATTTATTATAAACACAATAATGGTTTTTAATAAAGTATAAAAATAAAATTGATTTATTATATTGGAAGTTAAAGGATGTTCACCTGAAAGGAAACTCAAGGTAAGGGATTTTGGTCTCATTCTTATTCCTTGAGACAAACGTAATTGTTGTTCACCTAATTTCATATATATGGTGTACATACTTCCACATTGACATATTATATTATTAATTATATTATATTCATGGTATTTAAATTTTTTATTTAAGTATTATTACCTTTGGGTTTTCCAATTCATTTTTACTACATTAGTAAGGAATTCTCATCTCACGTTTTAAATTTGTGAGATAAATGTCATGTTCTCCAATTAAAACTTTTGTCTGATTTTTATTATTACCATTTTTATATATTATATTATGAATTAATTCATCTTAATAGTATTTATGTATTTTATTTAATAGTATTACTTCATGATTTTAATGATTTAAAATGTTTCAAAGTGGTATGGGACACTTTAGAATGTTTAAGAATATTTTCCTCAACAATAACTGTAATGATATTTCAATGGTATTTACATTCAAGGAAATTATATAACCATTGTTAAATAAACCCTTTCATTATTATCTAGTTATTCATGAACATTTTCAATATTATTACCAATCTTTAACTCTTTGGAGCTCAAAATATTTTATAAAATGTTTTTCAAAAGACCCAAATTTATTTCTCTCTTTAGTTGGGGAACTTGTTTTATTCAAAAAACATGTTTTATTAAATTGTTTTTCAAAAAAAATTAAAATTATTTGGTAAAGAAAATTTTACCCCTTTTGTCTTTTTATAATGTTTTCAAAGTAATATTCTTATCATTTTTCGAACAAGTCATTTTCAAACCATTTTCCGTACAAAACAAATATTCTTTTTACCTTGTATGACTTGTATGGATTTATCTTCCATTATTTCTTTAAAGCCTCCTTTTCAGGTTTAAAATGTTTATTTTTTTTAGGAAATGTTTTCAAAAGGGATTTTCAAATAAAAATACTTTCAAAAGGTTTTTCAAAATAAAATTATATTTTCTTCAAGAATATTTTTAAAAATTATTCATTTATTTCATCAACAACAACAACATTCTATTTTTACTTCACATGGTATTTTTTGTATTAATAACATTATTAGTCTTCCTATTAATGGTTTAATTTTGAATTGTCCAAGGATAGTATTTACATTGACTTCCTTGATTCATTCTTGAATTCTGCTTGAAATATCCAACTGTATATGATCGTTGACCATTGAATTTCTCCTAATTATCCATACCATTTACCAAGGATATTACTATTTCCTAAAATGTATACCATTTTACATATGGTTTTTAAATGGGGAATTATTGATAAATCTGTATTTCTCTTTCAATATGGTTATTTGATAAATCATGTTATTTATTTTGATCATTCTATATGAGGAAATCTTTGGGAAGGAAATGATGGGAGGATCCCAGACTTTATACTTCTCCTCGATGCATCGACATGTTCTCATGTGACAAATTGTTGCACAAATAGGTTTCTAACCTTATTTTGAAACCATCTTGTGAATGGTCTTGATGGTAATAGGTTTTCATGTTCCTGATACATGACATCCATTAAGATATAATTTCCCTCTTAATAGTTTTAGTTATTATTCATCCTTGAGATTTTTTATCCACATTTCTATGGATATAGTTCATTTTAGTTCATTGATTAGATGGCATGTGTCTTAGTTTCATACCTTTCCATAGTGATTTCTCTATATCTAGTTATTTTAATGGAATGTGTTTCCAGTTATTACCCTACCATTTTTTTATTCACTTCTTTCTCAATTTGTTGTTTATATGGCAGGTGAGTTTAGTTATTTACCATTTCATAATTATTATTATCATTGATTCATTATTTCTTCCACTATATTTTTTCCTTACTGAGTATTTGAGATCACCCTTATTATGTTTTTTCCCTAGGAATTCAAGAAGAATACTATGAGAGATATGTAGGGATTTACTAGATGTATTAGAGTTATCCTCGTGGTTATTTATTTAGAAATAAGAAAAAATTATGTTGTATTTAGTCTATTGATTTATAATACAAGACTCATTTATGTATCTGATTTACCAAGACTGTTAAACTGATCGGTCCTTCAGGTATTTATTCCTTGTAATCATGCTAATGTAATTGATAGTAGACAAGGGATTCGGGGCTTCTAGGGTCGGGTGACTGTAGTTGGTATTAGAGGATGTTTATTAGAAACCTTGGGAACTATATTTATGAAAAAATGGATTAGAGAGAATAAACCTAATATAGAATTTGAGAATAATTATATATGAAAACCCTAGAATTTTTTTAGAATATGGATTATGTGGTTATTCATAGAAATCTATCTCTTTCTGGATACTACAAGTTGGTGTGGTTCAGGCACAGATGTACCTAAGAGTAACAACTTTGACAAGGTGTTCTTAGCCTGACTTAGGGTAACCTGGTACACAATAATGAGCCTTACTTCACACCTAGTTTGACACTCCCTAGGGATATGCATAGGATAATCTTTGTTTTCATTATAATCCATTATGAAGTATTTTGATACATAATAAGTAACCTAGGTTAAACCTAAGGTGTTTTAGAATGAAGATAAGGTTTCATAATTTAGAAATCCTAGAGATGATATTACGGATAAACATTAGACCAAGGAATGACTTATGTTAAAATAAAATGGTTAAAGTATTTATGTATTGATGTAGTATTGAAAACCATTGTTAAATGTTTATTTAGTGATTAACCATATTTCAATGATTTCTATCATATTTTTTTGTAAATTATATTAATATCGTTTTATAAAAGGAAAACCTGTAAGTTGGGTAACAACCAATCGTATCCAGAAAGGTTGTGGGTCTTGAACCCATGACCAAAGGATGATAAGGGTTTCACACCAACCACTAATCTACAAAATGTTCTGGCTAATTTTTCATTGTTTTTAGAAAAACTATTTGATAAATAAATGTTAATGATGAACCAATAATATCACTTTTTAGAATTAGAGATTAATTTATTAATCATATTGACCTTGTAAGATAGTTATAGACAAATAGATAGACTTGTCACTCTTTTATAGGACATGTGATCCTTTAAATGTTTCTTTTAGTGCTTTAGGCATAAAAAATCATTACAGGTAATTAATTTTTGGGAGTAAAAGGATTAATTATAATTTGATAAAAGCACAACCAGAATTTAGGATTGTTCATATGAAATTGAAACCTATCATGTTTGAATATTATGTCATATTCTTGATCAGTAAAATAATTACCCAACTTTAAGCAAATAACTTATAAATAAATTTTGTCCTGATACCTTAATTTTTTTAACCGATGGCCTTCTAAATCATAAAGTATTTATGGATTTTAGGCCCTCAAATTTTCATTGATCATTAAATTGTTTTTGATTGATGAACCCATTAAATACCTATAAATATTTATGATTTTCCTCCAAATACATATCTCTACTTTCCAATAATGTTCTTATATATATATACCTTGTTACATTGTAGTCCATGTAACCTTTGTACTTTATATTCTATCTTTTCATGAGGATGTTTCATAAACCCTTCTCATGATGTGGGACATCAATGTAGGAAATATAAAAAAATATATCACCAATATCGATTTTAAATTGAGAGGATTAAATTTAGTTAAGGTTGGTAGAATGTAACACCCCAAAATTCTAAAGTAAGAACCTAGTATTCGATAGCATGCATGACACAAAACACCAAGCGCTTAAGGGAATATAATATCTAGATACATTTTAATATATTTACTATTTAAAATAATTATTTACATATTTAAATGCATGAAACAATAAGTTAGTGTGCATTACACATAATATAGACCATCCTAGATATCTTGTGTTACACAAAAGAGTGACCTTCTTCGATAACGTGTGTTATACGCAAGACCAAGTTATACTGAATAATAATATATTATTAAAATAATATTATTTAATATAATATGATATAACCTAGCCATTATATTAGAGGTTATGAATATAATTAACTAAATTATGAAAATTTATGGTTTAAATAAATATAAAATTAATACATTGGTTACTAATTAATGAGAAACAAAAATAATAACCAATTGAACATAAAAAGAAATATTATTATATTTATTCTTCCAAAGTAGTTTTATCATAATGAACATAATTAATTACAATTATTGAATAATTTTAATTAAATATATATTTTATATATTGAATCAAATATTTTTTTATATTCATCCATTGTATTTTATAGTCAATAGATAAGAACATCCCCAATTTCACATATAAAAATTTATATTTTTTATAAAGGCAATTTACCGCCTTTTAATGGAGAACCCATTTTAAATTTTAATTTTGAAACTTTAATAGATTTAATATGTCAAAATAAACTTCATATTTGGAATCAAAACATAATAATTATCTTAGGGTAAATTTTTGATATTTTTCAGAAACATATCATTTTTAATGAATAGTTAAAAATACTGAATTTCATTTCAAAAATACTTTTTGTTCTATTTTATTTATAAGGATAAATTATGTGTTATGTCGGTTTTAAAGCCTAATTAGGTCATATTTTTATCAATTAATAAAATTTATGTTATCATTATTATTTTCACATTGAAATTGAATGTAAAAATATAACAAACCTTTCTACCTTTTTACTTTAAAAACCTGCATTGTTGTCCCACCTATGGGTTGAATTTTAAATTAATTTATACTGATTATGTGATTGTAATTTAGAAAAATGGATTCAATATTTTGAATCATAATAATTTATAATTTCTACTAAGTTCAACTTAGTTTTTTATCCAAAATATTAGTTCAAGTGATTAAAATTTATTACAATTATTAAGGAAAAATTAAGTATAATAAAGAACTAAACCTTTAACTTAAGGGACCAATTGACCGAGAAACTTATCGAAAACCCATTTTATGGAAAAATATCGGCCATTAACCTTCCATTATTGATTTTAGTTTGTTTGGTATGACTTTTTTTGTCTAATAGAAAGTGTACACCGAACTTGTTTCTAAATATTCTGAGTGAGTCATATTCCTTCCCTATAAAAGGCCATCACCTCTCCTCATTCCTCACACCTCTCAAACCACATAGGTTCGAAAAAGATCTTCCCAAATAGATTCCTGTAACACCCCGAGCTTCCACGATACGCTTCTCATTCAATAATGCAATAGCTTGCATTGTACGCAACTTCGAGTTCTAACACACCGCAACTAATCAAAATAGCCGTTATGAATAGTAATAACCACTTTTTAAAATTATAGAAATTTTATATTTCAAAATGGACTTCATTTTTGTATTCGTAATATCGAAATTAGCCTATGTTGAATTTTTGGTATTTTTCTGAGAACTTCTAATTTTTTATGAATAGTGAAAAATACATAAAAACAACTTTTTTAATCAAAATAATTTATACAGATAAATTATACTATTTAGTGGTTTTAAGGTATAATTAGAAAATATTTTTACCATTTTATCCAATGGTGGTCATTAGAATTAATTTAACATTGAAATTGGACATAAACAATTGCCAAACTTTTGATATAAATTGTTTCTTAAAAACACGCTATTTGTTGTAACAGCGGGAATTAATTATGAAATTAATTAATACAACTTAAATGTTTGGAATTTTGTAAAATAGACATCATTTTTGAATTCGGAATATCAATTATAGCTTAGGGTGAAATTTTGGCCTTATTCTGAAAAACTTCAATTTTTGATGAATAGTGAAACCACTAAGTGGTAGTTAAATAACTGATTTTTCGTTTAAATGAAATATTACAACTTCTGTGATTTGATTTTCAAAAATCCGACATACATGGTTGTCATTAAGAAGTAAAATGTGGTTCAATGAGATCAAAATAATTTTTTGGTGAATAGTAACTTTTAAGTTCTTAATCGCGATTAGTGGTAATTAGTGTAGTTTAAGGTATAAATAATACATTAATAATATGAAATGACCTAGACACATGTCCCAACCTCATTGGTTGAGTCATGGCCGACCAAGACAAGCCATGGCCTAACTTGGGGACCCCATGGATCCACTTTTGTTGGGAAATAACATAAATTACTTTTTATTTAATGTTAAAGTGAAAATGACACTAACATAAATTGTTCTACTAAAACAATTTTTAATTGGGGTTATACAAGTACAAATTTTGATTATAAATAGTCATTGGAAAGCTAAAAAGATTTCCTACATCATAGTATTTGTTTTATAATTTTTAGACATTAAATAAATTAAAGTATTTATGACATAATAATGATGCAGCGATGACATCATTATTTGACGATTTAAATAAAATGAGAAGATAATGCAAAATCCGAGGCTTACACTTGTCCAAAGCCTATTGGATGAAGATATTTCGAAACCTTATCACCTTAGCCTCGAATTATATAGATGTGGGACCTTTAGAATCCGAAAAGCATTTTGAAATAATGTAACATTTCATTACTTTCCAAAAGTGCCCCTCCTCTCCACTTATAAAAGGCCCCCACCTCTCCCACCTTATTCACACCATCAAGCCATTTGGCTCGGACAACCTCTGCCCAAATACTCTCCCAACATTCCTTCCTTACTCCTAGAAACCTCACTTTGGGCAGAACTCTTCCCAAGGAAGCCTTTAGCTCAAATCAAAAAGAGTTACCCGATTTTGAGGTAATGTCTTTTCTAATGTTGTTTTGTTTTATTTTTCTTCTCCAACCCCCTAAACTCTTTTTATTCATTTCTTTTGTAACAACACCAGTATCCTCAATATACTAGGATGTTGTTATAAGAAGGATTCGAGCTACACTTACACACACCTACATCTAATGGTTAAAGAACATATGGTTTCTGTGGATGGCGAATTTCTGCCTCACGAAACGATGATTGTTCAACACTCATATAACACCTCCAAAGGTGGCCATTAAGATGTCACTATTTTTATATATGATATATAATATGTTTTTGTTTTACTTATGCTTCTGTATTTCTCATTTATGGCATACTTTATGATTTCCATTATGGGTAAAACGCGATAATTTCATTTTAGGAAGTGCGGACTACCGCCCCCTCAAAGTGATTTGAATCGTTAATGCCATGTGTGGGATGTATAAAGGATGGAGTAAATGGTATTATACACTATATTATACTGGAATTATATTATACATTTATATCATTATGATTTCATTCCATTAAATATGAAATTGAAATGAAAGTAGCGTTCATGCGTACGTACGGCTTACCGTCTCCATGAACGGTGCATTTCATTTCTTACCTCTAAATGTTACGTAATATTATAAATGAATGTATATACTGTATATATATGATATATATGATATCTACATCATTAATATAATTCTGGATATAATGGATATTTCACCACATGAACAACTTATAATTATAAGAAGTTTATTGTTGACTCATGTACCAAAGATCGACAAAACGACCGTTATTAACTTAAATAATTACATAATGTTCATAACATTGTAATAAGTGATATAAAAAGGATAATGAAATTGAAAATGGTTCTTAATAAGGTAGATATTAACTCTAGTTTATTATTCAGGAGGTTAAAGAACGGTTGAGTCAAGTCGGACACAAGGTATGGGAACTTCTTAACCCAATTTCCATTCTTTGGGTTAATCTCCTACTTTCAAATTATGTCATTATATTATTATGTCGTATCTTGTATTTGTACTTTATTTATGTGTACTTATAGTGAATACACATAATGTATCTATTTTATTTTAAAAATTATCTTTGTATGGGACTTCGTCTCAATCTCCTTTCGTTGAGGCATATTTTATTTTATACACAACTTTCTTTTATACGGTGTATAAACCCCTTTGACTTTTACGGTTATTCAAAAGGAATCTTTTTATACAAAGCGTTTTTCTAAACGACAAAAGGGAATGTTTTTCTTTCCGTACTTATGCGGCGACAACGACTTCTCCACCGCCGTGACCATTATTTGAGTTTCGGCTTCCTCTACAAGCCATCATTTTTTTAACGAAAAATAAATACAAAGTTTTAACTTTCTTTTATTTTGGTATTGAAAATGGTTTTGAAAGTGTTTTTATTATATCAATGTGTTGTTTTGATATCTTGTGATTGAAATGTGGAAATGTTATGTTTACATTATGCATGTTTTATGTGATACAATTATGTTATGGTTTATGATATGTTTAAACCTATTCATATGAGGAATGTATTGGACTTAATAAGTGACGGGTGGAGCCCGCTATAGCTCCTCGATGCATCGGCAGGTCTCATGAGACAACTAGACGTGGAATTGGCCGAGGCCCTTTCCCAATTTGATTTATGGTTTTGGCCGAGGCCTTAATCATTTTAGATGTCTTGGCCGAGGCCTTGACAAAATGTTTCAGAATGTCCGGCATTATACATTCCATCATTATGAAAGTGGTTATTGATATTGCATGTGATTATTCGACCAGTAGAATATCCATGTGAAGAAGTAAATGGCATTATCTCATTTTACTTTTGCCATATTATGTTGAAGTTCATGTTTAAAAGGCTTTTGTTTTAGTTATACATTGCCTTAAATGTTAATGTTTATTTATGAAAGCTTCCGCATTATTGTTATCCTTACTGAGCATCTGAGCTCACCCCTTTCAATGTTTTAATATTTTCCAGGATGTGAAGAAGTATTTTATGAATGACCTGCAGGGATAGTCGGAAGAGGATATGAGTGTGGACTATGGAGACTTTGTTATTGTAGTTTTTCACTTTTTGATGTAATGAAAGACTTATGAATGTATCTAGTGTTTCCAAGGCTACTAAACTAATCGGTCTTTCGAGACTTGATCCTTTGTGATCATGCCAATGTTACGAAGTAATGCACCGACTCTGGGTAGCTGGGGTCGGGGCGTTACAGTTGGTATCAGAGGCAGTTTAGTACTAACCTTGGAAGCTAGATTTAGATAAACTCTGATTAGAGCACATAGCCCAAAGATAGACTTTGAGGATTAGTATAGAAGAACTTCCTAGAATTTTAGTATTGTAGAGATGTTGTGAGTTTTCCGAGCAATACATCCCTGTCTGGATACGAGCAGGTAGAGGTGGCTCTGGCACAGATGTACCTAGGGGTAATACCCGAAAACACCGCTTTGAGCTAGACTCAAACGGGAACTGGTGCACGACAACGGGCCTTGCTGCACTCTTGGTTATGACACTCCCGGGGGATATGCTTAGGATAATTCTCATTTTCTTTACAAACCATTATGTAAGGTTTATGAGTACATACTTCCTCAAAGGAAACATTTCTTTTTATGATTATGGATTATATCCATAAATAGTTCAATTTATGTTAAGTATTATACAAGTATGGAATTATGTATTTTGATTCATAAACTAATCTGGATTATGCCATTGTTTAGAAATGGCGCCTAGTAGAAGGAATGGAAACTGTATCAATGCACGAACTCCGTGTAGGGATTGCCCTCCTGCTCAAGATAATTATTGTGGACCTGGAGATACAACTGGTGCTGATCAACTTATTACCATACTGGGACAACTCACGCAGGTTATGAATAACAACCTTACTCGTATGGAGCACCCTGATTCGCAACGTGGAGGATCAATGCTAGACCGTTTCATGAGGCAACAACCGCCAACCTTCAATGGGAGTACAAATCCTACAGTAGCTGAGCAATGGATAAATTCCTTAGAGAAAATATTCCATGCCTTGGGGAGTAGTGAAAGGGAGAAGGTTGTCATGGCAGTTTACCGCCTCACTGGAGATGCCGATCAGTGGTGGTCACTGATTCCAAACACAAAGGAAGATGATGACGTATCGAATATGGAATGGAGGGAGTTCAAAGAGCTTTTCTTAGAAAAATACTTTCCTCGTGACCATCGAGCAGATATGGAAAGGCAATTTCTGAGTCTGAGGCAGAAGGAGGATGAGAATGTCGCAAAGTATGAGGCTAACTTTACAAGGTTAGCGAGGCATGCTGCCGATTATATACGTAACCCAAGGAGTAAGATTGATCGTTTCTTTGATGGGTTAAAACCATTTCTCCGACGAGCTTTAGTATCACAATCCTTCTCATCATACGAAGATATAGTCTCATGTGCTATCAAGACAGAAAAGGAATTCTCTAAGTCTTATGACAACAAAGTAAAGCAAGAGAAGAAGAGAACGATGGAACAAGAGACAGATAAAGGGAAAAAGGGAAAGAAGGATTTTCCATTATGTGATAATTGTGGGAAGAATCACCCTGGTACTTGCCTAAAAGGAATGGGAGTCTGTTATAAATGTGGAGAAAAAGGTCACCAGGCACGTGATTGCAAGGGAAAGAAAGAGGCTGTCAAAGTTGAATGCTACAATTGTAGAGAAATGGGTCATTACGCAAATGAATGTCCTAAGCGTCAAGGAATCTTACCTCAGAAAAGGCCAAGGGATCAAGGACAATCTTATGCTATTACTACAGTTGAAGCAGAATAACTAATGTATTGATGCTTTCGGACTCATGGATTATATTCTGGTTATTAGAATAATGTGATCTATATAAGGATTGTACTGCAGTACTTGTTGGTTTCAGTAAGGTTTTAATATGATTAAGGTAATCATATTTTTAGTATGTGACAATAAGAGAAACTTTTCTTTGTTTGGGGAATCTGATGTTACAATTGATTTTGGAATTAAGAGACCTTTTAGAGAAAGTTTGGACAGAGGTATTTTGGATAACTATAAATGTTGGGATGGATTAAGTTGAACTTTGAATAGTATTGTTTAAGGTTAAAACTTTTCTGAAGATTATTTCTGGAATACTATAATACTATATTTTTAGAAAAAGGACAACCTGCAGGGTGGGGAATAACCCGTCGCGTCGGACACAGCTGCAGGAATCGAACCCACAACCATAGTGCGACAAGCCTTTATTTCCTACCACTAGCCTACAGGAAGTCCCTGGTTATTACAAAATCGTTTTACTAATCTAAATGGTATGTGTTAACATTTGGAACCTTATACAATTAGGATAAATAGAATATTTTTGAGTTCCGTTACCATTTGGAGTAAAAGTTGGGTTTGTGGTAAAAATTTATTAACGAATGAAAGTATACATAACAAGTATGTATATTCCCCTACGTTCTTAGTAAATCTCATAAATAAATTCCTCAACATAATAAAAGGTAACTTAAAACAAAAATGTTGTCGGTTAACTTTTCCAACTGGGGATTCAATGACCGTTTAACCAATCACAAGTTTGTGATTTTCTTATGGTTAAACTTTCTCCTAATCCTGTTTTCTATAACTCTCCATCAGACCTTGATGGTTTGTTTCTCCTCCATATCCATATTTTCATAGAATCCTAGAATGGGCTATATCGGGTGACCTTTGTACTTATCCTGCTTTCTTTTAATGTTATATATTTATTAACCTTATTTCCGATGTGGGTTTTCCACAAAGGTATTTTCTATTTTCAGCCTTTTATTATCAAAGAAAAATTTCAAATTGCGAGGACGCAATTTATTGAAGGAGGGGAGAATGTAACACCCCGAGCTTCCACGATACGCTTCTCATTCAATAATGCAATAGCTTGCATTGTACGCAACTTCGAGTTCTAACACACCGCAACTAATCAAAATAGCCGTTATGAATAGTAATAACCACTTTTTAAAATTATAGAAATTTTATATTTCAAAATGGACTTCATTTTTGTATTCGTAATATCGAAATTAGACTATGTTGAATTTTTGGTATTTTTCTGAGAACTTCTAATTTTTTATGAATAGTGAAAAATACATAAAAACAACTTTTTTAATCAAAATAATTTATACAGATAAATTATACTATTTAGTGGTTTTAAGGTATAATTAGAAAATATTTTTACCATTTTATCCAATGGTGGTCATTAGAATTAATTTAACATTGAAATTGGACATAAACAATTGCCAAACTTTTGATATAAATTGTTTCTTAAAAACACGCTATTTGTTGTAACAGCGGGAATTAATTATGAAATTAATTAATACAACTTAAATGTTTTGAATTTTGTAAAATAGACATCATTTTTGAATTCGGAATATCAATTATAGCTTAGGGTGAAATTTTGGCCTTATTCTGAAAAACTTCAATTTTTGATGAATAGTGAAACCACTAAGTGGTAGTTAAATAACTGATTTTTCGTTTAAATGAAATATTACAACTTCTGTGATTTGATTTTCAAAAATCCGACATACATGGTTGTCATTAAGAAGTAAAATGTGGTTCAATGAGATCAAAATAATTTTTTGGTGAATAGTAACTTTTAAGTTCTTAATCGCGATTAGTGGTAATTAGTGTAGTTTAAGGTATAAATAATACATTAATAATATGAAATGACCTAGACACATGTCCCAACCTCATTGGTTGAGTCATGGACGACCAAGACAAGCCATGGCCTAACTTGGGGACCCCATGGATCCACTTTTGTTGGGAAATAACATAAATTACTTTTTATTTAATGTTAAAGTGAAAATGACACTAACATAAATTGTTCTACTAAAACAATTTTTAATTGGGGTTATACAAGTCCAAATTTTGATTATAAATAGTCATTGGAAAGCTAAAAAGATTTCCTACATCATAGTATTTGTTTTATAATTTTTAGACATTAAATAAATTAAAGTATTTATGACATAATAATGATGCAGCGATGACATCATTATTTGACGATTTAAATAAAATGAGAAGATAATGCAAAATCCGAGGCTTACACTTGTCCAAAGCCTATTGGATGAAGATATTTCGAAACCTTATCACCTTAGCCTCGAATTATATAGATGTGGGACCTTTAGAATCCGAAAAGCATTTTGAAATAATGTAACATTTCATTACTTTCCAAAAGTGCCCCTCCTCTCCACTTATAAAAGGCCCCCACCTCTCCCACCTTATTCACACCATCAAGCCATTTGGCTCGGACAACCTCTGCCCAAATACTCTCCCAACATTCCTTCCTTACTCCTAGAAACCTCAATTTGGGCAGAACTCTTCCCAAGGAAGCCTTTAGCTCAAATCAAAAAGAGTTACCCGATTTTGAGGTAATGTCTTTTCTAATGTTGTTTTGTTTTATTTTTCTTCTCCAACCCCCTAAACTCTTTTTATTCATTTCTTTTGTAACAACACCAGTATCCTCAATATACTAGGATGTTGTTATAAGAAGGATTCGAGCTACACTTACACACACCTACATCTAATGGTTAAAGAACATATGGTTTCTGTGGATGGCGAATTTCTGCCTCACGAAACGATGATTGTTCAACACTCATATAACACCTCCAAAGGTGGCCATTAAGATGTCACTATTTTTATATATGATATATAATATGTTTTTGTTTTACTTATGCTTCTGTATTTCTCATTTATGGCATACTTTATGATTTCCATTATGGGTAAAACGCGATAATTTCATTTTAGGAAGTGCGGACTACCGCCCCCTCAAAGTGATTTGAATCGTTAATGCCATGTGTGGGATGTATAAAGGATGGAGTAAATGGTATTATACACTATATTATACTGGAATTATATTATACATTTATATCATTATGATTTCATTCCATTAAATATGAAATTGAAATGAAAGTAGCGTTCATGCGTACGTACGGCTTACCGTCTCCATGAACGGTGCATTTCATTTCTTACCTCTAAATGTTACGTAATATTATAAATGAATGTATATACTGTATATATATGATATATATGATATCTACATCATTAATATAATTCTGGATATAATGGATATTTCACCACATGAACAACTTATAATTATAAGAAGTTTATTGTTGACTCATGTACCAAAGATCGACAAAACGACCGTTATTAACTTAAATAATTACATAATGTTCATAACATTGTAATAAGTGATATAAAAAGGATAATGAAATTGAAAATGGTTCTTAATAAGGTAGATATTAACTCTAGTTTATTATTCAGGAGGTTAAAGAACGGTTGAGTCAAGTCGGACACAAGGTATGGGAACTTCTTAACCCAATTTCCATTCTTTGGGTTAATCTCCTACTTTCAAATTATGTCATTATATTATTATGTCGTATCTTGTATTTGTACTTTATTTATGTGTACTTATAGTGAATACACATAATGTATCTATTTTATTTTAAAAATTATCTTTGTATGGGACTTCGTCTCAATCTCCTTTCGTTGAGGCATATTTTATTTTATACACAACTTTCTTTTATACGGTGTATAAACCCCTTTGACTTTTACGGTTATTCAAAAGGAATCTTTTTATACAAAGCGTTTTTCTAAACGACAAAAGGGAATGTTTTTCTTTCCGTACTTATGCGGCGACAACGACTTCTCCACCGCCGTGACCATTATTTGAGTTTCGGCTTCCTCTACAAGCCATCATTTTTTTAACGAAAAATAAATACAAAGTTTTAACTTTCTTTTATTTTGGTATTGAAAATGGTTTTGAAAGTGTTTTTATTATATCAATGTGTTGTTTTGATATCTTGTGATTGAAATGTGGAAATGTTATGTTTACATTATGCATGTTTTATGTGATACAATTATGTTATGGTTTATGATATGTTTAAACCTATTCATATGAGGAATGTATTGGACTTAATAAGTGACGGGTGGAGCCCGCTATAGCTCCTCGATGCATCGGCAGGTCTCATGAGACAACTAGACGTGGAATTGGCCGAGGCCCTTTCCCAATTTGATTTATGGTTTTGGCCGAGGCCTTAATCATTTTAGATGTCTTGGCCGAGGCCTTGACAAAATGTTTCAGAATGTCCGGCATTATACATTCCATCATTATGAAAGTGGTTATTGATATTGCATGTGATTATTCGACCAGTAGAATATCCATGTGAAGAAGTAAATGGCATTATCTCATTTTACTTTTGCCATATTATGTTGAAGTTCATGTTTAAAAGGCTTTTGTTTTAGTTATACATTGCCTTAAATGTTAATGTTTATTTATGAAAGCTTCCGCATTATTGTTATCCTTACTGAGCATCTGAGCTCACCCCTTTCAATGTTTTAATATTTTCCAGGATGTGAAGAAGTATTTTATGAATGACCTGCAGGGATAGTCGGAAGAGGATATGAGTGTGGACTATGGAGACTTTGTTATTGTAGTTTTTCACTTTTTGATGTAATGAAAGACTTATGAATGTATCTAGTGTTTCCAAGGCTACTAAACTAATCGGTCTTTCGAGACTTGATCCTTTGTGATCATGCCAATGTTACGAAGTAATGCACCGACTCTGGGTAGCTGGGGTCGGGGCGTTACAATTCCAAAAATCCCTACCATATACCATAAATCCACACTTTCTGAATAAATCCTTCCAAGTAATCCTTTTTGTATAAACTAAAATAAGTTACCAGATTGAGAGGTAACGTCTTCTCTCAATATTTTTAGTTTCATTTCAATTATACACTCCCTATTCTCTTATTATTCTATGATTAAATAATAAAACCAGTATCCTAAATATAATATAATATTTTTTTGTTATTATTTCTACCTAAACTTACACACACCTCCATATAATGGGTAACAAACAGATTATTTCTGTGTATGGTGAACAACTGCCTCACAAAATGATGATTGTTAATTTTTCCCTTACCACCTATCATGGTGACCATTATGATGGAAAATATGTTATTTAATATTATATATGATATTTATTATGTATTAATACTTCTTAAATTATTTTATAACATATAAATTTAATAATTTACATTTTATATTAATACAATAACATTGTTTGAGAATGTGTGGAATACTGCCCCCTCAAAGTGATTTGAATCATTCACATGATACATGGAATGTATAAATGAGGGTTATAATTAAACATATGATACATAAAATATTTATATATAATATTTATTACACAATTAAATTTCTATAAATATATATATATATATATATCATTTTCTTTATTACCCTTTCACACACTAAAAAGTGATAACGTTATTCATGGACGTGTGGACTACTACCTCCTCGACATGATATGATTTATTCATCATCAAAAAGAATTTTATATATAAGTTTGTATGATTAAATAATATGTTATTTATTATATAATTATCATTATGGAAATATATTGTGTTACTTACCTTCTTTCCATAATGATCATTGAAAAATGGGAACGTTATTCATGCGTATGTACGAACTATTGTCTCCATGATTTTAATGATGATTCATTTTTTAAAACCATACTCAATGATTGATTTTAAAAATATAATTGATGAATAAATATAATAATTATATCTTTATTATTATTCTTTAGAAGTTATATAATTACCCCTTTGACCATAGTTGACAGACGAAAGTTGTTTTTGACATATAAACCAAATTTGGTCAAAACACCCTATGTAAATTTAATCGAATAAGTAGTTGTACACAACATCTTAATAATTGAAATAAAAGTGATTATAAATATGAAAAATTCTATGAAGAAATTATAAAATTAACATAAGTTTATTATATAGGAATTTAAAGGACGTTCACCTGAAAGGAAACTCAAGGTAAGATATTCTTGCCTCATTTTCATTCTGTGAGGCATACATAATTTTTGTGTACCTAATTTCTTATATATGGTATACATAATGCCACATTGACATATAATATCATAAATTATATTATTTGTATGGTATTTAAATTTTTTATTTAATTATTATTACCATTGGGTTTTCTAATTCATTTCTTACAACATTAGTATGTAATTCTCATCTCACTTTTTATATCCATGAGATAAATGTCATTTTCACCAGTTACATATTTTGTGTGGTGTATCTAATTTCCATTTGTATATATTATATAATGAATTAATTTATATTCATGATATTTAACGATTTAATTTAATATTAATATTTCATGAGGTTTATGATTCAAAAAATTTCAAAGTGGTATAGAACAATTTGGAATGTTTAAAGATTGTTTTCATCAACAATAACATTATTGATCTTTAAATGGTATTTCCATTCAAGGAAGTTATATAACTATTGTTCAATAAACCCTTTAACTATTATCTAGTTATTTATGACCATTTTTAATTTTAGTAACAATATTCAATTATTTTGTACTCAAAATGTTTTATACTATTTTTTTAGAAAAAATTGACTTTATTTCTCTCATTGGTTGGAGAACCTGTTTTATTCTAAGAAACATGTTTTACTAAAATAATTTAAAAAAATGTTTTCAAAATTTTTTGGTAAGTAAATTTTTTTCACTTTTTTCTTTTACCAATGTTTTAAAAAGAACCTTCTTATCTCTTTCTGAATGAAGCATTTTCTAACATTTTTCTGTACAAAAGGAATAGTCTTTTTACCTCATATAACTTGTATGGATTTACCCATTGTCATTTCTTTGAAGCATACTTTTCATGTTTAAAAGGATTATTTTTAATGAAAATTTATTCAAAAGGTCTTTTCAAAGGAAAATATTTTAAACTTTTTTTTCAAAATCAAAGGGTATTTTCCACAAGAATATTTTTAAAATTTATTATTTTATTTCATAAATGAAAACAACCCTCTATATTTACTCTACATGGTATTTTTTGTATTTATAAAATCCTTATTATTCTTATAGATGGATTAAAATTTAATTTGTTAATTATAGTATTCACATTCACTTCCTTGATTCATTCTTGAAGCCTCCTTGAAATATTCAATTTCATATGATCATTGTGCATTAAATGTCTCCTAATTATCCATACCATTTACCATGGATATTAATATTTTCTAAACCATATAATATTTTATATATGATGATTAAATGGGTAATTATTAATAAATCTATATTTTTCATTCAATATGGTTATTTTATAAGTCATATTAATTATTTTTATTATTAAATATGATGAAATCTTTGGAAAGGTAATAATGGGATGAGAACATACTTTATATAGATCATCGATGCATTAATAGGTTCTCATGAGAAGAATAGTTGTGCAAATGGGTTTATACCCTTAGTATTAAACCGTATTGTGATAGTTTTTTATGGTAATAGGTTTTCATGTGCCTCAGACGTGATTTCCATTAAGAATAAATTTCCCTTATACTAGTTTCAGTTATTATTAATCCATGAGAGTTTGTGTCGACATATCAATGGATATATTTTATTTCAGTTTATTGATTAAATATCATGTGTCTTAGTTTCATACCTTTCCATATTGATTTTTCTTTATCTAGTTATTTGAATTTAATGTGTTTTTAATTATTACCTTTCCATATTTTTTATATATTTCCTTATCATTTTATATCTTATATGGAATGTGAGTTCATTTATTTACCATGTCATGATTATTTTTCTCTTTAATTGATTATTTATTCCACTATAATTTTTACTTACTAAGAATTTGAGCTCACCCTTCATCATTTTCTTTAGAAAATAATCTTATAAGCATACTATGAAAGATATTCTGAGATTTACTAGATGCATTAGAGTTATACTTAAATTTATTTATTTAGAAAGAATAAATAATTATGTTATAATTAGTCTATTCATTTGTAATAAAAAACTCATTTATGTATCTGGTTTACCAAGACTATTAAACTGATTGGTCTTTTGGGGCTTGACTCCTTGTAATTATGATAATTTAATTGACAGAAGACACTATCTCCATGGTTTCTGGGGTTGGGTCTCTACATTTTTTCTTCTAACATCTCTAGTTTTCCACCAGAAAGGGAGGTAGAGTTTTTTATCAATTTATTGCCTCGTACACAACCAGTGATAATTCCTTCTTACCTCATAGCACCATCTAAAATTAAAAGGTTTAATACTCATTTGGATTATCTTTTAGATAAAGGATTTACTCACCTAAGTGAATTCACCTTGGGCAGTGCCAGTTCTCTTTTCTTAGAAATATTATACATCATTTCACCATTTTGTTGATTACTATAAACTCAATCGAGTTATTGTAAAGAAAAAAGTATCTATTTACATGTATTAATGAATTGTTTTACTAATTAAAAATGGTGGAAGTGGTTCTCGAAGATTTGTATTCGGTCTGGTTACCGTCATTTGAGAATAAAAAATATAATATTTAAAAAACTACCTTTCAGAGAAGGAATATCCATTATGAGTACCTTGAATAACCATTTAATCTAACCAATTCTCCAATAGTATTTGTGGATTTAATGAATAGGATCATCCATGAGTATCTTGATACATTTTTTGGGGTATTCATGGATGAAAAAGTTGTTTACTCTCTGTTCGAGGAGGATTATGTTCATCATTTGAGAGCAGTTCTGAAATTGTTGAGAAGCCCCTGACATTATGCCAAGATATTGAAATGTGATTTTTGGATATAGTATGTGAAGTTATTAGGACAAGTGGTGTCATAAAATGGTATTTTTGTTGATCCTAAAATGGTGAAATGTCTTATGATATTGTAGCAACCATGAAATGTTTTCAATATTCATAGCTTCTTGGGTTTAACTAGATATTATCGCTAGTTTATAAAGGAAATATTAAAGTTGATTTCTCTGATGATTGATATAACTCAAAAGGGGGTAAAGTTTTCTTGGGATGAGAAATTTTAGAGTACTTTTTTTGAGGTAAAATATATTTTGATAACTGCATAGGTGTTGACTCTTCCAAAGGTTGATCAAGGCTTTGTGGTCTTCTATAACGCATTAGGTTTAGGATTGGGATGTGTTCTTATGCATGGTGATCATTTAATTTAGTATATTTAATTTTATCTTAGGCCACATGAGAATAATTACTGAACCCATAACCTTTAACATGAAGCTATGATTCACACAATTAAGAGTTGGCGGCACTGCCTCTTCAGAGAAAGGTTTACTATGTATTCTAAACACAAGATATTGAGTTATATCTTCTATCAAAAGTATTTGAATCTCTACCATATGAGTTGTGTAGAATACCTTTAATATTTCCAATTTTACATTTACAATACCTTAGTGAAAGGTAATGTCATTTTAGATTATTTGAGTAGGAAATTTCAGACCCATGTTATGAAAGAATCATTAGAAGAGTAAAACTTGATAGCGCTTTTTGCATAGTTACATACTGGAGTCCAAGAATCAAGGGAAAAGGTTTCCTTGGACAGTTTTCAATTAACATTTGATCTTATTGAGTTGTTCCTTCAATAATAGATTCTTCATGATGAATTAATTATAATTAGATACTCTCTTTATGGTGGGGAGACCGTTTTTGAGTGGTTATTCTCCCCAGAGGGTATTCAATGTTATCATAATCATTTTTTTAGTACTGTTTTTGATCAAGAAAGTTGTGATGGGGGGTTTCTATAATGCCCAATGGTCTATGCACCTAGGATCCACAAATATGTTCTATAACCTGTGTAGTATATTTTGGTGTTCGAGTATGAGATGAGGTGTTTCTGATTTTTTCTCTTGTTATATTTTTCAACTATTCTAGGTCGAGCACCAAATGCCTTTGGGTTTGCTTCAACTACCTCCAGTGATGACATGGAACTGGTATAATATCTCTGTAGACTTTTTGGTTGGATAGATGCATACCCAGAGAAATAATAATGTGATATGTTTTGTGTTCAGTAGGTTGGGAAAATCAGATCACTTTATACCCATTCATGATACGACCAAAGTTAAGGAGTTGGGAAATCTCTATGTAAAAGAGATTTTTTGTTTTCATGTAGTTCCATATTCTATAGTCTCTGATTGGTTTTCATGGTTCACTTCTCATTTTTGAAGAGGCCTTCAAAAGGAACTGGGATCTCAGGTCTATTTGAGTATGGAATACCATCCGTAGTTAGATGTCCATACAAAAAGAGCTATACAAATTTTTGAGGAAATGATTCGCATCTGTGTTCTCGACTTTGGTGGATCTTGGGATGACCATCTAGGTATGGTTGAGTTTCCTTATAATAATAGTTACCTATCTTCAATCTAAATGTATCCTTTTGAGGTCTTGTATAGATAGCCTTGTAAAAAAATTGATCAAATATTGGCGAATGTTCCTTGGTTGAAATGATATTGGTTCAAGAAATGATAGCAAAGATTCAGTTTATTCATTAGAGAATTTTGATTGAATAGAGTTGGTATAAGTCTTATGCTGATCTTCACCGAAGACTATTGTAATTTTCAGTTAGTTGTCAGGGGTTCTTGAAATTTATACCCCATTTGGGTCATCAATGAATTGGGAGTTAAGGGAAGATTTATCCTCATTTTGTGGGAAATTTTGAGGTTGTCAAGCAGGTGGAGAAAATTTATTACGATTTATCACTCCCTCTATAGCTAACATTGATACATAACATGTTCCATGTATAACAGCTCCAAAAGTATCCTTTTTATCCATATCATGTTCTGATATGGTGTCATCTTGATGTTGAAATTGATTTATCTATGATGATTATCCAGTCAACATAGTTGATTCTAAAACTAAGGTACTTCATGAGAGAATGATACCTTTGGTTCGAGTGTGATGGAACCACGGTTCTAATACTTGTGAAACGTGTGAGAGGGAGGCACTGATTAGATATTAGTGGCCTCATATTTTTTATATGGAAGATTTATAACATGATTTATGGGGACAAAAAGTTTCTATGGTGGGGAGTTTGTAACATCCTGTTTTTATTTTTAGTTATTTTTTAACCCCTATTTTGATCATTCTTTGGATGGGTTTTGTTTAGGGGTGTTTTATGTGCAATTTTGAAAATTTTAAAGAGATATTGGGATGTATGCAGTTGGTGTATGGTTTTCCTAAACTTTGAACTCTACTAGTGAAAACTATGAAAACCTAGGCAGTGAGGGTTTGCATTGTTGGTTCACAATTTTACAAATTGTGCACCCACCAAGGATAAATTGTGAAACCCTACAGTAGGGGGTGCATGGTTTGTCTAACCACATGGACCTTCCTAGATAACTATGCGTTCATATTTTAATTAATTTGAAAATTGGTTAAAATCTATCATACCCCCTTTTAACACTCTCTCGGTCCTTACTCGACCTGGAATATTTTTTTAGGTTAGTGGATCTCTCAAGGACAAATTTTGGCTCCTCCAAAACTCTTCCAAGGTGGATAGAAGCTAGGTGATCTTCATTTTGTCCTTTCAATGAAATATTTAAATTATCATTCTCTATCCCCCGCTATATTTTTCTCTCCTCCCTAGGGTTTATTAGATCTATGTATTGTTGTAGGATCAAATCTTTGTGGTTTTAGATCTTGAATATAGGTTTGACTCACGGATCTTCACTATCGGCATTCTTAATTGGAGTTTCCCATTTAGGGATGTGTGATTCGTGATCCCATGATCCCAAGGTAGGTGGTTCTGTTTAATATTTTTCATTTTATTAACCCTAAATTTTTTGATTTAAATTAAATTACTTGATTTAAATTTAATTTATTTCAATTGGTTTGTTAAAAACCCAATTCCATTGAATTAGGGATTTGAATCAGATTTAGCATGAAATTGGGAAAAAACCTCATTTCCAATGAATTGGGGTGTGAATTGTATTTGATGGAAAATTAATTAAATTTAAATCGTGGAATGGAATTGGGAAAAAAATTGAAACTTATTTCAAATTTTATTTGAGAAAAATTGCTTAAATTGTTTTGATATAAATCCATTGGTTTTATCTTATAAAAAGGAATGAATTGATTAAAAATTCATTATGGTTTTTAAATGGAAATTGGTATATTAAAATAGGAAATGGGTTTAATTGTATTTGGAAAAATTTTGAAATAAATTTCACATTATTGATTGTTGTTTGATCATATCAAATCCTACGTAGTTTGTGAGTTATTAGGGACAAGTATTCTAGGATGGTAATACCCTAGTAACATATTGACACTTTATAACTCTCACATAATATTTTTGGTAGGTCTTATCCATAGTGGGATGTTGGTCAGTCCTCTTTGACTAATGTCAAAGGGATGTGTGTGCACATTTCCATTTTAATTACATAAGTGTGTGAGGATCCCATAACCTGGAACTATCATACCTGTTGGACGATGATCATGTTGCTTCCTTATGATTATTTTCATATAAATTTCATTATTCTAAACTAATTTACACTTTATTTATGAATTTATATAAAAATATTTATATAAAATATTTATTAATTCATTTGATTAAAGTATTTACATCATTTGAAATGTAAATCAGGAATTTTTTAAATATGCTTTTGAAATTACATGCCTTTGTATTTAAAATTTACATCTTTATTTGGTTAATTAATTGTGACATCATATTACAGAATCCTTGGTGAGACACTACTGGGATTTTAGCTCACACCCTACAAGTGGCTTCATATTTTTTTATATTATCTTCTTCCGAGTTCAAGGAAGGGTAAAGCGCCACTTTGAGGTGGTTCACAAATGATTTTTATGGTAAAGGGTTCTCTGGATTTCTATTTTGAAAAGTTTGATCATCATGTTTTATCACTTTATTTTTTACTATCATTGGTCAGGGTGTTCAATGGTTGTAGACTCTTTAATTTAGCAAAAATTTACTTAAGAGGATTAGATTTGTGGGTTTCTTCATGGGAATTTTATGTGATGATCATGTTCTTATCCATTTTGAAGATAGGAGAGACATTAATAAATCTTTATGAATATGGAAATGAATGATTTATGGGGATCAGATATAGGAATTTTATTGGTCTCCTTACATATCCGATAGATTCATCTCTTTTGTTTTTTAGGATTTAGGTGGCGTTTGAAGGTCTCCATGTCCATATCTTCTATTGCGATTCTTTGAAAGTTATTTTAATCTCTATTGGATATTCAATTAAATTATATTCTTCATATTCAATTATTTAATGGGTTTCAGTTGGTTGATATTTCATTCAAGTAGATATTTCTGATAAAATTCATCAATAGATTTCAATTAAAAACTGTAAGGAATGTTTCTCTAAATTGATTTTTTATGAAAGTATTCCTTTTTTATTTGAAATATCATAAATTAGTCACTTGGATATGGTTTTTCGTCATCCTAGCCTATCTTATAAATCCAAGACTAATTGATATGATTCTCTAGCATAAGATAGTAAGGAAATGGTGTTTTTTCAAATGATTTTTTGGATTTCCATGAACTGTATGGGTCTCTTGGTCTTCTTAAATAGTTTTTTTTAGACTTGGGAATCTCTAATATATTTCATAGGGATAACTTAGGTGTAACCCCTTTTCCATGCCATGAAATATTTCTCTCATGATTATCAGTAAACTAATCTAATTATGGAAATTAAAAAGTTATGTTTTTTTGATAAATCATATGATAAAATTGTTTCTAGAGTCTTTTTTTATCCCCCAATAAGTTCAAGTTTAGGATACCTTCAAGCCTTTATTGATCCTGGAAGATGTATTTCCTTCTTGAATAGCCTGAAGGCCTTCATTTTTTTATTTATTTTTTATAATCCCCCTTTAAAGGGATGAGGGGGAACCCTTACAAGGCTCGTAGGCTCAGAGATTACATAGCCTGTAGGCTTAGGATATTACATGACCCGAAGGTCTTAGGGAATTCAACCAAACTATCTACAAGAAACTTCCTCTCCCAAGCATCCGCATCGTGATAGTAGCTCTCCACCTTTGCATGTCCATCTGGCTAGACTTCCCGTGAAAGCATAGGCTAGTTCCGATGGCATAGCCATACCCTCTCATTCTGACAAATCCATTTGGCTGTACTTTGGTGATTGCACCTGCTTTGAATCCTCTTCTGGGGCTGTTCTTTTTTTGTAAAGTCTGTCTGGGACAACTGCATGTGTCTTGAAGGCCTTGAGGTGGCTCGAAGGCCTTAAAGGTGGCTTGAAATCCCTACTGACCTGAAGTCCTGGGTGGCCTGAAAGCCTTAAGGACTCCAAGCCCAAACCAATGGAAAATTTGAATACTTCTAACTACTATAGTACTGAATAGTTATTTATCCAGTGCCTGCTATAGTACCACACAATTTATAGTTCTGCTACAGTACATTCACGGTGTGCAATACTACTACAGTAACTGGAAATATGCCTCTACCTGGTTTTGAACCTGGGTCTTGTATATGCACTTAAAGATACCTCACCAAATAAGATTAGGATCATGTGCCTAGAAGATGTCTTTCCTAAAACCTTGATCCATATCTATTCCAAATGAAAGGTAAATTCTCTTGATTTTCTAGCCCAAACTTAAAGTTTATGGTTTCTTAATTCTTTTATTTTAGTAGCTTATATGGTGAATTTAATTGTGGACTTTCATACTCTTCTACCTCAATTTATAATCAATCCATATAACTTTTCAAAAACTCAAGATAGTAAAGTTAAAAATCTCCTGGTGAAGTAATATGGATTTATTTACAAATAAATAAAATCTCACCCCTGGAAAGATTACTCCTCACTTTCTAAACCTTTTAAAACTATACCATCAAATAAATATATGGTTTTGGTTATTCATAATGATAAATATAAAGAATAATTTGTGGATAATGTGGGATTATATCATAGATTTTCATTTTCTCTTAAGTTCTGATATATAAATAGAACAAACTATCTCTTCTATTAGAACAATGAAGGATGGTGAAATTTTCAAAAAATCAAGAAGGGGTCCAAGGAAGCATTTATAAAACAATAAATCATGGTTTCTAATGCAAATGTGGTTTTTTATTAAATTTGTGAACTCATTATGGATCGTTCTTGACAAATATTATATTCATACATACATACATATATTTTTGTTTTTATATGTTTATATAAAAAAATATTGTCATCTGCATATACAATCACTACTAAAAAATGAGATACTACTATAGAGCTATAGACATAATACACATGGACCATGTCTATGTGGGGAACTATAATTTTGTTTTATGCCCCGTCCATAAAATTTTCAATCTAATTCATTTACATTTATACTTATGGTATATTTAAAAAATATTTTATATTGATTTGTTTTATTATGGGTGGTTTTATATAAGGTTTTTTCATGGGGATATATAAGCATGACCACTGTTTATTTGGACCCTATTTTATTATCTAATAGATTTTTTATCCTTATTATGTAGTTCTTGAATATTAACCTTTTATCATGGGTGATCTAATGAATTTCATTGCTCTTGGATATGATTCTTTTCCTCAGTATTGATTTTGGTCTCTCCCTTTTGTGCAGATGGAATTCTAACACATGTCCCACCCATTGGGTCGTCTTCTATTAGGAAAACCTCTTATGCTATCTCCACCGTCCATGCGACTCTCATACCATAGTTTTGGCCACACCTTATGATGATTTTTTGTAAATCCATTATGACTCTGATGTACATTGATTCAAGGATTTATTTCATTCTAGATATTTTTTGTTCTTCGTTTCTCATCTTGTTCTTTGTCTTGAGAGCTCCTCTAAAGAGCTTCCCTTGATGCGCATAAAGGATATCTAAGAATAATATGGAAACAGGGGTTTCTCATCCATCCACACTGCCCTCTATCATATTATTACTACCTCCTACAATAAGAGGACTGATCCAATGGGGATTCAGTGGAGATCGACTTGAACTTGGGTCTCAGATGACTGCACACCAAGGGATATTTCAAATCAAGAATTTGTTTCATCATAAGCAGGTTATAGATTATGATTCTTGGCTTATTAAGAAATTTATATATTATGTAATTATTGGAAATTGTATCCTTCTTGGGTGTGTGTGTGAGTATGTATAAGAGTATATGGTGCGGACTCTACATGACAGATTTCATCACTACCACCTGGTTCAACAAGTTCAGCCTCCTTAGATAGTTTATATGGTAATCTTATTTTCTCTTTGAGTCAGTATTTATTTTTTGTTTTTTCTTAGTAATAAAATAACTAGTCTAGGTGGTTTTCTCATAATGCACGTAAGATCACACTGATGTGATGCATGTTATATCTTGGTGTTATCTTTTGTACATTTTCTTTCTATTCATTCTATTCTTGTGATTCCAATGGTTCTATTTTAATAAATTTATTTCGTTTTCATTTCATTAAAATTTAAAATTGACTATACCAAGTTTATAACCTAATTATATGAGTCAGTGAGTCTTGGATGTACTTGGGGACAACTGATTACCCCAAAAATTGGTATTAAAGCCTACTAAAATCTAAATAACACGCTCTATAAAGATTTATATTGATAAATTTTATGGTGAAAACGATTTTAACCAATAGATAATTAAAATTACCTCTCTTATAGATCACAATGAATTAATTTATGCCTTACTGGAATGAAAAATAAAGTGACCACCCTTTACCTAGATGGAATGACTGTTATCACCTATGTATATCTTCCTAAATAAAACCTTAGAAAATCTCGTAGCTTAATACTTTTATCTTTAGGAGATAAAGTTCTTAGAGAGGTTTCATATGAGTTGTATGCAATCGATGTATGGTGTAAACTTGAATCTCTTTATATGACCAGGACTTTTGTTGGTATATGGTCTAAAATTTAATCTATTTATATGACCAAGTATCTTTTTGGTAGATTATACAAAAAATGATATATATACTCTCAAAATACATTCTGGAATTATAGTCAGGATACACATTGATGAGTTTAAAAAAATATTTTTAGATATAGACAACATAGACATTAAATTTTTTAATGAATATCAATCCATAATAATGTTAACTTCATGAGATGATCCCTTTAATTTTATTAAGGATTCTATGAAGTATGGAAACGAAACCCTTACTCTTGAAGAAGTTAAATCTATTTTACTCTTCAAAGACATTCAATGTAACGCCCCGACCCCAGTTACCCAGAATCGGTGCATTATTTTAATAAATTGGCATGATTACAAGGAATCATGTCCCGAAGGACCGATCAGTTTAGCAGTCTTGGAAAATATATTACATACATGAATGTTGCATTGCACTTTAATACATAAAAAACAACATAAATAATCTTTATGAATGACATTATTTCCTTGGATTAACCCTACATATAAATCACAATACACTTCTTGGAATCCTGGAAAAAATAAAAAATAGAAAGGGGTGAGCTCAAATGCTCAGTAAGGGTAAAAAATACAGCGGAAACTTTCATAAAAAAGCATAAACATTTAAGGCAATGTATAACTAAAACAAAAGCCTTTTAAACTTGAACTTCAGCATAGCATGGAAAAAATAAAATGAAATAATGCCATTTACTTATTCAAAGGGATATTGTACTAGTCGAATAATCACATGAAATATCACTAAACACTTTCATAATGATGGAATACATAATGTCGGACTCTAATTTCTGTGTCAAGCCCTCGTGACAAGACCTATGGGATAACTATAACCGGAACCCAACCTGGAGAGCCTCTGTAACTAGACTCCATCTCAGAGAGCCTCTATAACCGAACTCCAACCGGGAGTTCCTCTAATAACCGGACACCAACCCGGAGTGCCTCTAATAACCGGACACCAACTCGTAGTGCCTCTAATAACCGGACACCAACCCGAAGGGTCTGCTATAACTGGACCCCAACCCAGAACAAACTAGTCCAACACATTCATCTTAAGAAGAGGATGAAATATAACATAAAAATTTGTATTAAACCTAGCATACAAAAATCCAAAACATTAATCATAAACCATTAATGGCATAAAAATAACTCATCCATAGTCAAACATATCAGAAAACCTTCAATACAATATGGAAGATCTGTATCATAATAAATCATCCTCAAACATGTTTAAAATCCATCAAAGGATGTTGAAATAGATGAAAATTATTTGTAAAACTCTTTGAGAGAAATATCCATTTTTCTTGATAACATTTAAAAGTCACACAATTTAGAAAATAAGACAATTAAAGAAATTTTTGAATCAAAGTGTCCCATACCACTTTGAAACTTTTGAAAGGAATTAACATTTTAAAAAACATTCATGTCTATATAAATAAATCCTTAAAAACCATTTTGAATACATGGACATTAATGAGAAATATTTAGAAGAATAAATATTTAAAACATTTGAAATGAGGTTTTAGTAAAAATTCACTTAAAATAATCCCTTTTAAAACTTATTCATTAAACATGGACATGGATAATAAATATGTCCCAATAGATATTTACATAAAAACAACCTCGGATAATGAAGAGATTGTGAAATAAACTCTTACCAATTTGGTAACTTATGAAACATACACCCCATGAAAGAGGTATCATAAAATTAATATGTAAATAAAAATAAATTAAAGTTTATTACACAAAGAATACAATTATGGGCAGTATATACTCTACATAAAAAGTAATAGTGGCACTATGGCATGAATCTCACGGAAATAAGGAGTGAGATGAAAACCCCTTACCTTGTACTTTTCCATGGTTGATGGTAGGCTAACCTCCTGTATAATGGTGAAATAATTTTTATTAAATTATACAATAATCATATATATTAATATGATATCATATATTATCTTTTAACATTTCTTTGTTAATAAAATCTTTGTATTATCGTCGTTTTGGGTGTTAACTTACTCGTTTTCTTTTATATGTTTTGTTACATAAGTCGTGTTTGTTATCAATAGGTTGTATCATATTCATATCCAGAATTATATTAATTCTTTAAAAATTATTTTTAACCATCAAATTAAAATTATTCTTGAATGGATATGATGGGGAATGAATCTCATCGCGTTCATGGAGATGGTAGTATGTACGTACGCACGAGTGACAATATCATTGTTTTGATATTAAAATAATATATAATTGGGTAGTATATTATATAAACAGAATCATTATCATGTTATATTTATTATTTACATGAATCAATCATCATTATTATACCCATACAAATAATAATGTATTGAATAACAATTACACCATGACGTGGAGACTGTAAGCCGTACGTACGCATGTATGGTGACATGTCATTCAAGGGATGGATAGAATAATGAATATGGTTGTACCATATTTAAAATAACATAATAGTATATAGGAGATACTAGATTTATTATTTTATAATACAAATAACAAAGAAAGAAGAAGTTGAAGAAGAAAGGAACTTTAAAGAGGGTGGTGAAGACGTTACCTCCTCTTCGGGTTCTTCCTTTTGATTTGATCAAAAGGGCTCATTAGGTTGGATTTATGATCAAAATAAGGACTCTAGGTTGAAGTGAGGGAAGTTGGGAGGATATTTGGGCAGGTTTTGGCCATACCAAAAGGCTTTGAAGGTGTGAAGAATTGGTTAGAAGTGGTGTCCTTTTATAAGGGGGAGGAGGGGCTCTTTAGGAAAAACTTAAAGTATTATTTTATAATAAATTCATATTCGGTCTCTAATGGCTCGAAAGTGTATTATTAAAAGTATAAGGTGTGTATGGGTCTAAATACTTTCAAACAATTGATTTTATATAGGTTTGGGTTATTATACTAACCTTTTCTTTTAGTTTTAACTCTTAGTTAATTAGTTTGACACTTACCATGTCACTTTGTATTTTTATATTATATAGTAAATAAACTTACTATATACATCCAAGCGACCCAAAAGTTGTCCATTAATGATACAAAAATAATTATATAAGTCCTTTGGCCTAACATTTTATTTTTAGGAATTAAATGTCAATTAATAATATAATATTTGTTTTCAAAACTCTTTTAAGTCAATTTTGACACTATTGGGTATTTTGTTTTTGATAAATTCATAACAGCATTATTACTTCGATACTAATTCATTTAATAAACTATAAAATGTCATATTAACCTATTAAATTAATTTAAATCATTAAAAGTCTCAAATTATATTTATTTGGGTATTTATAATATCAATTATTTTAATATTTCACTAATAAGGTAATTACTTCATTATCATTGTGTCATAAATAAATTATATTATTTAATGTATAAAAATTATAAATAAAATATAATTATGTAGTAGATATTTTTATATTTCTAATGAATAATTATAATTGAAAATATAACATATATAACCCTACGTAAAAATTGTTTTTCTAAAAGATATAAGCTTATATCATCTTTGTATTTACTTTAACTTAATTAATATAAAGTGTCCCTATCACCTACAATTGGCCCCATGGGGTCCCAAAATAGACCCAAAGATGCCCATGGTAGGTCATGTATCCAAAAATAAGGTTAGGCCACGTTTTAGGGTAATTTATCATTATTATAATATTATTTTTTACCCTTAATTACCGGATTTACCCTTTAACCATGGTAAATAAAAATATTTACGGAAATAATTATTCAAAATGTATAAAATTAAAAGTTACCTATTTTCAAAATTTGGACATAATTATTCCAAATATGGAATCCATTTTTCCAAATTGAAAACACAGAAGTGGCAGAAATTAATTTAAAATTAATTCCTACTGTCAAAACAAAAAGAGTGTTTTTAAGATATAATAACTATAAAAAGATTGACACTTGTTTTTGTCCGGTTTAAGTGAGAAATTATGTCCAATGACCAAAATTGTATTAAATGGTAAAAATATATTATAAATATACTTTAAAAACACTCAAATTAATAATTTATCACAATTAATTATTTTGATTAAAAAAGTTGTTTTTAATTAAAATTTAGTAATTTTCACTATTCATCAAAATATAAAAGTTATCCGAAAAGTACCAAAATTTCACCCTAGGCTAAATTCGATATTCCGAATCCAAAAATGAAGTCCATTTTAAGAGTTAAAATTTATAAAATTTAAAAAAGCGGGTACTACTATTAATAACGGCTACTTTGATTGGTTGTGGTGTGTTAGAATCTCGAAGTTGCGTACAATGCAAGCTATTGTGTTATTCAAAGGGAAACATACCATGGAAGCTTGGGGTGTTACATTATCTCCTCATTAAATAAATTAAATCCTCATAATTTGAAACTGTTCTTCAAAAATAAAAGGTGGAAAATAGAAAATACCTTTGTGGGAAAACCCACATCGGAAATTGGGTTAATAAAATTTAGACTTAATAAGAGGAAAAGAGAAATGAAAGGGTCACCAAAAAGTTATGATATCGATTTTGAGAAAATTGGTGGCAATTAGAGACACCTAATTGGAGGAAAAATGTAAATATTTATAGGGAGTTATTGAGGTCATCAATCACAAACAAGTGTAGAATTGAGTGCCTCAAAGACATCAATCTATGATGATTTAAAATATCATCAGTTCAACAAAACGTAAGGTATTAGGATAACACATTTTTGGTCTTAATATCCCTTCCCTAAAGAATTAATTTCTTCATAGAATAAGATAAATATATATATATATACATCATGACAAGTAGATTTTTCATCCTTCAACTAATTTCTACCACAAACTCATCTTTCACTCCAAAAGATTATAGAACTCAAAAATATTTTATCCTAATAGTATAAGGATCCAATCATTAACATATACCATTATAATGAAAAAAAATTAATAACTAGGGGCTTCTTGTAGGATAATGGTAGGTAATAAAGTCCTGTCGCACTACGGTTGTCAGTTCGATTCCTGCAGCTTTGTCTGACGCGACGGGTTATCGCCCGACCTGCAGGTTATCCTTTTCCTAAAACTATAGTATCATAATATTCCAAAAATAATCATAAGAAATGTTTTAACCTTGAAAATTACTATCCAAATTTTAACTTAATTCATTCCAAAACATTATAGTTATCCAAAGTATCTCTGTCCAGACTCTCTGTAAAAGGTATCTAAATTCCAAAATCAATCGCAACATCAGTTTATCCAAATAGAGTAAAGTTTCTCTTATTCTCACATACTGAAAATATGATTACCATAGTAATATTAAAACCTTAATTAAAACAACAATTACTGCAATAAAATCCTTATATATTTCATGTTATTCTCATAACTAGAATATAATCCTTGAGTCCAAAAACACAAATACATTAAATATTTCTCTTCAACTGTAGTAATAGAATAATCTTCGCCTTGATCCCTTGTCCTCTTCTGAGGTAAGATTCCCTGATGCTTATGAAATTCATTTTCATAATGCCCCATTTATCTATAATTATAGCATTCAACATTGACAGCCTCCTCCTTTCCCATGCAATCACGAGTCTAGTTACCGTTTTCTCCACATTTTTAACAAACTCCCATTCCTTTTCGGCAAGTACCGAGGTGTTTCTTCCCACAATTTTCACATAATGGAAAATCCTTCTTTCCCTTTTCCCTTTATCTGTATCTTTCTCCATAGTTCTCTTCTTCTCTTTCTTTACTTTATTGTCATAAGATTTAGAGAATTACTTTTCTGTCTTGATAGCACATGAGACTATATCTTCGTACATTGAGAAAGATTGTGAGACTAATGCTCGACAAAGAAATGGTTTTAACCCATCAAAGAAATGATCAATATTACTTCTTGGGTTAGGTATATAATCTGCAGCATGCCTCGCTAACCTTGTAAATTTAGCCTCATACTTTGCGACATTCTCATCCTCCTTTTGTCTCAGACTCAGAAATTTCCTTTCCATATCTGCTCGATGGTCACGAAGAAATTATTTTTCTAAGAAAAGCTCTTTGAACTCCCTCCATTCCATATTTGATACTTCATCATCTTCCTTCATGTTTTGAATCAATGACCACCATTGATCAGCATCTCCAGTGAGGCGGTAAACTTCCATGACAACTTTTTCCCTTTCGCTACTCCCCAAGGCGTGGAATATTTTCTCTAAGGAATTTATCCACTGCTCAGCTACTAAGGGATTTTTAATCCCATTGAATGTTGGCAGTTTTTTCCTCATGAAGAGATCTAACAATGATCCTCCACGCTGCAGATCGGGGTTCTCTATATGGGTAAGGTTATTATTCATAACCTGAGTGAGTTTTCCCAGTATGGTGATTAGCTGATCAGCAGCAATTGCATAACTAGATCCACTATAATTATCTCGACCAAGAGGGAAATCCCTACATGGAGTGCGTGCATTGATACAGTTTCTATTCCTTCCACTAGGTTCCATTTCTAAACAATGGAATAAACTAAATCAGCTTATGAATCAAAATACATAATCCCATACTTGTAAAACACTTAACATAAATTTAACTATTTATGGATATAATCCATAATCAAAAAAATGTTTTCTTTGAGGTGGTATATACTCATAAATCTTTCATTGTTGTTTGTAAAGAAAACGATAATTATCCTAAGCATATCCCCCAGGAGTGTCATAACCAAGAGTGCAGCAAGGCCCATTGTCGTGCACCAGTTCCCGTTCGAGTCTAGCTCAAAGTGGTGTTTTCGAGTTTTACCCCTAGGTACATCTGTGCCAGAGCTGCCTCTACCTTCTCGTATCCAGACAGGGATGTATTGCTCGGAAAACTCACAAAATCTCTACAATACCAAAAATCCTGGAAGTTCTTCTATACTAATCCTCAAAGTCTATCTTGGGGCTATGTGCTCTAATCAGAGTTTATCTAAATCTAGCTTCCAAGGTTATTGCTAAACCTCCCTCTAATACCAACTGTAACGCCCCGACCCCAGTTACCCAGAGTCGGTGCATTATTTTAATACATTGTAATGATTACCAGGAATAAAGTCTTGAAGGACCGATCAGTTTAGCAGTCTTGGAAAATAGATTACATACATGAATGTTATATTGCACTTTAAGACATACAAAACAACATAAATAATCTTTAGGAACGCCATTATTTCCTTGGATTAACCCTGCATATAAATCACAATACACTTCTTGGAATCCTGGGAAAAATAAAACATAGAAAGGGGTGAGCTCAAACGCTCAGTAAGGTTAAGAAATACAGCAGAAACGTTCATAAATAAGCATAAAAATTTAAGGAAATGTATAACTAAAACAAAAGCCTTTTAAACTTGAACTTCAGCATAGTATGGCAAAAAAAATGAAATAATGATATTTACTTATTCACATGGATATTCTAATAGTCGAATAATCACATGAAATATCACTAACCACTTTCATAATGATGGAATTCATAATGCCGGACTTTAATTTCTATGTCAAGGCATTGTGTTAAGACTTATTGGATAATTGTAACCGGAACCCAACCCGGAGAGCCTCTGTAACTGGACTCCATCCCAGAGAGCCTCTGTAACCGTACTCTAACCCGGAGTGCCTCTAATAACCAGACACCAACCCAGAGTGCCTTTAATAATCGGACACCGACCCAGAGTGCCTCTAATAATCGTACACCGACCAGAAGGTTATGTTGTAACTGGACCCCAACCCGGAATATACTAGTCCAACACATTCATGTTAAGAAGGGATGAAATATAACATAAACATTCATATTAAATCTAGAATACAAAATTCCAAAACATTAATCATAAACCATTAATTGCATAAAAATAACTCATCCATAGTCAAACATATCACAAAACCTTCAATACAATATGGAAGATTTGTATCATAATAAATCATCATCAAACAACTTTAAAATCCATCAAAGGATGTTGAAATATATGAAAATGATTTATAAAACTCTTTGAGAGAAATATCCATTTTTCTTTATAACATTTAAAAGTCAGAAAATTTAGAAAAGAATACATTTAAATAAATTTTTGAATCAAAGTGTCCCATACCACTTTGAAACTTTTGAAAGGAATTAACATTTTAAAAAACATTCATGTCCATATAAATAAATCCTTAAAAACCTGTTTGAAGACATGGAAATTAATGAGAAATATTTAGAAGAATAAATATTTAAAACATTTGAAATGATGTTTTAGTAAAAATTCCCTTAAAATAATCCCTTTGAAAACTGATTCATTAAACATGGACATGGATAATAAATATTTCCCAGTAGATACTTACGTAAAAACAACCTCGGATAATGAAGAGATTGTGAAATGAACCCTTACCAATTTGGTAACATATGAAACATACACCCCATGAAAGAGGTATCATACAATGAATATGTAAATACACATAAATTAAAGTGTATTACAAAAAGAATACAATAATGGGTAGTACATACACCACAAAAAAGGTAATAGTGGCAATATGGCATGAATCTCACAAAAATAAGGAGTGAGATAAAAACCCCTTACCTTGTAATTTTCCTTGGTTGATGGTAGGTTAAAATCCTATATAATGGTGAAATAATTGTTATTAAATTATAAAATAATCATATATATTAATATTATATCATATATTATCTTTTAACATTTCTTTGTTAATAAAATCTTAGTATTATCGGTGTATTGGGTGTTAACTTACCCATTTTCTTTTATATGTTGTGTTACATAAGCCATGTTTGTTATCGATAGGTTGTATCATATTTATATCCATAATTATATTAAGTCTTTAAACATTATTTTTAATTATCAAATGAAAAATATTCTTGAATTTATACGATGGGGAATGAATCTCATCACGTTCATGGAGACGGTAGTCCGTACGTACGCACGAGCGACAATATCATTCTTTTGATATTAAAATAATATATAATTGGGTATTATATCACATATAAAGAATAATTATCATGTTATATTTATTATTTACATGAATCAATTATCATTATTATACCCATCCAAATAATAATGTATTGAATAACAATTACACCACGACGTGGAGACGGTAAGCTATGTGTACGCACGTATGGTGACATGTCATTCAAGGGATGGATAGAATACTGAATATGGTTGTACCATATTTATAATAACATCATAGTATATAGGAGATACTGGATTTGTTATTTTAGAATATAAATAACAAAGAAAGTAGAAGTTGAAGAAGAAAGGAACTTTAAAGAGGGTGGTGAAGACGTTACCCCCTCTTCGGGTTCTTCCTTTTGATTTGATCAAAAGGGCTCCTTAGGTTGGCTTTCTGATCAAAATAAGGCCTATAGGTTGAAGTGATGGAATTTGGGAGGATATTTGGGTAGGTTTTGGCCGAACCAAAAGGCTTTGAATGTGTGAAGAATTGGTTAGAAGTGGTGTCCTTTTATAAGGGGGAGGGGGCTCTTTAGGAAAAACTTATAGTATTATTTTATAATAAATTCATATTTGGTTTATAATGGCTCCAAAGAGGATTATTCAAAGTCTATGGTGGGTATGGGTCGAAATCATTTCAACCAATAGATTTTAGACTGGTTTGGGTCATTATATTAACCTTATCTTTTATTTTTAACTCGTAGTTAATTAGTTTGACACTTACCATTTCACTTTGTATTTTTATATTATATAGTAAATAAACTTACTATATACATCCAAGAGACCCCAAAGTGGTCCATTAATTATACACCAATAATTAAAGTCCTTTGGCCGAACCTTTGATTTTTAGGAATTAAATATCAATTAATAATATAATATTTGTTTTAAAAATCTTTTATGTCAATTTTGACACTATTGGGTATTTTGTTTTTGATAAATTCATAACAGCATTATTACTTAGATCCTAATTCATTTAATCAACTATAACATGTCCTATTAACCTATGAAATTCTTGTAATTCATTAAAAGTCTCAAATTATATTTATTTGGGTTTTTATAATATCAATTATTTTAATATTTCACTAATAAGGTAATTACTGCATCATCATTGTGTCATAAATAAATTATATTATTTAATGTCTAAAAATTATAAATAAACTATAATTATGTAGGAAATATTTTTATATTTCTATTGAATATTTATAATTGAAAATATAGCATATATAACCCTATGTAAAAATTGTTTTGCTAAAAGATATAAGCTTATGTCATTTTTGTATTTATTTTAACTTAACTAATATAAAGTGTCCCTATCACCTACAAGTGGATCCATGAGGTCCCAAAATTGACCCAAAGATGCCCATGGTCGGACATGTATCCACCAATAAAGTGAGGACACGTTTTAGGGTAATTTATTATTATTATAATATTATATTTTTACCCTTATTTACCGGATTTACCCTTTAACCATGGTAAATAAAATATTTACCGAAGTAATTATTCAAAATGTCTAAAAATAAAAGCTACCTATTTACACAATTTGGACATACTGATTTTAAATATGGAATCCATTTTTCCAAATTCAAAATACAGAAGTGTCAGAAATTAATTTAAAATTAATTTATGCTGTCAAAACAAAAAGAGTGTTTTTAAGATATAATAACTATCAAAAGATTGACACTTGTTTATGTCTGATTTAATTGTGAAATTATTTCCAATTACCAACATTGTATTTAATGATAAAAATATATTATAAATATACTTTAAAACCACTAAAATTCATAATTTATCACTAGTAATTATTTTTATTAAAAAATTCGTTTTTAATTAAAATTTAGTAATTTTCACTATTCATCAAAATATAAAAGTTATCCGAAAAGTACCAAAATTTAGCCCTAGGATAAATTTGATATTCTGAATACAAAAATGAAGTCCATTTTGAGAGATAAAATTTATAAAATTTAAAAAAGTGGGTATTACTATTCATAATGGCTACTTTGATTGGTTGTGGTGTGTTAGAATCTCGAAGTTGCGTACAATGCAAGCTATTGCATTATTCAAAGGGAAACTTACCATGGAAGCTTTGGGAGTTACATTAAAAGTAAGATTAGTGTTAAAGATGAGGTAGAGGGTCTGAACATTAAGGTTATAAGTGAGTCTTGGGGTAGGTGAAAGGAAAGGGATAATTCCAAGAAGAAGAAACATAAATCCAAGAACAAATTAATAAAGTGTTTTCAATGTAAGAAACATGGTCACATTAATAGGAACTTCCCTTATAAGAAATGTGAATATAGAGACAATATTAATGGCCATTATATATTATTTGAGAATTATTTTCACACTTCCTCTGTGTTAAATATTTCAGATATTTCCATCTCTGGTGAATGGATCCTTGATTTGGGGTGTTCATTCCACATGTGACCTAGGAGGGAGTACTTCACTGAGTTGAGGGAAATTATATCTGTAGTTGTGTATCTAGGGAGTAACAAGAGTTGTCACATTATGTTAATAGGCTCAATTTCATTAGAGACTCATAATAGGACTGTTAAAACTCTTATGAAGGTTTTGTGGGTACCCATATATAAAATAAAGCTTATTTCCCTAGGATTCCTTTTCTAGAAGGGATATACCTTTAGGTCTAACTTTGGGAGTCTTAGGATTTCCCAAGTATCTATCACTATCATGAAATTAAATATTTAATAATGGCCTCTATTTGTTATATGTTAAGTTTTATATAAGTCATTTAAATTCCTCTTGCGATTTAGATATAGATTGAACCACCCTTTAGCATAGAAGGTTAGGTCACGTTAGTGCCAAAGGTCTTGACGGACATAGAAAATGGGGGATTTTGAGTAATTTAACTCCCAGTATTCTTCTTTTCTGTGAGGATTATGTAAATTTAAAATCCATAAGAGTCAGTTTTAGTAGGTCTATGTATAAGGAAAAAGAACCCCTTGAGTTTTTCCACTCTGAACATTTGGGGTCCTTCTAGGGTCACCTCCCATGGTGGAGTCTTGTACTTTGTATCCTTCATTGATGCTACAATAGGAAAGTTTGTATTTACATAATAAAACATAATTCAAGTTCCTTTTAAACTTTTAGTAAATGTAAAGTTGGGGTAGAAAGTTAATTTGGTAAAAAAACTCAAAGTATTAATAATTCATAACGGTTTAGAATATTTTTCCACTAAGTTAATAGAATTATGTGAATTTGAGGGAATAAAGAGATACCGAACTATTCTGGAAACACCACAATAGAATGGATTAGTATAAAATATGAATAGAACTATCCTAGTAAGGGTTGGGTTCATTATTTCCCATTCTAAACTCCCCAGGTCCTTTTGGGTCGAGGTTTCCTCTACAAAAGTCTACATGATAAATTGTTGTCCATCTTCTATTAGTTATTTTAAAACACTAGAAGATATTTGGATATTTGCACCTCCGATTTGGGAACAACATGGGATTTTTTGTATCTATAGATTATTCTCATAACCAAACTGAGAATATTTCTCCTAGGTTAATGAAGTGCATATTCATGGGTTATCCAAATGGTGTTAAGGGGTATCATCTATGGATAGATAAACCAGGTTATCAAAAGTGAATAGTAAGCTGAGATATAGTTTTTCATGAGTATAGTCTCTTGAATAATAAAGGAATAGAATCTATAGATTCCTCTAATTAGGATGGATACTCCTATTGACCTCCTACACCTATAGGTGTTGAGATTCCTTTGGAATCTAGAGACCAGTCCCAATATGCGACTGATTTGGCCCCTATCATTCTCCAGAATCAAGGTGAATCTGGTTCTGATTCAGATTTTGAACCTGAAATAGAAGAACCAGATAATCTAAGAGATTATCAACTCACCTGAGATATATATAGAAGAGCGATTAAGCCTCCATACTGTTTTAATCAGGATGATATATTTTCCTTTGATTTTAATATTCCTCAAGGTTTGTTTAATGATGAACCTAAATCCTATATAAAATCTCTCAAGTACAAAGAATCCACTAGATGGTTATCTTGTATGTAAGAAGATATGAATTCACCCCTTTAAAATAGCACTTGGGTTTTTTATCTGTACCAAATAACTTTAATATTATGGGTTCTAAGTGGATATATAAGAATAAGAAAAACAATTTTGGATAAAGTAAAGTCAAATTCAAAGCCCAAATAGTTTCAAAAGGTTTCCTTCAACGTGAAGTTATTGATTATAGTGATATTCCTCCGCAATTATTAATTAATCACTTATAAGAATTATTCTTTCTTTTGCTGCCAAGTTCGATTTTTATATTGAACAATTAGACATAAAAATAGATTTTTTTTCATGGTACCCTTGATGAAACAATTTATATGAATCTAATTAAAGTATTTTAAATTTGTTCAAACCTAATCATGTTTTCCTTCTTAATAAGTTTTTATATAGGTTTAAATAGTCTTTTAGAAAATGGTATAAAAGGTTTGAATCTTTTATGATTGAAAATAATTTTTTCATAAGTTTAACATATGTGTACACATTAAATATGTGAAACATGAATCTATTTATATATTATTGTATGTTGATGACATGAATTTAATCTATAAAAATATGAGGATTATAATTTTTTTCAAGATCCAATTGAACTCGATCATTGAAATAAAATACTTAGGTCATGCTAATCAAAATTTGGGCATGGACATAATTATAGATAGGAAGGCTCGAACCTTTCACTAATCATAGTTATCCTATGATAAGAAGGTATTAAAAATATATCTCTTTGATAACATTAAACACGTGAACATTCTTTTAGGAAAACATTTTAAATTGTCTTTGGAGCAGTCCCTTAAAAATAATGATGATGTTTCCTTTATGAATAAGATTTCATATTCTAAAGTGCTAGGATGTATTATGTATTTTATGATCTGTTCTAGACCATATATAACATTTGGTGAATGTTCTTTGATCAGGTTAATGGGAAAACCTGGTAAGCCTCACTAGCACACTTTTAAGTGGTTCCTCTGGTATGTATCTATGTCTACTAAATTGTGCATTCGATATGGATTAAATGAAAGTTTTAGTAATGAAATTGATGGTTTTGTTGAATCAGATTATGCTACAAATATTGACACTCAAAAACCACTCAATGGTCTTTTATTTCTTGCATATGGAGGACTGGTCTCTTGGAAGTGAATCATACAATTAGTGGCTTCCCTCTCTACCACTTTGGAAGAGTATATATCCATGACAGAATCCATCAAGGAGGATATATGGTTGAAATATTTTATTTATGAGTTGTTTTTATCTACTAAAATAATAGTGGTTCACTATGATAGAAAATCCGCATTACATCTATATAAGAAATATTTATTTCATGGTAGGTCAAAGCACATTGACATTAGACTTCATATTTTAAGGAAATTATAGAATATGGGATGGTGAGTGTCACTAAGATACCCACATGGGACATTCCGGATGATAGTTTGACTAAGTTTATACCATTTTCAAAGTTTATGTACTTCCTTAAATTAATGAACATGGTCCCAATTCTATAACTTATGTTTCAATAACACCATGCTAAAATTAATTTAATTACACATTGGATAATTTTTGTTTTATTCCACTCCCATAAATGTTGCAATTTAATTCTATTATGTTTCCCTCATTGTCTATTTACAAAGGATTTTATATTAATATGTTTTATTATTGGTTTCTATTTTCATGGGGTATTTCATGGGTATATATATGCATATCCACTCTTTATGTGGTGCCTATTTTATTCTCTTATGAATTTGTATCCTCACTATGTAGAACTTGAATATAGACCATTGATCATGGGTGATCTAATGAATTTCATCACTCATGGTAATTCTTGTTTACCTCAGCATTGATCTAGATTTCTATCTTTTGTTCCAATAGAATGGTGACACATGTCCTACCAGCTGGGAAACCTTCTATTAGGTGAACCGCCTATGAAATCTCTGTTGTCCATGTGAATCTGATCCCATAGTTCTGACTGCACCATCTAATGATCTACTGATAGTCTATTATGACTTTACTATGCATTTATTCAAGGATTGATTTCATTCTCGAGAGTTTTGGTTCTTTGGTTCTCATATAGTTATTCATATTGAGAGATCCCATAGAGAGATTCCATTTCTTCATAGAAAGTATCTCAAAAAAGAAGAGGAAAACATGGTTTTCTCAGCCATCCGCACTCCCCTCGATCATGTTTGTACAACCTCCTCCAACCGGTGTACCTATTTAGTGGAGATTAAATGGATATCGACTTGACCTTGGGTATGGGATTATTTCACACCATAGGAGGTTTTAAATCTTGACTTATGTTCATCATAACCAGGTTATAGAATATGATTTTTGGTTTTGTAAGCAATTTATATTTCCATTCGTGATTGAAATTGTATCCATCTTGGGTGTGTGCATGAATATTTCAAGTATTAGAAGATGCTGACTCTACATGATAGATTTCATACCTCCACCTAGTTTAACAAGGCTGGACTCCCCAAATAGTTTCTCATGTTATCGTATTTTATCTTCAAGTCTGTATTTCTTGTTTTCTATCTTAGTAATAAAAAAATTGGCCTAGGTGATGTCTCTACATGAACGTAGGTTCACGCTAATCTAAAATCTTGGTGTTCTCTGTTATACCTTTTATTTATGGTCTTTCTATTATTGTAATTATAGTAGTTTAGTTTTAATATAGTTATTTCATTTTCTTATCATTAACATTTCAATTTGATTATTCCAAATTTTTAAACCTATTATATAATCCAGTGGGTCCTAGATGTTCTTGGGGAAACTAATTACCCCAATATATAATCATAGTTCATAGATTAACATGGATAGAGTGTTTTGTGTAGAGTTTATTTTTGGTCACTTATGACTGTGGAAATAGATCATCTAATAGTGGGATTCATATAAATAGTGTCTATTGGGTGATCTATTGCTTTAATTTTAATTTATTTTTGTAATAATGTTCTTTATTTCTATCGATTTACTCCCTATAGAGTTTATTTATTATCATATTAATTTCATGTTTTTATATCTCACTATTATTTCCTACACATAACATGTGATATTAGTGCTATTTGATTGAATTTTTAGAAAAATGATGCAAAATATTCATATGATTATAAAATTATAATGAGTGTTGGTTTAGAATTTAATTATTTTCATTTTTTTCAAATACAGGTATAGTTATTTAATATATAGGGGAAGCTTGTTTGAGATTTAATTATTTTATTTTTTTATCATAGTTTATAAACAATTCAAAGTGTAGGGGTAAGTTTCTAATTTTATTTTATCATGTACAAGGGGGATAGTTGTGAGGAATGATATTATAACTCATTATTGAATGTATTATGGAACTAAATTAATGATTATGTAAACAAAGGTGAGATTTGTATTGTAAGTTTTTGATTAGTTAATTACTGAACTATAATACTATAGATTCTAAGAAATATAAGGAAGGATATTTTTAAGACTAAGTTATACGATTTGGGTTGGATTTATTTTCAAAAATATTTCTATTTATATTTAAAGGATTTATAATTATTGGTAGTGGATGAGAAAAAGAGGAAATTGGATATGTTTTAGATGTTTTTTGGGTGTTGAAAACTAATTAATTCAATATTTTATTTGATTTTTATTTAGTTATTTTCATGTTATAGTTCATTTTATGTGTTTATTAATATTTTAATAACTTATTAAAGAAATTAATAATGATTTATATATTTTCAATTTGAGTTAAATATAGTTATAAGGAATAAATAAACTTTTTCTATTAATTTCAAATGAATTTTTTTTATAGTAAATTTTTTTTCCTAGAAAACATATTTATTTTATTTTAGTTAAATTTAAGTGAAAAACCACTTTTTGTATAAAATAACTTAATTTTTTACAATGTTATATTTTTATAAAAAACAATTATAAATTTTGATAGATGAGACCCAATGAATTAATTATTTCTATAAATATTAGTATTCATAATTCACAATTGTATTGATGATTTTTGGAATTTTATAACCTCTTTATTATTTAAAAAGATTACATGTTAATTTATTTATTTTCCTTTGTTTTTTATTTTTAAATATATTTTATTTGTAATAATACTAAACTTTTTTATATTATAATGGATAGAAGATAGATATACCATTTTGATCAGATAAAAAATGAGATTCAAAATTAGTTATAATTATGTCTAGATTTTTCGTTCAATAATTCTTAGATAGTGGAAAGAATTTAATCCCTTACTATGAATTTTTGGAAGATTGTGGTTAACTCATAAAGAATTCAATGATCAAATCATTAAAAAACAATACATCTTAAAAAAATATTAGCATAAAACAAATTTTTAATAAAGCATTTTTATTTTATAGATAAAGTATGAAATGTTATAATGATATTGTCATGTGATGTGTCATGAACCCTCCTCCACAGTACCCCTCCTTAGGATGACATTTAAGAGAATGAATTACCCATGAAGACTACCTATAATAGGTCATGAGGTGGCGAGTAGCACCATGTGTATAAAAAAATATATGAGACTTTACTATCATAAAATACTTTAAGGACAAAATATATGCAGAGATCCACCAATCAACACAAAAAACATTTCATATATAAAATCCCATAACCTTAATGAATCATATATGTCAAATACATCACATAAATAACATATATTCTAGAGGAAATCTAACTCCAAGCCATCAATCCACTCCATCAAAGCTACCTAAACAACAACTCCAAACTATGTGATGCATTATACAAACACATAAAAAACTATAGTGGGGTGAGCACTCAGGAGTACTCTGTAAGACCATTCTTCCAAATAAAATCCACATCCATGTGTAATAAATATGCAAGAGTAAGAAAAAATGAAAAACAAAAAAAAAGTAAGAAAATCAAGGGATAGTCACAATCAAATGAAATATAAACAGGTATAGCTATAAAAATAGAAGCCACAATTCCCTTTCCACTTCTACCACATCCCCCATAAATTCAACCAACATCATCCAAAAAGAGCCACAATTCCACAACCATCCTCATAACACTTCCTTCTCTAGGCCATCTTCTTCATCTTATCTTCTACCAGTCAGCTCATTGTTTGCTCAAACTCATCCCAATAGTCAACTGATATGAACTCCCCTCATCAACTGATCTGGGACATGAGAATAAAACCACATAAAATGCACACCACCATCATATATCCACATAACATATAATTCTAACCATAACCGCATTATTGGGTACACTAAATGTCACTCCCATGCCTGTCGTGATATAATATCACTTCACAACCATCACATTATGGTAGCTTGAACATATAGAACATCAACTTCATTCCCTCTCCTATAATATCTCCTCTTGGGTGCCATATACTGGTTCCCCCCTACGGGTTGGTCACATGACCATAGACACACCTCCTTGTATTCCAGAGGCTACCGACTAGAAACAAGGGTCTAATAGATATATCATGTAGAGATTATACCCTATTTATTAAATAATCACAATAGTGGAAAGAAATAAGCAATAGAAAAATGATAATACACAATAATCATAATAATTTCATAGCCAAATATAGACTAGTATCACATGATGAACTAAAATAGGAATATAATATATAATACTAAAGTAGTAGATATGTCATGTCATATACATGTCAATTGAAAAATGAAAAACCAAAATAAAGATATTGACACCAAGAAGATCCTGATTTCATGTTTGGTTCACTCATCCATGATCCATCCTAACTCAAAAATTTATCATAGGTATCTTTCCCTTATTATATCATGAAAACATGAAGTCTATTCGGGTACCAATCATAAATCCCGAGTAAGGAGTCAGTACAACTCAGTAATCCATTGTTCTGCCTCCGAGGTGGCACGTTTCGGGTGATGGTGAAATGATCTGACATGGATCATCACCTGTCCCTATTTCCAGAGATGGTTTCCGGTAAAATTCACCATTTCTTTTGTTTTAACCCGTTCTATGTCATTATCCTTAAAGAAGGTTGGATTAACCCCACGGGACTAGGCAATTCACCCCTTTCGCATTGTGAAGGAGATGCCACAATCAGTCAGTCCCAGTGGGTGATTGCGTGGGGTTATGTACTTGTGAAATTGGTCCTCCTCGGATATAACTTCCTTGAATGGTCTCCAACGGGTTTATTTTTGGATCCAGAAACACCAAACGGCCTTGGTATCTATGATTCATGGACCTTCTTTCCAAAGGCAGTTGATCGTTGATTGATTATTCATCCAATGACACTTGAGGACTCCATTGGTCAATAGGATGGGAATTCAGGCTCACCACACCTTTCTGGGAGAGTATTATTGCAATTTCTAGGACTCTATTATAGATTTAAGTGTTGTTTATAGGTTTGTGAATCCTTGGTTCATTCCCGAAGAGTGTGTCCATGGGCTACCATTGGTTTTCAGGATTGTCGTAGGCATGCATATGTTAGATGATATAGAGGTACTGCTGACTTGATCTATACAATAAGGCACTGTAGATTTTATCATAATCTAGGGGATATGGAAGGTGATTTGATATTGGGATAGGACCCATAAGATAGGTTTCCTATGTATCTTTAAGAGAGGAATCAGAACCCACATAGTTTGGATCAACTAGGACTTACGCATTGACTCTTCCCATTTGAGGGGGGCATGATTGGGTGGACCCTTTATAGATGGGAACCCTTTTGTGCCTGGGTCTTCAGGCAGGCATCCTACGTATCCTAATTTGGTCAGGAATCAGAGTTCTCATAGTTTAGATTTGTTGATTCCATAATCGTCACAAACCTTTAAGCCCACGTGAGTCATGTTCGATGTGAGAAATAAGAGGATGTGAAAGATTCAACAATGCACATGCTTTCTCTCTTGTTGGTGGGAGAGGGAGAGCATACGACGGATGAGGCGGAGGTGACCGTGGGTGAGGGCACGGAGCGATGAACCTTTCCTTGTTAAATGACATTAAAGGTCATGTGGATCGGCCTCTAAATATTGGGGACTTACCTTAGTGGGAGTGTCGTATAATATTTTATGGGAAAGGGGAGGAGTTTCTTCCTCATAAAAGGAGAACTGAACATAACTCATTTTACTGATCATTATTCCTCATTAGATGGAAAAGTAAGTGTCACCCTTAATCCCTAGAACAGGGAGGTTCATGTCGACATCCTAAGGTTAGACTCTGAGTTACCATAGAAATGTAGACCCATGGGCATTCCTGAAGCACAAACCATTGTGGGGAGAGCCTTCATGACTCCGCTTACCATGGGTATGTAGACTCAAAGGGGCATGCTAATGCACCCGATGGTCTGATCATATGGATCTGGTGGTTTTGGAGGAGGCTTTGTCCTGATGCTGGAGGACTGGTTCTTGGAAGTATTATGGAGGACTTAATGGTAATGGAGGGGTGACGTTTGAACTAGAGGAAATAATACCAAAAATACACCCCATTCTGTGTACTGATTTCTAATGCGGGATGGGGCATTCTCTACATATTCTAATGGTATGCGGGCAGAGGGGACCTCCACTTACTGATGTGGTACGCAGGCATAGGTATAGACAACCATGTACCATAGCGGTACGTGTCCCATCACGCCTCTTTGGGTTCCATATTCATACTGATCTAGTGTGTGGCGATAGGTTCAGTCTGTGTAATGCTACACTGTGCAGAGAACCATATTGAAGGAGGGTCTGGGGGATTATCATTCGAGGGGAGTTCATTCACGAGAATTATGTGGTTCACAGATCACCAATTAGGTTCGTGGTTCTTCTTTTATTATTAATTTTCACCGTTTTATGGTTCATCACCAAATGTACCTACGGAGATCATAGCTCACAATTCGGGCTTCGGTGATAAATCAAGACTGAAGTCGGAATCTTCTTAGAGCTCTTACTTCGAACCTCTGATTCCCCTTCAAGATTTTGTTGTATGCCCTTTGTACCTTCCTCTTGTTCTCCTTTTATAGAGCATCAAACCAATTGTATCTATTAAGAACATAGTGCCATTTTTAGATTCCCATGAGGAGATATCCTAACCCGCATAAGACTCGGTCAATCTAGGGTTTGTAGAGGCTTTGGTTCGCGATAATGGTTTTCAAAACACTGCATGTTTGCTTTGTCTGTGAACTGATGAGTTCGCGAGATGGTACGTGGATGGCCTTCACGCACACGATTCCTTTGGCAATGCGGTTTACGATCTATTAGGTTCGATGGCCATCGTTCAGCGGTCCAGTGTCTCGCAGATCATTCCATGTACCTAGTATTTCATGATCTAGGTGGTCCATGAACCATTCCCGGAACACAGGCCACCTGAAACTCTTTGAAAACTTGAATTCCTTCAAGTTTCTTCAAAAATTTACAACTCAATTTTAGTCAATTCACCTTGCTAGACATGTACGAGTACATTATTCCTTCTTCAAATTGATTGTATGGGTATTTTATTCCCATGGAATAATTTTTAAGACCCTACAAATTCCTTCCATCGGAATGGGGTTTGTTTAGAACGAAAAGGGGACTATTCTGATGTAGAAGTGGTCCTGAACTGAAATGGCTCATGATAGATCAGATGATCTCAGTAGGAGTGGACCACACCTATATATAGGGGACCATTTCATTTGTCTTTTACCATTTCTCGTGGAGAAAAGTGCTCTCAATTCCCTTGAATCCCTCTTCTTTTGTGTACCATGCTTCTTCCGAAAATTCTATTCGTGAACCTCTTCGTACATATCGTGAATCGAAATTATTTCCATTTCTTATCCCACGTACCATATTTTTTTGTTTCACAAAAATTATTGTATAATTTTAGAATAAAATCTGGATTTCATGTAGGAGGATGTTGCGCAGCTGGAATGTCTGCATACCAAACATAGATCAGCGAACCAAACTTTAAGAATTGATAATCCGAACTTAAACTTTAATCTGCAACTTCTGAACATGAACTTAATGAGTCCTAGGTTTGTGTTATGCACCTTCCTCAAACCTTTCTATTTTCTAGCCAAAGGTATATGGGCCAATGCCTCATGAATGGTTCACGTACCATGGTTGTACATGGTGAAATGCACCTGTGTACCATATCCATAGGCAGGGTTTCTTCCACATATCATGCAGTATGCGGATCATGCCTACCATGAACCATTTCTGAGAATAGTAAGCAGAGACTTTTGCAAACATATTTTGAGTCCTTTATCCATTCTTCCATAGCCTTTATCCAACAATTTTTATTGGACTGACTTTTCATCAGCTTCTGGATCTTCCTGTGTGGGTTGCAATGGCTGCATCATAGGCTGTGATAAAATTGAAGAAGATAAGGGAAACCATGGAGGGGAATAGTGAGGATCATCTTTGAGCCCACATCATTCCTCATGAATTCTTCTTAAAGTGTTTCATGATGCCATAGCTCCAAGATTTTTCGCTATTTGTACAGTTTCCACTATACGTATTTGGTCTCCCTGATAGCGTTCCTCTGTTTTTGGCCAACCATGATACCCCTTTTATCCTTTTAGAGGCACCTCAAGGACATGACCACACCAACATTTCCCTAATAAGAGAAGTCATCGCCACTCAGATTTAGTAGAACGTATTCATACTTAGAGGATTGGCATGGACTCAGGGCAACCGTGAGGGTCAAAATGGTATCTTGATACTATGTGCTTGAGAGTACCCATAAATTATCAACATATCCCAAGAAAATCCTAACAGAGGGTGGAGAACCAAGTGGGATCTGTGGGTCGAGGGATGTTTCATTGATGAATAGGCCTAGGCATTCTGGGTACATCCGACCTGTTTAGAGTCCCCCGACCAGTTGAAGGTGGTGGGCTTGTATCAGACATCCTGGGTTTCTCAATTTTCAGTCTTCTCCCCATGATAAATCCATCCTGAATTGCTCATCCACTGGTGTTCAAGAACCAACACCTTCCACTTATTTCATGGGGGTGGGAGTCATCCTATGGGATATCTACCAGCTTGGAGGACTCCCTATCCATGGAGAAATATATGACGATTTTCTCCCGACAGTCGGTACTTAGAATGACACTGACCATGTGTCCCCCTTTACAAGAAGTTTATTGGTCATAACATAGGTATTACTTGATCATACCCTTCAATCTTTCTCACTTATCCCATTTGAGGCATGGATAGGGTTATTCTTGTAGGTGAACAGACCCAAACCGAGGGCTTTCCACAGTCAAACTCATCCATCCCGACAGTCCCACCAGAACATAGGGTCACATTATGATACCCTTGAAGTAGGAAGATATACCACATGGGGATATGAGCCTCAACCAGACATATCACCTACATTTAGATTAGCAGGTTTCTTTTCCATGTTTTTGATTGGATGTCTTTTCCCATCCTGTGACGTCTATACTGGGGTTCGGGCTTATTCTTTGATGATGGAGGCCATGTTGGTGGAGGGTCGAGCCATTAATTTGGCCCTTCCTACTCTCACCCAACATTTATGTGTTGTTGGGAAAAATACAGGAAGGTAGGCCGCCACACTATCTCAGCGGATTGTTTCAATTTCTGTACGAGTGGATGGCAGAACACTTCCCCTGTTACGAATATTGGTATACTGTAAAGGTTCATCATTCTAACATTCAACACACCCTTCTCAACATTTTTTTGTTCATCCTAAAACTTTAAGTGTTATTTATGTGGTCGGTCTGTTGAACGATACTTCTCGCTTCTCATTTTCTCTGCATCCTACCCCCCATGGGTCGTTGAGAGGTGAAAATAATGGTTCTTTAGAGGAATGTCCATATCTCATTATGCTTTGGGATAGGATTATCACTGCTCGTATAGATTGAGTAGTCATTTTTGAGTCATACCTCTTCTACCAGTTTTCCTAGAAATTCAGATGCCTCCAAAAAACTGCATTGTTTTCGGCTACTCAGTTAAGGGGAGAGTCTCATCCCATAGTTCTTCACCAATTATGGCTCATGATGATGCATGACGGTGCTGCTATGTAAGTTATTATCCCAAGAACAACATAATCCATGTTTCTGTAATTGGAATATTCCCAACTATGGGTGGATTGTTACCCTAATGGGATTCCAAAATACCAATTCAACGGGTGTAGAAACCTTTAACCATTTCCTGACTCGTCCTTACCCCAACGATAATGCCACACATTCCTTCTACTGTGAAGAGTGCATTAGCTATGCCTTCTACTTCTATCCCTATAGTAGCCATGATGGATGCACCACATGTTATTAAAATTGTGATAAGAAGACTCTCTTTGTCCCAGGTCGGCGGTGTTCTCCCCACTACTTTCTCGGCGGCTCATGACGTGCGGCTCACGACATTGCAGCCTTGATCATACGACGATTTCATTGTTTCCTGGACTCCTTGATCTATCTCTAGTTCTGATAGGGTTGTTATCAGTGATAAGATGAAGGTTCGTTGTCAAGAACCATTTATGTGGGTTGCATCCTCATTTCTGTGTCTAATGAGGGCGTGTTGGGAGATTATGTGTGGGTTTTGAGTGTGGTTATGGAGGCGGCGCCGGGATTGCGGGTCTAGAATGCGGCAGGACCATCTTTCCAGCGTGTTGGAGTTTGGGTGGCTGGTTAAGGTGATGGTTTTCAAACCACGAGATCTTGAATCGAGTTAAGGTTTTATATTCAATTTGATGTGAGTCTTGTGGTGTGTTGCATGATTCTTCTATTTTGATTAAGCTTTCCCTGAACCTATTCTGTTCATGATTTCATTCTGGTTGAAGTGTTTTTTTTTGTGAATCTACATATACTGCTCTGGTTGGTCTGCGTTTTTGAAAGGTTGTATTGTGGCTCTTGTTTCTCCAGGCTTGGATGAAGCCAATGGCTCTTACCTGAAGCGTTTATCTACGAGGAAGGAAAACTGAATTACAATGGAACTTGAAAATGATGAAGGACTTAATGTCTCTTGGACATCAATTAGAAAAGATGTGGATAAAAAAGGGAGTCTACAATTTCAGGCTGCATTAATGTTCTTGATTGATTGTAGAATTTTGGATATGTTTGTTACCTACACACTACATAGATCTATGTCCGATGAGGATCATAGTAGGAAGATTTCTCCTAATTATGCCATTCAGATTTGGATGTTTGATATGGTATTTCTCTGCCATCGGTACCAGGCTTGTGCAACCTTGCACGGGACATCAAGCTGAGTGGTCATGCGATGGTGAAAGGTTTTCATCATGATATAGTCTCTAGGGAGGTTTGGATCCTATAGTATTGAACTAGGTTATAATCTTTCATGGTTTTAATGGTTATAATTTTCGGATCCTTCGGTTTCTCACTTTTACCTCAAAAGTGTTTTGATAATAAAAAATTAATTTTCATTCAGTGATAAGAAGACTCTCGGTTCGTCGTCAGAAGTGTCTAGGAGGGGCTTCATGGGTAAGACCTATTTCAGTGGGGAGTGATTCAGACTAATCCCCTCCTAAAGATACTACCCAATACCTTAATGAGGCTATCACCAATAGACTATCATCGATCACCCCAGAAGCTGTGGTTAGTCCTCCGTATCTGGTTCCAGCGGTTTAACTATCTAAGGGAAAATAGATTCCCTCCTCTTGGTGTCCTATATTAGGTCCCTTCTCACTCTTATGATGACACTAACAGATTATATACCTATTGCAGATGAGGAGGATAAAAGTATTTTTGTTGCGGCAAGGCACTAGATAGTGCGAAAGCAGGCATGGTGCCAATTATGTGCTCTTTCCACGAAGATTCCTATGGACAATTTTGCTAACGATGCTGAAAATTTTAAGTAGTTATTCACTGAGATATGTTCCAACAGCTACGATTATCAGCACTTACACCTCATCATCTACCAAATCGTCAAACCCCAAAAGACCTTGACTCCTGTGAGGAAAAGCTGGTCAAGTTCAATTCTTCCCAACACCAGGTGGAGACCTTCCGAGATGTTTCACAATAATTCGATCATCAGATGGTCGAGGAGGTAAAGGCTCATGATTTTGTGGACACCCAAGAAGAAGATTTGCAGGAGTGATAAGCCCACATAGAAAGTTTAAAGGATCAATTGGCCTCTTCGTGTGCCAAATATGAATTCATCTTGAAGAAATGGTGGAACCATAAAGTCGTTATGGAGTAGGTTCTTCTGACAATTAAGGCCAGAATGAAGGATAGAGCTTCTTTGGAGAAAACTATTGACGGATTGTAGAAATTAATTTCCATCCATCTGGAAAGGGAGAACTGATCCTTATTGTAGTTCAATCCCAAATCATGATATGTACTCTTCCCCCTTTTTTGATAGTTTAGAGAGACTCTGAACTGGGGATGCTCTTCCATTTTTTGTTGAACTCAATAAAACTGATTTTCCTTTAAATCCTTTTTCTTCACTTTTTATGTCATTTCAATTGATCATAATCAATCATAAACATCATTTCAATTAGGTATTAATTTTAATCCCCAATTTAAAACCAATAAACTGAAATAATTGAATCGGGCTCTAATTTTTTCCCGAGCACCAAGACTCAGTGAGCATTGTTTGAATATTGCTGAGGTTTTATGGAATACCTCACGAACTTTTATGTATTTTTCATTTTTACCCAACTTTTTTCCTAAGCCTGCTTAACATGGGCTTAGCAAGAATAACTTGACTTTTTCTTAGGATTCTCTTTACGGGTTTTCGACCTAACAAGCTTTATGTATTTTTCATGGCTCAACGTTTTTAAGGAACCAATACTCAACTTTTACCCAGAGTTGTCTTCTATGGATTTTCCCTCTGGCAAGTATGGTGTCTTTTTTGCCGATAGTTCACAGTCCTTCCAATCAAAATTATTACTGATGTTTTAGGTCAAACATCTTTGACCAAACTTAACTAGGTAGGGGCCCCAATTTGGGATTTTTCAGCCGAGAATATTTTAATATCCTTTATACATGGATTAGGGATTTTTTTTGACCCTTAATTTGTGAATTTTGGACATGCATGAGGCTCGGAAGTCATTTTAGACATATGAAAGTAGAAGAGGACTCTCTGGGGGATGAATTTGCCATTGATTGACGACCATTTTTTTGGGAAACATATGTAGAGCCTCTAGGGCATGATGTGTGTAGTCAAACAAAGTTTTTCATAGGATAATGGTCTTATATCTCTGATGGCCTAGTAGGATTTACAACACTTTGAATTTATTTTGATGTTGGGATCCATAGTGGGTGGCTAGCCTGAATAGGTGAAAACATTAGGGACATTCATATCAGCTTTGAGTGGGAAACTCTTCCCATAAATTTCTTACTTGCGTGAGGAAGATCTGGTGATTGGTTAGTTTAGTTATAAGTCTTTTTTTTGTTAGGTGAATTTGTAAAGAAGAATATATGTAAGCCATTATCCATGATTTTTCCAAATCCTAGGGTATGACAACACATGAATTTCATTTGAGCGTACGAAAGCTGGAAAGGACTCTCCTGGGGACAAATTTTCCTTTGATTGATGGACATTTTTGTGGGAGGCATATTAAGAGCCTCCGGGGCATGATGTTCATAGTCAAACAAAGGTATTCACAGGACACTGGCCTTCCATATTCAATGGCTATGGCAGATTATGGAGATTGGGAACTTTCTAAATACAGTATGTGACCTTTGATAAGGGGTGTACCTGAACAAAAAAAGGGGCATTTTAACTGAACTTTTCCCAAAAATGAGTGGGGGCACTCTTCTTTTTTATATGGATCAACTTCACACATATGGATGGGTATCTTTAGAAACATTAGTAGGGACTAGAGATGAATCATGCCTGTACATTCTGATATATCTAAGACGTTTGTAGGGAGGAAAATGTAAACCATGACTTTGAGGGCCCTTAAATCAGGAGGTATGTAACAAGGATTAGAATCCATTGGGAATACTGAGATGGTAGAGGACTCTCCTGAGGATTAATTTTCCTTTTATTGACAACCATTTTTGTGGAAAACGTATGCATAGCCACCGGGGAATGATGTGCATAGTCAAAAAAAGGTGATGTAGTACATTGGCCTTCCATCTCAGATGGCCATGAATGATTATGGGGATTCAAGATTTCTCAAAGCATGGAGTTTGAGGTATGGAAGATTGTATCTGGAGATATTGGGGACATTTGGGTTTCAATTTACTCATGGAATGAGGTATCCCTTACATAGATCTAACTCATACACAGGGTGAGGCATTCGTCCAATATTTTGGGTACTTGGTCTTTTAATGTCACATGGCTAGGACGTGGGGTTCTTATCCAATATGGAAATGGTGACATGCCTTTTAGGGTCATGCTTCTAGGACCAAATCCCTGGAATTTTTTTCCATAATGTCACGGTGGATCTCTCGCTAAGATCCTTAAGCTAACGTGAGCTATGCTCGGTGGGAGAAATAAGGGATTTTTAGGATTCCATGTCATTACCTAGTAATATAAAAATAAAAAACTGAAGGCTCTTTAGGTTTAAACCATTGGTATGCAGTTTAACGTCATATAGCAAGGATGATTTTGGCCCTGTAGTTTAATGTCATGTGGTGAGGACATGATATTATGCAGTTTAGAGTCATGCAATGAGGATAATATGTTGTGCAGTTTAGAGTCGTGTAGTGAGGACATTATGTTGTCATAAAGATCTTTAATAGATTTTAGTTAATCGCAATCAGGATGTTCTGGTGTTCCTTAGATGTGAGTGATGACAGAAGGTGTAAACCATAGTCTCAGGGGAAACTTGAATCAGGAGGAATGACATGGGGATTAGAATCCATTGGGCGTACTAAGATGGGAGAGGACTCTCCTGGGGAAAAAATTCCTTTTATTGATGGCCATTTTCATGGGCAATGTATGCAATGCCATCGGGGCATGATGTGAATATTCAAACAAAAGTGTTCAAAGGACACTGTCCTTCCACCTCATATGGTCTTGAAGGATTATGGAGATCCAAGTTTTCTCAGGGTATGGAGTTTGAAAAATGGGAAAGATGTTCCTGGGAATGTAAAGAATTCCTAGATCATGATTAATTGTGAACTACTGGAGATTACACATAGGTCTAATGCATACGTATAGGGGGAAGTAGGATCTTTTGACTTATCATGAGTAAGGGAATGTTCAAGGTCTCGTAACACCAAGGACTGGGCCACACATAACTCTTGAAAAAAAATTCAATTTATTGTCATGCGATTAGGAATTTTCACAAACTCCTCATACAAGTCTGGCCTATGGATGGGGGAAGGGGATTTTTTTATGGTGGCTGGGCCGAGATGCCAAATCTGGGCCTCACTACGTACCCTGCATGGGCAGGAATCAAGCCATACATAGTTCTAAATGTTCCCTATGCCGATTTGGATCAGTCCATGTGTAAGGAAATGTGAGGTATTTTTTTATGATAATGATTACTGGGTAGGGATTCCAAATCTGGGCGTCACTACGTATCCTGCATGGGAAGGAATCAAGCCATACATAGTTCTGAACGTTCCATGTACCGATTTGGCTTGGTCCATGTGTAGGGTAATTTTTGTTTCATGTGCTATAGGTGATGGGTCTACCATACTTCTCTATAACTTATTTTCATAAAGCAATCCTTACCAATGATCCTAAGCTCATGTGAGTTATACTCGATGTGAGAAACAAGGAGTGGACATAGGGTTTCCTTCGTAAATTTTGGGAGGTAGAGGATATTATGGGGGAATTTTTTGTAACACCCCAAGATTCCACGGTACGTTTCTCTTTGAATAATACAATAGCTTGTGTTGTACACAACTTCGAGTTCAAACACACCACAACCAACCAAACAAGCTGTTATGAATAGTAATACACACTTTTTGAAATTTTATAAATTTTATCATTCAAAATGTACTTCATTTTTGGATTCGGAATATCAAAATTAGCTTAGGGTGAATTTTTGGTTTTTTCTGGAAACTTTCAATTTTTGATGAATAGTGAAAAACACTACGTTATGTTTAAAACCGACTTGTTAATTAAATATTTAATTATTTTATTTAAATTTATTTTAGGTTAAAATAGATACATAGTACCTATATATGTTTAACATAATTCTTTGTAGTCATTTTATAATAAGTTTAGATATATAAAATTTTATCAAACTTTTACCGTCTTTTACCCACCTCCTAGATTCATTTTCAAATTTGTATAAAACATAATTTTACCGCTTCTATGAGTTTAATTTCAAAAATATGAGAGACATGGTTAATATTAGTAATTCAAATATGGTTTAACAAGATGAAAATAATTTTTGGTGCATAGTAACTTTTTACTTTAATTTACCACGGTTAAAAGTAAATAGGGTAATTAAGGGTAACAATGATATCATAATTCCCTAACACATGTCCTAATTCTATTTGATAAGGATAATTTGACCCAAAAAAGCTTAGGAATAAAATATGAACCTCTTTGGTCCACATGGATTAGATTAGGACATTTAATATTATTTTATTTAAAGAAGAGTTAAAATAGTTAAAATCAAAGTCTAATAACTAAACCATTTTTAATATAGAGTAACACATAAGATAAATTAGACTATAAATATTCATTAGAAATATAATAATATTTCCTACATAATGGTATTTTATTTATAATTTTTATACATTTAATAGTTAAATTTATTTATAACACAACTATGATGCAGTAATTACTTGATTAATGAAAGATTAAAATAATTGATATTATAAATATCCAAATAAATATAATTAGAGACTTTTTATGAATTAAACTAATTTTATATGTTAATATGACATTTTAGGATTTATTAATTGAATTTATTTTGAATTAATAAAGTTCTTAGGACTTAAAAAAATAATTACTAAATAGTGTCAAAATTGGCATAAAAGAGTTTTTAAAACAAATATTATATTATTAATTGATATAAAATTACTAAAAATCTAAGTTTCGTCCAAATGACTTATATAAGGTTATATATATCAATAATTAACCACTTGGGGTTCTTTTAAAATTTTATTGTAAGTTTATTAGCCATATAATATAAAAATACAAAGAGACATGGTAAATGTCAAACTATTTAACTAAGAGTTAAATCTAAAAGATAAGGTTAATATGGTGACCCAAACCTGTCTAAAACCTATTGGTTGAAATTATTTCGACCCATCCCCACCTTAGAATCAAAATAAATCATTTTGGAGCCATTATAAACCGAATATAAATTAATTATAAAATAATAGTTTAAGTGTTTCCTAAGGTGCCCCTCACCCCTCTTATTAAAGGGCACTTCTCCTTCTCTCAAATACACACCTACAAAGCCATGTTTCTCGGTCAACCCCAGCCCAAATATCCTCCCAACTTCCCTCACTTCATTCTAGAGTCCTTCCTTTGGTCAGAAATCCAACTTAAGAATCCCTTTTGATCAAATAAAAAGGAAAACCCCGAAGAAGAGGTAAATATTTCATCACCTCTTTCAAGTTATTTTATTCTTCCACTTCCTCTTTCCTTGTTGTTTCCATTCTAAAATAATAAATCCAGTATCTTCTATATACATTTATGTTATTATAAAAATAGTGCAACCGTATTCATTATTCTATCCATTGTATGAATGACAAAGTCACCATACGTTCGTACGTACGGCTTACCCTCTCCAAGTCGTGGTGTAGTTTGTCATTCAACACTTCACCATTTGGATGGGTATAATAATGATGTATAATTAATGTAAATAATAAATATATCATGTTAATGATTCTGTATATAAGATATACCATCCAATTACATATGATCTTACCATCAATATAATGATATTGTCGCTCGTGCGTACGTACGGATTACCGTCTCCCCGAACGCGATGAGATTCATTCCCCATCATAACCATTTAAGACTAATTTGTATTTGATGACTAAAAATAATGTTTAAGTACATGATATAATTCTGGATATTACTAAGATACATCATATCCATAACAAACATGGCTTATTTATCAAATCATATAAAGGAAAGTGAATTAGATAACACCCGAAACGATGATAATACAAAAATATTATTAACAAAGCAATATTAAAAGATCATATATGATATCATATTTATGTATATGGTTCTTGTATAATTTAATAAAAATTATTTCACCATTATAAAATAGTTTAACCTACCATCAACCAAGGAAAATTACAAAGTAAGGGTTAATTCTACAATATCTTTATTATCCGATGTTGTTTATACGTAATTATCTACTGGGACTTCTTTATCATCCACATCTGTGTCTTCTTAAAAAATGTATTTCAAAAAAAATTACTATTTACTAAAAAATGGTTTAAAGTAATTTATACCCTTATTTGACCTTATATATTTTGAAATTAATATTTCTGTTGTTTTCTAAACAAGGTATTTTATGACCTTTTCGACAAAATTAAGGTAGGAATGTTTTTTTTAACTTATACGGTGGGTGCAGCTATTTTACACCGTTATAACATCGCTGAAGATTCCCTTACATGCTTATAAGAATATTTTCAAAATAAATGTTTCATTTATAATTATGTGACTATTAAATGATTTCAAAATAGATATATATATTTCTCTCAAATAGTTTTGATTTCATCTACGTTAATATCCTTTGATAAATTTTACACTAGTTTGAAGTTGATTTATTATGATACAAATCTTCCATATTGTATTTAAGGTTTTGTGATATATTTGACTGTGGTTTAGTTATTTTTATGTCATTCATGGTTTGTGTTTGAAGTATTGACATTTCTTATGATAGTTTTAATAAAAATGTTTATATTATATTTCAACCTCTTCTTAAGATGAATGCATTAAACTAGTATGTTCTGGGTTGGGGACCGGTAAAAGTAATCCCTCAAGGTTGGGGTCCGGTTACAGTAGACCCTCCGAGTTGGAGTCTGGTTACATAGGCTCTCTAGTTTGAAGTCCGGTTACAGAGGCTCTCCGGGTTGGGGTCCGGTTTCAGTTATCCCCTAGGCCCTGGCACGAGGCCTTGACACAGAAATTAAATTCCAGCATTATTCATTCCATCGTTATAAAAGTGTCTATTGATATTGAATGTGAATATTAGACTACTATAATATCCAAGTGAATAAGTAAATGGAATTATTTTATTTTATCTTTGCTATATTATTCTGAAGTTCAAGTTTAAAAGGCTTTTGTTTTATTCTTATACATTTCCTTAAATGTTTATGTTTTATTTTTATGAAATTTTCTGCTATATTGTTATCCTTACTGAGCATCTGAGCTCACCCCATTCTATATTTTATTTTTCCCAGGATGCGAAGAAGTATATTATGACTGACCAGCAGGGATAGTCTAATGGATATGAGTGTGTCCTATGGATATAATGGTGTTGTAGTTTTTCATTTATATAATGTAATGTAAAACTTATGAATTTATCTAGTATTTCCAAGGCTACTAAACTAATCGATCTTTCGAGACTTGATCTTTTGTGATCATGAAAATGTTATGTAATAATGCACCAACTCTAGGTAACTAGGTTTGGGGAATTACAGTTGGTATTATAGGATGTTTAGTACAAAACTTGGAAACTATATTTAGATAAACTCTGATTAAATCGCATTACCATAAGATAGTCTTTGAGGATTAGTATAAAACAACTTCCTAGAATTTTTGTATTGTATAGATTTTGTGAGTTTTCCAAGAAATACATCCCTGTCTAGATACGAGCAGGAAGAGGCAGCTCTGGCATAGATGTACCTAGGGGTAAAACCCGAAAACATTGCTTTGATCTAGACTCGAACGGGAACTGGTGCACAATAGCGGGCCTTACTGCACTCTTGGTTATGACACTCCCAGGGGATATGCTTAGGATAATTCTCATTTTCATTAAAACCCATTATGAAGGGTTTATGATTATATAATTACTCAAAGAAAACATTTTTATGATTATGGATTATATCCATAAACTGTTCAATTTATGTTAACTATTTTACAAATTTGGAATTATGTATTGCGATTCATAAACTAATCTAGTGTATGTCATTGTTTAGAAATGGTGCCTAGTGGAAGGAATTGAAACTGTATCAACACACTTAATCCATGTAGGTATTTCCCTCCTACTCAAGATAATTATAATGGATATGGTGATGCAACTGGTGTTGATCAGCTTATCACCATACTGGGACAACTCACTCAGGTTATGAATAATAACTTTACCCATATGGAGAACCCTGGTCCACAACGTGGAGGATCACTGTTAGACCGCTTCATGAGGTAACAACCACAAAAATTTAATGTGAGTACAAATCCATTGGTATCTGAGCAATTGATATGTTCCTTAGAAAATATATTTCATGCTTTGGGGAGTAGCAAAAGGGAAAAAGTTGTCATGGAAGTTTATCGCCTCACAGGAGATGCAGATCAATAGTGGTCATTGATTAAAAACACAAAGGAAGATGATGAAGTATCAAATATGGAATGGAAGGAGTTTAAAGAGATTTTCTTAGAAAAATATTTTCCTTGTGACTGTCAAATGGATATGTAAAGTCAATGTTTGAGTTTGAGACAAAAGGAGGATAAGAATGTCTCAAAATATGAGGCTAACATTAAAAGGTTAGGAAGGCATGTTGCAGATTATATACATAACCTAAGAATTAATATTAATCGTTTCTTTGATGGTTTAAAACCATTTCTCTGTTGAGCATTAGTCTCACAATCCTTCTCATCATAAAAAGTTATTGTCTCATTTTCTATCAAGATAGAAAAAGATTTCTCTAAGTCGTATGACTTTAAAGAAAAGAAAGAGAAAAAGAGATCTATTGAACACTCTAGAAATGGAAATAAGGGGATGAAGGGAAAAGTTTAATATCCATCCTGCAGTAAATATGGGAAGAAATACCCCGGTATTTACTTGAAGGTAATGGGAGTCTATTACAAGTGTGGTGAAAAAGGACACCAAGCTCGTGATTGCAAAGGGAAGAAAGAGTTTATCAATGTTGAATGCTACAATTGCATAGAAAAGGGGAATTATGAAAATGAATTTCCTAAGCATCAGGAAAAATTACCTCAGAAAAGGGAAAGGGATAAAGTCCAATCTTATGCGATAACTACTGCTGAGGTTAAAGCTCTGAAAGATGTGGTGGCAGGTAATTTAATGGTTTCCTCAAGTTTAGCCAATTCTTTATTTGATTCTGGATCATCACATTGTTTCATATCTTCCCATTTTGCTAATAAAATCAGATATTTTCAATTTGACTTAACAAGGGAGTCTTCAGTCAAAACACCTAAGGGAAGTATCATTGCAATAATGTTTTGTGAATCAATTACCATTAGGGAATATAAATGTTCTTTATCTTCTGATCTCATCATCATTCCCATGATTTAATTTGATATAATCCTTGGTATGGATTGGATTTCGTACCATGATGTGAAAATTTATTGTAAGAAAAAAGAGGTTACAATTCTCGATGATGATAAAGAGTACCTTATCTTTAGAGCAGAAATGTAACCACATAATTCTTATCTAGATCCACCCCCAGTAGCTCAACTAAATTCAATTATTAGGGAGGAAGAGAATGAAATAGTATTGGGTTATGAAAGAAATGTTCAAATAGAGGATGTACCTATTGTGCAAGAATATTTTGATGCGTTTTTAGAAGATTTGCCTGTACATCCTCTAGAAAACGAAATTGAGTTTTCCATTGATTTAATTCACGGTTCAAGGACCATATCGAATACCCCTTATAGAATGGCCACTGTGAAATTAGTGAAACTAAAGAAAAAACTAGAGGAATTGACTAACAAGGTATTTATTATCCCTAGTGTTTTTCTATGGGGAGCCCTTGTTCTTTTTGTTAAGAATAAATATGGATCTATGAGGTTTTTCATTAACTATAGGTAGATCAATGCTATAACAATAAAGAACAAGTATCCCCTACCTCGCATTGATGATTTATTCGACCAAATTCATGGAGCTCAATATTTTTCAAAGATTTACCTTCAATCTGGATATCATCAGTTGTGTATGAAGAAGGAATACATTCCGAAAATAGCATTTTGAACCAGGTACGGGAATTTCAAGTTTACAGTAATGCCTTTTGGGATGACTAATGCACCCTCTGTTTTCATGGATCTAATGAACAGAGTTTTCAAGGAATATCTTGATTAATTTTTAGTGGTATTTATTGATGATATCCTGTTATACTCTAAAATCTATGAATATCATGAAAATAAATTGCGCACAATTCTGAAAACCCTCAGAATAAATGAATTATATGGGAAGTTTAACAAGTGTGAATTCTGGATTCAAGAGATTTATTTTCTTGTCCATATTGTCTCTAAGGATGGAATCTTTGTTAATCCTTCAAAGACAAGAGCAATCCACGATTGTCTAGCACTGACAAGTATAACTGAGGTACTCTGTTTTATAGGTTTAATAGGTTATTATCGGCATTTCATCCATAATTTTGTCTGATTGGCTAACCCATTAACCAAGCTCACATGTAAAGGGGTTAAATTTGTTTGGACAAAAGAGTGTGAAGAATGTTTTGAGGAAATGAAGAGAAGATTATTCAATGATCTTATCTTGACTCTATCATTGGGGGATGATGGATTTGTTATTTATAGTGATGCTTCAAAGAAAGGAATTGGATGTGTCCTTATGTAGAATGATAGAGTTATTGCCTTTGTATCACGACTGCTAAAAATTAATTAAAAAAACTATCCCACTCATGATATTGAGTTAGAAGTTATAATCTTTTCTTTGAAGATTTGGAGACACTATATATATGGTGAAAAATGTGAGATATATACCGATCACAAGAATTTGAAGTATATTTTCTCACAAAAATAACTCAACATGAGGCAAATACGGTGGCTTGAACTACTCAAAGATTAGGATTGCACTATACACTACCACCCAAGGAAGGAAAATAAGGTGGAAGATGCTTTGAGAAGAAAAGATCGTGGAGTTTTGAACAAGATGAGAGTTGAAAGAGATCATATTTTCATGGATCTAGTAAAGATGGATATTGGAATAATCATGGAAGGTGAAACATCAATACCTTTTAAAATGGTTTGCAAACCATTATTATTAGAAAGGATAAAAAGTTCTCAGGTTGATGATGAGGAATTTCAAAAGAAAATTAAAGTTATGAATGATGGGATACTGATCGACTTCATATATGAAGATGGGATTTTAAAATTTGGGAAGAGACTCTATGTTCCTGATATACCTGATCTGAAAAGGTAATTTTTGGATGATGCTCATAGCTATAATTTCTCTATACACCCTAGTAGCACAAAGATGTATAGAGATTTAAAAGAACATTTTTGGTGGGACAACATGAAGAGAGATATTGATGATTTTGTGTCGAGATGTATGGTTTGTCAATCAGTGAATGCTGGAAGACAACGTCCTATAGGAGTCATGAAACCTCTTCCCATACCTGAGTGGAAATGGGATAATATTATGATGGACTTTGTCATGGGGATACTAAAGACTCCTAGAAGGAATGACGTAATATGGGTCATTGTGGATCGTCTTACCAAGTCAGCACATTTTATTGCTATATGAAAAGATTTACCACTTGAAAGATTATAAATACTATATATTAATGAAGTTTTAAGACTTTATGGAGTACCCTTATCGATTATTTCTGATCATGATCCCTGTTTTACATCAAGATTCTGGAAAAGTCTTCAGAAGGCCTTGGATACTGAACTTCATTTGAGTACTACCTACCACCCTCAATCTGATGGACAATCAAAATAGACTATTCAAAATTTAGAAGACATGTAGAGATCTTGATCACTTGACTTTCAGGGTATGTGGGATCAATATTTAACTCTGGTATAATTTTTCTATAATAATAGCTTCCATTCAAGTATTTAGATGGCACCATATGAAGCGTTATATGGAAAGAGATATTGCACACCAACTTTTTGGGATGATGTTGGTGAAAGAAAATTCTTAGGCCCAGAACTTGTTGAGGAAATGATGGAAAAGGTGAAGTTTATCCAAACCCACCTCAAAGCAGCACAAAGTTGGAAGAAGAGCTATGTCGATAACCGAAGGAAGGGTTTGGAATTTCAGGTAGGAGACCATGATTTCTTGAAGGTATCTCCATGGAAGGGAGTTATATGATTCGGTAAGAACGGTAAATTAAGTCCCATATACATTAGACCTTTTGAAATTCTAGAACGAATTGGGGTTTTAGCTTACTCTTTGGAAATGCCGCCAATTCTCTCCAAAGTTCACGATGTGTTCCAAGTATCACTGTTGAGAAAATACATGTCTGACCCAACGCATGTACTCACCTATGGGGAAATTGAACTAGAACCTGATCTATATTATTGTAAAGAGTCTGTCAAAATTCTTGATACTAGAGAACAAGTGCTGAGAAACTGGGTGACTCGTATGCTAACAGTTCTATGGAGAAATCATAAGATGAAAGAGCCAACTTGGGAACCGGAAGAATTTATGATAAAGAACAACCCGAATCTTTTTATGCAGTAATATTCTAGAAATTTTGAGGATGAAATTATTTTAAGGAGGGGATAATGTAACTATCCAAGCTTCCATGGTACATTTCACTTTCAATAATACAATAGCTTGTGTTGTACAGAACTTCGAGTTCAAACACACCATAACCATTCAAACTAGTCATTATGAATAGTAATACACACTTTTTAAAATATTATAAATTTTATCATTCAAAATGGACTTCATTTTCATATTCAGAATATCGAAATTAGCTTAGGGTGAATTTTTGGTATTTTTATCGAAACTTTCAATTTTTGATGAATAGTGAAAAACGTTGTGTTATTGTTTAAAACCGACTTTTTAATTAAATATTTAATTATTTTATTTAAATTTATTTTAGGTAAACATAGATACATAATACCTATATATGTTCAACGTAATTATTTGGAGTTATTTTATAATAAGTTTAGATATATAAAATTTTATCAAACTTTTATCGTCTTTTACCCACCTCCTAGGAGCATTTCCAAATTTGTATAAAACTTAATTTTACCACTTCTGTGAGTCTAATTTCAAAAATCTGAGAGACACGGTTAATATCAGTAAGTAAAATTTGGTTCAATAAGATGAAAATAATTTTTGGGGAAGAGTAACATTTTACTTTTATTTACCACGGTTAAAAGTAAATAAGGTAATTGAGGGTAAAAATGATATCATGATTACCTTAAAACATGTCCTAATTCTATTGGATAAGGATAATTAGGCCAAAAAACCTTAATAATAAAATATTAACCTCTTTGGTCCACTTGGATTAGATTAGGACATTTATTATTTTTTTATTTAATGAAGAGTTAAAAGAGTTAAAATCAAAGTCTAATAACAAAACCATTTTTAATAAAGGGTTATACATAAGATAAATTAGACTATAAATATTCATTATAAAGCTAAAAATATTTTCTACATAATGGTATTTTATTTATAATTTTTATAAATTTAATAATTAAATTTATTTATGACACAACGATGATGCAGTAATTACTTTATTAATGAATGATTAAAATAATTGATATTATTAATATCCAAATAAATATAATATGAAACTTTTGAAAAATTAAACTAATTTTATAGGTTAATATGACATGTTATTATTTATTAAATGAATTTATTTAGAATTAATAAAGTTTTTAGGACTTTAACAAAAATTAATTACTAAATAGTGTCAAAATTGACATAAAAGAGTTTTTAAAACAAATATTATATTATTAATTAATAAAATATTCCTAAAAATATAAGGTTCAGAAAAATGACTTATATGAGGTTATATATATCAATAATGAACCACTTGGGGTTATCTTAAAAGTTTATAGTAAGTTTATTAACCATATAATATAAAAATACAAAGTGGCATGGTAAATGTCATGCTATTTAACTAAGAGTTAAATCTAAAAGATAAGGTTAATGTGGTGACCCAAACCTATCTAAAACCTATTGGTTGAGAGTACTTATACCCATACCCACCTTATCCAAGAAATAAATCATTTTGGAGCCATTATAAACAGAATATGAATTTATTATAAAATAATATTTTAAGTTTTTTCTAAGGTGCCCCACACCCCTCTTATAAAAGGGCACTTCCACTTCTCTCAAATTCACACCTCCAAAGCCATTTGTCGCAGCCAAACCCTGACCAAATATCATCCAAACTTCCCTCACTTCATCCTAGAGTCCTTAATTTGGTTATAAATCCAACTTAAGGAGCCCTTTTGATCAAATCAAAAGGAAGAACCCGAAGAAGAGGTAAATATTTCATCACCTCTTTCAAGTTCTTTTCTTCTTCCACTTTCTCTTTCCTTGTTGTTTCCATTCTTAAAAAAATCCAGTATCTTATATATAATATGATATTATTTTAAAAATGGTTCAACCATATTCATTATTCTATCCATCATATGAATGAAAAAGTCACCATACGTGCATACGTACGGCTTACCGTCTCCACGTCGTGGTGTAGTTTGTCATTCAACACTTCACTGTTTGGATGGGTATAATAATGATGTATAATTGATGTAAATAATAAATATAACATCTTAATGATTATTTATATATGATATACCATCCAATTACATAAGATCTCAACATCAATATAATGATATTGTCGCTCGTGCGTACGTACGGATTACCGTCTCCACGAACGCGATGAGATTCATTCCCCATCATAACCATTCAAGAATAATTTTCATTTTATGATTAAAAATAATGTTTAAAGACCTGATATCATTCTGGATATGAATAATATACATCCTATTTATAAAAATCATGGCTTATGTATCAAAACATATAATTGAAAACGAATCAGTTAACACCCAGAACGACGATAATACTAGAATATTATTAACAAAGCAATATTAAAAGATCATATATGATATAAAATTTATGTATATGGTTATTGTATAATTTAATAACAATGATTTCACCATTATACAGGAGTTTAACCTACCATCGACCAAGGAAAAGTACAAGGTAAGGGGTAATTCTACAATCTCTTCATTATCCGAGGTTGTTTATACGTAATTATCTACTGGGATCTCTTTATCATCCATATTCGTGTCTTCTTAAAAAAATTATTCCAACACATTTTTACTATTTACTAAAAAATGGGTTAAAGTCATTTACACCCTTATTTGACCTTATATGTTTTGAAAGGAATCTTTCCGTCGTTTTCCAAAAAAGGTCCTTTATGACCTTTTCGACAAAATTAAGGTAAGAATGTTTTTTTAACTTATATGATGGGTGCGGCTATTTTCCGCCATTATAACATCATCAAAGCTTCCCTTAAAAGATTATAAGAATATTTTTAAAACAAATGTCTTATTTATAATTATGTGACTCTTAAATGATTTCAAAATAGAAAGATATATTTCTCTCAAATAGTTTTGATTTCACCTACGTCAACATCCTTTGATAAATTTTACACTTGTTTCATGTTAATTTATTATGATACAAATATTCCATATTTTATCTAAGTTTTTGTGATATGTTTTACTATGGATGAGTTATTTTTATTCCATTCATTTATTATGGTTAAAGTATTGACATTTTGTATGCTAGTTTTAATATGAATGTTTATATTATATTTCAACCTCTTCTTAAGATGAATGTGTTGGACTAGTATGTTTCGAGTTTGGGACCGGTAAAAGTATGTCTTCCAGGTTGGGGTCCGGTTACAGTAGACCCTCTGGGTTGGAGTCTGGTTACATAGGCTCTCCGAGTTGGATTCCGGTTACAGAGGCTCTCCGGGTTGGGGTCCGGTTACAGTTAGCCCCTAGGTCCTAGCACAAGGCCTTGACACAGAAATTAAAGTACAACATTATGAATTCCATCATTATAAAAGTGGATATTGATATTTCATGTGAATATTAGACTAGTATAATATCCACATGAATAAGTAAATGGAATTAATTTATTTTATCTTTTCCATATTATGATGAAGTTCGATTTTAAAAGGATTTTGTTTTAGTCTTATACATTGATTAAATGTTTATGTTTTTTTATGAAAGTTTATGTTGTATTGTTATCCTTAATAAGCATTTGATCTCACCCCTTTCTATGTTTCATTTTCACCAGGATACAAAGAAGTATATAATGACTGACCTGTATGGGTATTCTAAGGGATATGAGTGTGGACTATAGAGACAATTGTTTTGTAGTTTTTCATTTTATAATGTAATGTAAAACTTATGAATGTATCTAGTATTTCCCAGGCTACTAAATCAATCAGTATTTCGAGAATTGGTCTTTTATGATCATTCCAATGTTATGTAATAATGCACCGACTATGGGTAACTAGGGTTAGGGTGTTACATTTGGGGGGGTATGGGTCAAGATCAAAGATTGAGGCATCTCTACGTATCCTGTGAGGGCAGGAATCAATTCATACTTAGTTCTGTGAGAGATTATGTACTTTATTATCATGCTATTAGGACACTTTGTTCCATGTAGTTTAACATATTACAGTGAGGACATGGGTCATATTTTAATGTCATGTTTCAGGGACTAGGTCCTTACAATTTAACTTCATGTGGAAAGGACAATGACTCATATTTTAAGATCACAGGGTTTCAACTTTGGCTTCTTGGTATTATAACGCCTAGTTTAGGGTCATAGAGCTTGGACCATTGCATCATGGTTCAATTTCATGTTTCATAGACTAATATCAAACAGTTTAAAATCATGTAGTAAGGATGATAACTCATAGTTTAAGGTCATAGAGTTTGGACCATGGCTTCTGGGTATTATAAATCATAGTTTTGGGTCTTAGATCTTGGACCATGACATCACATTATTGTTACTCATAGTTTTTAAGGTCTTAGATTTTGGACCATGGATTCTGGGAATTATAACTCATAGTTTAGGGTCGTAGAGCTTGGACCACGACATCACTTTATTTATACTCATAGTTTAAGGTCTTAGAGTTTGGACCAGGGTGTTACTTTATTGCTACTCATAGTTTAAGGTCTTAGAGTTTTGACCATGGAATCACTTTATTGCTACTCATAGTTTAAGGTATTAGATTTTTGAACATGGCTTCTACGTTTCTATTACATAAAATACTTCTTCAATAACTTCTCATTTTTGGGAGTCATGATGAGTTGTTTGTCCATCGATATATGGGCGTATGCTTTATTGGAATAGACCCTATGTATGACATATGGTCCTTACCACATTGGTTCGAGATTTTGGGGCTTCTTCTCGATTATCATCAGGGTTCTAAGGACTAACACCATTTCTCCATAGATAAAAGATCGAAGGAGAACCTTTTTGTTGAAGGCTTGTGCAATCTGGTTTTGGTAGATATTCAAATGGTGTAAAGGGTGCAACCTTTTTTCATCTAGATGATCCAACTCGTCAAAATGTCTCTCGGATTTCTCATCTATGGACATTTGATTGAAAATGTCCACACTAAGTGATGGTAGTTGAATTTCGATAGGAAAAACAGCCTCTTCCCCATATACTAGTGATTACGGGGTCGCCTGAGTGGCGGTACGGGTTGTGGTCCAGTGAGCCCATAAAGCATGAATGAGCTTGTCTGGCCACAATTTCTTATCCTTATCAACAATATTTTGTAGTATTTTTTACAGAGTTTTGTTTAAATCCTCTATCTTCCCATTTTCCTTTGCTTGGTAGTGGGATGAAAGGTTGGCTTTGATTCCATACTCCTATTATAGCTTGTCCAACTCAGTAGAGTATAAGTTGGTGTTTTTGTTCATTAGTATTGTATGAGGGATACCAAATCTGGTAATGATGTTGGACTTCAAAAATCTAACAATTTTTTTCTCCCTCAATTCTTTAAGGGGTATGGATTAGGCCCATTTGGAAAATAAGTCAATCAATGTGAGTATGAACTTGAATTGTCTGGTTGTGGTTGGAGGATATGGTCCCACAACATCCATCCCCCAGGTGGTGAATGGCTAGGAGTACCTAGCAATATGAAGTAACTCTAGGTGTCGGTGTATGATATTATTATGAACTTGGCAGGAATGGCACTTCTAAGAAAATATGGCACAATAATGTATCATAGTGTTCCAGTAATACCCAAGCCTTCAGATCTGGTGAGAGAGCTTGGTTTCTGATTGGTGTGCTCCACAATCTCTAATGTGCACTTTTTTTATGACGGCATCAATATCTTCTCTATCAATGCACATGAGAATGAATCTGTCAAGGCCTCATTTTTAGAGAACCGTTTCATGGTTTACCCCATTTTACAGAACAAATTTGATTGCCCATCTTCAGACCTGCTCCCTTCCAGCCCTATCTGGCACTAGTGCCCCATTTGGAAGGTAATTTGAAAAGGGCATCATCTAGCCAGTGGTGTGACCATAATGCTCAAAAAATGAGACTAATTTCATCGATTTTATCTGTATTTTTTTTTATAAATGGTAAGACCATCCATCGGTGGGCAATGCTAATGACTTTTTCATCCCAGTCAGGATTGCCCAAGGTTGTGGCTGCATTTTTCAAACCATCATCTTGGGAATTTTGGGACCGGGGGACATAAGTCAACATTGGTTTTGATGGTAATTCTTACATCAATTATATAACATGGTTAATTAGTTCTTGAACATGTTTCATCAAGGGAACAAATACTTATTTCTTAATGGTGTAGTCACCACTGATATTTTTGATGACTAGAACTGAATCACCCTTTATTTTTAGGTGTTTGGTGTTCACATGAAGTTCCAGTTATAGTCCTTCAATGAGGGCCTGATATTATTCTTAATTATTTGAACATCCTTCCGAAAAAAAGGAAAGAGTATGGTAGGATGGCCTTTTCAAGGGATACGAGTATAATTCCTAGCCCCACTTTGTTGAGCACGAGATTCTCCATTCTTTTCCCTGTTGGGCTTCAGGAAGCACCATCGAAGTATATTTCCCTTGTATCGGGATCCTCCTGGATGGAAAACACTTCTTCATCTGGTATATCGGCATCTAACAGTGTTATTCCCTCTGTGGGGTTCTCTACTAGTAATTCTACTAACGTCTGGCCTTTAAGGGCCTTATAGGATACGTACCATATGTCAAATTTTTTTAGGATGACCACCCATTGTGATAGGCGCCCATTTAGCATGGGACGGTTGAGGATATATTTGAGAGGGTTGCAGCGAGAGACCAATTGTACATCATGGTGCTGCATGTAATGCCTGAGTTTTTGAACTGTGAAGATTAGGGGTAGGTAGTTCTTTTCAATTTTTGAATATCAAGTTTCAATATAAATCATTTTTCGATTGAGGTAATAGAGGTTTTTCTCGCTGCTATCATCATTTTTCTTTATGAGGAAGGCATCTAATGACAGTTCCAGGGATGTTGTGTACAAAATGAGTGGTCTCCCCTCAACTGGAGGCATCAGAACTGGTGGGATTAGAATATATCTTTTGATATTTTCAAACCCTTCTTGAAAATCATTATCCCACTCATATGTAACTCCTTTCTTCATGAGCTTGGTTAAAGGTAGTCATTTACCTTATAGGTTGGATATGATGCATCGGAAGTAGGTGAGGTGCCCTTAGAGATTGATCAACTTGGTGAGGTTGTGAGGTTTGGACATGCCAAGAATGGATTTTGTCTTCTCAGGGTCGACGTCAAGGATGTGATGGCATATGACGAAGCTGGGGAATTTTACCAAGGTAACGCCAAAGACACATTTTGGGAGATTCATCTTTAAATTGTGTTGTTGAAATTTTTTGAAGATATATTCAAGATCGGACAGGTGGATTGAGTGTTGTCGTTATTTAAACAACAGATCGTCAACATAACACTTGACGAATCTCCCCAAAAAGGGCTAAAATATTTGATTCATGGCACACAGATATGTAGCGCCAACATTCATTAGACTAAAGAGAATCAATTTATAATAGAAAACTCCCTAAGGGTCCCTAAAATAAGTAGCTTCTTTATCTCCTCAGGCCATCCAGATTTGGTTGTATCCAGAATAGTCATCCATGAAAGAGAGAGTCTCATATCCAGCTATTGCATCAATCAACAATTATGTGATCGGGACTAGGAAATTGTCTTTGGGGAAATGTCAATTAAGGTCCCTGAAGTCAATACATATTATAATATGTCTTTTCTTCTTTTTGACAAGGACTATATTTTCCATCAAGATCAGATATTGAACCTACTGTATGAATTTTTCTTTGATTAGCTTGTCAACATCAACCTTAATTTTGGAAGCATGCATCAGGTGGGTCCTTTTGGATGTCTTCATATAGCCCTGGTGGTCTTCTGGTAAGCCTGGATGATGAGTGTAAACCTTGGGATCGAGGCCTATAATTTCTTTGTAGTTCCAGGTAAAAACATCTCGATTATACTTTAGCAAGGAGGAATATGCTTCCTGCTCCTTGACAGGCATATCCACACTAATCAGGGTGGGTTGTGGGTTATCCTTAGTGCCTAGGTTTATCTCCTAAAGTTCATTGATTGTGGTGGAGACACCTTCTTTGAATACAGGAGGGGCACCTTTGATGTCTTCTTTATCTTCTTATTATTCTTCATCATCATCTTCCTCTTCTGATGGAGAAATGATTTTTTAGACGAACTCTCCAATGTTGGCAGAGAAATCTTATTTTTCTCTAATGAGTGAGGAAGGGGTAGTTTGAGGTCCTGTGGATGGGCTGAGAGCATATTTGATTGGGATTTTCCTTAAATCATGGGATCCATCCCACTCTTCTGTGTCGTTCAACTTGGTAGATGAGGTGGAGATCATGAAAACAATTGAGTCTACATCCAGACTTTCACTTGTGCATTCAACTTGTTTGATGGGTAATACATATTCTTCCCAAGCTATTGGAGGGGGTCGGCGGGAGATATTTCCAATCCATTCATGGCAGTAATCCAATCAATGTTTTTGGCCAAAAGATGTTTCCTTCCAATTCATATAGCCCTGCATCGATATAATGCGACTCACAGGACTCAAATGGGGATTTATCAGCATACAATGTCCCATTTTTTCCACTAGTGAAATATTTCACGCACTGATGGTAAGATGACGGAATTTCAGCATGCTAATGTAGCCAAGGCCTCCCTAATAAGACGTTGAAGGCCGTAATTTTCTGTACTACTAGGAAATCAGAATCTGACATGAGGTCTTTGAGCCGAGTTTCGTGCTTGATTCATCCCAATAGTTTTTTATCGCTTTTTTTATATCTCAGCAGAGTTTTAGTGTAGGGTGTCAAGATGTCTTCATCCCATCCCAGCTGAAAAAGCGTTCGTAGTGCGAGGAGGTTGACTCCAGAGCTGTTTTCGATGAAGATCATCTGGACATCAATTCCATTTATCTTGTTGGACACATATAAGGGTTTGATGTTCCCTTTCATGATGGTGACCTTGTCCCCGTCTATGAAGGAGATGACGGCGTGAAATTCTTCAAGATTGGTCTTCATCCGATATACTTCGGCTGCTTCTACTTCAGCCTCGAACACCTGGGGACTTAGTAAGGCTTTCGTGAGTGCCTCCCTAAGATCTGCAGATAGGCTTAATGCATCCAGGATTGATAGCCTTGATAGTGATAAAGATAGCTACTTTAGAATATCATAGTTCTAATCTAAAGGTCTGTACTTCCTGGCTTGGGGTTTCTCTTTCATAGACACTTTAGGAGTTTGTGCTTTGGACACGAATGTTTCGGCCTCTATAGTTGGGGATGGTGGTGTTGCGGTCCTTTCTGGGTTTGGTTAAACTATTCCACCTATATTCCTTGGGATATTTGATATTTTTTCTTCCCCTGATGGATATTCCAAGATAATTGGGCTTATATTTATTCTAATTGGGGAAGAGGAGAATTATGGTTCTTATTGTGTCTTCTGGAGGGTCTTTCGGCGAGTTTCTATGATGTTAACTGTTTGACCTATGGTGTGTCCAAGAATCTGACTCCTGCCACAATGATTCCTTTTCAAGAAACCTCTGGCCTCTACAGCCTCTTCCTCTGGATCTCCAATTGGGAATGGGTAATGTGGGTTCATGGCCATAGTCTCCATCTGAGAAGGGGTCCATCAAGTGAATGACATTAATGGATACAAAGATCAGTTCTTGATCTGACACTGTTTCTGTCTAACTATCATCCTCTGATAGTGCTGTTTTGTGGGACGGTTCCTGTTGTACCATTTGGCAGGGCGGTGCCCGTTATACCATGTCTGCTAGCATGAATTCCAAAATCATCAACACGGACTTCATCTTTGGTGTCATCTCTTCTTCTTGCTCTTTATTTCTTCCCTTCTGGCCTTTAGAGGACTGTAGGGTCGAGGAGGATGGTTGTGTTGTATTAAGGGATTTTGGGGGCACTATTGGTTGTTAAAACTACACCTGGAGGATTTCATGTACTTGGTTGATGGACTTCTGGGTCATCCAAATTTCAAACTTTTTCTCCTTCATACTGGCAATTGTTTTCCATTCCTCTTCCTCTCTTGGGTCTGAGGTGGAAACATATGCCACTTATGCTGGTGGCAGGCCCAACTTGACTTGTCGGGAATCCACCATCTTTTGTAGGATATCATTGAAAACAAAGAATTCCTGGATGGTATGTTCCAGTATTTGGTGGTAGGGAAAATAATTTAGACGGTCATCGAGACCCACTTCATTGTCTCTCTTTGGCTCTGATATCTAGAGCAACTTGAAATTCATAGCGGCTATGAAATAGCCGCAGACTTGGTCATCTAGGAACAAGTAAACGTTATATCTTCATTCTTACAAATGATTTCTTTTATCACAATGTCACTCATCTTTCCAAGGTGGGGGTGGTTGTTGGCGTCTAGGGGGGTCCTGAACAATTCAGTGGGGGCCTCACAACTGGAGCTCACGCTGGGTTTGGCTTAAGCATGAAAAAAGTTGCTTCATCTTTTCCCATTCATTTCTCAGGGTCTGATGGGGCCACTTGGGACTTAAGATTGGTCATTTTCAATGAGTCTTCAATTCTTTGGGAAATGGAAGAGAAATATCTAAACCCACTTTTGTACTTCACCTAGATGAGAGGTGTTCACAACTCATCACGGATGTTGTCGATTCACATGGTGAACATTTCATCCTAGGGGAGCGACCATTTCAGGGAATAATTCAGGCCTTTCTATATGGAAATAAAGTATGAGATTCTTTCATTCTCTCACAGTTTATAGTTCATGAGATCATTGATCATTGTATTAGGAAGCGTTGAACTGAACTGGAAGAGAAACTATCATCGAAGGTCCTCCCAGCCTGTGATCGAGATGGCTAGAAGGCTAGTATATCATACAAAGGTCTAGATCTGCAGGGTTCACATGAAACACCTATGTTTTACTACCTCTTGCTGCTCCGGAGTGCCCATCATTGGGTAAAAATAATAGGCATAGTTTATTAAATGTTCATTTGGGTCCCCCGAGCTATTGAATACTGGGAATATGGGGTTTCCAAAATTTGGTGGTGGCAGAACATTTCTCACCAACTTAGGGTAGGGTTTGCGCTCTTGTTGTATCGGAGCGTGTCATGCCTCCATGGCTTCCAGTAGAGTTGTTAGTTTCTCGACAATATTCAAGATCCCTTGATTCATATCATGTTGGGCTTCATCTTGGGCTAGTTTTTCCAAGACTGGGTGTGCCGATGATGTTAGAATTTGGGGTGGATACTAAGCAACAGGTATCATTTTTGGGGTTACCTGAATATATTATGGCTACCTTCCCAGTAGGGGAAGTCTTGATGTCTTTCTGGGACAGGATTTAAGTATGTTTCAAGTTCTGATGTCAAATTAGACAGGCCTTTGAGCTTTGATTCATTCATCGGGATGAGTTCACGAGGCAAGGGCACCCCTTATGGGATCACTTGCTAACATTCCTCAGGGGAAACACATCCGGTGAGGTATTTGCCTCGATATAGCTCAGCATTAATCTGCCTAAGATCTTTTATTTCTTCCTCCTTCTTGGAGAACCTTTCCTTGAGAGTGAGGGATGACATTCCAGGGGTAGGAGAAGGCGGGTCATAGATGACCCTGGATTTATTCTTCTATTTTTTAGGGTTTCACATAGGAGGTAATGTCGGATTTACTAAGGGGGCGCCCAGATTTAAGATTGTTCTCTAGTTTCGGGTATGCACACTATCAGGCTTAGTGTGGAATGCATCTGGGAGGGAAGCATCTTCCTTCGAATCCTCTCCCTCAGCGTCATTTCATGTGAGATTTTTGGAGTTGACGTTTACCACGTTCACTGAGGCATACCGCATTGGGGGTGGTGTACCTGATGCCAAATGGTAAGAAGGATTTATACATACTTTTTTGGACTTTCTCCTTCCATTCTATGGTATTATTCAGGTTTTATGAAAAACATTGACCCGAAGGGATCCCTGGTCTGACCTCATAACATGCCTTTGTCTCGGAAGGTGAAAAACATGGTAATAGGTGTAATGGGTGACTCCTATGTCCATCGTTCTTCCTAGACGGTAGAATACAGACATCTGATGTGTGGGTAATTGAGGTAAAAAATCCCCCAACCCTAGGGGATGGGGTTTTTCTCATTCTTCTGTTGATGCGCTGCAGCCTGGATTTTTTGGTCTTACGGGGGCACGTTGATTTAAAAATTCCCCAAGACCTGTGGGTTTGGGTTGTTCCCGCATTATAGCGGTGGCCGCCACTATTGCCACATTTTCAATTTCACGTACTCCTATGTAGGTGTGATCCAAGTATGGCATTGGTCCTACACAGAGTCTATGGAATTTTGAAGACATGAGGATTATTTTTTGGTTAACTTCCCTTAGGTGAGAATCCTACTAGATGTTCTTGGTTTCCTGACTCAAAATTTTTTTGATGGATTGATATCATTAGCCCTGATTATTTTGAGACTTACTCTAGGCCAGTTTTTGTTGACTATCTAATATTTCCTGAGCATGGGTTTCATTTGATTTTTTCCTTTGGGTGATGACATTGCTGGACGTCATTTCCAATGGAAATTGTTAGACGGGACGAGGGGTGAAGTGTAGAGCTCCATGTTCTCCCCATCCCTGAATGTGAACTCTGGCAGGGGCTTTTACAATGATGTGACACAACTTATGTAGTGAATTGAGGTAAGCTAGTTCAAGTTTTTCCTTTAACCTTTCTAATTATGGTTGTCATGCATACGGGAGGGATTCCAGGTCGATCAGACGGTGAAGCTCCCCTATCGGGTTAATGTGGTCTGTATACCCTTAATAGGGCAAGAATATTTCTTTCAACTGATGAATATTTGTCTATATATTGAGGCAAATTTCATGCATGCATTCCCCAGACAACTCTCCTGGTATGTAGAAATGAGAAGTGGTCATAGGCCAATATATCACTAGTATATTATCCTTAGATAGTTGTCTTCTTAAAAGCATCATATCCTTTAGTTGTTCTTCCAAATTATCCTCTACTTGATATGCCTAGATCGACTATTTCTTAATAATTTAGTTCTAAGAAACTAGGATGTTCGGATCCTTATTGATATGCGAATGGTGTGGGGGTGGCTCAGAAGATGAGTGTGGTCCCGATCCATCCTCTAGTTGAGAAAGGATATCACTCGTGATGGACGGAGTGCTTGATATGTCTAAATCCACCTTTCTGAGCACCTTAGCATAGGATGGATTTCTTGCATTTGTTCCGGAAAGGGGAGGAACTTCTTTCCAGTATGAATATCGATTGTCAGGAGGACCTCCACAATTGGTGCTGCATTGGCGAGGGCTACCAATGTAACTTGAAACCCGACCATGGGAAATGTCCTTATGACGTATACCCTAGGAAGGACCTTTAGGGTAGTCTAAAGAGAGTGTAGGACCTTATTGCTTCCTTATGTTACTGAGGGGAGTACCTTCACAGCAACCGCCATTGCATGGAGGGCCTTCGCAATGACTGTCATCATGGTGAGGACTACCATCATGACTTGCTACCTAGATGTAGGGAGAATTTCTACAATACACCTCATGGGGAGGGACTTCAGAATTTACTACAATGATGGGAGGACCTTATCATTACTTGACATTACTATGGGGAGGTCCTTCATAGAAACTACCATTGAGGGGAAGGACATCGCAATGACTATCATTATGGCGAGGAATACAATCATGACTCGATGTTTGACTACAGGGAGAAACATATCTGTAGCCTATTTTTACCCTGGGGAGGACCATCAGGGCGAACGAAATCAAGGGAAGGAACTTCTTTCCATCTAATCTGCAGGTCGAGGGGAGGGATACCCTGACATGCATCAAGATATAGTCTCTCGTGATCGATCATTCCTAGACCATAGAGTGAACCCTCATGGGTGCTCTGTGGAGGACCTTCAGAGCTACTGGTAGAGACATTGTAGGGAGGGCCTTCGCAACTGCTACTACCACTTCCATAATTTGGTAATAAACTGAAAAGGTCTTGGGCCTTTATTGATATATGTTTGAGGGCATCAAGGACCACAGCTTCCAACAGAGCATGATCATTTATGTTCTCTTCATTTTTCGGTTGCCTTTGGTGCATTTCCTTTTTGAGTGCTCTCTTGCAAGAAAACAGGGAAATATTCTATTGGTAATGACCTTCATGTATAGGTACCTATATTTTTGGGTCTAGTGATTTCATTGGGATGCATCTATGGGCATCTTGAGTTTTTTTAGAAATATATGTCTGCCCTAGAGTGGACACCACATTGGACTGGCGTCCCCCAGTTGGAACGGGTGTTTGTTCCTGATCTGATTGTCCGTATATTGTGGGATATTATCGTCGACCCTATAAAACAGGATCAGGGATGCATAACTGCTCTAGAGTGACTAATTAATTATGTGAGTGAGTCCTTCCATTCAAGGAAACCAGGTCATGGGACCAATTTCTCACCTTTTCCACCGATGCAATAATATCTTGCCATGTTTTGATGATGTGCTCTGGGATCGACGTCTGATCTTCCCTCATTTCCAGGATATGTTGAGATACATCTTTGGCTGGAACGTTTATGAAGGCCCATTTTGATGTCGGAGCAAGAGTTTGTGCTTGCTACGATCCTCCATGATTTTCTAGTAGATACTAGAAGTTCTCTTGTGCTAGTATATAGGAACAAGTATTCCACCAGTTGTCTTCTCTGGTTGCCACCATATTTGACTGGTGGTCTTCATATTCATGAGGATATATTTTTCATCTACTCTCATGTTGTTGTATTTGTATCACAGGCTTTATATGAATCCACGGAAATTTGATTCTCCTCATATTTATGTGCCACCATATTTGGATGGAGGGATTGATATGCATCAGTAGGTATTTGTGCCTATGTGTAGCTTAGTGCCTCTCTATTTGGATGGTGGGATTGAAATGCATCAGTAGGTATTTGTGCCTATATATTTCTGGTTTTCTCCCTATTTGGTTGATGAGATTGTTGTGCATCGGCAGATGTCTAAATCTTCCTATAGTTTTCCGCTCTGTCTGCATGGACGAACCAGTGAGCACTAGCAGGAAAGTGGATGTGCTCGTACTGTTCCACCTTATTTCTTTGGTGGGCTTGAGTGGAGAGGGCAGAGTTGTATGTCTACCCATTGAAAATCAATGTGTTAGTACGGTGGAGTTTCTCCTCAGGAACCACAGTGATAGCGTGTTCTTGATTATATATTCTCCACCCTTAGTGGGAAACCCAAGGGGCCCGAGTCTCCTAGACTTTAGCAGGTGTTGTTGGCATAATGTCCTCTTTGGTGGGAGGCTTGGTCATCCGATGTCAGCGACGACATTCTTTGGTGGGGACCCGTGAGTTGGTCCCCAGTGCGGTTGAGCTGAATTTGTCTGCATTGACTTCATCTGCCTAGCTAAGATAAGGTTGGTACTCATTGTCGCGTTCTGAGGACAGGCTCCCAAAATGGTTCGAGATGACCATCGGGGCCACCTTGTTCTTGGGTGTCAGTCCCGGATGAGAATGAAGCTAGAAAACCTTTTTAGACTGAATGGCTTGTCTCGTAGCCTCTAGTGTGGGGAGAGTACCATTTTGTTGGTACTCTTTGATCAACAAGTTGGATACCCAGCGTTGAAGATTCTGGGTAGGTGAGGGGTCATACTATTTGTTGGAGCCCTGGACACCTGCGGGATTTCCAACGCGTGTGTCTGCATTAGTCATTGTGATGTCACTTATATCAAAGTTTTCTATGGGGGGAACCTAAAACATACATATATGACATACAGAAAAAAAAACCTCATCAAAGTATCACTCTTTTAAACATATTCATATTTGACGATTCGACTTGGCATTCTTCCCACTTTTTTTGTTATGGGGTGAAGGGGATTGAGTGGGGTAAGACCGACACCTTGGTTAAGGTTTCACGTCGAGTTAACCATTTTTTTCAGCCTCCATGGTGGTGCATTTAGTGCATACCGGGGTGAAAAAAATGGGCCAATGTGTAATGTCCTTTTGGCTTTTATCATTGGGGTAGAACTGCCACCTTGGTTAAGGATTCACGTTGGGTTCACCATTTTTGTTCCGCCTCTGATGTGGCACATTTAACACGTACTAGGGTGAACAAAATGGGATGACGGTCAATGTCCTTTTGTATTTTATCATTGGGGTAGAACCACCATGTTGGTTAAGTATTCTTGCTGGGTTCACCATTTTGGTCTGCCTCTGAGGTGGTGCATTCTGAGTGATGGTGAAATGGTCCAATGAGGATCATCACCCATCCCTATTTCTAGAGATGGTTTCCTGTCAAATTCACCATTTCTTTTTTTCAACTTGTTCTGCATCATTATCCATAAAATAAGGTTGTATTAACCCAATGAGGAATAGGCAATTCACCCTTCGCATTGCGAAGGAGATTCCATAGTCAGTCGGTGCCAATGGGTGATTGTGTGGGGTCAAGTACTTGTGTAATCGGTCCTCCTCGGATATAAATTCCTTGGATGGTCTCTAATAGGTTTATTCATGGATCCAGAAACACCCAATGGCCCTAGTATTCATGATTAACAGACCATTTTTTCAAAGGAAGTTGCTCATTGATTGATGATTCATACAACAACACTTGAGGACTTCATTAGTTGAGAGGATGGGAGGTCAGGCTCACTGCACCTTTCTAAGGGAGGATTATTTATTGTTTCAGTACTCTCTTATAGATTTAGGTCATGTTCATAGGTTCTTGAATCCTTGGTTCATTCCTGAATAGTATTTCCACGGGCTACCCTTGGTTTGTAGGATCATCGTAGGCATGCATATGTTTGATGATATGGAAGTACTGTTGACTTGATCCATACAATAAGTCACATTGGAGTTTATCGTCATCCAAGTGGGGGAGGAAGTTGATTTTATGTTGGGATTGGACCCATAAGATGGGTTTCTTATGTATCCTCAAAAGATGAATCAAAACCCATGTATTTAGGATCGACTGGGACTTATGCATGGACGTTGCCCATTTGAGGGGGGTATGATTAGGTGGACCCTTTATGGATGGGTACCCTTTTGAGATCGGGCCATTGGGCAGGCATCCTACGTATCCTAATTTGATCAAGAATCAGAGTTTTCATATTTCATATTTGTTAATGTTTTAATCCTCACAAACCTCTAAGCCCAAGTGATCCATGTTCGGTGTGAGAAACAAAAGGATGTGAAAGATTCAACAATTCACATGCTTCCTCTCCTACTAGTGGGAGAGGGTGAGCCTACGGAGGATGATGCCGAGGAGACCATGGGTGAGGGAACGGAGCGATGAACCTTTCCATGTGAAATGACATTAATGTTCATTCGGTCAAGAATCAAAAGATTTAGGGCTTACCTCAGTGGGAAGACCCTGGAATATGTTCTAGGAAATGGGAGTAGTTTCGTCCTCATCAAAGGAGAAGAAAACATAACTCCTTCGACTAATCATTATTTCTCATTGGATGGAAAAGAAATTGATCACCATTAATCCCTAGAATAAGGAATTTCAAGTCATTATCCCATGGTTGGACTCTGGGTTACCATGGGAATATAGACCCATGATCATTTCTGAAGCCCGAACCACTATGGAGAGATCCGTCGTGACTCCCCTTACCATTGGTATGTAGACTCAAAGGGTCACACTAATGCACCTAATAGTCTGATCATACGGGTCTGGTGGATTTGGAGGAGACTTTGTCCTGATGACGGAGGACTAGTTTGTGGAGGGATTATGGAGGACTGAACAGTAATGAAGGGTTGAGGTTGGAATCGGAGGAAATAATACCTGAAAACACCCTATTCCATGTAATGATTTCTTATGTGGGATGGGGGTCTCTGCATACCATAGTGGTATGCGGGTAGAGGGGTCATCTACGTACCGATGCGGTACATGGGCATGGGTTTAGACGACCGCGTACCATAGTAGTACACAACCCATCACACCACTTTGGGTTCCATCCACGTACTGATGCAGTGTGTGGTGCTGGGTTCAGTACGCATAATGGTACACTATGCGGAGCACCGTATTAAAGGAGGTTCCGGGGGATTATCATTCATGGGGATTTCATTCGTGAGAATTATGTGGTTCACGGTTCACCAACTAGGTTCATGGTTCTCCTTTTATTATTAATTTTCCCAATTTTATAGATCGTGACTGGTTGTACCTACAGAAAGAATGGTTCGCAATTTGGGCATCACTGAGGGATCAAGACTGAAGTTAAAATCTTCTCAGAGATCTTACTTCCAACCTCTGATTCCCCTTCAATATTTTGTCGTTTGTCCTTCGTACCTTCCTCATGTGGTCCTTTTATAGATCATTAGGGAAATTGTATCTATTGGGAACGTGACACCATTTGTGGAGGCCCATGAGGAGATATCTTGACCCACGTAAGACTCGGTCAATCTAGGGTTTGAAGAGGCTTCGGTTTGCGATAATGGTTCACAGAACCTTGCCCATTCACTTTTTCCATTAATAGATGAGTTCGCAGGATGGTACGAAGATGGCCTTCACACGCACAATTACTTCAGCGATACGGTTCATGGCCTACTGGGTTCGCTGGCAATCGCTCCGCGGACTAGTGTCTCGATGATCGTTCTGCGTACCTAGTGGTTCATGATCCAGGCAGTCCTTGAACCTTTCCTGGTGATGGTATGTGGGACACTTAAAACTCTTTAAAAACTTGAATTCCTTCAAGTTTATTTTAAAATTTTATACTAAATTTGAGTCCATTCATCTTTCTAGACTTTTAGGAGTACTTGGTTCCTTCTAAAAAGTGATTTTAGAGGTATGTTCTTCAACTAGAAGAATTTTCAAGACCCTACAGCCACCACTAGAAATGTTTAGAACAATATCCAATTGATAACAGTGTATGTAGTTTTATGAAGAATAAAGTTAAATAAAACAAGTAAACAGTTTTCACAATTCATTACTCTTTAATTAACCACATAATCACCTGGGTTCACAATGACACCCGTACCATTAATACCTGCTTCGACCTGTGCCAGAGTCTGAACCATATATCATCAGGAATCACAATTAATTATATCATGTGTTCTCTTCAATCATTTAATTCCAATTTCATATCAAGTATACTTGGAACTCTAGTCCAATTCCAATGTATTGGGCCTAGAACATCATGTCTAGAACATTGTGGGTATTTGGAGCCTCAGTATCTATCTCACACATCATTTTTATCTCATATGTGAATTTGTATCATTAGTCTATGTCTCACACTTATTATCACATGCATGAATTTGGTGACTAGAACGTCATTTCTAGCACCCCATGGGTATTTAGAGCACCATTCCTTATCTCACACCTCATTTATTAATCAATAAAATATATCACATTTATCAAGGTTAATCATTATTAACCCTCTTATAAATTATTCACATAACGGTTCTCTATTTTAGTTTAATAAAACAATCATGGTTCATCACTTTAATCGCATGGAAATAATATGACCATTTCACCATTAATCCATTTAACAATATTTAATTATATAAACCATTAAACCTTCAAGTTTAATCCAACCATACCTTAATCCCCATTATCAATCAATTCATAATCAAATTAATCAACCAATTTCACAATATCATTAATCACCCAATTTCATTGTCCCATTAATTGACCAATTTCATAATCCATTAATTAATTAACTAATTAATTAATTAAATTCATGATTCGATTTTCAAACATAAAAATTGAAATTCTACAATTACATACATGAAAATATAATTCAAGAATATGGTAATTGACATTTAGACCACCTACCTCAAAGTCATTGATGAACATTTTCCAAACAGAAAATCATAACTTTAAGTGGAATGATTAAGATCACAACGGTGTGGAAAATCTAGGACCAAATTCTAGAAACAAGATCAAAAAGAATAAGAACCATGAAAACCTATATTAAACAATCATCAATGGTGGATTAAACATTAATATTTATATATAAATAGAGATGAGGGATAGAGTAATCCAAATGGGGAAGAAAATGAATATCGAATGAGAGACGGTCCTTCGAATGGATCATCAATTTGTTAAGAATAGTGTTCTAGGAGCCTTAGAACCCTCCTAGAAGGTTCAAAATTGGGATGAATATATTTAGGGTCAAGCTAGGGTGTTTTGGGTTAAAATCTTGGGGTTTGGAATTTTAATTTAATTTTTTAGAGAAATAAAACCCACACACACAATTTCTTGGGCCGGGGTGCACATTTTTCCAAACTGTGCACCCTAACTGTGCAACTCTTCATAGGGGTTCATGGTTTTTCCTAACAGGGTTCATGCTTGGAAAAAACATGTGCCAACCGTGAAACTCCCCTCTGTATAGGATTTTATGGTGTAACACCCTGACCCCATTTTCCCATATTTGGGGCATTATTTTATTACATTGTAATTATCACAACAAGTCAAAACCTAAAGGACTGATTAGTTTAGTATCCTTGGAAATACAAGATACAAACATAAATTCTAAATTACATCATCAAATTAAAAACAACATATTATCCCCATTGAAAACTCTAATATCCCTTATACTATCCATATAGTTCAATCATAATATACTTCTTCACATCTTGGGGGAAAATTAAACATAATAAAGGGTTGATCTTAGATACTCAATAAGGATAAAAAAATATAGCAGAAGCTATCATAAATAAACTTTAACTTTTAAGGAAAGGTATAAAATATAAACAAAATCCTTTAAAACATAATATTCAGAATAACATGGAAAGAATAAATCAAATAATTTCATTTAAACATTCACATGGATATTTTACTAGTAGAATAATCACATGTAATATTAATCACATAATAAGGAAATGCATAATGTTAGACATCATATCCATATCTTCAAGGCCTCGTTCTATTACCATAAATAATCATACCATAAATAACTCATACCAAGACACTAGTTTGTCTCATGATACCTACTGATTCATCAAGGGGCTACAGTAGACCCCACCCATCACTTACTAATTCCAATGTATTCCCCATATGAAAATGGTGAAACATAACATAAACATTCGTATTAAAACTAGCATACTAGATGTTAATACTTTATCCATAAACCATGAATGGTATAAAAATATCACATCCATAGTCAAACATATCATAACACCTTCAATACAATATGAAAGATTGTATCATAATAAATCAACCTCAATCAAGCATAAAATTCAACAAGGGATGTTGACATAGATGAAAATAATCTAATAAATTCATTAACACTCTTTGAGAGAAATATCCCTTTTTTACTTGGAAATTATTTAAAATCCACCCAATTATAAAAGAAAAAAATCTTATGAAAATAACCTTGTAATATTTTAAGTAAATATTAAAAAATTTAAGGCGTCATAATGGTGGAAAATATTCACTCATGCCATATAATTTAAAAAAACATTCTTTCCTTGATTTTGTTAAAAAGGTCATAAAGTACCTCATTTGGAAAATGATGGAAGGATTCCTTTCAAAACATTTCATAAATAGTAAAACATGGGTAAAAATAACTCTAAAAAATTATCAATAATATTTTTAAATACATTTTAAGAAATATGGACATTGATGATAAATATGTCCCAGTAGATACTTGCATATAAACAATCTCGGTTAATAAATAGATTGTGAAATTAACTCTTTCCTTGTACTTTTCTTTAGTCGAGGGTGTGTTAACATCATGTATAGTGGTTAAATCATGTTATTAAATTATAAAAGGACTATATTAATATTTATTATATCATATATGACCCTCTTATATCATTCTTTTAATAGTATTTTAGAATTACCATTATTTCAGGTGTTAACTGCTTTGTTTTTTCATTCCTATTTTGGCATGTAAGTAGTGTTTATTATGAATAGAATGCATTTTATTTGTATCCAAAATGATATTAAGTTTATAAATAATTATTTTTACTCATCATATAAATTTTATAATCATTCTTGAATGGTTAACGTGGATAATGAATCTCACTGCATCGTGGAGATGGTAGGTCGTACGTACACATGAACGACAGTATCATTCCCTTAATGGTTAAATGGTATCTAATTGGATTATATATTAATTATAAAGAATAATTATCATGTTATATTAATTATTTATATCCATTATACTCATCATTATAACCATACAAATAAATTAGTTTTGAATAAAAAATTACACCACAACGTGGAGATGGTAAGTTGTATGTACGCACGCATGGTGATATTTTTATTCGTTGGATGGATAAATGGAAGAATATGGTTTTTCCATAATTATAATAACATATCATAATTTATATAATACTTTATTTATTAATTTTGTTTTAAAACAATATAGTAATAATAGGTAAAAAAAATAAAATAAATTGAATGGAATTGGTAAAACAATTATCTCTTCTTTGAGTGTCTCCTTTTGATTTGCACAAAAAGGACATCGTAGGATGGATTTATGTGAAATGTATGGACTCTAGGATGAATTTATGGAAGTTAAAAAGATAATTTTTCAGGTTTCATCCAATCAAAATGGCTTTACATATGTGAATAAAATACAAGGAAATGTTCCCTTTTATAAGATAGGGGAGGGTCACTTTTAGAAACTCCTAAACTATTAAATTATTATAAATTTATTTTAGGTTTAAAATATATAAAAAGTTAGTTATTTTTAGGTTAAGATGAGTATGGGTATAAATCCTCACAACCAATTATTTTTAGATAATTTTAGGTCACAAAAGTAACCTTATCTTTTTGGTTTAACCCTTAGTTAAACAGTTTAACTCTTACTGTGTCTACTTGTCTTTTTATACTATAGGGTCAACATAGTTACTATAAAATGAAAAAAGAACCCCAATTGGATAATTAATGAAATATTTAACATTTTCCTAGTTATTCTGACAAACCTTATATTTTTTATTAATTTTATAACATTTAATAAAATAATATTTATTTTAAAGTATCATTTTTGTCAATTTTGATACTATTCAATATTTTCATTCTAAAAATATCAAAAAATATTTATAAATTCCAAAAAAACTTAAAATATGTCACTAAAATGTATATGTTATCAATAAATTTTATTTATGTCATTAATTAAGTAAAATTATATTTATTTTAATATTTATAAAATCATTTATTTGATATTTCTATTAGTAAAATAATTTATGCATCATTATTGTGTCATCATTAATGGTAATTATTTAATATATAAAAATTATAAATAAATTTTTATAATGTATACAATTATTTTACTGTTACATAGAATATTTAAAATCTTTGTTATATTTTTTATATATCTATATTAAAATTATTATACTTATAAGAAATGGGAGTGTGACATTGTGTCACATTCATTAATTTTAACAATATTCATGTCATAATCATGGAAAAGGGTCCATTTAATGATTACATTTCAAAGAATAGGTGATAAGGGTGAAATTTAGTCATCCAATAGGATTTTGATAAGTGTTAGAGTAATTTTATAATATTATTTTTACCTATAATTACATGATTTACCCTTAACCACAGTAATACAAAATTACTAAAGTTATTATTCATAATATCCAAAAATTAAAAGTAACCTATTAACATAATTTAGACCCACTAATTCAAAATATGGAATCCATTTTTCAAAATATATAATCCATTATTAAAATTATGAAATCCATTTTTCAAAATTTAAAACACATAAGTTTCAATAATTAATTTAAAATTAATCCCTATTGACAAAATGAGAAAACGGGTTTTTCAAAAGTAAAAACCATCAATACATTAGCATGTGTTTATATCTTATTTTAAAGTGAAAATAATTCAAATGACCAAAATTATATTAAATGATAAAAACATAATATAATTCTACTTTAAAACCAATTAAAATTATAATCTTAAAATAGCAATAAATTAGATGAAAAATTAGTTTTGAATTAAAACGCAATATTTTTCACTATTCATTAAAATATGAAAGTTATTAGAAAAACAAAATAAATTTGTACAAACTAAATTTTTATGTTATTATTCTAAATAATAATTTTATTTTTTAAAATTTAGTATATAAATGTTTCACATATTGTATTTAAAAATGGTTCTCCATTAAAAGGTGATAAAACTGCATTTTTTGAAAAATGATTCTTTTATTCAAAAAATTTAATTTGTTCTTATTTCATGTCTAAAAAACACATGACATGAATATTAAAATTATATGTAATATATGAAATTCAAAATTTGGTTAATACTATTCAAAACCTCTTTTTAAACGGCTAGTCGTGATGCGCTCGAACTCAGTGTTGTGTGCAGTGCAAGCTATTGAATTATTTAAAAAGAAGTGTACCATGGAAGCTTGGGGTGTTACATTATTCCCTACTCAAAATAATTTCATCATCTTAGTTTCTATAATATCACTTCATAAAAATATTTGGGTGGTTTTTTATCATATGTTCCTCAGGTTCCCACGTTGCCTCTTCCATTTTATGGTTTCTCCAAAGAACTTTTACTGGATGAGTCATTTGATTTCTCAACACTTGTTCTCTAGTGTCAATAATATTGATAGGCACTTCATAGTAATATATATTAGGTTACAGTTCTATTTCATTATAGGTGATTACATGTGTTGGTTCTAGCATTTATTTCTTTAACAGTGATATGTAGGACACATTATGAACTTTGGAGAGACATGGTAGAATTTCTAAACAGTAATCTACAACTCCAATTCATTCAAGAATTTCAAAAGATTTGATTTACCTTTGAATTAATTTAAACATCATACTGAATTGTATAACACCCATACATGGAGATACCTTCAAGAAAACATGATCTCCCACTTGAAATTCCAAATACTTTCTTTTGTTATTGGCATAGATCTTTTGCCTACTTTGATATGTTTTGATATGGGTCTAAATAGTCTTTTCCTTTTCTATAATTTCCTCAAAAATCATGGGCCTAAAAGTTTTATTTCACCAAAATCGTCCCAAAAAGTTGGTGTATGACATCTATTTCCATATAACACTTCATAGGGTTCTATAAAAATACTTGAATGGAAGCTATTGTTATAGAAAAATTCTACTGGAGAAAAATATAGATCCTACAAACCTTGAAAGTCAAGGAAGAAATATCTCAACATCCCTTCTAAAGTTTGAATAGTAAGTTCTTATTGTCCATCAGTTTGAGGGTGGTAGGCAGTGCTCAAAAGAAGCTCAATATATGAGGCCTTATGAATACTTTTCTATAATTGGTCTGTAAAATGGGGATCATGATAAAAAACAATAGATATTGTTACACCATGAAGTCTTAAAAATTCCTTAATATATAGTCTTTAAAAATGTTGAAGTGGTAAATCTTCTCTTATAGCAAAAAAATGTGCTAATTTGGTAAGATGATTAATAATAACCTATATCGCATCATTTCTTATGGGAGTCATTGGTAGCCCCATGAAAAATTCCATCATAATATCATCCCATTTGCACATAGGTATAGGAAGTGGTTTCATGACTCCTCTAGGATGTTGTCTTCCATCCTTCACCTATTGACAAACCAAACATCATAACACATAATCAGCAATCTATCTCTTCAATTTATCCCAAAAAAATGTTCTTTCAAATATCTGTACATCTTAGTGATACTAGGGTGTATAGAGAAATTAAAGCTATGAGAATAATCCAATAATTCCCTTTTTGTATCAGGTATAGCGGGAACACAAAGCCACTTCCCAAATTTTATAATATCATCTTTATAAACGAAGTTGATCAATCTCCTATCAATCACAGCTTTAATTTTTTTTTGAAAATCCTTATCATCAGACTGAGAAATTTTTATCCTTTCCAATAAATATGGTTTGGAAACCATTAGAAAAAGAAGTGATTTTTCACCTTCCATTACGATTCCCATATCCATCTATATTAGATCCATGAACATAGGATCCCTTTAAACTCTCATTTTGTTTAGAACTCTATAGTCCTTTCTGCTCAAAGAATACACCACCTTATTTTCTTTTTCTGGGTGGTAGTGTATTGCGAAATAATAATAATTAAGTAACTCAAGCCATCTCTTTTGTCTCATGTTGAGTTCTTTCTGTGAGAAAATATATTTCATACTCTTTTTATCTATATATATCTCACATCTTTCACTGTATATATAGTGTCTCTATATCTTCGTAGAAAATATTATTGTTGTTAACTCAATATCATGAGTTGGGAAGTTTTTTTCATGGATTTTAAATTACCTTTATGCTTAAGCAATAAATCTAGCATTATGCATAAGGACACAACCAAGGCCTTTCCTTGATGCATCACTATGAATCACAAACCCATCATTTCTAGATGGTATAGTCGATATAAGAGAATTGACTAATCTTCGATACAATTCTTCAACAAATTATTCACTCTTTTTTCCAAATGAATATAACACCTTTAAATATTATCTTGGTTAATGGGTTTTCCAATCAGGAATGATTTTGGACAGAATGATGATAGTAACCTACTGAACCGATAAAATGGCATAACTCAATTATACTCATTAGGGATGGACATTCTTGGATTGCCTATGTCTTTTTAGGATTAACAAAGATTCCATCCTTTGAGACAATATGGCCAAGAAATAAATTTACTAAAGACCGAATTCATACTTTCTAAACTTCTCATATAGTTCATTTCTTCTAAGAGTCTTTAGAATAATATGCAAGTGGTTTTCATGGTATTAGTAGATTTTTGAGTATACTAAGATATCATCAATAATACTGCTAAAAATCATCAAGATATTCCCTAAAAAATATGTTCATTAGATCCATGAAAATAGAGGATACCTTAGTCAGTCATAATGACATTACTGTAAACTCGTAACACCCATACCTAGTCTGTAATGATTTCTTTGGAATATCTCCCTTTATTACACACAATTGATGATATCCAAAATGAAGTTAAATATTTGAAAAATATTTAGCTTCATGAATTTGATCAAACAAATCATAAATGTGAGGCAAAGGATACTTGTTCTTTATTTTAATAGAATTAATATATCTATAGTAAATGCATTTCCTCATTGATCCATCTTTCTTCTTAACAAAAATATCAAGGGATCCCCATGGAGAAAAAGTAGGGAAAATAAATCTCTTATTACTCAACTCCTCTATTTGTTTCTTCAGCTCTACTAATTTTAAGGTGACTATTCTATATTTTTTTTGATATTAGCCTTACATCAGGGATTAAATCAATAGTAAACTCAACTTCCCGCTCTAGTGGATGTCTTGGTAAATCCTCTAGAAATACAGCAATATATTCTCAGAAAATAGGTACATCCTCAATTATAATATTTATTCTTTCATCCCTAGGTTTTATTTCCTCTCTCTTCCTAAGAATATTATTTAGTAAAGATATAGGGGTGGGTTTTGTTAAGAATTTGGTGATTAATTTTCTGCTCTAAAGATAATGGATTCTACATTTTCCTCATAAATCGCAACATCCTTCTTCTAGAAATAAATTTTCACATTATATTTTGATATATAGTCCATAACGATGATAATATAAAATTTGAACATCAGTATGATGATACAGTTAGTAGATAAAGAACATTTATATGACATAATGGGTACTGCCTGACACATCTTCGTTACAATGAGACTTCCCTTATGGGTTTTGACTAAAAACTCCCTTATTAATGTGAATTGGAAATTTATAATTTTTAAAGAAAACTGGGAAGTTATAATGGAATGCAAGGATCCTGAATCAAATAAATATTTGGATAAATTTGAGGAAATGGTTAAAGTACCTGCCACCACATCATTAGGAACTTAAACCTCATCAATTTTGATTGTAAAATCTTGGCCTTTCTCCCTTGGCCTTTTCTGTGGTAATTTTATTTAATGTTTAGGAAAATAATTTTCATAATGTCCCATATCTTCACAATTATATCATTGAACATTGGTAGATTCTTTCTTACCCTTGTAATCATGAGCTTGGTGACCTTTTTCTCTATACTTTTAACAAACTCTCATCCCTTTTAGGAAAGTACTGGGGTGTTTCTTCCCAAAATTACTACAGGGTGGAAATTAAACATTTCCCTTCTTCCCCTTAATTCAATTTACAGAGTGTTCAGAATCCCTCTTCTTCTCATGCTTTACTTTAAAGTCATAAAACTTAGATAATACCTTTTTTGTCTTGATATCACATGAGACTATATCTTCATATGATGAGAAAGATTGTAATACCAATGATCGTCAGAGGAATGGTTTTAACCCATAAAATAATCGATCGATCTTACTTCTTGGGTTATTTATGTAGTATGTAGCATGCCTTTTTTAGCTTGTGAAGTTAGCTTCATACTTTGAAAAATTCTTATCTTCCTTCTACCTCAGACTCAGAAATTTCCTCTCTATATCCACTCATAGATCAAGAGGAAAATATTTTTCTAGGAATAGTTCTTTAAATTCCATCCATTTCATTTTTTCTACATCTTCATCGTCCTTTATGTTTTGAATTAATGACCACCATTGATCTTCATCTCCTGATAGATGATAGACTGTTATAACAACTTTTTCCCTTACGTTACTCCCCAAAGCAATAAATATTTTCTCTAAAGAACATATCCATTGCTCAACAAAAAATGGATTTTTTGTCCCATTTAAAGTTGGAGGTTGTTGTATCATGAATCAATCTAACATTTATCCTATGTGTTGTGGATTAGGGTGCTTCGTATGGGTAAGGTTATTGTTCATAACTTGAGTCAGTTATCCCAATATAGTTATAAGTTATTCAACTCTAGTTGTATCACCAATACAATTATCATTATCTTAAACATGATGGAAATACCTACATGGATTATGTGAATTGATAAGATTTATGTTCCTTAAATTATGCGTCATTTCTAAACAATGGAATACGCTACATTAGGTTATGAATTATAATGTATAATTCCAAAATAGTAAAATAGTAAACATTAATTAAAAATTTTATGCATATCTAATCCATTATCATAAAAATAGTTTCTTTGGAGACATATTTACTCATAAATCCTTCATAATAGTTTGTAAAAAATTTGAATTATCTAAATCATATCCCTCAGGAGTGTCAAACCAGGTCATTAGTTAGGTCTGTTGTCATGTACCAAGTTACCCTAAGTCAAGCCTATAACACCTTGTCAGAATTGTTACTCTTAGTAACATATGTGCCAAAACCATGTCCACTTATAGTGTCCATTCAAGGATGTATTTTCTAGGAATACTGACATAATCTCTATATTAAAAAAAATTAGGATGTTATTATATGATTATCCTCAAATTATATCTTAGGATAGTGTCCCCTAATTAAAGTGTTTTCTAAATCTAGTTTCCAAGGTTTGTAATAAACTTTCTCTGATACCAACTATAACACCCTGACCATAGATTTCTAGAGTCGGTGCATTATTTTATTATATTGGCATGATCATAAGAAATAAAATCCTAAAGGACCAATCATTTTAGTATCCTTGGAATTAATAGATACAAACATAAGGTTTACATTACATCTTGAAATGAAAAACAACATATTATCCCATTTAAAAAATCTCATATCCCTTATAATATCTTTGCATTTCAATCATAATATACTTCTTCATATCCTGGGGGGAGGAATGAAACATAATAAAGGGGTGAGCTCAGATGCTTAATAAGGATAAACAATATAGCGGAAGCTATTATAAATAAACATAAACTTTTAAGGAAAGTTATAAGACAGTAACACAATCCTTTTAAACATAACATTAAGCATAATATATAAAAAATAAATCAAATAATTACATTTATACTTTCACATAGATATTCTACTAGTCGAATAATCACATGTAATATCAATCACATAACAAGGAAATGTATAATGCTTGACTTCATAACCATATTGTCAAGGCCTCGTGTCAAGACCATAAATAACCATATAGTCAAGGCCTCATTCCAAGGCAATAGTTTGTCTCATGAGACCTACCAATGCATAGAGATAATATATTGGGCCTCGTCCATCACTTACTAAGTCCAATGCATTCCTCATATGAAAAATGTGAAATATAACATAAACATTCGTATTAAAACTAGCATAAAAAATGTTAATACTTTAACATAAACCATGAATGGTATAAAAATAGCACATCCGTAGTCAAACATATCATAACACCTTAAATACAATAAGGAATATTGTATCATAATAAATCAACCTCAATAAATCATAGAATCCAACAAGGGATGTTTACATAGATGAAAATAATATAAAAAATTCACTAAAACTCTTTGAGAGAAATATCTCTTTTTAATTTGAAATTATTTAAAAGCTGAAAATTTATAAAAGAAAACATTTATTATTAAAATAACCTTATATTATTATAAGTAAATATTCAAAATTTTATGGCTTCATAATTTAATAAAATAGTCATCTACGTCGTATAAGTTAAACAACATTATTTTCTTAATTTTTTAAAAAGGTCATACAGTACCTCATTTAGAAAATGGTGGAAATATTCCTTTCAAAACATTTGATAAAAATTAAAATATGGGTAAAAATTACTTTAAAAAAATTAATAATATTTTCAAATACATTTTAATAAATATGAACATTGATGATAAATATTTCCAAATAGATACTTACATATAAACAATCTCAGATAATAAAAAATTTGTGAAAGTTACTCTTACCTTGTAATTTCCATTAGAATAGGGTGTGTTGACATCCTATATAATGGTTAAAGAATTTTATTAAATTATACCAGGACCATAAACATATTTATGATATCATATATGATCCTCTTATATAAATTTTGTTCATATTATTTCAGTATTACGATTATATTAGGTGTTAACTGCTTCATTTTCCTATTCCTGTTTTTCTGTGTAAGTAATATTATTTATGAATAGGTTTCATTTTATTTATATAAAAAATTATATTTAGTTCATAATAATTATTTTTACTCATCATATAAATTTTAAAATCATTCTTCAATGGTTATCTTGGAGAATGGATCTCATCGCATCGTGGAGACGGCAGGTCGTACGTACGCATGAGCAACGGTATCATTCCTTTAATGGTTAAATGGTATGGAATTGGATGATATATTAATTATAAAAATCATTATAATTTTATATTATTTATTTACATCCATTATAATCATCATTATACCCATCCAAATAAAGTAGTGTTGAATAACTAATTACAACATGGCGCGGAGATGGTAAGTCGTACGTATGCACACATGGTGATTTTATTATTCATGGGATGGATAAATGGAGGAATATGATTTTTCCATAATTATAATTAAATATCATCATATATATTATACTGTAGTTATTACTTGGGTATGGAAACAACATGGTAAGAGGAAGTAGAATAAGAAAATAAATTAAATGAAATTGGTAAAACAATTACCTCTTCTTTGAGCGTCTCCTTTTGATTTTCACAAAATAACTTTGTTGGATGGATTTATACCCACATTATGGCCTATATGATGAATTGAGAGAATTTAGGAGTATAATTTTTTAGGTTTTGGCTGAAAAAAAGGGATTTATATGTGTGAATAATGTAGACAGAGATGTTCCCTTTTATTAGAGAGGGGAGGGGAACTTTTGGAAACTCCAAAATAATTAAATTATTATAAATTTATTTTTAATTTAAAATAGATCAAAATCAATTTATAGGATAATATTAGTATGGGTAAAAATACTCATAACCAATTATTTTTAGATAATTTTATCTCACAAAAGTAACATTTTCTTTTGGGTTTAACTGTTACTGTGTCTACTTATCTTTTTATACTATAGGGATAACATAGTTACTCTAAAATGCCAAAACAAATCCCAATTGAATCATTAAAGACATATATAACACTAACCTAGTCAGTTGGATGAGTCTGATATTTTTATGAATTTTATAACATTTAATAATTTTTTTTAAAGAATCATTTATGTCAATTTTGACACTATAAAATATTTTTATTTTTAAAAATATCAAACCATCATCATAACTTCGAACCAATAGTTAAAATATTTCACTAACATGTTTATTTTATTTATAAAATTCGTTTATGTCATTAATTAAGTCAAATTATATTTATTTTAATATTTTTAATATCATTTATTTAATATTTCTATTAATAAAATAATTTCTACATCATTATTCTGTCATCATTAATGGTAATTATTTAATATTTAAAAATAACAAATAATTTTATATTATGTATCCAATAATTTTACCATTATTGATACTATTTATAATTGATGTTACCTCTTGGATATCTCTATATTAAAATTATTATACTTATAAGAAACTAGAGTGTGACATTTTGTCACATTCATTAATTTTAATAATATTCATGGATGAGGGTCCATTTAATGATTCCATTTCAAATAATAGGTGATAAGGGTCGATTTTAGTCCTCTAATAGAATTTTTTTAGGTTTTAGGGTAATTTTATAATATTATTTTTTACCTTTAATTATCTGATTTACCTTTAACTGTGGTAATAAAAAATTAATAAAGTTACTATTCATAATATCCAAAAAATAAAAGTAACCTATTAACATAATTTGGATCCACTAATTCTAAATACAGAATGTATTTTTCAAAATTTAAAACAAAGAAGTTACAGTAATTAATTTAAAATTAATTCATGTTGAGAAAATGAGAAAAAGGATTTTTTTCAAAATTTAAAACCATCAAAAGATTGGAAAGTGTTTATATCTAATTTTAATGTAAAAATAATTTCAATGACCAAAATTATATTAAATGATAAAAACTTAATCTAATAATAATTTAAAACCAATTAAAATGATAATCTAATTATATAAATAAATTAGATGAAAAAATAGTTTTGAAATAAAATGCAGTATTTTTCACTATTCATTAAAATATGAATGTTATCAAAAAAACCAAAAAATTGTACAAACTAAATTTTTAAGTCCCTATTCTAAAGAAGAATTTTATTTTTTTCAAATTTAATATATAAAAGTTTTAAATATTGGATTTAAAAATGGTTCTCCATTAAAAGGTGGTAAAACTACATTTTTTAAAAAATACTTCTTTTATTCAAAAAAATGAATTTGTTCTTATATAATGTATAATAAACGCATGAGATTAAAATTAAAATTATATGGAATATATAAAATTAAAATTTTAGTTAATACTATTTATAACCTCTTTTTAAATGGCTAGTCATGGTGCCCTCGAACTTGGTGTTGCGTGCAACACAAGAAATTAAATTATTTAAAAAGAAGCATACCATGGAAACTTGGTGTGTTACATATGGTTTTCTGAGGGTAGGCGCACAGTTTAGAAAAACCATGAACCAACCATACACTTCTCCTTATCCTTCCAAAATTCCAAAATTTTACATAAAACACCCTGAAACAACAACCCACCCAAGATATACCAAAATATGGGTAAAAGAGTGCTTGTAAATGAGCACGATACATCTCTATAAAAGGTTAGGATCTTACAATCTCCCCACCATATAAAGGATCATCCTTGAGATATACTCCCAAACATATCTAAGATTATAAGGTAAATAGATCGGGCCACGGAGCCCCCATATCAATTTCTATCTCCCTTGTTTCCTCCTAAACATAGCCATGTATCCACAATACTCAGATGAGTGGCAAGGTATTTCCCCGTAACACTTTATCACTGTGATCCATAACACATATTAGATGCTACTCAAAGGACACATCGGTCTCAAACTCAACATCATTAAAATTGATCACATGATAAGAGTCAGGGTGATAGTGCTGAAGTTGTGACCCATGAAAAAAAATTTGTACAGCACTATACCTCTGTGGAAGAGTCAATCGATACACCACCGGTTTAATTATCTTTATAATCTCAATAGGTCCAACAAACCTGGGCACTAGCTTTCCCTGTTTCTGAATCCTATGGTTACCCAATCTAGGTGACACCCGAAGGAACACACGATCACCCAATATAAACTCAAGGGGTCTTCGACATCAATCGATATATGACTTCTACTGACTATGATCCATAGCCATACATTTCTGAATCAATTGAACCTACTATAATGTCTTTTGCACAAGACTCGGTGCCAATAAATTTAACTCACCTACCTCCATCCGGTATAGAGGTATCTGCATAGCCTATAATAAAGATCCTCATATGATTTTATTTGAATAATTTCTTGATAACTCTTGTTATTTTCAAACTCAACAAGTGTTAAGTGCTTATCCCAAGACCCACCAAAGTCTAGAACACACACCCAAAACATATCCTCCAAAACATGTATAGTATGTTCCGACTACCCATATATTTCTTGGTGGAAAGTCAAACTTAGAAATACTAAATACCAAGTGCTTTCTATAATCCTTTACAAAAACACAAAGTGAAACATGAGTCATGGTCTGAAACTATGCACCACCCGGCTGAAACATTTACTCTTACCTCGAAGTACCACATCCACTTCCTCTACCTCCACATCCAATAGAACTATATTTTCTAGACTAATATTGGGTAGAAAACCCTCGTCCAGCACTCTAATTTTTATTAGCTCCTCTTTCATTACCCAAATATCATAGGTTTTTACAGAACTATTACAGATGTCCCATCCTACTATAATATCTACAATCTACCATTGGTCGATGGAACTGTCTACATAAGTGACCCAGCCTACTACACTAGTGAAAGAGAACTCAAGTCATATCCTAGGTAACTAACCCTTCCCTCTGGCCACTCTGCTTTCCATTGTTCTGGTTAACATTTTCATAGTGATGCTTCCTCCTCTAGAAAGATGTAGCTCTTGTCCATCCAACAGAAAATACCTTTCCTTCACTAGAATCCTCATTTAGGTTCCCCTCTGAAATTATATCCTGATTAACCACCTCTAAAAACTTTTCAGCCTAAAGATGTTAACCTGGGACTTTATCTCACATTTAAGACCATCCTGAACATGTTTTTCTATAGTAGCATCATCCCCTACCAGAGCGCTAAGAAAAATCACTGAAAATCAGTAAAGAAACCAGTATAGTCCATTACAGACATACTACCCCAGTTCATCCTCATGAACTCTGTTGCCCTCTCATATCTGAGCATCTTGGGGAAAAAGTAATCCAATAAATTCTTCTTAAATTCCTTCCACTCCATACTCTCCATTTGTCTACCACGAGTCTGGATATACCTCCAATTCTTCACTTGAACATGTAATATATAATCCACCAGTTTGACTCTCTTCTCTGTAGAAGTCTCTAAGTGGTCAAGGATTTTCTGGATAGACACAATCCAGAACTCAGCTGCCATAGGTCCACCCTCTCCGGTAAATTTCGAAGGGTGCTACAGCTGGAACTCTCATTCCAAGTAAGACATACTCTTCACAACCCACCCTAGGTCTATTTCCATAAATTGTATAAATTGAGAAAAATTATCACAAAAATTCTCCCTACACTCCTCACTCAGTACAATTGGAGAATATAGTTCTACTACTAGAGGCACATTTCTGGCCATGTCCTCCCTTCATCGTATCGACAAGCATCATCATGGAGGAATATTTATACAATACCAAAAACATGACTTAGGCCACATTTCAAAAAATTAAAACATTTACATAGGATGGATTCACATAAATCCATAATTATTCATTCCCTCGTACCCCACTACACGATCAAAACTGAGGCGTTAATGCTATCCTCAACCATCCCTCACTTAGGTCATGACTAACATAGGGTAAAACATTTTGATCATTCAAGTACCTCATTATACACTCATTTATACATTTCATTTACCTTATTTATCCTCATTTACAATTTCCAATTTCATACTAGAAACCTTTTTCATTTAAATTACACATGTAAAGAAATGAATTTTCATTTAAATAACTTACCCAAAATTTTGTTTTCCACGAATGCCTAAAATGATGCATGTCACAATAAGTACTGAGTACCTAGAATGTTTCGTACTTACCTAATTATCATTCCATACCGATACATGTAGAAAAATACCATAAAATAATATTAATATCACACAACAAGTGCATCAACCAAGGTGAAATAACATTCAATTATAACATAAACATCACTAATAGTAATCCCACCCTAGGTACTTGGATTTTACCCTCATACATGGGTTAGCTACTCCCATGCATGATCTTCTAACTAAGGACCAAGTCATCCTAATCCTATATCAACCATTCCCAAATAGTAAGAAAAAATAAAAGGAAATAAATCCAACTTTGATGCTACTTTGTAACGTCTCGACCTAGGTGCCTCATACTGGTTCTCTGTGCCTATTGGTCACATGACCTCAGGAACACCTCCCCATATGCCAAAAAATTTCGACTAGAAGTGAGGGTATAATAAATATATCATGGGGAGACTATAAACTCTTTATCAATGTAGCATAATTATAGAAGGAAATAAAAAATAGCCAACAAATAATAAATAATAACCAGAATAATGTCATAACCAAATACAGACCAATATCACATGATGAACCAAAATAGGAAAACAATATCCAAGACTAAAGTATTAGATATATCATTTCATATGTGTTTCAAGTTTCAAATGAAAAACCAAAATAAAGGCACTGAAAACTCCCTAGTGGGTCCTGACATCATGTTTGGTTCCCTCATCTACTCTCTATCCTAACTCAACCATCTATCATAGGGATATTTCCCTACTCCTATCTAGAAAATATATAATCTATTCAGGCACCAATCAGGCATCCTGAGTAGGGTGTGAGTGTAACATAGAATTCCACCACCAATGGTGCCTAAAACAATATTCATTCTGTAATAATCTATGCAGTTGTATGAAGAATAAAGTACAATAAAATAGGTATACATTTTTTACAAATAATTACTCTTTAACAAACCACATAATCACCTTAGTTCATGATGAAACCCATACCATCAATACCTTCTTTGGACCATGTAAGAGTCTGATCCATATATCATCGAGAATCAAAATTCATTACATCATGGGTTTTCATCAATCATTTAATTCCAATTTCATATCAAGGCAACCTGGAACTCTGGTCCAATTCCAATTTATTGGGCCTAGAATGTCATGTCTAGCACCCTATGGGTATTTATAGCATCAATAATTGTCTCATACTTCATTTTTATTACATATGGGTATTTGGAGCATCATTTTTTATCCAACACTCATTATCAAATGCATGCATTTGGTGACTAGAACTCCATGTCAAGCACCCCGTGGGTATTTAGAGCGTCAGTCCTTATCCCTCACCCAATTTATTGATCAATAAAATATATCACATTTATCACATTTATAAATTTTAATCATTATTAACCCTCTCATAAATTATTCACATTACATTTAACCATTTAAATTTAACAAAACAATCATGGTTCATCACTTTAATCGCATGAAAATAATATGAAAATTTCACTATTATTACATTTAACAAAATTTATTTATATAAAGCATTAAACCTTCAAGGTTAATCCACCCATCCCTTAATTCCCATTATCAATAAATTCATAATCACATTAATCAACTAATTTCACTATATCATCCAATTTCACTATCCCATTAACTAACCTATTTCATAAACCCTTAATTAATTCACCAATTAATTAATTCAATTCAATATTCAATTTACAAATGCGAAAATTAAAATTCCACAATTACATACACACAAATATAATTCAATACTGTGGAAATTGACATTTAGACCACCTACCTCATGATCATTGATGAGATTTCACCAAATAGAAAACACCAAAATGAGGAGTAACAATCACAATCACAACAGAAGGGATGATCTATGCCCAAATCCTAGAAACAAGATCAAACAGAATATGATCCATGAAAACCTAGATCTAAACCATCGCTAATTTATGATTAAAAATTTATCTTCATTCGAAAAGTGATACGGGAGAGAGAGGAATCCAAATGAAGTATGAAAACACATACCAGATCAGAGATGATTCTTCTATTTTTTAAAGAACGGTGTTCGAGGAGCCTTGGAACCCTTTTAGGAGCTTCAAAATTCGAAGAAATAGGTTTAGGGTTGAGCTAGGGTGTTTTGGGGTTAAAACCAAAGGGATTAGAATTTAAATTAAAATTTTCTTAGGAATAAAACCTGTGTATGGTTTCATGGGTCGGGGAGAATGAATTTCCAAACCATGCACCCTAATCGTTCTCTTCTAATTAGGGACTCATGGTTTGAAAAATTGCGCACCAACTGTGGAAATACCCTCTATCTGTGATTTCATGGTTTATTGTGGGCAGATTCATGGTTTTGGAAAACCATGTGCCAATCATGCACTACCCCTTTGTCTTCCAAAATTCCCAAATTTCACTCAAAATACTCCTAAACAGTAACACATCCAAGATATAAGAAAATAAGGGTAAAAGAGTACATGTAAATGAGCATGATATATATCTAGAAAAGGTTAGGATCTTACATCACCCTACCATGCATGTACCCCACCATACAACATCACCATTACCCCACTACCACTTTCATAATTCCATCCACAACTTAAAAACCACATGCAATATTTGCAGAAAATAAACAACATCAACAACACAACCAAGTTTCATAAAAGGAGTCCACATAAACAAAAATTTCTCATGCCCATATTTCCATCCCCATTGATTACCAATTTCCATACTCGTTGAATTTATTATCCATTAATTCATCTCATAATATTCAAAAAACATTATTATTCTATGTATTTCTTTAATTCCAACCTTTATTATTTTCATTAAATAATTTCAACGCATTACATTACACCCTACTACCCATATTCATATTTATCCAACCAAACATATTCTATTCTATTTCACTGTAATTTCCAGTTTCACACACAACTAATTAATTACATAGATTTATATGATTTAACTAATTATGAAGGTGGGGATCATATCAAGAGAAAATTCTAATACAATCACCAAACCACGCCATAATTATTTCGTACATATAACTACAACAAGCATAAGAATAACTCTAGGAATAAACAATATATGGGCCAACAAAAATCATTATTCCATATCCTATAAATTCAAGAGACCAATTAATTCTATATTATTATTATTATAAATTTATAAAAGTGATTCTGAACTTTAATCGTAGCAACAATTCATGCTTTCAAAGGTGAAAAATATCATAACAATTTAGGGGCCCACTCAAACCGCCAAAACCTGTTGTAATAGTTTTTTTTTGATTTAGAATGTTCGAACAACATATACATTCTAGGGTTTATATGACACTTCATTAACATAATTATTCCAACCACATTACTATTATATTTCTATTTAATTAATATTTTTACTTTATTTTAGATTAATCACATTAGCAGCATTACAAACAAAATTACACAAAACATGTAGAAAGTATACATCTGCGCATCACCTCCCTTTTTACCTAGTTTTATTATTATTTATTTTATCCTTCTTGGAAAAATTCATAGTAATCCAATAAATAATATATAATATTATAATATAGAATAAAAGTTTAAAAATCTATTACCTCAATAATCCAAGATACCCCACAATAAGAGAATCAAATTTGAACACTAATGAATCCACAAGAAGCTTCGTCAATCCAAAAAACATCACATCCATAATTAATTCATCAATCGAGATCCACTGAAACATTGAACCAATATTGATTACATCATCTAAAGAGAAATAAAGAGAATAACCAAGGGAGAGAGATGAGAAGATACCTCCAATCAAAGGAGGAATAAATTTATAGGAATTTGAGAAGATAAGAATCTACAAGGTAAAAAAAATGCTTCTAAGAGAGGACTTGGAATCGGCTAAGGCTCGAGGTAATGAAATTGGGTTGAACTTGATAGATATATCAACCCATATTCAAAGAGAAAATTGAACATACATCTTCGCCAACATAGAGTCACCCAAAACATCCATAATGGCTTCAGTTAAATGAGATCTGAAATTTTTTATTTCAAAATAACTAACTCCTCTCTATTCCCTCAATGGTCATTTTTTCATTTAAAACAAGGCTGACTACCACTACAGACACCCTCATGGTGTAGATAAATTACCATAGCTGTTTTGACCCACCAGGCTAAGGCTTGTGGTGTGGAGAGCGGAAAATTTAGTGTTATGGGTTTTTTTATTAAAATGGGTCTAAGGTTAAAATAATTAGGGATATGGGGTCCCTAAGTGCCACTTCAAGAGGATATTAGGGCATAAAGCCTCAAACCACCAATTGAAGTGGTGCTCGAGATATTTAGGTAGCATAGTGCCACTTGAAGTGGCACTGATCCCTTTGGGATTAGCCTACCGGTGCCACTTCAAGTGGCACTGAGACTTGGGGTACCCTATAAAAGAGGATCCCCCCCCCCAATTCCCATCCTCCTCACTCTCTATCTCTCTTTATTTTTTTCATCTTCCTTACACTTTCTCTCTAGTTTTTAACACTCTCTCTACTTCAGTTCTCTCTACTCCAGTTGCTCTGCCCGCACACCCAACTCTCTGCAAATTTGAGGTAATCCTTGTTTTAAATTTATTTAATATTTTTATTTTTTTAATTATTTGTTTAATTAATAAAATTATTTTATTATTATTTTATTATATTTAAAAATAGTAACAGTTTTTTTAAAATTTAGTTAGGTAATTAATTAATTATAAGTTGGTAATTAATTAATTATAAGTAGGTAATTAACTAATTAAAAGTAGGTAATTAATTAATTATAAGTAGGCAATTTGTAACGCCCCGAACCCAGTTACCCAGAGTCGGTGCATTATTTCATAACATTGGCATGATCACAAAGATCAAGTCTCAAAAGACCGATTAGTTTAGTGGCCTTGAAACACTACATACATTCATAAGTTTTACATTACATCGTAAAGTAATACAAAACTACAAAAACATCTTGTCTTCATATCCCCTCATACTATCCCTTCAGGTCATTCATAAAATATTACTTCACATTCTGGAAAAAATAAAACATTGAAAGGGGTGAGCTCAGATTCTCAGTAAGGATAACAATATAGCGGAAGCTTTCATAAATAAACATAAACATTTAAGGCAATGTATAACTAAAACAAAAGCCTTTTAAACTTGAACTTCAGTATAATATGGCAAAATAAAATGAAATAATGCCATTTACTTTTTCACATAGATATTCTACTTGTCGAATAATCACATGCAATATCAATAACCAATTTCATAATAATGGAATGCATAATGCCAGACTATCATAACCACGTAGCCAATGCCTTGTGCCAAGACTACAAATAAGATTTTGTCAAGGCCTCTTGCCAATACACTAGTTTGTCTCATGAGACCTACCTATGCATCGAGGAGATATAACGGGCTCCACCCGTCACTTATTAAGTCCAATTCATTCCTCATATGAATAGGTTTAAACATATCATAAACCATAACATAATCATATCACATAAAACATGCAAAAAGGAAACATAACATTTCCACATTTTAATCACAATATATCAATAAAAAACATTGATATAATAAAAATATTGTCAAAAACATTTTCAATACCAAAATAAAAGAAAATTAAAACTTGGTATTTATTTTTTATTTAAAAAAAGGTTATAGCTTGTAGACGAAGCCGAAACTCAAGTAATGGTCACGGCGGCGGAGAAGTCGTTGCCGCCGCATATGTATGACAAGAAAACATTATTTTTTGTCATTTAGTAAAACACATCATATAAAAAGATTCCTTTTTAATAAACGTAAAATTCAAAGGGGTTTATACACCATATAAAAGAAATTTGTGTATAAAACAAAATATTCCTCAATGAATGGAGATTGAGACGAAGTCCCTTACAAAGATAATTTTTTAAATAAAATAGATCTATTATGTGTATTCAATATAATTAAAAATAAATAAATTAAAAATACAATATAGGACATAATAATATCATGACATAATTTGAAAGTAGGAGATTAACCCAAAGAACGGAAATTGGGTTAAGAAGTTCCCTTACCTCGTGTCCGACTTCTCTCGACCGTTCTCTAATCTCCTGAGTAATAATATAGAGTAAATATCTACTTTCTTAAGAACGTTTTTCAAGTTCATTATCCCTTTTATATCACTTATTACAATGTTATGAAAATTATGTAGTCATTTAAGTTAATAACAGTCGTTTTGTTGATCTTTGGTACTTGAGTCAACAATAAACTTCTTATAATTACAAGTTGGTTATGTGGTAGAATATCCATTATCTCTAGAATTATATTCATGATGTATATATAATATATATCCAGTATATACATTCATTCATAATATTTTGTTACATTTAGAGGTAAGAAATGAAATGCACCGTTCATGGAGACGGTAAGCCGTACGTACGTATGAACGCTAATTTCATTTATATTTTGTATTTAATGGAATAAAATCATAATTATATAAAGGTATATTATAATTACAGTATAATATAATATATAATATCATTTAATCCATCCTTTATACATCCCACATATGGAATTAACGATTCAAATCACTTTGAGGGGGCGGTAGTCCGCACATCCTAAAATGAAATTATCGCGTTTACCCATAATGGAAATCATAAAGGTATGCCATAAATAAGAAATATAGAAGCATAAAGGAAAAATAAAAATAATATATATCATATATAAATATAGTGACATCTTAATGGCCACCACGAGAGGTGTTAAAAGAAGATTGAACAATCATCGTTTTGTGAGGCAGAAATTCGCCAACCACAGAAACGGTATGTTCTTTAACCATTAGATGAAGGTGTGTGTAATTTTAAATCAAATACTTCTCATAAAAACATTCTAGTATATTTAAGATACTGGTTTTGTTACAAAATAATGGAATAAAAAGAGTTTAAGGGTTTGGAGAAGCAAAATAAAACAAAATAACAAAAGAGAAGACATTACCTTAAAATCGGGTAACTTTTTTTTGATTTGAGCCAAAGGCTTCCTTGGGAATAATTATGACCAAAGTGAGGATTATAGGAGTAAGAGAGGGAATTTGAGAGAGTATTTGGGCAGTGGTTGTTCGAGCCAAATGGCTTTGAAGATGTAAATAAGGTGGTAGAGGTGGGGGCCTTTTATAAGAGGAGAGGAGGGGCACTCTTGGAAAGTCATGAAATATTACATTATTATGAAATGATTTTCGGATTTTAGAGGTCCCACAATTATATATTTAAAGGATAAGGTGATAAGGGTTAGAAATATACTCATCCAATAGGTTTTTTACAAGTTTAAGTCTTATATTTTACATTATCTTTTCATTTTAATTAAATCGTTAATTAATGAGGTAATCGCTGCATCATCATGGTGTCATTAAAAATTTAATTTATTTAATGTATAAAAAATATATAGAAAATATAATGATGTAGGAAATACATTTATATTTCCAATGAATATTTATAGTCAAAAATTGAACTTATATAACCCCATGTAATAATTGTTTTAGTAAAATAACACATGTTTGTGACAATTTTATTTTTTACTTTAAATAAAAAGTTATTAATGTAATTTTCTTACCCAAGTGGCTCCATGGGGTCCCCAAGTTGACCCATGGATTTGATTGATCTTCCATGACTCATAAAATAATGTTAGGACAAGTGTAAAGGTATTTTCATATTTTTATAATATCATTTTTACCTTAAATTTCACTAATTACCTTTAATCGTGATTAATAGAACTTAAAAGTTACTATTCACCAAAAATTATTTTAATACCATTGATCCACATTTTACTTCATAATGACAATGATGTATGTCAGATTTTAGAAATTAAAATCATAGAGGTGGTAAATTTTCATTTAAATAAAAAATCAGTTTTTTTAACTACCATTTAGTGGTTTCACTATTCATCAAAAATCGATGTTTTTTACAACAACACCAAAAATTAACCCTAAGCTATATTTGATATTCATAATTCAAAAATGATGTTTATTTTAAAAAATTCAAAACATATATGTTTAATTAATTAATATAATAATTAATTCTCGCTGTCACAACAAATAGCGTGTTTTTAAGAAAGAATATCAATCAAAAGATTGACAATGTTTATGTCCAGTTTCAAAGTGAAATTAATTCTAATGACCACCATTGGATAAAATGGTAAAAATATACTCTAATTACACTTTAGAACTTATAAATTGTATAATTTATCACTATAAATTATTTTGATTAAAAAAGTTGTTATTAAGTATTTTTCACTATTCATCAAAAATTGGAAGTTCTCAGAAAAATACCAAAAATTCTACATAGGCTAACTTCGATATTCCAAATCCAAAAATGAAGTCCATTTTGAAATATAAAATTCATATAATATCAAAAAGTGGGTATTACTATTCATAACTGCTACTTTTATTGGTCGCAGTGTGTTAGAACTCGAGGTTACGTACAACACACGCTGCTCTATTATTCAAACAGGAGCGTACCATAGAAGCTTGGGGTGTTACATTCTTCCCTCCTTAAATAAATTTTGTCCTCACAATTTAAAATTTTTCTTTGAAAATAAAAGGTTGAAAATAGAAAATACCTTCGTGGAAAACCCACATCGGAAATAGGGTTAATAAAAATATAACTTTAAAAGAAAGAAAGAGAAGTACAAAGGTCACCTGAGATAGCCCATACTAGGATTCTATGAAAATATGGATATAGAGGAAAAAACCATCAAGGTTTGATGGAGAGTTGTATAAAACAAGATTAGGAGAAAGTTAACTACAATAAAATCACAAACTTGTGATTGGCTAAACGGTCATTGATTCCCCAATTGGAAAATTTAACCGACAATATTTTTGTTTTAAGTTACCTTTCATAAAGTTGAGGAATTTATTTAGGAGATTTACTAAGAACGGAAGGAAATATACTTACTTGTCATGTATACTTTCATTCTTTAATAAATTTTTACCACAAACCCATCTTTCACTCCAAAAGGTAATAGAACTCAAAAATATTCTATTTATCATAATTGTATAAGGTTACAAATATTAACACATACCATTTAGATTAGTAAAACTTTTTTGTAATAACTAGGGACTTCTTGTAGGCTAGTGGTAGGTAATAAAGGTTTCTCGCACTATGGTTGTGGGTTTGATTCCTACATCTTTGTCCGACGTGACGAGTTATCCCCCAACCTGCAGGTTGTCCTTTTCCGAAAACTATAGTATTATAATTTCCAAAAATAATCTTCATAAATGTTTTAACCTAAAACAATACTATCCAAAGTTCAACTTAATCCATTCCAACCTTTATAGTTATCCAAAATACCTTCGTCTAGACTTTCTCTAAAAGGTCTCTAAATTCCAAAATCAATTGTATCATCGGATTCCTTAAACAAAGTAAAGTTTCTCTTATTGTCACATATAAAAATATGATTACCTTCATCAAATTAAAACCTTAATGAAAACAATAAGTACTGAAGTACAATCCTTATATATATCACATTATTCTTATAACCAGAATATAATCCTTGAGTCCAAAAGCACCAATACATTAATTATTCCACTTCAACTGTAGTAACAGCATAAGATTGTCCGTGATCCCTTGGCCTTTTCTGAGGTAAGTTTACCTGACGCTTAGGACATTCATTTGCATAATTACCCATTTCCCTAAAATTGTAGCATTCAACATTGATAGCCTCTTTCTTTACCTTGAAATCACGAGCCTGGTGACCATTTTCTCCACATTTATAACAAACTCCCATTCCTTTTAGGCAAGTACCAGGGTGATTCTTCCCACAATTATCGCATAATGGAAAATCCTTCTTTCCCTTTTTCCCTTTATCTATCTCTTGTTCCACTGTTCTCTTCTTCTATTGCTTTACTTTGTTGTCATAAGAGATAGAGAATTCCTTTTCTGTCTTGATAGAACACGAGACTATATCTTCGTATGTTGAGAAAGATTGTGATACTAAAGATCGACGGAGAAATGTTTTTAACCCATCAAAGAAATGATCAATCTTACTTCTTGGGTTATGTATACAATCTGCACCATGTCTTGCTATCCTTTTAAGTTGGCCTCATACTTTGCGATATTCTCATCCTCCTTCTTCCTCAGACTCAAAAATTGTCTTTCCATATCTACTCGATGGTCATGTGGAAAGTATTTTTCTAAGAAAATTTCCTTAAACTCCCTCCATTCCATACTTGATACTTCTTCATCTTCCTTTGTGTTTTGAATCAGTGACCACCATTGATCGGCATCTCCAGTGAGGTGGTAAACTGCCATGACAACCTTCTCCCTTTCGCTACTCCCCAAGGCGTGGAATATTTTCTCTAAGGAGTTTATCCATTGCTCAGCTACTAATGGATTTGTACCCCCACTAAAAGTTAGCGGTTGTTGCCTCATGAAGCGGTCTAACATTGATCCTCCACGTTGCAGATAAGGGTGCTTCATACGAGTAAGGTTATTATTCATAACCTGAGTGAGTTGTCCCAGTATGGTGATAAGTTGATCAGCACCAGTTGTATCTCCAGCTCCACTATAATTATCTTGAGCATGAGGGAAATCCCTACATGGAGTGCGTGCATTGATACGGTTTCCATTCCTCCCACTAGGCACCATTTATAAACAATGGCATAAACTATATTAGTTTATGAATAAAAATACATAATTCCATACTTGTAAAACACTTAACATAAATTGAACTATAATCATAAAAATGTTTTCTTTGAGTAAGTATATACTTATAACCCTTTATAGTGGTTTGTAAAGAAAATGAGAATTATCCTAAGAATATCCCCTGGGAGTGTCAAAACAAAGAGTGCAACAAGGCCTGTTTTCGTGCACCAATTCCCGTTCGAGTCTAGCTCAAAGCGGTGTTTTCTGGTTTTACCCCTAGGTACATTTGTGCTAGAGCCGCCTCTACTTGCTCGTATCCAGAGAGGGATGTATTTCTCGGAAAACTCACAAAATCTCTATAATACCGAAATTATAGGAAGTTCTTCTATACTAATCCGCAAAGCCTATCTTAGGGTTATGTTCTCTAATCAGAGTTTATCTAAATCTAGCTTCCAAGGTTAGTACTAAACTGCCTCTGATACCAACTGTAACACCCAGACCCCAGTTACCCAGAGTCGGTGCATTATTGCGTAACATTGGCATGATCACAAAGATCAAGTCTCGAAAGATCGATTAGTTTATTAGCCTTGAAACACTAGATACATTCATAATTTTTACATTACATCATAAAGTAATACAAAACTACAAAAAACATCTTGTCTTCATATCCCCTCATACTATCCCTTCAGGTCATTCATAAAATACTACTTCACATCCTGGAAAAATTAAAACATTGAAAGGGGTGAGCTCAAATGATCAATAAGGATAACAATATAACAGAATCTTTAATAAATAAACATAAACATTTAAGGCAATGTATAACTGAAAAAAATCCTTTTAAACTTCAACTTCAGCATAATTTGGCAAAATAAAATGAAATAATGCCATTTAATTTTTCACATGGATATTCTACTAGTCGAATAATCACATGAAATATCAATAACCACTTTCATAATGATGGAATGCATAATGTTAGACTATCATAACCACATAGCCAAGGCCTCGTGCCAAGACTACAAATAAGATTTTGTCAAGGCCTCCTTCCAAGACACTAGTTTTTCTCATGAGACCTACTGATGCATCGAGGAGCTATAGCGGGCTCCACCCATCACTTATTAAGTCCAATGCATTCCTCATATGAATAGGTTTAAACATATCATAAACCATAACATAATCATATCACATAAAACATGCATAAAGGAAACATAAAATTTCCACATTTTAATCACAAGATATCAATACAAAACATTGATATAATAAAAATACTATCAAAACCATTTTCAATACCAAAATAAAATAAAATTAAAACTTGGTATTTCTTTTTTATTAAAAAAATGTTATAGCTTGTAGAGGAAGCCGAAACTCAAATAATGGTCACGGCGGCGGAGAAGTCATTGTCTCCACATATGTATGACAAGAAAAACATTACTTCTTGTCATTTAGTAAAACTCATCATATAAAAAGATTCCTTTTGAATAAACGTAAAAGTCAAAGGGGTTTATACAACGTATAGAAGAAATTTGTGTATAAAACAAAATATGACTCAATGAATGGAGATTGAGATGAAGTCCCTTACAAAGATCATTTTTTAAATAAAATAGATCTATTATGTGTATTCACTATAAGTACACATAAATAAAGTACAAATACAAGATAGGACATAATAATATCATTACATAATTTGAAAGTAGGAGATTAACCCAAAGAAAGGAAATTGGGTTAAGAAGTTCCCTTACCTCGTGTCCGACTTCTCTCGACCGTTATTTAATCTCCTGAATAATAAACTAGAGTTAATATCTACTTTATTAATAACTTTTTTCAAGTTCATTATCCATTTTATATCATTTATTACAATGTTACAAAAATTATGTAGTCATTTAAGTTAATAACGGTCGTTTTGTCGATCTTTGGTACTTGAGTCAACAATAAACTTATTATAATTACAAGTTGTTTATGTGGTAGAATATCCATTATCTCAAGAATTATATTCATGATGTATATATCATATATATAATATATATCCATTATATACATTCATTCATAATATTTCGTAACATTTAGAAGTAAGAAATGAAATGCACCGTTCCTGGAGATGGTAAGTCGTACGTATGCATGAACGCTACTTTCATTTATATTTCATATTTAATGGAATAAAATCATAATGATATAAAGGTATATTATAATTCCAGTATAATATCATATATAATATCATTTACTCTATCCTTTAGACATCCCACATATGGCATTAACAATTCAAATTACTTTTAGGGGGCGGTAGTCCGCACATCCTAAAATGAAATTATCGCGTTTACCCATAATGGAAATCATAAAGGTATGCCATAAATGAGAAATACAGAAGCATAAGGGAAAAATAAACATGATATATATCATATATAAATATAGTGAAATCTTAATGGATACCATGATAGGTGTTAAAATAAGATTGAACAATCATCGTTTCATGAGGCAGAAATTCGCCAACCACAGAAACGGTATGTTCTTTAACCATTAGACGAAGGTGTGTGTAAATTTAAATCAAATACTTCTCATAAAAACATACTAATATATTGAAGATACTGTTTTTGTTACAAAATAATGGAATAAAAAGAGTTTAAGGGGTTGTAGAAGCAAAATAAAATAAAATAACATATGAGAAGACATTACCTTAAAATCGGGTAACTTTTTTTTGATTTGAGCCAAAGGCTTCCTTGGGAAGAATTCTGCCCAAAATGAGGCTTCTATGAGTAAGATAGGGAAGTTGATAGAGTATTTGGGAATTGGTTGGCTGAGACAAATGGCTTTGAATGTGTGAATAATGTGGTAGAGGTGGGGGCCTTTTATAAGATGAGAGGAGGGGCACTCTTGGAAAGTCGTGAAATATTACATTATTATGAAATGATTTTCGGATTTTAGAGGTCCCACAATTATATATTTAAAGTATAAGGTGATAAGGGTTATAAAGATACTCATCCAATTAGTTTTTGAGAAGTGTAAGTCTTATATTTTACATTATCTTTTCATTTTATTTAAATCATTAATTAATGAGGTAATCGTTACATCATCATGGTGTCATGAAAAATTTAATTTATTTAATGTCTAAAAATTATATAAAAAATATCATGATGTAGAAAATCTTTTTATCTTTCCAATTAATATTTATAGTCAAAATGTTAACTTATATAACCCCATGTAATAATTGTTTTAGTAAAACAACACATGTTTGTGACAATTTTATTTTTTACTTTAAATAAAAAGTTATTAATGTCATTTTCTTACCCAAGTGGCTCCATGGGGTCCCCAAGTTTACCCATGGATTTTCCGGGTCGTACATGACTCATAAAATAAGGTTAGGACAAGTTTAAAGGTATTTTCATATTTTTATAATATCATTTTTACCTTAAATTTCACTAATTACCTTTAATCGTGATTAATAGAACTTAAAAGTTACTATTCACCAAAAATTATTTTAATCTCATTGATCCACATTTTACTTCCTAATGAGAGTGATGTATGTCAGATTTTGGAAATTCAAATCACAGAGGTGGTAAAATTTCATTTAAATGAAAAATCAGTTTTTTTAACTACCATTTAGTGGTTTCACTATTCATCAAAAATCGAAGTTTTTCAGAACAACACCAAAAATTAACCCTAAGATATATTTGATATTCCTTATTAAAAATGATGTCTATTTTACAAAATTCAAAACATATAAGTTGAATTAATTAAATTAATAATTAATTCCCGCTGTCACAACAAATAGCGTGTTTTTAAGAAAGAATATCAATCAAAAGATTGACAATTGTTTATGTACAGTTTCAGAGTGAAATTAATTATAATGACCATAATTGGATAAAATGGTAAAAATATATTCTAATTAAACTTTATAACCAATCAATTATATAATTTATCACTATAAATTATTTTGATTAAAAAAGTTGTTTTTAAGTATTTTTCCCTATTCATCAAAAATTAGAAGTTCTCAGAAAAAATACTAAAAATTCAACATAGGATAATTTCAATATTCCGAATCCAAAAATGAAGACTATTTTGAAATTTAAAATTTATATAATTTCAAAAAGTGGGTATTACTATTCATAACTGCTACTTTTATTGGTCGCGGTTTGTTAGAACTCGAGGTTGCGTACAACACACGCTGCTCTATTATTCAAAGAGGAGCGTATCATGGAAGCTTGGGGTGTTACATTCTACCCTACTACAATAAATTGGGTCCTCTCAATTTAAAATTTTTCTTTGAAAATAAAAGGTTGAAAATAGAAAATACCTTTTTGGAAAACCCACATCGGAAATAGGGTTAATAAAAATATAACTTTAAAAAAAAGTACAAAGGTCACCCGAGATAGCCCATACTGGGATTATATGAAAATATGGATACGGAGGAAAAACAAACCATCAAGTTCTGATGGAGAGTTGTATAAAATAGGATTAGGAGAAATTTAATTACAAGAAAATCACAAACTTGTGATTGGCTAAACGGGCATTGATTCCCCAATTGGAAAAGTTAACCGATGACAATTTTGTTTTAAGTTACCTTTCATAAAGTTGAGGAATTTATTTAGGAGATTTACTAAGAACGTAAGGAAATATACTTACTTGTCATGTATAATTTCATTCTTTAATAAATTTTTACCACAAACCCATCTTTCACTCCAAAAGGTAATAGAACTCAAAAAATATTCTATTTATCATAATTGTATAAGGTTCCAAATATTAAAACATACCATTTAGATTATGAAAACTTTTTTGTAATAACCAGGGACTTCCTATAGGCTAGTGGTAGGTAATAAAGGCTTGTCTCACTATGGTTGTGGGTTCAATTCCTACAGCTTTGTCCAACGCGATGAGTTATCCCCCAACCTGCAGGTTGTCCTTTTCCTAAAACTATAGTATTATAACATTCCAAAAATAATCAGCATAAATGTTTTAACCTTAAACAATACAATCCAAAGTTCAACTTAATCCATTCCAACCTTTATAGTTATCCAAAATACCTCCGTCCAGACTTTCTATAAAAGGTCTCTAAATTCCAAAATCAATTGTATCATTAGATTCCTCAAACAAAGTAAAGTTTCTCTTATTGTCACATATAAAAATATAATTACCTTCATCATATTAAAACCTTAATGAAAACAACAAGTACTGCAGTACAATCCTTATATATATAACATTATTCTTATAACCAAAATATAATCCTTGAGTCCAAAATCACCAATACATTAATTATTCCACTTCAACTGTGGTAACAGCATAAGATTGTCCTTGATCCCTTGTCCTTTTCTAAGGTAATTTTCCCTGACGCTTAGGAAATTCATTTGCATAATGCCCCATTTCCCTACAATTGTAGCATTCAACATTGATAGCCTCTTTCTTTACCTTGCAATCACGAGCCTGGTGACCTTTTTCTCCACATTTATAACAAACTCTCATTCCTTTTAGTCAAGTACCGGGGTGATTCTTCCCACAATTATCACATAATGGAAAATCCTTCTTTCCCTTTTTCACTTTATCTGTATCTTGTTCCACCGTTCTCTTCTTCTATTTCTTTACTTTTTTGTCATAAGACATAGAGAATTCCTTTTCTGTCTTGATAGCACACGAGACTATATCTTCGTATGTTGAGAAAGATTGTGATACTAAAACTCGATGGAGAAACGGTTTTAACCCATCAAAGAAACAATAAATCTTACTTCTTGGGTTATGTATATAATCTTCAGCATGCCTTTCTAACCTTGTAAAGTTGGCCTCATAATTTGCGACATTCTCATCCTCCTTCTGCCTCATACTCAGAAATTGCCTTTCCATATCTGCTTGATGGTCACGTAGAAAGTATTTTTCTAAGAAAATTTCCTTAAACTCTCTCCATTACATACTTGATACTTCTTCATCTTACTTTGTGTTTTGAATCGGTGACCACCATTGATCGGCATCTCCAGTGAGGCAGTAAACTGCCATGATAACCTTCTCTCTTTCGCTACTCCCCAAGGCGTGGAATATTTTCTCTAAGGATTTTATCCATTGCTCAGCTACTAATGGATTTTACCCCCATTAAATGTTAGCGGTTGTTGCCTCATGAAGCGGTCTAACATTGATCCTCCATGTTGCGGATCAGGGTGCTCCATAGAGTAAGGTTATTATTCATAACCTGAGTGAGTTGTCCCAGTATGGTGATAAGTTGATCATCACCAGTTGTATCTCCAGCTCCACTGTAATTATCTTGAGGAGGAGGGCAATCCCTACATGGAGTGCGTGCATTGATATGGTTTCCATTCCTCCCACTAGGAACCATTTCTAAACAATGGCATAAACTAGATTAGTTTATGAATCAAAATACATAATTCCATACTTGTAAAACACTTAACATAAATTGAACTATAATCATAAAAATGTTTTCTTTGAGAAGTATATACTTATAACCCTTTATAGTTGTTTGTAAATAAAATGAGAATTATCCTAAGAATATCCCCCGGGAGTGTCGTAACCAAGAATGTAGAAAGGCCTGTTGTCGTGCACCAGTTCCCGTTTGAGTCTAGCTCAAAGCAGTGTTTTTGGGTTTTACCCCTAGGTACATTTGTGCTAGAGCCGCCTCTACTTGCTCGTATCCAGACAGGGATTTATTTCTCGGAAAACTCACAAAATCTCTATAATACCAAAATTCTAGGAAGTTCTTCTATACTAATTCTCAAAGTCTATCTTAGGGTTATGTGCTCTAATCAAAGTTTATCTAAATCTAGTTTCCAAGGTTAGTACTAAACTGCCTCTGATACCAACTGTAACGCCCCGACCCCAGTTACCCAGAGTCGGTGCATTATTGCGTAACATTGGCATGATCACAAAGATCAAGTCTCGAAAGACCGATTAGTATAGTATCCTTCAAACACTAGATACATTCATAAGTTTTACATTACATTATAAAGTAATAAAAAACTACAAAAACATCTTGTCTTCATAACCCCTCATACTATCCCTTCAGGTCATTCATAAAATACTACTTCACATCCTAGAAAAATTAAAACATTGAAAGGGGTGAACTCAGATGATCAGTAAGGATAACAATATAGCGGAATCTTTCATAAATAAACATAAACATTTAAGGCAATGTATAACTGAAACAGAATCCTTTTAAACTTGAAATTCATAAAAATATGGAAAAATAAAATGAAATAATGCCATTCAATTTTTCACATGGATATTCTACTAATCGAATAATAACATGCAATATCAATAACCACTTTCATAATGATGGAATGCATAATGTCAGACTATCATAACCACGTAGCCAAGGCCTCGTGCCAAGACTACAAATAAGATTTTGTCAAGGCCTCGTGCCAAGACACTAGTTTGTCTCATGAGACCTACCGATGCATCGAGGAGCTATAGCGGGCTCCACCCGTCACTTATTAAGTCCAATTATTTCCTCATATGAATAGATTTAAACATATCATAAATCATAACATAATCATATCACATAAAACATGCATAAAGGAAACATAACATTTCCACATTTTAATCACAAGATATCAATACAACACATTGATATAATAAAAATACTGTCAAAACCATTTTCAATACCAAAATAAAATAAAATTAAAACTTGGTATTTATTTTTTATTTAAAAAAAGGTTATAGCTTGTAGAGGAAGCCGAAACTCAAATAATGGTCACGGTGGTAGAGAAGTCATTGTCGCTGCATACGTATGACAAGAAAAACATTCCTTTTTGTCGTTTAGTAAAACACATCGTATAAAAAGACTCCTTTTAAATAAATGTAAAAGTCAAAGGGGTTTATACACCGTATAGAAGAAATTTGTGTATAAAACAAAATATGCCTCAATGAATGAAGATTGAGACAAAGTTCCTTACAAAGATCATTTTTTAAATAAAATAGATATATTATGTGTATTAACTTTAAGTACACATAAATAAAGTACAAATACAAGATAGGACATAATAATATCATGACATAATTTGAAAGTAGGAGATTAACCCAAAGAAGGGAAATTAGGTTAAGAAGTTCCCTTACCTCGTGTCCGACTTCTCTCGACCATTCTTTAATCTCCCGAATAATAAACTAGAGTTAATCTCTACTTCCTTAATAACCTTTTTCAAGTTCATTATCCCTTTTATTTCACTTATTACAATGTTACGAAAATTATATAGTCATTTAAGTTAATAACGGTCGTTTTGTCGATCTTTGGTACTTGAGTCAACAATAAACTTCTTATAATTACAAGTTGTTTATGTGGTAGAATATCCATTATCTACAGAATTATATTCATGATGTATATATCATATATATCATATATATCTAGTATATACATTCATTCATAATATTTCGTAACATTTAGAGGTAAGGAATGAAATGCACCGTTCATGGAGACGGTAATCCATACGTACGCATGAACGCTACGTTCATTTCTATTCCATATTTAATGGAATGAAATCATAATGATATAAAGGTATATTAGAATTCCAGTATAATATCATATATAATATCATTTACTCAATCCTTTATACATCCCACATATGGCATTAACGATTCAAATCACTTTGAGGGGGCAGTAGTCCGCACATCCTAAAATGGAATTATCGCGTTTACCCATAATGGAAATCATAAAGGTATGCCATAAATGAGAAATACAGAATCATAAAGGAAACATAAACATAATTTATATCATATATAAATATAGTGATATCTTAATGGCCACAATGATAGGTGTTAAAAGAAGATTGAACAATCATCGTTTCGTGAGGCAGAAATTCACCAACCACAGAAACGGTATGTTCTTTAACCATTAGACGAAGGTGTGTGTAAGTTTAAATCAAATAATTCTCATAAAAAAATCCTAGTATATTTTATATACTGGTTTTGTTACAAAATAACGGAATAAAAAGAGTTTAAGGGGTTGGAGAAGCAAAATAAAACAAAATAACATAAGAGAAGACATTACCTTAAAATCAGGTAACTTTTTTTTGATTTGATCCAAAGGCTTCCTTGGGAAGAATTATGCCCAAAGTGAGGCTTCTAGGAGTAATAGAGAGAATTTTATAGAGTATTTGGGAAGAGGTTGGCCGAGCCAAATGGATTTTAAGGTTTTAATAAGGTGGTAGAGGTGGGGACCTTTTATAAGAGGAGAGGAGGGGCACTCTTGGAAAGTCATGAAATATTACATTATTATGAAATGATTTTCGGATTTTAGAGGTCCCACAATTATATATTTAAAGGATAAGGAGATAAGGGTTCGAAATATACTCATATAATAGGTTTTTGACATGTGTAAGTCTTATATTTTACATCATCTTTTCATTTTATTTAAATCGTTAATTAATGAGGTAATCGCTGCATCATCATGGTGTCATAAAAAATTTAATTTATTTAATTTCTAAAAATAATATAAAAAATATCATGACGTAGGAAATATTTTTATCTTTATAATTAATATTTATAGTCAAAAAGTTAACTTATATAACTCCATGTAATAATTTTTTAGTAAAACAACCCATGTTTGTGACAATTTTATTTTTTACTTTAAATAAAAAAGTTATTAATGTAATTTTCTTACCCAAGTGGCTCCATGGGGTCCCCAAGTTGACTAATGGATTGTCTTGGTCAGAAATGACTCATCCAATAAGTGTAGGACAAGTTTAAAGGTATTTTCATATTTTTATAATATCATTTTTACCTTAAATTTCACTAATTACCTTTAATCACGATTAATAGAACTTAAAAGTTACTATTCACCAAAAATTATTTTAATCCCATTGATCCACATTTTACTTCCTAATGACAATAATTTATGTCGGATTTTGTAAATTCGAATCACAGAGTTGGTAAAATTTTATTTAAACGAAAAATCATTTTTTTAACTACTATTTAGTGGTTTCACTATTCATCAAAAATCGAAGTTTTTCAGAGCAACACCAAAAATTAACCCAAAGCTATATTTTATATTCCTAATTCAAAAATTATGTATATTTTACAAAATTAAAAACATATAAGTTGAATTGATTAATTTAATAATTAATTCCCGCTATCACAACAAATAGCGTGTTTTTATGAAATAATATCAATCAAAAGATTGATAATTGTTTATGTCAAGTTTCGTAGTGAAATTAATTATAATGACCCCCATTGGATAAAATGGTAAAAATATATTCCAAATACACTTTATAACCAATCAATTTTATAATTTATCACTATAAATTATTTTTATTAAAAAATTTGTTTTTAAGTATTTTTCATTATTCATCAAAAATTGGAAGTTCTCAGAAAAATACCAAAAATTCAACATAGGATAATTTCGATATTCCAAATCCAAAAATGAAGTCCATTTTGAAATATAAAATTTATATAATTTCAAAAGGTCGGTATTATTATTCATAACTACTAATTTTATTGGTCGCGGTGTGTTAGAACTCGAGGTTGCGTACAACACACGCAGCTCTATTATTCAAAGAGGAGCGTACCATGGAAGCTTTGGGTGTTACACAATTAATTAATTATAAGTAGGAAATTAATTGATTATAAGTAGGATATTAATTAATTATGGTTAAGAAATTAATTAATTATGGTTACACAATTAATTAATTTTGGTTGTGTAATTAATTAAATATGGTTAGGAAATTAATTAAATGTTGTTAGGCAATTAATTAAAGGTGGTTAGGCAATTAATTAATTATGGTTAGAAAACTAATTAATTATGGTTATACAGTTAATTAATTTTGGTTATGTAATTAATTAAATATGGTTATGCAATTAATTAAATGTGGTTAGGAAAAGAAATTAATTAATTATAGTTAAGAAATTAATTAAATGTGATTATGGAATTAATTAAATGTGATTAGGTAATTACATATTATGCACAGCTTTTGATAGATATTTGACGCCATAGTTTCAGCTAATGTAAGTTAAACAGTACTTTTTGTAGGCAAATTTGTTGTGTTATCACTATTTTAAGTTATTTCAATATAATCTGAGTAACATTGTCATGATAATATAGGACTTATTTTTTGAGTTTACATTACAAGTTTCATGGACTCCATATACAGGTTATGTATATGCATCACTTCCACCATACTGCACAACTATGGTTGGAGATCGTGTTTTAGTGGTGCCACTCATCCACTTCCACATCATTGAGTGGCATTAGCCAGACTGGATCATGTGCCAGTTTGGTTATATATAACATATCCCCATGGAACTAGGATAGCCTGTCGAGTTACATTCTATTGTTCTTGTAGGTAGACAGACGACAGACTGGCGGCGGACTCATTCATCTTATATCGAGCTTTTAGACACGTGTGCCCGATTCAGTATCTTTCCCTTCGGATATACCACAGCACACTCTCAATTATTTTCTCAGGGGATTATGTAGATTGGTATCGACATCACACCATCATGCACCTTACACGTCAGGGGATTGGCATTCAGCAGTTTCTATGTTTTCAAATATTTTTATTTTTGTTTAAATCATTTTTGGTATTAATTTGAATGTTATTTCATTTGTAGAAAAATGAAATTGGTCAACTTGGACATACCACACAGCCTTAGGAGGATGCATATATGAGGCAGTATGTAGTTCATCGGGATGTGTTGGCTCTCCTCGATCATCTTCGGTTGATAGACGATAGTTTTTTTTATGAGGATCCATAGGTATATCTCGATCGTTATCCTCCAGCTAAAGCTCCTCAGGATGACAATGTCCCTACTATGCCTATTGAGGATGATGCACCCCCACCACCACCGATAGCTGGATGATAGAGACGATCACATCAGGAGGGGTAGAGGCGACAACATCGACATTTGAGAGTGGCTCCTGTATTTTTCGTTGCACCACAGAGAGACGATCTGGCCCAGCCGAATGATGATATTTCATAGTAGGGAGATTCTTATATACCATAGATGACGTCTCCACGGATTACTATGGACTTCGATCTCGGTGCGGCCGCACATCTTATGGCGGCCCCCCTCCATCTGACGAGGCCTTCTTCAGTGCCCCATTTCTACCATTTATAGGAGCTTCGGAGCCATATGTCGCCCCATATGATGTTGGTTCGTCCTCCTCACATGTTTTTGGTCAGTACTCTACACAGCACCATGGGGAGGCACTAGAAGCACCGGAAGAGGAGGAATCTGCTGCTAGGACACCGGAGCGACACGGACGTCAGACGCGAAGAGGACGTGAGATTCAGACGCCGCATTGTGGTATCAGGGGCATCATTGTTGATGTTTTAAGATATCATGTTGTATATATTAAAAAACTTATTTACTATAATAAGTAATTTTTGTTTAAGACAAATAACATGAAAATCAAAAATATAGTAAATAAAAACTAATTTAAATTAACTATTAATAATATATATATTTTCAGAGTCTCATAATTGTAACATTATTCAGATTCATGTATGTGACTTTAGAAGCGTATAAATTATAAAGTATAAGTAAAATCTAAATAAAATTTGTCACATAGACTAAAAATATAATAATTTCTGGAAAATAAAAAGAAAAACACACATATAGTGAACAAAAAATATTTTACATGAAAACTTAAATATTTAAAAACATTATATTTATAATTATATAATAGTAAATATATTTATAAATAGATTTATATTTATAAATATTTATTTTTAATTATATATATACATAATTATATTTATACACATATATATTTCAAAATATATTTATTTATAATTGTAAATATATATTTATATAATTTTTTTATAATTATATATTTAAAATTATATTTATAAATATGTAATCACAATTCTTTATATTTATTTATATTATATATAGTTATTTATTATTATAAATATATATTTATCTATTTATAAATATAATCATAAATATATATTTATAAATACAAATTCATTTAATATTTATATGTAAATATATATAACTATTTATAATTATAATAATTTATAATATAAATATATATTTACAATAAATAATAATATTTATATGTAAATATTTTGTATATATATATTACCATTTATAATTAAAATATTAATAAAATTTATATGTAAATATATAAATAAAACATACAAAAATCGGCCAAAAAATAAAAAAAAACAAAAAAAAAATAAACACACACAAAGAACCACTTGAAGTGGTGATTTGTTCTTTTAACCCTAAGCACCATTTCAAGTGGTGCTTAAGGGACCCAGTTCTCTAATTATTAGGGAACTCAACCCATTAAAATAATAAAAACATGTGGCAAAATTTGTCTGTGGAGAGCTCCAGGTATCTTTTTCCTCCCACATATAAAACTTGACATCTCTTTTCACTTATACTCACCATAATTCCAAAAAAAAGATAAGCTAAAGCATTTTAGTGGTCCTTGTTTTGAATAGATGAACTCTCCATGAAAAACAGATTACAAAATAGCTAAACAGTCTGTTTTACTACCTATGGTGCACCTTCACACCAAGAGGCCCTACCTTCATTTAGTAAGGGTAAATACTTGTATAATGGGTACTTCTATTTACCCTTACACAAAATTCAGAAATCGCATGGTAAAACAGGTTTTTTTTTAAATTGGGATAGGGTTCTGAAAATTTTTAAAAACGGGACCCGAGATGTGTGAACCTCGTTCATGCATCTACGATCCCAAGAAGATTCTTGAATCTCGTTCATTCATCCTTCGTGAAGTGTATGAAGGATGTGAGAATGGGGTTCACACATCTCACCGCCACGTTTTTATATAAGGACCCCCCCCCCTCTCAAATCTTCTTCTTCTCCTCTGAAATTTGTTGCGAAGTCCTGCAAAATTTCTTTCCCAACAAATATTTGATTCTTTTAAGAAGTTAAGATTTTTATTTAAAATTTTAATTGTTTCATTGTGTTTATTTATTATATTTTTATGCTTTATTTATTTAAATTGTGATGTGTAGAAATTATTATTTTTTTGTACGGTTTATTTATTTATTTTGTATTGATGTATGTTTGAATGTTTAAATTACTTTATTTGGTATGATTAAATTTTTAAAAGATTTAATGTTTTTTGTATGAATTGAAATAAAATGTTTAACAAATTTAAATATGGTATTCCAAAAATGTAATGTATATATAAGGAAATAAAATTGTTTTTAAAAAATAAATATTTTTTTAATATAAATGGAAAGTTTAACATATCTTTATGTATATGAAATATGTTATTTTTTTACTAATATTAAAAAAATTTATAATATTATATAGACTAGCTATATCATTTATTAAAAATATTTTAGTTATATTAAGTATTATATTTAAATTTATTAATAAATATATAGAAAATTATTTTTTTAATGGTATACATTTTTTTTCAATAAATAAAAAATTTAAAAGATATTAACTATAACTAATTATTATTTGAAGTAATGTAGTATGAAATATAATTAATTAAATATTGTAAAATATATAAATGACAAAAAAATCTATATATGTAATTTAATTAAATTGAAAATAACATAAGTTTATATTATTTTTATGGTTTCTATTTAAGTGTAAATTATATTACTTTTATTTTCTAGTAATAATAAATTTTAATCAATAAATTTAAATAATATTAAGTATAAATAAATATTCTTTCAAATAATAAACTATAAAATATCTTTACTTATATTTTGGAAGGTATTTGAATAACTAAAAAACATTATATATATATATACAATTTTATTAAATTGAAAATAACATAATTGTCAAGTGTTGTAATGATTATTATGTAAGTGTAAATTATATTAGTTTGAAATAATATTATTAAATGTTATTATTAAATATATATATATATACATACAAATTTAAAAGTAAAATTTTTGGAAAACAAGTGTAGATATTTAAAATATTGTTCATCTAGTAATAGGTAATGTCATATAATATAATGAACATAATAAGTATATCAAAAAACATGTTAGGAGTATTGGGTGATGACTGATCTTGAGATGACTGGCCAATGTATAATGGAAATTTCATGTCTTTTTTTGTGTATGTGGTTATATAATTTGTAATAATTGCCTTTTCATTTTTGCATTGAAGACCTAAGAGTTATCTCTCACTAGGTTTGTAAGGACCTGTATGTCCACTTAAAAAAAGTTGTGTATTTCATACCCCTAGACCCCCTCACATGCATGTGAGTAAATTTTTAATTACAAGGTGATTGACAAGAGGCATCCCCGAAGAGGAATCCCCGAAGAGGCATGCCTAAAGAGGCATTTTCGAAGAGGTGTTCGAGAACATGCGTATGAAAATAGGTGTTGTTGTTTGAAAGGAGACTGATGGTTTCTATAATAGTTCATAATAGCGACACTAGGAGTCCACCCATCGGTTTTGGTTATTTTATTAGATAATGATAAACTAATCCATAGTAAGTCTCAAGATTATGTCATTATTATTTATTTATAAGTAATTAAAATTTATGAAACATTTGATATGTGGTATAAAAATATATATTGTTATATTAAATTTCTTTGGTCATAATATCAACATCACTATACCTTAATAATGATAAGCCAATAAAAATAAAAGGTATCAATATGATGTCATTTATTCAATCATAACCAATTTAAATAATTTAAATTTTTTGATGTAATATATAATATTTTATTAATTATTTTTTTCTAGGTAATCGTGTCTGTGAAAATTTATTACAACGGTGAGGCAATTTATACCGAGTAGGGTTTTAGCTATAGTTTTCCACCTTCAAGAGGGGAAAATATTCATGGTTGTCTGACATTGGATGAAGTTTGAAATAATATTCATAGTTGGTTAAAAATGAGGGCTGATGAATCCATTACTTCAATAACATATCGACATCTATAACATCCTGAACATTTCTAGCACACAAAGTACCCTCTGGTTGATGATAAGGATTGGATGGATGCATCTTCCTTATTTAGACAGTACTATGATAATGGTTTGTTGGAGTTGTATGTGGTGATTTCTGCTAAAGATGTGGTGCAACCGACTACTACAGAACCATTTTTTGTGAGCTCTGTAGAAGTTGGTCTTTCACATCAGTCTTTTTCATTGCCTCCTTCTCATATGAATCCTGTGATAGAAAAAAATTATTAAGAAGATGATCAGAATTTGGAAGTAATTATAGATGACATTCCTATGAGTAATATTGATATAGTGAATAAATGTTTATCTGAGGAAGAATAATCATTTGAGGCATCAGAAGATGGTGTAGGTGAGGGTGATGTGGGGAATGAACCTTCTGAGGTTCCTTTGAGAGACAGGCTTCCATAGTAGGGTGATGTGGGGAATGAACCTTCTTAGGTTCCTATGAGAGATAGAAATCCACAACACCCACCATTTAGTGGTAATAATCTTTCAGTATTGAGCTCTTTAGTTGAAGGAATGTCGTGTGGACAACATTTTGATTGGTATGTCATTACACCAGCTTATGAATTTCTTGGGATTATAGGGATTAGATATGCATCAAATGATAATTCTATCTATATTATATAAGTGTTTGAAAGTAAAATTTCTATACATAATGTGATAAAGAAATACCACATAGAGTCGAATTTCCCATTTGTGGTTGATGAGTCAAAAAAGACAAAATATCTCATTTTATTATGAAAAAATAGTGGGCATAATGTAAATTTCGATTAAGGGAAATATATGATAAATTTTTTTCATGTTGTAAGATAACCAAATTAAAAGGCTCACACACTTGTGTGTATCCAACCTTGTCACAGGATCACTCTTCCCTTAGTGCAGATTTTATATCAACTGTTATTGTTGAGGTGATACTCACCTATCAGGTTGTTCCTATTGCCCTTATTCAGGAAAGAATTCTGCAGTTGTATAATTATAATATATCTTACAACAAAGCATGGAATTCAAAACAAAAAAGAAATTGTACAAGTGTAAGGTTATTGGGATGAATCTTATTCAATGTTTCCACAAATTATATAATTTTTGTCTCTCACTAATTAGATTATTTATCAGTTGGACATTGTTGAGTATATATCCCCCAATCACCAAATAGATCGATCAAAGGTGAAGTTTAATAGGATTTTTTGGGCATTCAATCCATGCATCGCTTCTTTTATCTATTGTAAACAATTCATTCTGGTTGATGACACTTTCCATTATGGTAATTATACAAGTGTTCTACTCATTGCTGCCACACGGGATGGTAATCATGCTCCTCTACCACTTTCATTTCCAATTATTGAAAAGGATAATTTTGAATGTTGGAGCTGGTTTTTGGCATGTGTACGCACTCATGTCACACAAAACCAGGGTGTCTGTCTGATATCTGATTACCATCAAGTGATTATCAAGGTTGTCAATAGTTACGGGGTTTCATGGATTGAGACGAATTCTTATCATTGATATTTGATTCAGCATATTGTAAGTAATGTCTGTAAGCATTTTAGATATGATTCGATAAAGAAGGTAATCCTCAAGTTAGGTATTTATTTCTAAACCTACAATTAATTTAAAGAAATTTTTTTAGATTTTTTAATACATTATTTTGTTATGGTTTCAGCATATGAGCCCCAACAAAAAATATTTTATCAACAACTTGAATAGATTTGAAGGGAAAATGAATATGTATATGAATATATGATGCAGATTTCAAAGGAAAAATGGTCAGTAGCATATAATGGTGGTCAAAGATATGGACATATGACCACTAATATAGTGGAGTGTATAAATGTGGTCTTCAAGGGTGTTTGCAAGATTCATAATCATTGGGTTAGTGCAAGATACTTTTTATAGATATGTGCACTAATTTTTTGATCGATCTCAAAAGGCCAATTAGAGGATGGAAATTGGTATGCATTTTACTCAGCATTTCCAAAGTGATATTTATCAGATACTGAATGAGGCTTATACGTGTAGTGTTGTAGCCTTTGATAGGGAAAAGAGGAGCTTTTAGGTAAGGGAGTGCTTCTATTGGGCTACATGTAGTAGTAGTCAAGTGCTTGTGGTGATGTTGGATAATAGGTATTGTGATTGCAACAACTTTTAGGCATTGAGATATCCATGTGCACATTTTATTACAACTTTTGCTTTGGTAAATATGTCATGGGATCCCTATGTTGACCCGGTGTATCACATGAGCACTTTGGTTAACTGTTATAGTGAAACATGGATGTTTGTTGGTGACTTTCATTCTATCATATTTCCTACTGATCAGCTGACTATTGTCCTTGATATTTCAAGGTTTCATAAGTTGGTTTTGTTTTTATTTATGTTTTTTTTCAATTTCTATCATTTTATAAATTTTTGGCTTCATGCTACTAGGTTGCGACCCTGAGGAAGATCGAGGTCAACTCAAACCAAAAATGATATGGATTGGCCTCAGAAACGAGGACGGGGACAACGATTCAGTATTTTTCATATAGAAGGACATACTCATAAGAGATATCCCCAAGTGGCAGGACAGAGCTCCACATCCCATCATCCATGATTGAGGTTGTGTATTTTATCATCAGTGTGTATATTTTTTTTCATATGTGGATATATCATTAATGATTCCTTTTATTTATAACTAGCTACATTTCATACATGTTTCAATTTTGGTTGGTCTCATTTTTTTATTCTAATATAAAGATTTTTTTGATACTATAACTATTAAAAAAATAAACATATAATGAACATGAATATATCATGCTTCCACATGTTCAATGAGGGTTTCTCATCACTGAGGCATTATTTAAAAAACATAGAATAAATTAAACTTTATTAGAGATCAATAAAACAAGAAATTCATAACCTAAACCAACAACAATACCCTCATATATTTTCTATATTATTTCCCTTGTTATGGAATTTTTTAATAAAAGATTTCATTTTTTATTGAAGTCGCTATCAAAAAATTAACAATGATATCATTTATAAAGATGGCAGATCTTCCATTGCTCACATCCTAGGATACTCATGTATAACAACTGGTTTTATAGGGATGTCCAATGCCTCATTTTAGTGTCCATAGATCTCATCATTTCCATCATGCCACACCACCTACTGCTATCATCCCCCATATTCATCGCATTGGATTTTATGGCATAATGATGTGTGACTTCACCTTTGTCGATCATCATCTCATTGTTGCACTTGTAGTGTGATAGAGGCTAGAGTCACATATGTTCCATTTTAGATAGGGGAGATGACTATTACCCTGTAGGATGTGTCCATTAAGTTGGGCATCCTGATCGACAGTGCAGATTTGGCCAGTCGAGTTGGAGAAAATTGGTTCAAGCTTATTCATCGAGTATTGAGCATAGAGGTTCACAATGATGGCAGGTCCATCGTCAGTGGTTGATTACGCATGCCTTGGTTAGACCATCACTTCATACATCTAGAAGATGATGCTGACAAGATCACCATTTTATGATTTGCATGTGCATATATTTTGAGGCTAATTGGGGGCGCACTTTTTGATGATCACTCCATTAATTTTGTACATCTGATGTATTTAACTCTTCTGGAGGATTTGGACAGGTAGGTTGGTATAGCTAGGAGTCATCTTTTCTATCATATACATACAGGGTGTTATGCAGTGCATATCTCATCGATAAGGTATAGATCATAGGATGCATTATTCTTCTACAGATGTGGGTATGAGATCACATCCTTCAGATAGCTCCACATGCCCATGCGCCATTGCCTGTAGATATTTTTACAGAGGCTCGGCATGGATGAAGGTACGTTATCCCTTTTTTATAATGTCTAAATTAGTTATATATATTTCACTTAAGAAATGTAAATATAACAATGTTATCTACAGGTGGATTTAGGCATATCAACATTCAGATTCATCCAGACCTGACATCCACACCTACAGACTTATGTCGGATAGCCTTCAACAAGAAGATGTATGTAAATATTTTTAATATTGTTAAATATGTATTCTCTACTACACATCTATTTATTTATTAAGTGATTATACATTTTTATTTCAGATTACATGGCTTCCATGTACATATGATATCATCCAGAGTCTCCCACCATATTGTACGATTATGCTTGCTACCAGCTTATGCATAGTTCAATTGATTCATTTTCATATAGTCAAGTGACATCAGACCGACAGAGTTATGAGGCATTTCGGATTTTTTCAGCCTATTCCTGACCTACCTAGTTAGTTAGCTTCACTGCATTCCCTGAAGATGTCAGTGAAGAGATACTTTGATTGGAGGAGATACCATGACACATATATTGATCTATGGGATATATGGTAGGAGTTCTTGTTATGAGGGGCGGTGAAAATACGTTTTCATTTGTGCGAGCGGCTGGATTATGCATACTGGTACTACAAGTCCCATTCAGATTTCTGACACGACATGAATGGGGCTTTGATGAGTTGGTATACATTCATCCCTCCACTATTCAATATATTTTTTATTAAAATTACTTAACAATGGATTTTTTTTCACAAGATATTTGTATCATTCATCTACTTCCCATTTCTAATCTAGTAGAGAGAGGCACATTTGATCATACATATTTTCACAGTGATTTTCTAGAGTTGATTCCTTCAATGAATAAGATTTATCATGACATTTTCTTTGATCCACCACATTATGATGAGGCTACAGAGCATGTTGAATCTCGTATAGATGTACCAGGAGGTAAAACCCATGTTATAGATGTTGTTGTTCCATAGGAGGAGGGTGTTCATCATGATCATCTAGATGTTTCTATTCTATAAGAGGAGGGTGTTCATCATGATTAGTCACATCTAGAGACAGATATAGAAATTGGATGGGTTTATCTAGATGCATTATTACTCCATGCTATGAATACATCTGTATCACAATAGCCATCTTCTTCACATATTGGTGAGAGTTCCAGTCAGCATCCATTATCCATAGAGGCAAGACAAAGTATAGGTTTTGAGACTGTACATCCATCGCCTGTCACACAGTAGGATGGGGAGGTGGCTATCGATGCTGATATATAGGATCACCATACATTAGAGTAGAGACATAGATGTACATGTCATGGATGCATCCAGTATACACCTGACTATGGGACAAAGAAGAATCCATTCCATAAGCATAGATTACATTGATATTACATTTATGATACATGTTGTATGTATCTTACTATTCTAATTTATTGATCTCTATTCATTTTTTAATAACTGCCTTACTGTTATCATATTATCTGGAAAAATCAATAATTTCACATTTGATATTCATAATAATGCTTAGTATTATTATCTATATATGTATAATAAATAATATTCTTAAATTCATAAATAAATATTAATAATATTACTTATTTTTAATTCAAAAAGACTCCAAATGAAAATATCTGTGAAATTGAAGAAAATTTTGATATATATTATTGATATCAATGATTTTAAATTGGATGTAAAATCATAGATGATCATGAAACATGAATATTTTTTAAAAAAAATATCATGAAGAATAACATAAATGAATAATGGATAATAAGAGTAGGTGATTATGATTGAATATCATAAGAACCACAATATGAGATGTATGAAATTACAAGTTCATTTAACTAATTTTGAGAAGATACATATTCATACTTTATAAATGGACACAATTTCTACTGGTTCACAATCTTCACTAGATGATGTTAAGGGTAAAAAACCTCCAATAAGTGATAAAATTATGGACGACCAGGGAGTTTGTGTGTGTGGATGTTTCTTTATAGATTTGTAGTTCCCCTATATTGATTGTTTTTAATATACAAATATAGTCTTATATGATATGTGTTTCTAGAAAAAAAATCAAAGAATAAGGTTTAAAAAATATATTATTCGGGAACTAATAGATCCTATCATATAACTAAAATTAAACCTATTTTAATAGGTTAGAGTTGTGAATAGATAAAAAAAATTCAATCACATCAAAAATATGAGTTCATGACCAATTGTTCTATCAATAATGGGATTTTATCTATATATTTATTAGTTAAATGAGATTGAATCAATAAAGTGAAAGGAAAAAATCACAAACTGTGTCATTGTACTATCTCTTACATCACTTGTCACGACCCGCCCTCGGGGTCCGTGCCGTGACTACCCCAAGCCCGTCTTCCATAGGTCAAGGGCTGGCGACTAGCACCAAGGCGTAAATCCCAGTAAAAAGGGAAGGCATTTCCTTTGTAAAGTAAACAAACACCACAGAGTAAACAAGCGGAAAGTAAACACTAAACAAAAGCAGAGTACAACTGAAAGTACGGAAAAGAAAAAGGGCCAGAATACAAACCCAAACTGAAAGTAAAGTACAACTCGAAAGGGAAAACAGCAACTGAAAAGTAAAAGCCGCTACTCCGAGCTGTCCACAGGAAATCCCACCTGAAGGGTGGGTACAGATAGCTCCTCTGCTCCACGGGTCCCGCCGTCCGCTCCGAGCACGTCCCGCCCAGTGGTCCACCTCCGGGTACCGTCCCGCTCTGCAAGCCTCAGCTAAGGTCAACGCTGTCCGTCGTCTGCAACCAACACAACGTAGTGCGGGCAAAGCCCGTGCAGGGGTGAGTATAAGCTACTCAGTAGGGACCCCGAGACCCCTGAAGGTCTCTCAAAATCTACAAAGGATAAACCACGAAGAAAGGAACAATCACGAAGTAACAACCGACACTGCTTAGGTATATGCCCATACATATACCTAAGTCATCAATTCAAATACGCTCCAACCTCCGAGCCCAAGTACAACTCAGTCCACACAGGAAAGTAAACGTATTCCACACAGGAAAGCAAAACGTAATCCACACAGGATTGCACAACACAATCCACACAGGAAAGCAATAGGATTCAGCTCACACAGGTATACTTCTTCAAAGGACGATAAAGATGATCATTGATCCATCTAAGTCGTCGGACCCACGAAGGATCGATAGGTAACTAACCCCCGCAATGACCCACACAGGATCGGGCCCACACAGGACCTGTAGGCGCTGGCTCACACAGAACCGCTGAGCGCAAGGACCCACACAGGATCGGACCCACACAGGATCGGGCCCACACAGGACCTGTAGCACTGATCCACGTAGGATCGCTGAGTGCTGAAGTCGTCGTCGTCGAATCCACACAGGATCTCTGTACTGTCGTCGTCGCAGTCACAGTAGCAGTAGTAGCAGTAGTAGTAGTAGAACAGTTGCAGCCACACTAGGGTTCCCGCACACAGCAAGCTCGTTCGGAGGGTCCGCTCCACGAGCCGAGAGGCTGATACATCAACTGTCACGAAGACCATAGTTGATGTATCCAAAAGTTCCGTATCGTCAACAGGAACTCAACGCAACAGACGGCGCGTCGATCGGACGCCCAGTCTGAGAGTTATTGGCATTTTCGTCTCCGGGGCCCGGTTGGTTTTTAAGGCAAAACCAACCCGACCGTACTCCACCTGCGTCCAAACCTCGGGCGGAGTATGCCAAAAGATCCGTCTCATAAAGAGGAACACAACACGGCTGACGGCACGTCAATCGGACGTCCGTAGCTCAAGATATGAGCGTTTCCGCTCCGAAGGCCCGGTTGGTTTCGTGAACGAACCAACCCGGCCGAACTCAAAGTAATCCGAAACCTTGAGTGCGATATACCGAAACGACCGTCTCGATCCAAGGATCGCGTTTCCGTAGACGGTTCGTCAATCGGAGGTCCGAGGCTCATGTTATGGCCAAAAGACCAAAAAAGATTCGAAACGGGGGGGTCAGGGTCCGGGCCGACCCGGCCCGACCCCCCCTGGGGCGGCCCGGCCGGCCGGCAGGCCGGCGGCGCGGCGGCGCGGCGGCGCAGGGGGCCGCGGCGGCTTGTCTCCGCGAGGTGGCTGCACGCGGGGGCTAAGCCCCCGCTTCCTGGGATGGCGGCGCGGCCTTTGTGCCGCGCCCTTTGCAAGAAAACGGCCCCCGCACGTGGGGGCCGGCTGGAAATAAAACCGGGGGGGCTGCTGCCCCCCTCCCTTCATGGAAACCGCCCCTCCCTCATAATGAGGGGGGTTTTGAACGTTGGCCGGGGAATTAATTTTCCCCGGTTTAACGTCATCCGGCCGGCCAGCTGGCCGACCGGTTTTCTCCAACGGGACCGGAAATTCCGGTCCCCTCTTCGGCTTCCGACGCCGGCGGCCCGGCCGCCGGTCTTCTCATCCCGCCGCGGCCCGGAACCGGCCGCGGTCTCCTCGTCCCGCCGCGGCCCGGAACCGGCCGCGGTGTTCGTCGTCCGGCGCGGTGCGACGGCACCGCGTCCCTTCGCCGTGCCTTGATTCCTTTCAACGCGGCGCGACGGCGTCGCGTTCTTGAAGATTCTTCCTCAGCGTGGCGCGACGGCGCCGCGTAAAATAATTGCACGATTATCCGCGTGGTGCGACGGCACCACGCCACTTTGCTTCCACCCGCAAGAATAAACAACAAGAACGATGGAGGGGGGGTTCGGCCGTGTTCATGCGGTCCAGCCCCCTCACGTTAAATAAATAACTCAACTTAAACATTCAAAAGCCTCATGTTAGACATGCGAGATCCACGATCAAGAAATGGAATAATTAGAGAATAAAATAACAACCCCTACCTTGGTATAAGGTTCGAAGATTGTCAACGTTCCGCGGAAGTCGACGTCGCGGAGGTCGGGCGTCGCGGTAGCCGTTCGTCAAATCCGATGACGAAGGGGGTGCATCCGAAGAGACACATCGTTGGCGAATACTTGTACGCCGACGAAGGTTGTCCGAGGAAGAAGTGGCGTCCCCTTTCGTTGACACGGTAAACGAAGAAGGGAGGTGCGGCGTTCTTCGTCGGAGCTTGAGCGTTCTTCGTCAAGATGAAGAAGATGGAGGAGGAGCTCTCAAAAAGAAATCCACACAAGTTGGCTAACAAAATAAAATAAGGTCCCTCCTTATTTTATTTACCAAGCCAAGGAATTACAAAACTTCAAAATTCAAAACATAACACTTAATTAATTAACATGTCATGTGTAATTAATTAGGTGTTAAGTTTACAAACATTTAAGAGGGAGAGAGGGGAGTTTAAGGGGGAAGTTGAGAGGTTTAGGGGTTCGTGTGGGCCCCACCACACTTAATCCTCCCAAGGGAGGTTAAGTGGGTGTGGGTCCTACTTCCAACCCCCTTTGGTAGGTTTTATCAAGTTATAATAAAATTTGTTCTTCACAAAATTTTATTTAACTCAAACTAAAAACCCCAAAACTAACTTTCAACCCGCAACAAACGCAACTTCCGAAAAGGTCTCTTTTAGCGAATTTTGGCGCTGCGAGTTCATCGGTGCCCTCAGATTTCAATTCCGAGCACCGGATCAAAAGTTAGGAATTCCCGCTCGTTCGTTCACTGAACGTACCCGAGCCAAACTTCGGAAATTGATTCCGGGCACTCCGGGCCTCGGAATCAGGTGCCGTCTGAAACCGCGCTCTTGTAAAATTCTAAAGAAAATTAAGAAAAAAATTTCCTTGAATTTTACGGGTCTTTACATTACTCCCACCTCAGGGCTTTATGTCCCCGTAAAGATACATCAAAAACTAGCGAAACAAATGAGGGTACTGAGCACGCATCTGAGCCTCCCGCTCCCATGTGCTCTCCTGGAGATTCCCGTGCTGCCATCTGATGCGCACAAGAGGAATCGATCGCCCACGCAGGACCCGCTCCTGTCGATCCTCTATCTCCACCGGAACCTCCGTGAAAGTCGCCCCATCGTCAACGTCAAGCTCCCCATGGTCAATGATGTGCGTCGGGTCGTGCACGTATCTCCTCAGCTGGGATACGTGGAAGACGTCGTGCACCCGGTGCAACTGAGGTGGTAGAGCCAGGCGATAAGCCACCTCACCAATCCTGCTGAGAATCTGGAAGGGTCCGATGAAGTGCGGAGATAACTTGCCGCCTCGGCCAAATCTCTGAATACCACGTCGAGGTGAGACCCGCAAGAAGACGTGGTCGCCATCCTCGAACTCCAGTGGCCTCCGCCTCCTGTCAGCGTATGACTTCTGCCGGCTCTGAGCTATCCTCATCCGCTCCTGGATGACCTGGACCTTCTCTGTCGTGGCCTGGACCATCTCCGGTCCCACCAGTGCTGACTCCCCAGGGTCTGTCCAGCACAAAGGAGATCTACATGGTCGGCCGTACAACGCCTCGTACGGTGCCATCCCGATAGTGGAGTGGTAGCTGTTGTTGTACGCAAACTCCACCAAGGGTAGGTGGTCCTCCCAGCTACGACCAAAGTCGAGGACACATGCGCGGAGCATGTCTTCGAGAGTCTGAATGGTCCTCTCCGTCTGACCATCCGTCTGAGGGTGAAAAGCTGTGCTAAGACGTAGCTGCGTCCCGAACGCCTCCTGCAACCCCTTCCAAAGCCGGGAAGTAAAGCGAGCATCTCGATCGGAGACGATAGATGATGGCACTCCGTGGAGCCACACAATCTCCTGAACGTAGAGACGTCCCAAGCTCTCCACTGAGCCCTGCTCTCTGATGGGTAAGAAGTGTGCCGACTTGGTGAGTCGGTCAACAATCACCCAGATGGAGTCGTGACCTCTGGAAGTGTGTGGAAGTCCAGTCACGAAGTCCATAGATATGTCGTCCCACTTCCACTCCGGAACCTCCAAGGGCTGTACCAAGCCCGCTGGTACCTGATGCTCAGCCTTCACCTGCTGGCAGGTGAGGCATCGAGAAACGAACTCTGCTACTGCCTTCTTCATGCCCAGCCACCAGTGCTGTCGTCTGAGGTCCTGGTACATCTTCACCACTCCAGGATGTACCGCCAAAGGAGAAGTGTGAAACTCCCTCAGCACTTCCTCTCGAAAAGTGACTGGTACCATGGTACGTCCTCTGAAAAGGATGTCGTGCTCTGCTCCAAGGGAGAAACCATCAGGTGCCTGTCCCGAGGATATCTGTGCACGCCGTGTCTCACAGTCAGCGTCCCCGCGCTGTGCCTCCCTGACTCGCTGAAGTAGTGGAGGAGTGACTGTGAGAGACTGAAGAAAGGCTGCTCCATCTCTATCCACGAAGGATATCTGCAAAGAGGCTAGCTGCTCCGTCGCCTCCTCAAGTAGTTGAATGCCCGTCCTCCTGCTGAGGGCATCGGCTACTACGTTCCCCTTCCCAGGAGTATAGACTATCTCAAAGTCATAGTCTTGGAGGAACTCGAGCCATCGCCGCTGTCTCAGGTTCAGGTCCTTCTGCGAGAAGATATACCTGAGACTCTGATGATCGGAAAAGACTGTAAAGCGCTCGCCCATCAGATAGTGTCGCCATGTCTTCAGAGCGAAGACCACTGCTGTTAACTCCAGGTCATGTGTAGCGTAGTTCTGCTCATGCGGCCTCAACTGACGTGATCCATAGGCGATCACGGCCCGCTCCTGCATCAAAACACATCCGAGTCCGGTCCCTGATGCATCGCAGTAGACTACGTACCCTACTCCCTCCTCAGGCAACCTCAAGATAGGTGCGCTAGTCAATCTCTGTCTCAGCTCCTGGAAGCTCTGCTGACATCTGTCTGACCACACGAAGGGTTTCCCCTTCTTCGTCAAAGCTGTGAGTGATGCCACGACTCTAGAGAAGTCTGGCACGAATCTCCGATAGTATCCAGCTAGTCCCAAGAAACTCTGAACCTCAGTCACGCTCCTGGGTGGCTCCCAAGCTAACACAGCCTCAATCTTCACGGGATCCACTGCAACTCCCGCCTCAGAGATAACGTGTCCCAAAAAGTGGACCTCACGTATCCAGAACTGGCACTTCGAGAGCTTACCATAAAGCTGGTGCTCTCTGAGTGTGTCAAGAACAACTCGCAAGTGATAGGCGTGCTCCTCCTCTGTCGTAGAGTAAATCAGAATGTCGTCGATGAAGACCACAACAAACCGATCGAGGTATGGCTGAAAGATCCTGTTCATGAGAGCCATGAACACTGCTGGAGCATTGGTTACACCGAAAGGCATAACCAAGAACTCATAGTGGCCATACCGACATCTGAAGGCCGTCTTCTGCACATCCTCGTCTCTGACTCTGAGCTGATGATAGCCTGACCTGAGGTCTATCTTCGAGAACCACCGTGATCCCTTGAGCTGATCAAAGAGGTCATCAATCCTCGGTAGCGGATACTTGTTCCTCACTGTCACCTGGTTCAGGCGACGATAGTCAACACAAAGTCGCAAGCTCCCGTCCGCCTTCTTGGCGAACAAAATCGGGGAAGCCCAGGGTGAAACACTGGGTCGGATGAACCCCCTGCCCTGCAAGTCCTCCAACTGTACCCGTAGCTCTCGAAGCTCGGTGGGGGCCATCCGATATGCTGGAGTGGATATCGGGGCTATCCCGGGGTACAAGTCAATATAAAAGTCTACCTCTCTGCGAGGAGGTAGCCCTGGAACATCGTCAGGAAAAACATCCGCAAACTGATCCACCACTGCAGGAAAACCAGGACTCCGCACGTCAACTGCTCCAAGGATGAGTCTAGCCAACTGATGAGTGATGGTCTATCCTCTCCTCCGCGGAAGTCCATCCTGTGCTGCTAAGGCTCCCTTCTCGCCGGTGAAGGTGAACCTGCTCCCGTCGGTGCGTACACATCGCACCTTGCGCCTAAAACAGTCAATCTGTGCATGGACCGTAGATAGCCAATCCATGCCCAAGATGACGTCGTAAGGACTCGACGCTGCTACAAGAAGATCCCAGCCGAAGCTCTCGCCTCCTAGAGTAAGCTCACACTGCCGGCACCAGTGCGTAATCATCGAGTCTGCTCCCGTAGGAGTCTCTAGCCGTAAGGATCGAGCCAACGGCTCTGTCGGAATCTCCGAGCTCCGAACAAGGTCAGCGGCTATGAAAGAGTGACTCGCTCCTGTGTCTATAAGAACTGCAGCAAGGGTGGAATAGACACAGATAGTACCTCGAATCATCTCGGGTGCGCCGTGGTCGTAGGCCTCTGCTGCCTGGAGCTGTGCCTGTCGCTGCCCGCCAGCTCCCTGTGGTCGGGGTGGACCTCCTGGTGGTGGTGGTGGTAGAGCCTCAAAGCGTCGGCCACCACCGGCTGCTCGTCCAGCTCCTCTGCCTCGTCCGCCTCCTCCCTGCGGACCTCCACGGTCGACCCTCTGCCTCTGCCTCAGTGGTCCCTCAACCGTCTGCTGCTCCTCGGCACGGCGGGTCGGGCAGTCACGAGCCATGTGGCCCTGCCCGCCGCACGAGTAGCACTGTCTGCCTCTCGTAAGACTGGCTCCGCGCTGTGTGCCCCGCACTGCTGAGCCAGTGTCCTGAGGTCGTCTTCCCGAAGGTCTGGTATGTCTGGACCCCTGAGTCATCCGTCGACTGCCTGCTGCAGATGACTCTGCCACGTGCCGCCCTGCGGTGGGTCGCTGTGCTGGTGTAGACTCAGCAAGGAAGCTCTCGATCAGAAGAGCCCGCTCCAGTACTCCTGTCTGAGTCGGTATGCTGAGGGAGATCAGCGATGCCCTGATCTCGTATCTCAAACCCTGCTCGAAGGTCCGGGCCCGGAAGAATGGGTCCCGTACCATGTCGGTCGAGTAGCGCGAGAGATCGGTAAATCTCGCCGAGTACTGAGCGACCGTCATGCTGCCCTGCCGCAGCTGTAGAAGCTCCTGGATACGCACCGCACGAAGGGTGGCTGGGAAGAACTCCGAGCGGAAGAGGCTCTCAAATTCCGTCCAAAGTAGAGATGCCTCATCGTGCACCTGGAGCATCAAGCTCCACCATCGTCCTGCTCCTGCGTGTAGTAGGCTCGCAGCGAGGATCACCATGAGGTCTGCTGGTGTCCTCACTAGCCTAAACACTCGAACCACTGCCTCCAGCCAGTCCTCTGCTGCCTGGGGATCCGTCTCCCCGCGAAACCTGGGTGGTCGCTGGCGCTGAAACTCATGCAGTGCGCTGAGGCGACGTGCATCGTCAGCGGCTGCTGTTGGAAGCATCGGGGGCTCGGCGGGTAAAGCTACCGCCGGTGCCACTACTGGCAAAGGGCCCTGTACCAAGGCCTCGTCGCTCGGTGGGCTGTCGTCTCGCTCGACTCTCGGAACCCTAGCTGGCTGCCGTCGTGGGGCCATCCTGAAAAGGAAACAGGTGCGCCACAGTTAGAACAGTATACCTGGTGAGCTGATATAAGTAATCACAAAGAAAACTTTCAAACACACACGCAATCAATGTTTTCGTGCATTAAGTCGGAAATCAGAAGTCAGGGTCCTGGTGTACAGATACGTCGGCCGCCGCACCAACACTGGACTCCCTGGACTGATAACCACACTCAATACGCTAAACATTATTGCTTCACATAGAAAAGATCAGAGTTCGCGGTAGAACCGAACTCCTCTGATACCAATTTGTCACGACCCGCCCTCGGGGTCCGTGCCGTGACTACCCCAAGCCCGCCTTCCATAGGCCAGGGGCTGGCGACTAGCACCAAGGCGTAAATCCCGGTAAAAAGGGAAGGCATTGCCTTTGTAAAGTAAACAAACACCACAGAGTAAACAAGCGGAAAGTAAACACTAAACAAAAGCAGAGTACAACTGAAAGTGCAGAAAAGAAAAAGGGCCAGAATACAAACCCAAACTGAAAGTAAAGTACAACTCGAAAGGGAAAACAACAACTGAAAAGTAAAAGCCGCTACTCCGAGCTGTCCACAGGAAATCCCACCTGAAGGGTGGGTACAGATAGCCCCTCTGCTCCATGGGTCCCGCCGTCCGCTCCGAGCACGTCCCGCCCAGTGGTCCACCTCCGGGTACCGTCCCGCTCTGCAAGCCTCAGCTAAGGTCAACGCTGTCCGTCGTCTGCAACCAACACAACGTAGTGCGGGCAAAGCCCGTGCAGGGGTGAGTATAAGCTACTCAGTAGGGACCCCGAGACCCCTGAAGGTCTCTCAAAATCCACAAAGGATAAACCACGAAGAAAGGAACAATCACGAAGTAACAACCGACACTGCTTAGGTATATGCCCATACATATACCTAAGTCATCAATTCAAATACGCTCCAACCTCCGAGCCCAAGTACAACTCAGTCCACACAGGAAAGCAAAACGTAATCCACACAGGATTGCACAACACAATCCACACAGGAAAGCAATAGGATTCAGCTCACACAGGTATACTTCTTCAAAGGACGATAAAGATGATCACTGATCCATCTAAGTCGTCGGACCCACGAAGGATCGATAGGTAACTAACCCCCGCAATGACCCACATAGGACCTGTAGGTGCTGGCTCACACAGAACCGCTGAGCGCAAGGACCCACACAGGATCGGGCCCACACAGGACCTGTAGCACTGATCCACGTAGGATCGCTGAGTGCTGAAGTCGTCGTCGTCGAATCCACACAGGATCTCTGTACTGTCGTCGTCGCAGTCACAGTAGCAGTAGTAGCAGTAGTAGCAGTAGAACAGTCGCAGCCACACTAGGGTTCCCGCACACAGCAAGCTCGTTCGGAGGGTCCGCTCCATGAGCCGAGAGGCTGATACATCAACTGTCACGAAGACCAGAGTTGATGTATCCAAAAGTTCTGTATCGTCAACAGGAACTCAACGCAACAGACGACGCGTCGATCGGACGCCCGGTCTGAGAGTTATTGGCATTTTCGTCTCCGGGGCCCGGTTGGTTTTTAAGGCAAAACCAACCCGACCGTACTCCACCTGCGTCCAAACCTCGGGCGGAGTATGCCAAAAGATCCATCTCATAAAGAGGAACACAACACGGCAGACGACACGTCAATCGGACGTCCGTAGCTCAAGATATGAGCGTTTCCGCTCCGAAGGCCCGGTTGGTTTCGTGAACAAACCAACCCGGCCGAACTCAAAGTAATCCGAAACCTTGAGTGCGATATACCGAAACGACCTTCTCGATCCAAGGATCGCGTTGCCGCAGACGGTTCGTCAATCGGAGGTCCTAGGCTCAAGTTATGGCCAAAAGACCGAAAAAGATTCGAAACGGGGGGGTCCGGGTCCGGGCCGACCCGGCCCGACCCCCCCTGGGGCGGCCCAGCCGGCCGGCAGGCCGGCGGCGCGGCGGCGCGGGGGGCCGCGGCGGCTTGTCGCCGCGAGGTGGCTGCACGCGGGGGCTAAGCCCCCGCTTCCTGGGATGGCGGCGCGGCCTTTGTGCCGCGCCCTTTGCAAGAAAACGGCCCCCGCACGTGGGGGCCGGCTGGAAATAAAACCGGGGGGGCTGCTGCCCCCTCCCTTCATGGAAACCGCCCCTCCCTCATAATGAGGGGGGTTTTGAACGTTGGCCGGGGAATTAATTTTCCCCGGTTTAACGTCATTCGGCCGGCCAGCTGGCCGGCCGGTTTTCTCCAACGGGACAGGAAATTCCGGTCCCCTCTTCGGCTTCCGACACCGGCGGCCCGGCCGCCGGTCTTCTCATCCCGCCGCGGCCCGGAACCGGCCGCGGTCTCCTCGTCCCGCCGCGGCCCGGAACCGGCCGCGGTGTTCGTTGTCCGGCGCGGTGCGATGGCACCGCGTCCCTTCGCCGTGCCTTGATTCCTTTCAACGCGGTGCGACGGCGTCGCGTTCTTGAAGATTCTTCCTCGGCGTGGCGCGACGGCGCCGCGTAAAATAATTGCACGATTATCCGCGTGGTGCGACGGCACCACGCCACTTTGCTTCCACCCGCAAGAATAAACAACAAGAACGATGGAGGGGGGGTTCAGCCGTGTTCATGCGGTCCGGCCCCCTCACGTTAAATAAATAACTCAACTTAAACATTCAAAAGCCTCATGTTAGACATGCGAGATCCACGATCAAGAAATGGAATAATTAGAGAATAAAATAACAACCCCTACCTTGGTATAAGGTTCGAAGATTGTCAACGTTCTGCGGAAGTCGACGTCGCGGAGGTCGGGCGTCGCGGTAGTCGTTCGTCAAATCCGATGACGAAGGGGGTGCGTCCAAAGAGACACGTCATTGGCGAATACTTGTACGCCGACGAAGGTTGTCCGAGAAAGAAGTGGCGTCCCCTTTCGTTGACACGGTAAACGAAGAAGGGAGGTGCGGCGTTCTTCGTCGGAGCTTGAGCGTTCTTCGTCAAGATGAAGAAGATGGAGGAGGAGCTCTCAAAAAGAAATCCACACAAGTTGGCTAACAAAATAAAATAAGGTCCCTCCTTATTTTATTTACCCAGCCAAGGAATTACAAAACTTCAAAATTCAAAACATAACACTTAATTAATTAACATGTCATGTGTAATTAATTAGGTGTTAAGTTTACAAACATTTAAGAGGGAGAGAGGGGAGTTTAAGGGGGAAGTTGAGAGGTTTAGGGGTTCGTGTGGGCCCCACCACACTTAATCCTCCCAAGGGAGGTTAAGTGGGTGTGGGTCCTACTTCCAACCCCATTTGGTAGGTTTTATCAAGTTATAATAAAATTTGTTCTTCACAAAATTTTATTTAACTCAAACTAAAAACCCCAAAACTAACTTTCAACCCGCAACAAACGCAACTTCCGAAAAGGTCTCTTTTAGCGAATTTCGGTGCTGCGAGTTAATCGGTGCCCTCGGATTTCAATTCCGAGCACCGGATCAAAAGTTAGGAATTCCCGCTCGTTCGTTCACTGAACGTACCCGAGCCAAACTTCGGAAATTGATTTCGGGCACTCCGGGCCTCGGAATCAGGTGCCGTCTGAAACCGCGCTCTTGTAAAATTCTAAAGAAAATTAAGAAAAAATTTTCCTTGAATTTTACGGGTCTTTACATCACTCTTGAAGGTTTCCATGGATTCCTCTCCCCCAAATGATCTTAAACCAGAAACTCCAGAATTATCTCCCTCCATCCCCTCCCCTCCATGATTCCCTTAACATTTGGTCTTCTATTTACTATCATCCATGAATGCTAATAAGGAAAAAAATCTCCACAAAATCAAAATATAGTGTGAAGAGATCCCTTTTGTTGACATTTTATACATATTGATGATTTTATAAATTTTATATATTTATATTTTAGTAATATTTTTTATTAATGATGGTTTTTTAATTAAATATTCAAGAATAAGTGTGAACGGGGTTTATGCTTCCTTCATACAATTCACATAGTTCTTCCTGGAAAGAGGAGATGCATGAACGGGGTTCACACTTCCTTTATAAAATTCTTATAGGAATTTTGAACCTTGTTCTTGCTTCCTTGTGACAGGATATGCATGAATGGGGTTCACTCATATCCGGACCCATTTTTAAAAAAAATTAGAACCCTATCCTGTTTATAAAAAAAATAAAACCCACAAAAAATCCCATTTTAGTGGTCCTTGTTTTGAACAGATGAACTCTCCATGAAAAATAGATTACAAAATAGCCAACCAATTTTTTTTTACTACCTATGGTGCACCTCCACACTAGGAGTACCTACCTTCATGTAGCAAGGGGAAAGACTTGCATAAGGGTACATCCATTTACCCTTACACAAACTTCAGAAATCCTATGGTACCTTGATGTGAGAATCAAACTACCTAGAAGTGAGAATAGATTCACCCACATGCGATATACCCTAAAACAAATAAAAAATACTTGGATGCGGTTATTTAAAACCAGGCAATGTAAGGGTAGAGGAGTTCACCATTACATAAGAAGGGGTCCTGTGTAAGGATAAATCAAATGACCCTTACACAACTAGAAATTCAACAAAAAAAATATTCCATTCCAAACTTTAGATTAAATTTATATTTTCCAAAATCATTCCAAAATTTTCAAAAATACTTTAAAAATTATAAAAAAACATTTTATAGCAACATTTAAATGGAAAATAAATCCTTGTACCTTAGAATCACTAGGGAAACACCCCAAAACACCCCATTATCCATGAATGAAAAAGGGAAAAATATTGAGTAAATATTTGTCTTTACATTAGATACCTCTCAAATAATTCAGATCCATGATAATTTAAAAATAAAACCAGAAGAAGGAAATAGGTTCCCATATAAAGAAATAAATAACTCAAAACATCACCTTAGACTCAACTTAAGGACTCGCATTCAGAGGACGCTATCAGAAACAATATTGAAAATCCAAAAACATACCAGTCATAGTGAGACACCTCTCAAATGGGACATTTTTACTATATACATCCTCAACAAGAGATAGGGTATAACTCTTCTAACAAGAACAACACATAGGAAGTCCCATTACCATGGGAGATACCTCTAAAATAAGTAAATTGCTATTGTTAGAAAATACCACCAACCACCCCCTTTCAACTTATTCATATTTAGAAATAATTACCACTCCTTCATCAAACTTGAATATTTTTAAACAATATAACCACAATTTTTTTCAATATAACATTTCAACTTCTGATTTTTTTTAAAAAATAAGTATTAAAAAACAAATTTCAAAAACCAATACAATGTTTCAGTTGAAAGAGCTGGTTCCGGACAAAACATCTCCACAACTCCCTACCAAAGACTTAGAAACATGTGGAATCTCAGGGAAGTTATATTGATGATACCATACATAATCACATTGGAAAGAAATTATCACACCAAACACAGGGAACCTCGACCAACTCAACCTTATAGCGCTAATCCTAACTCTAGTTTTAGAAGATCACCTCACTCTTCTCTGCGAACTCCAATTCCTATAACTCAATGAATTCAACTCATCCCTCCAAACTACTCAAGAGGGGTACGTACCAGAAACCCCCATCATAGGTAAATTTTTCTTTGGAATCTATACTCAATCTCTCACCTCTTCCCATTGTATCAACTAAAAAGTCATGAAAGATCTATGAATCTTCGACCCCTGAGTAGACTCAAAATGTTGACCTCATTCTCTCTCATCTAGCAGAAAATATGGAAAACAACTAATCATATCCATGAAATGAATCCTAAGGATATGCACAGTCCATGATCCCTACCAAATCTCTTGAATATATTTCATACAATCACAAATCTACACTTAGAAAAAGAAATTACTCTTGAATAGTTTAAATTATTTACCCCAAGATATCTCTTCTGAGTCACCACACTTCATCATCCACTATATTTGAACGTCTTTTTTGAAATATTCCAACCACTAATGTGACTGAGAACCAATATAAAGTCCTTACCAACCCAAATACAACACCTACTTCTTAAAACCAATCCTCGACATTAGTGATAGAGACTCCACCAAAGAACTTCATTACTTCCTACCACTAAAATTTCATCCAACCCTCATCCCAAGACTCATCTTCCTCTTTACCAATTCTAACATCATGATGGTATTTTGATGAGATAACTTTAGATCAAACAACAACAAGGTTTTCATAACCGACACAAAGCACATCAACAATCATAAAGAAAAACAAAATTTCATAAGAGAAATGTATCAACCCATATAATACTCTTCCCAACCAACTATACCATTTTTAAAACCTCTATGTAACCCATTCCATTAATTTAACCATAGTAGTAGGAAACATTATAGGAAATAATCACTTCACTAATTTTAAACAAACATCATATAATTTCTAAGATTAAGTTCTATTAGGTAAAAATTTCTTGTTAGCCAACATTTAGCATTCCAATTTATAGTTTAGAAAAAATATTTTTTTTAAAACATATCAACATTTCAAGGAAATCAATCATAAAATGGCACATCATATAAAAAACTCATCTTTATCAAGTAACATTTTAAATAAGTCACCATGATTTTTATTTTAATAATAACATTGGGACATGACTTCAAATTAAAATGAAATTCTAATTTTTCCATGTTCTCATACATCATGATATTCAATATCAAATTAAATATTACCTAAACATTTTATCACAAAAAAACATGCTTCTAGATGAAAAAATAAAACTACAAAGGCTTTTATTTTCATGTTTCATGCTAATTATTATCAAATTAAACTTTAATTAAACATATTTTCACTAGGGAAACATGATTTCATTTTATGAAGAGGGCGATATGTTGTTACTATCATGACTCGAACCACCAGGGACCCACCTCAGATAGTAGTAAGTAAATATTGACACCATGTGTTTTCTTTTAATGGGTCAGGGGGATGGAGACTGGCATAGGGTAGATATATTTCACAAAATATGAAATCTTAGCCTAAAATACTTGAACACACACACACACACACATCTATACAGCATAGTAGAAATAATAATAAATGTCGAAACCTCTAGAGTCTAATCAAATGCATGAAAAAACCTCTAGGTAAACATCAAATATAGTAAAAGAAGAAAAATAAAAAGAGATAAATAAAAAAACCATTAAATAGAAAATATCCCAACCTAAAAATATTATTAAGGATGAATGAGAGATCTCTGCTCACAATATCAAGAACTGACCACCATACATGGTCACATTATCTTGTTATAACTATGCTCGACCTAATTCGGGTCTACCAAAGTCTTTGTCAAGTCATCTATCATCTTTGTATGAATGGAAACATGTGGTGAAATCCTATATAGGGGTGAGTATGTAAATACCTAGTAGGGAATCCCAAACAATATAAAGGAAGCAATAGTAATAAGATAGTCAACTCAACCTATAAGACAATAAGAAAAAGGAAACCCAATGAAAATATGCTCTTAAAGAAGTCTCTGTCAAAGAGAGAGGAATATTTATCTTCACAGTCAACTAAGAGATATAATTATGTCTCTAGCTTAAAGTGATATTGATATCCGGATGCAAGTAGCCCAGTGTGACCTCACCAGAATATAATGGAGGACATTCTCCTCGCTGGAAGATTCCACAGTTGAAGGGGTACTGAATCCATTGAAGGACCTTTTAACTATTAGAGCTCAATGGTAGGGGAGTATTAACCCCATTGATAGGGGACCCGCACCCCATTAACTTGGAGGGGAGGGGTACCGACTCTACCAGTACATATGATATAGGTTAATAGATCCCTATAAAACATATCCATAAGGGGAGTACTAGTACTAATATCACTCTTAAATTCACGCCCGATCCCCGTCACTATCCAATCATAATTGGTAGAATTTTCCCATTCACATTACCTCACATCATATCTCAGGTGTTAAAACAAAGGAAACCATTATTTCATAGGTGTAATTTTCTCAAAATGGACAACTCGCAGGCCTAAATCCAAGTACAAATAAGGGGATAAGAAAGGTAAAACCTTCTAATAGAATCACACAACATGTACCTTGGTTTACACAAGGATATACTACCATGTCCAAGAATGCGTGTATTATCTTATATTGATTATGTAATTAAAGGTTATAAATTCTATACAAATGAACATGATTAATAAAGTAACATTAAAAATATTGGATTTAAACTTGTAGTTGAAGTGATTCATGTATCTGGTACCAAGGATATAAATCTAATTTATGTTAATATGGAATACTTTGGAATCATCAAACAAATATGGGAGTTAGATTATACAACATTCCAAGTGCTGATTTTCCAATGAAAATGGGATGATAATAGTAGTGTAGTTAAAAAAGATGAATTGAGATTTGTGAAAGTGCATTTCAGTAAGGAAGGGTACAAATATAAATCACTTATAATGGAATCATAGACAATATAAGTATTTTATGTTCCAAAACCTGCAAACTGAAAGTGGTCAATTGTTCTATTATTGACCAAAACCATTGAAGGTTTATATGTCAATTCAAATGAGGATGACCCTTTCATTGGGACATCATAATCATTTTTCAGTGGTCCCAATGTAGATGGGGTATTTTATGTAAAATGATACCATAATGAGGTAATTTGGATACAATATATAGGGGTCAAATACCTTCAATGTTTTAAAAAAAGAGATTTCAATAATCTGGATATATTTGTTTGTAATATACATTGTGTTACCTCATATTATTATCTCTCCATAATGGAATTTACATAATATTAATTAAATGTTCATCCAATTCTATAGATAATTAATTCTACACATGTTGATGCACCCAATCCTGATGAACAACATGTTTCTAAACATGTTTATGTTCATAACGTAGAGAAACAAAAAGATTCTCCACATGCTGATGCTACTAATCCAGAGGTACAACATATTTATGAAGTTGAAGATGAGGAAATAGTAGATGGTGAAAAACCTTTGTCCTAGAAAAAATAAGAGCATCATAGCATGAATATTTTATAAAAAAATTATTAAGGTGAGAAAAAAAGATCTCAAATTTGAGGTTGGATAAAATAAATGTGGTCATTCGGTTGAACCCAACAAGGTCATGTTCAATAGTTACACTGTTTCACCACTTGAATACATATGCTGGTTGATATAGATTCACAGTACAGTGTCATGTCTATTCTTGATGCACTAATTTGGGAATATATTAGTGTAATATTATGACATACTTTATTTATTTTACTAAAATGAAAAATAATAAAATGTTAATTTACTCTTCATTATCCCGTGTAGAGTGAATTTATAGTAGATGAATCTTGAATGAAATTTATATTAATGCTCACTAGAAAGGATCATAGTGGCTTTCATATAATTCTTACAAAGTATTATCTCAAAGATATTGAAGGGAAAATAAACCCGCACCCACCATATATGTATGCACACCTCACAAAACAACAAACATGGGATGTTTTTATTGGTCATCGTGAGCAGACATCTTTACAGGTACATTGTGACTGGTAATACATTAATTGGAAATACATGTATTAATTACTTTTATTAAGAATTGTTGATTTATTAAATAATAATCAAGTTTTGAATACAAGAAAATTTTAGAAAAACCAGTGTACCCCTACCGTAAAACAAGGACATGGTACACTTCACTTGGAAAAAATGTATGTATTTTAAATCTACAGTAATAATTATGTGACATGAAACAAAAACATAATTATGTTCCTTTTTTTATATGCAGACTTATGAATCAAACTTTAAAGTCACTTCCATCCCATATAATGTTCTATAAAAGGAGGGGCGTGTAAATAAAGACATGATACTTATAGATGGAAACACAAAAAAATTGTGGGAAGCATGTGTAAGTATGACATAATGAAAAAAAATATTTAAATAATTATTAAATAACAATGATTACTTATTTTATTATAGTTATTATTAAACTTAGACACATTAATAATCATTAGTTGTACCTAATCTATAGCTACTATCAGTGACCTTAAAGTATTCAAAATAGTATAGTTGTATCAGAGGTGCGGGTTTTGGGGTGTCACCCTAAACATATTTTGAGAAAAGAAATAAACAAGGGTTAAATATAAGAAAATGGAAGAGATGCAGACATGATTAGATGCTCTAAAATAAAAACATAATTGGAAGTCAAAGTTGTTAGAAAATTTGATGGTAAGGAATCAAAGACAATAAATAACACAACAACCACTATGTGAAGATCCCCCACCCCCACCATCTTTAAGGTGAGTCATTCCTATCAAAGGTTTGTCTTAAAAGAGGTAATCAATATTGTCATAATTGTTTCTATGAAATATGAAGTAGGAATACACTGATAACTTTCTTGTACTAATATTCTACATGGTGAAAATGATTTTGATTTATATCATTCAACACCCACCCATTGCCTTTTTGCGAGGGGTATTGTGTACAATATTCAAGGATATATTCAACACAATAAAAAACTTCCAATAGGTCATGTGAGAGTGGGGATTCACATAGCTCATGAGATGAGTGTTGAGCTACCTATTCTACTTGATGATGTAGATATTCATACAGTTGAGCAAGATATTGTAAATTTTATAGCATGGTTTTTAGATATTTTAAAAATGCATTTCAATAAGGAGATATTCATTTTCAATTTATTTTTTATGAAAAACATTTTAAATTAATGAAAAAAGGCCAAAATTAATGAATCCTATTACAGAAGGACAAAAGGAAGAGGTTGAAATTAATGGTTAAATCAAAATGATCTAAAGGATCAACAAAAAAATAAAAACTATCTTCCCAAAGTACCTTTACCCCACCCATTAAACTTCTGCATTTACTAACATTAAAGGTTCGTGTAGATACAATGTTAGAAAGTGTTGATACAACCACAATTGGTTTTGAGGAATAAATGTATGGAGAGGCCATTATAGACTATATTGGTCTTGAGAATGTAAAGGAAACCCTCAAGCATGAATGACCATGATTCTCGGTTGTAAATGTATACATGAGGTGTGTTTTCCTGATTTTTTTGTCCAATCGCTGATCTAGTATGTTAATTATGACTAAATACTATTCATAAGTTTTTGTAAGCGTATATATCAATACTATTTGAAGGGAAAACCTTATGAACATAAATTTGAACTCATTAGTCCTCACATAACTTCTACACAACTATTCTCATTGGAAACAAAGTAATATGGAGTAATAATGGACAAACTTTCCATGATTGAAATAAAACTTACAGATGAAAGATTATTCTTAATACCATGATGTAGGGGTAAAACTCTACAAGTACTATCATAATTGTTGACATTTCTCATATTCAAATTCGCAAATAGATTTGTTTAGAAATTAATGAGAAGAATACATGGTATCATATTTTATGAAGACATCATGAATTGGTGTCATGGAGATAATGCACTCTACAAGGATGATGCACTCTTCCTATTATTCTCCAACGCATTCAATATTTTGGGTTATCAAAAAGAAATACTTCTAGATAACCCTAAATTTTGAATTCATTTTGGAATAAAAATACATGGTGTGATGTGGAGGAATCAAACACACCTCAATCTGGTATAAGATATGCTCAATATGACTCGAAGTGTATGTTTTTAGTTTATAATTTACATTTTAGTTCAAACCACACATCATATACATAAAATGGATCAAACACATTCATATTGTTTTGATACTTTAGGAAGACGATCAATCACTCATTTTTTGACGCATAGGAATCAACTGAACCTCGGCATGATACATGGCTTGTCAGGAATAACTCGAAGTGCGTGTTTTTTGTTTAAAAATGTCATTTTAGTTCAATAAACACATCACATTCTCAAAACTAATAAAATGCATTCATATTGTTTCGAGACTTTATTAAAATGATTTTTAAGTCATTTGTGATGTGTAGGTTTTAGCTGCACCATAATTTGATACATGGTGTGCTCAGTATGACTCAAAGTGTCTGTTATGAGTTTAAAATTGACATTTTAGTGAAAAATGCATGTCACTCACTGAAAACTAATAAAATGTACTTGGATTGTCTTTATACTTTAAGATAGTGATTCATAAGTCATTTTTGATGTGTATGAATCTGTCTCACATCAAACTAACACATGATGTGACCTATATTACTCAAAGTGCATGTTTTCAGTTTAAATCTACATTTTAGAAAAAAAAACACATGTAACATAATCAAAACTATGAAAATGAATTCTAATTGTTTTGATACTTTAAAAAATTATCCTTAAGTCATTTTTTGATGTGTACGAATCAACCACACATCAATCAGAGACACCATGTGACTGGTATGACTCAAAGTGTGTCTTTTTATTTAAAAATGACATTTTAGTTCAAAAGACTCATGACATACTCCAAATTGAGAAAACACATTCATATTATTTTGATACTTTAGGAAAACTATCCATAAGTCATTTGTGACATGTAGGAATTAGCTGCATATCAATCTGTTATACGGTGTGCTTGATGTGACTCAAACTTAGTGTTTTGAGTTTAAAAATGATATTTTAGTTCAAAACATATGTCACTCACTGAAAAATGAGAAAAAAAATGCTCATATTGTCTTTATACTTTGGTAAAATTATTCATAAGTCATTTTTGATGTGTAGTAATCAATCTCACATAAGAACAAAACATGATGCAGGCAGTATGACTCAAGGGGTTTTTTTTAGTATAAGTTGACATTTTAGTAAAAAAGACACATGACATACTTAAAGACTGAGTAAATGAATTCTTATTGTTTTAATACTTTAGGAAAATGACCCTTAAGTCATTCGTGACATGTAGGAATCAATCACATGTAAATTAAATTCATGGTGTTATTGGTATGACTCCAAGTGTGTTTTCATTTAAAATTGACATTTTAGTTCAAAACCCAAGACACACATTCAAAAATGAGTCAACATATTCAATTTTTTTAATAATTTAGGAAAAGAATCCATAAATTAGTTTTGAAATGTAGGAATCAACCACACCTCAATCTGATTCATGGTGTGCCTGGTATAACTTTAACTGTGTGTTATCAATTTAAAATTGATATTTTAGTTCAAAACGCGTGTTAGTCACTAAAATTTGAGAAAACATTCTATAATTGTCTTAATACTTTAGTAAATTGGTTCATAAGTCATTTGTGATGTGTATGAATCTATCACATGTCAAACTAGCTCACAATGTGACTGGTATGACTTAAAGTGCATGTTTTCAATTTAAATTAACATTTTAATAAAAAAGGCAGGTGACATACTCAAAACTGAGAAAACGCATTTAGATTATTTTGATACTTTAGTAAAATGGACCTTAAGTCATTTGTGATGTCTAGGAATCCACTGCATATCAATCTAATGCACAGTGTGACTGGTATGATTCAAAGTTTTTTTTATTTAAAATTGACATTTTAGTTCAAAACACAAGTCACATACTCAAAACTAAGAAAATGCATTCATAATGTTTTGATACTTTATAAAAACAAACCATAAATCATTTATGACATTTAGTAATCATCCAAACCTCAATCTGATATATGGTGTTCCCGATATGACTCACATTGTGTGTTATTAGTTTAAAATTTACATTTTAGTTCAAAACAGATTTTGCTCACTAAAAACTAAGAAAACATGATTGGATTATCTTGATAGTTTAGGGAAATTATTCATAAGTCATTTTTTTATGTCGTAATCAGTTTTATGTCAAACCAACACATGATGTGACTGATATGACTCAAAGTACATGTTTTCAGTTTAAATGGACATTTTAATAAGAAAATGCACATGACATACAAAAAACCAAGAAAACATATTCATATTGTTTTGATACTTGGGTAAAACAATCCTTAACTCATTTGTGATGTGTAGGAATCAATCGCTCGCCAATCCGATGCATAGTGTGACCTATATGACTCAAACTATGTTTTTATTTAAAATTTACATTTTAGTTCAAAACACACGTCACCTACTCAAAACTGAGCCAACACATTCAGATTGTTTTGATACTTTATGAAAAATGATCCATATGAGATTTTTTATGTGTAGGAATCAGTTGCACCTTAATTTGATACATGGTGTTCCCGGTATGACTCAAAGTGTTCGTTATGAGTTTAAAATTGATATTTTAGTTTAAAATGTGTGTCATTCGCTAAAAACTAAGAAAACATGCTTGGATTTTCTTGATACTTTTTTTAAAATGATTCATAATTCATTTGTGATTTGTATAAATTAGTCTCCCATAAAATTGACACACGATGTGACAGGTATGACTCAAAGTGTGTGCTTTCAGTTTAAATTTATATTTTAGTAAAAAATACATGTGACATACTCATATTAGAGAAAACTCATTTGGATTGATTTTATACTTTAGGACGACGACTCTTAAGTCCTTTATGATGTGTAGGAATCAACCTCATGTCAATCTGATGCACCATGTGACTGGTATGATTTCAACTGTATCTTTTTATTTAAAATTGACATTTTAGTTCAAAACAGACGTCACATACTCAAAACTAAGAAAACACATTCAAATTGTTTTGATACATTAGGGAAACAATCCATAAGACAATTGTGACATGTAGGAATTATTTTCAAATCAATATGATACACAGTGTGCCCGATATGACTTAAACTATGTGTTTTGAGTTTAAAAATGAGGTTTTAGTTCAAAACGCATTTCACTCATTGAAAATTGAGCAACCATGCTAAGATTATCTTGATAATTTATGAAAACGATTCATAAGTCATTTTTGACGTGTATAAATCAGCCTCATGTCAACCCGCCACACGATGTAACGAGTACGACTCAAAGTGCGTGTTTTCATTTTAAATTGACATTTTGTTAAAAAAGATACATGGCATACTGAAAATTGAGTAAACACATTCAGATTGTTTTAATACTTTAGGACAACGATATTTAAGACATTTTTTATGTGTAGGAATCAATTGCACGTCAATCCGACGCATTGTGCGACTGGTATGACTCAAAGTGTGTTTTTATTTAAAATTGTCATTTTAGTTCAAAAACACATGTCATTCTCTAAACTGAGCAAACACATTCAGATTGTTTTGATACTTTAGGAAAACAATCCATAAATCATTTGTGATGTTTATGAATTAGTTGCACCTCAATCTGATATACAGTGTACCCGATATGACTCAAATTGCGTCTTTTGAGTTTAAAAAAATGATATTTTAGTTCAAAACACATGTGACAAACTCGAAAATGAGAAACCACATTCACATTATTTTGATATTTTAGACCAACAATCCATAAGTCATCTGTGATGTGTATGAATTAGCTGCACGTCAATCTAATACACAATTTGACCGATATGACTCAAATTGTGTGATTTCAATTTAAAATTGTCATTTTATTAATATATTGTTTCATATTTATGTTTACTTTTTTTTGTAGTATTACTAACATAAAAATTATTTTCTTATACAGATTGATTCTTTTGCTCGAATTGGGGTAGTTTGTTCGGCAATTGATACCCTGATTGAGCTTTTTTTAGAGGGGGTCGAGTGCAAAAAATAATGAAATTGTTGATGTTTTTAAATGTTTCTATTAAATTGCACTTGCTAATGTAATTTTACAAAACAATTGGGACAAAAAACACTGATAAATGGAACCCCATAATGTTTTTTTAGCATTATTAAAGGTTTTTTCTAGTACTGTCTTTAGCCCAATTTGTAGTAGTGAATGGACGTATTGGTCATGGGGTGATTTTGGATGTTAGGCATATTTTATCTATATATATATATGATTACTGAGCTTATGGTTGACTGATGGTTCTGTATTTATGACTGTGGATATGTATGATTGTGGATGTATAATATGTTTATTGTGTATTTATGGTCTTGTTTATTGTATAATTGAGTTTGTTATATACATATTATTTTTTATAAAATTGTTTTTTATATATAAAAATTTAAATGTTTAACTGCGGATAAGGTGGTTTCGATTATTTTTTGTTTCCAGGAAAGTAAACCGACGTTAAATAATCCTGCGTCGGTTATATTAATTTCTAACAATTTTTTACAGACAAAACCCCCCCGCCGCTAAATGAATAAAAAACCATCGCTAAGTACCTAAAAACGACACATAAAAAAACCACTGCTAAACTATAAAAAACATTGGTATATCATCGTCAACCGTGAAATACACGACGGTTTAAATAACTGTTGTTAAACAATATAGCGGCGGTTTAAATTGCCGCCAGTAGTGAAAAATCCACCCTGAAGACCACATTTTTTTTGTAGTATGTGTGTCTTTATATATATACGGAGAGAGAGAGAGAGAGAGAGTCACAAACGCATACAAATACACACACCCACACACCCATAAATGTATTTACAAATATTCATTTTTATAAATATATTATAAGTTCTACCGTTGTTGGTAGGGTGGTAAGGGTTTGAGGGGGGTGAGAAGCAGGTTGCGGAGTCCAATCCCTGGGCCTGTGAGTTACTGCAATTTTCTTTACTGCGTAGTGTTCCAGATGTAATCGATCTATTATAAATACGTTATAAAAAAAATGTAGATATACAATTATACACACACATATATGTAAATATATAAATAAAAATGTATGTAAAACTTTGATATTTTTCGTTAAAATGGCTCCCATAATTTCATCCCAACCTCTTATTCAATGGTGGGATCCAATTTACTAATCTTATTTGCCATTCTGATATTTGAACACTCCTGAGTTGCACCTTTCACCTGGGAGATCTCCCACACACAAAACCACAACCCTAAAAGCAGAAGGAAAGGCAGATTCTTTGGCTTTGCTTTGTGTTGTAAAACCCTTTTTCTGAGGGTTTTATAAAAGGATGTTGCGGTGTGCAAGTTTCATCCATTAACAGCGGCCCAGAAGGATGAAGAGCGGCACCTTCCTCGAAATACTCATCGCCATCTTCCTCCCTCCCCTCCCCGTCTTCCTCCGATGCGGCTGCGGGGTACCCTTCCCAACTTAGACCTAGTTTTTCTGCTCGCACATCATAAAAACCTCTTTTTCATTGCAGGGGGAATTCTGGCTCTGCCTCTTCCTCATGTTGCTGGGTCACCTCCCCGGGGTTGTCTACGCCATTTACGTCCTCACCAAATGACATCTTTTTATATCATATGTATTGCTTTTCACTTTTCCACCCATTATTTCCCTACAATAAACCCCCTTGAGAACTGAGAATATGATCCAATTTGGGTTGGTTTGGAGATTTTTCTTAAAAAAACCATTTAAAACATATTAAAGATTGATATCTTTTAAATGTAAAGTGTATGAGTTGATTGTTTTTGAAACCCAAATAAATTAAATAGAATAATGTTGGTACAAAAGGGTTTGACTTATCAAGGACGCATATCCCATCCAAAACAAAATCAACAACCTTAAAATCTCATTAGCAAGGCCAAAATGAGAAAGATTCAAAGGCAAAAAAATAATATTAATAATGTACCATAAAAAACATTAGCTTCAATGGTGACTGGATTCGGGGTTTCGTGAATTGTTTTATCAAAAAACACGAGAATTCCTACAAACAACACCAATCCCCACCCTACACCCACAAAAGTTAGCTGCATCAGAATTAATATTGATGAATCCTGAGGTGGAAGACACCCATAAGAGTTGAGGTGACAATGATCAACATGTGGATCATCTCGATTGTCTATAAAAGTCCTTGTTTTCTGATGATAATTATACTTAAATTTTGGATGAACTAGTACTTTGCCCATGTATTCGCACGCCGCTATAAATAAATAGTTATTTTCAATAAAAGAATTTGATTTTGCAAACTTAATAATCCATATTAATATTAAACATATTTAAACCAAAAATAACCGGTACATAATAATGGAATACAGATTGAGAAACTGTTGGGACATCATAAACATAGTAGAAAACATTCAATAGAATTATTAAGGAATAAAAATTTATAATGGGCATTCATCGTAGAAAATTCGATTACATGAATTAAAAAATTATTAAAATGGATAATTCAAATTCTAATCATTATAATAATTAATGTTCAAATGAAAGTTATGTAATTGAAAAAAATCAAATGGAACAGACATAGAGAACAAATAGTAGGATTATTTCAGCATTGTAATTATATACAGTCCAAGAGGGGAACACTGAAATCTCAATTTGCGTAGTGCAACGAAATAAATAACCACATGAATGATAAATTCTAACTGTTCAAGTAATGAAATGTGATGTCCCGGACCCAAGTCCCACTCAAAAGTACCTCGAAACTGGTGGGTCACTAGGCCTCAAGCGCATCTCCCCAAATGCCAGAGACCGTCGACTAGTATCGAAGGTTTAGGGTGTGTTCATTGAGAGACTATGCCCCCATTACCAGAGTGTAGCACAAAAGATAAATTTAATAACAAGTAAATAGTGGAAACGATATAAACAAATGGCAGAGCAGAAGCTTGCAGAATGAAAAACAATATGAACAACTGATAATGATATACAAAAGATGATGATACACATCATGTCTCTATAAAGTTGGAAAATATGGATACAATGCAGCAAGCAATGCATGCTATACAAAAGGAGAAATAAGAAACCAAAAATTATCCAGCATCCCGATCCCTGACCCAATCATATGCTACCAAGCTCCATCCTAAGCAAGCAATCAATCGAGTGTCTGAAGTGGTGCACTTCCCTTTGTCAACACCTACATACATGTAATCTGATTAGGTACTAAAGACGACCCAAATAGTGTGTGAGATAAATCTCATTAGGCCACCACCAACGACATCTATAACATCCAGTCTGTGTAATATAAACAAAAACAGTGTCCAACCATGTATATATGAAAGTAAACCAGTACAGTATTGTCTCTGAAAATCAAGGTGCTTTTATAGCAAAGAGGCTCATCACGGATAATGCCATCGTGACCCATGAAGTGTTGCATTCTATGAAAACGCAATCCGTTGCGAAAAAGGTTATTATGGCATGGAAATTGGATATAACTAAGGCATATGATTGAGTGGAATGACACTTTCTCCAGAACGTCATGACAAAAATGGGTTTCTGCCCCAAATGGACATATATGATTATGAAATGTGTTTCGTCCGTCACTTTTCAGATTAACATAAATGGTGGACTCACCCAAGGCTTCTCACCTACCCATGGCCTCCGTCAAGGAGATCCCCTTTCCCCCTTTCTCTTTATCCTGGTGGCTGACGTCTTCTCTAACCTCATTTCCTCGACCGCTGTCTCAAAAGGAATTCATGGGGCAAAGGTTTGTCGGGTCAGCCCACCTGTCTCGCACCTTTTCCAACGAATGCCTTCTTTTTTCAAGAGCTACACATAATGAATGCCTCACTATCTTCCAGGTGATCCACCTTTATGAGAGAGCATTTGGACAAGCGATCAATCCAGCCAAATCGGAAATCTCTTTCAGTTCTGGAGTCCCACCGACCAAGAGATCAGAGCTTTGTCTTACTGCAAGCATACAAATGGTTGAAAAACACTACAAATACCTCGGGCTTCCCACCATTGTTGGTCACTCAAAAAAAGAAATTTTTTCGTCTACGGTGGATAGAATAGAGAAAAAAATCCAAGCCTATACTCCGAAAAGAATATCCAAAGCGGGTAAGGAAACACTCATCAAAGCCGCTCTGCAGTCCATCCTTAGCAATATTATGTCTATGTTCAAGATTCCTGGCACGCTTGTTGATTATATCTACTCCCGCATTGCTAACTTCTGGTGGGGTCATAATAATGGCTGGAAAAAAATTCACTGGGTTGCTTGGAAGTCACTTTGCACCCCCTAAAACAGGTGGCGGAATGGGATTTTGAGACCTCCGACTCTTTAATGATGCCCTTTTGGCTAAACAAGGCTGGCGATTCATGATGCATCCTTCCTCTCTTTGTGCGCGGATTCTTCGTGGAAAATAATTTCCCCACTCGGATTTCCAGAACTCCTCCCTTGGCCCCCGCCCCAGTTTTCTTTGGAGAAGACTCTGAGGATCACGAAGTTTACTTCTTAAAGGGTTGTGCTGGAGGGATGGAGATGGTACGAAAATTAATATTTGGATTGATCCTTGGCTGATTGATAAAGATGGCTTGCAATCTACCTCCCCCGCCGTTCCTGGATATAAGAACGCCATTGTTTACTGTTTGTTCAACGATCATGGTTCTGGATGGTGTACTGATAAAATCAACTCATGGTTCAACGAAAGGGATAGAAGGATCATTCTTAGCATCCCCTGTGTGAGGGAGGCAGGGCCAGACTGTCCCTTCTGGAGCAATGATTTCTCTGGATCTTATATGATGAAGTCAGGATACAGGCTTTCTCTCGATACTCAAAGCGAGGAAAGGGGAGGGCTCTGGAAAACTCTTTGGCATCTTAAGGTCCCCCCGAAAATCCATTTTTTCTGGTGGTAGGCTTGCACAGGTATTCTTACCACTATGGACTTCCTCTCCCTCTGACATGTCACGAATGAAAAGCAATGTCCCGTCTGCTCGGATGCACTCGAATCTCCTCTGCATGCAATCACCCAGTGCCCGATGGTGAAAGAGATCTGGACAGTTTGGGGATCAGATCTAAAGCTTATGTTGGATACGGCACCAGACCTTCTGACACTGCTGATGTTGTGGTCATCTTCGTTTAATGCGGACAAAGTGGCTTCACTTTGCATCGTGGATTGGATCGTCTGGACGCGACGCAATGAGTTCATCTTTAATCACATTGCTAAGCTCCCTAGTTTCTGGATTAAATGAGCCTCATCCTAGATTGAGGGGTGGAATCAGGACTCCATCCGTCATGGGCTCTCTGACACTCACACAGCTACTTCAAGATGGTACCCCCCAGAAGGAATCCTCAAGATTAATGTGGACGCATCTCTCTCCATGGATGGTTTTGTCGAAATTGGACTTGTGTCATGGGATTGTCATAGTCAGATCATTGCGGCCAAACATGAATCTCACCAAGCTCTCTGGGAGCCCGAAGTTGCTGAAGCCTTTGTTGTACTCACCAGGATGACGCTTGCAAAAGATCGAGGATGGAAATCTATTCACATCGAATCTGATTGTCTCACCATCATCAATGCTATTGGGCTTAATGATGGTGACCTCCATTATTTTGGCCCCGTGATCAAAAACATCCAGTCTCTCAGTCCATGTTTCACAACCTACTCATTCTCCTTCATTAAAAGGGACGTAAATGAAGCAGCCCATCACCTGGTCTCTTTTAGCACGTCCGGTGCGAGTCATCTCTGGCTTGACCACTTCCCTTCTTGGTTGCATGACCATGTAACTGCTGACCTTCGTGATTAATATATCATCTTCTTTTGTCAAAAAAAACCCAAGTACCTGCTTCAACCTCAGTTGATGTCTGAATATGTAACCATTTCATTTATTAATTATGTTCAAGTTTATACAATAAGTCATATGAGGTATAACCAACACTGACATCATATCATGAAATAATAATAATATGGTATACAAGATATAACAAGGAATCTATGGTGATATTAATAATGAAGAGGATCCAAGGTAATAACCAATGCATCATTGACCTCAGGGTTCAAGCTAACATAGGTAATAAATTATAGCCTATTTAATGGGTAATATTCTAATCCAAGGGGAATCGTCCAAGCAATTCCATAATAATATAATTCAAACAGTGTCCAAGGAATACATCCAAGGTAAAACACGACAAGCAGTGACTAGGCCCAAGTGTGTATCCATGGTGCCTCATGTCTGTAGAAGTCATGCTGGATCCAAGGAGTGTATCCAAGGCATCCAAAAATGGTAATAGTGGGATCATACAGTGTCATATCAAGAATCCACTAATAGATAAGGATCAGGTTCCAAGGTGAGTATCAACCTTGGAAACTGACATCCTTGAATCGAAATGGAATCCACGAGTGCTCAAGGTATTTCCTCAGGAATACAATGCAAGATCGAGTCTGACCACTCCTATGATAATGTCAAGGACTGTATGCATTAGAAACCTTATAATCAATTCATTTAATAAAATAGACTATGTAATGATCAGGTTCTTTGATAAATCATTTGGTTCAAGTCGTTGCCTTTTATTAGTGTGACAGGGCTATTAGGGGATGCAACCATTTATTAATTCATATATTTCATATTCAATTTATTAGTTTCACTTTGTTGACATCCATTAGACATGGAATTGTCTGCTGCGAATGTGAAACCATGTTCTTCAATTACATTTAATTAGGCTAAGTCATATATATAGTATACTTTCCAATTATTCATGTAAAGAACAATTAATTAATTAGAACACTCACCTTAGAAGGGTCAAGTGGAAAATACAAGGTGATAACCCTTTAGAAATTCACAATTCATTTAATTAAAGGTGGATCACCATAATTAGGTTCAAGCCTTAACATTTCAGTGATTTAATTAAACGCTTACCTTTAATCATGATCAAGTCAAGGCACACCTAAAGGGTGGCACAGATAATCTTAACAAGCTACTAAAATCATAAAAGAGGAAAACTTCCTACTTGGGGTGTAGACATTGAGGACGTACCCTCCAATTATGGATAACACATTTAACAAGGGTCTTAGAAGATAGTTATAATGACTATAAACAAGGTATATTAATTAAACAAGCAACACACGATGAAATCGGTGCACACACATGAAAATTTATAAAACAACGAATCTTGAGGGATGAGTTTTAGACCACATACCTTAGGCTCATTCGACTCTACTCATCTATTATTAGACTTTAATTTTTCTTGTATTAGAATATATATTAAGAACGGATAAATGCCCTGAAAATAAGGCATATGAGGCTGCATCTATATAGAATCATTGAGGGGGAAAAGAACGAATGACAAATAAAATGGAATCAAGATATTACTGAGAGGAATTCAACAAGATGAAATGTGCTTTGATCGGACTCTGAACAGAAGAACATGATCAAAAACTAAAAAAATATGGTTTTGAGACCTCAAAAGAGAGAAAACCTCACTATTGTCTGCTGTAGAAGAAAAAGGGAGGAATTGGGTAAGTTTAATTATATCATTAAGGTAAATACTTTCATTTTGTCTAAATTTTTGGGTTACATAGTTTTCCCACATGGTTGGTCAAGATGTGCACCAACCATGCTCCATTTGTTGTAAGGAGGGTCACATTGCATGATTAGGCCGTACGGTTAGAGAAAACGTGCGCCAACCTTGAAAAACACCTCTGCTAAAATATTTGCAGTATTTTCATGGGTGTGCAACCCCTGGTGCATGGTTAGGGAAAACCATGGACCCCTCTTCATCCCAAAGTCCATACCCACATTCTTAGGAGAGACCGTGCAGTCTGGATCACACAATTCCTACTAACCATGTGGCCCAGTTTTTTTCTCCACCGATTAGAGTTCCGAGCTCTAAACAAGAACCAAACACCCCTGAAACCTTCATAAACTCATTAGGCATATATTTTAGATCCAAATTAAAGAATTATACCTAATTTAAAAGGAACCACACCTAAGATAAAAACTGGTTTCTTACAGTCTTCCCTCTTTAAAGGAACTCATCCCCAAGTTCACTTTCCAGGGGTGAAAAAACTTCATCTAAGAACAACTCTGGCCATTGGGCATATACATTGACCTCCCACTCCCAATTCTGATCATGTACATGGTCATGATTTTATAACACCCGTACTAGAGTGACATACCGGCCTTGGGGAGCCTTCGTGCACCGGTCGATGATGCATATATGATACTCCTCAAATGTATCATTTTCATCTAACTCAACTTCCTCGGGATCAAAAGTATGATACGGGTCAGCATGATACTGACAAAGATGTAAAACACAGAAGACGTTGTGCATGAAACAATACCTATGAGGTAGTAACAACTAATAGGCTACCATCCCGACCCTCTCTATGATCTCAAACGTCCCAACATAATGAGGTGATATCTTACCTTTCCTTTGTATATGTCTATGCCCCAGACCTGGCGATACCCATAGGAAAACATGATCGAGACCTAGAAATCTAGAGGTCATCTATGGTGACCAACATATGAATTTTTTCTAGATTGTGTAGTAGAGATACACTTTCTGATCAGCTAAAATTGTTCCTAAGTATCCTATATGAGATGAGTACCTAGTAGCACCACCTCACCAGCCTCTAGCCAACACAGGGGTGAATGAAATGACCTACTATATAAGGCCTCAAAAGGATCCATATGAAACATTTCATGAAAGTTATTTTTGTAGGAAAATTTAATGAGAGGGATATGCTTCTCCCAAGAACTACTGAAATCAAGGACACATACCCAAATCATATCCTTTAACACCTATATCATTTGTTCTCACTGACCATCATTATGAGGATGAAAAATGTGCTCCACATCACCTATATACCCTTAAGCTTCTACAACCCCTTCCAAAACTGTGACATGAAGCAAGATTCCCTATCTGAAATGATAGTATGAGGGACCCCATGTAGTCATATGATCTCATGGATATATAATTTTCTCATCTCATCAACTGAGAAAGTCTCCCGAATAGAATGGAAGTGGGATACTTTCCTCAGTCAGTCAATGACTACCCATACAGTGTCGCTACCCGTAGGTGACCTCAATAATCCAACTACAAATTCTATAACAACATCTTTCCATTTACATTATAAGAGTATAAGTGAATGTAACAAACCTACAGGTCTCTGGTGCTCTCCCTTCACTAGCTGACAGGGGGAACACCTACTGATAAAACCTATTATCTGATGTTTAATCCTAGTCCACCAATACTGGCGTCACATATCTCGATACATTTTGGAGATTCATAGATGAAATTACCACTGAGAAGTAGGGGAATCCTGCATCAATTCCTCTCTCGTATCTATAGTAACTCAGACACATCCATTCATATGTAGGATGTCGTCTTTGTCCACAAACCAATCAAGAGGTGGTTAATCTCCTAAAATACTCTCATGGAGAACCAATACTTTAGGATCTAAAAATTTCTTACTCATCACCTTATCAAGGATGGAAGAGGTAACCGTCAAGGATAATAGATATGACTACTCATGACTATTATGAAACTCTAGATGCATCTCAGAGAAAGGGGGAATCAATTTCCATTCATCATTGGATTCTCGTATAGCCTATGCCTAAGTTTTCTAACTCAGTGCATACACTACCACATTTCCTTTTCCAGGAAAATAAGAAAGCTCAAAATCAAATGAGCAAAGATATTAAACCCATATCCTTTATATGAGGTTCAATTAACTATATGTAAATATATATTTGAGTGTATTTTGGTCCATATAAAAAATGAAGAACTCCCCCATTAGATAGATTCTCCATCAATGTAATGCATGGACAACTGCTACGAGCTCAAGGTCGTGCATCAGGTAGTTTCTCTCACGATGCCTCAACTGCCAAGATCCGTATGAAACAACTTTGTCCTCTTATATCATCACTACTCCTAGACTGATTCTCAATGAATCATATAATACTGTATAGGCTCTTTCAGGCTCTGGTATAATCAGAATAGGTTTTGAGATAAGGATCCCTTTTAGCTCTTGAAAGGCTTTCTCACACTCTTCTTACAACAAGAACATAACACTCTTCTTTGTAATACCAATAAGAGGTGTTGCAAGGCATGATAAGTCATTTATGAAACACATGAAATATCCATCCAGCCCCAAGAAACTCTTTATATCAAACATGTTCTTGGGATGATCCCAAGACACCACAACACTCACCTTCTCTAGGTCAAAAAATAAGCATGATTTTGAGATAATATGAACCAATAAGTGAATTTTTTTATCCAAAAGTGGAACTTATCAATCTTGGAATAAAGATTATGCTATCTCGGTATACTAAGTGTAACGTCCCGAACAGAATCACCTCTAAGACGGTGGCTGGATCAGTGCATCACATGACCTCAAGCGCATCTCCCCGAATGCCACAGGGTGCCGACTAGAAGCGAGGGCCTTTTTGTGTTCGAGGGGGAGACTATGATAGGTATTATCACAACAAAAGTAAAAAACAATTAATAAAAAATAGTGGAAGCATATAAATGAATAAACTATAGTAGAAGTAATATGGATAATCCAAATGAATAACAATCAAGTGAAGAAGCTCACAAAACAATGTCATGCCATGATGTCTTTCTAAAAAAAACATGGAAAACGGAAACCCAAGCATACTGTCAACTAAAAAGAAAAGACAAAAAGTGTGACAACTGCATCACAAGAAAGGCTTGGTCCTTTTCCCCAGTCTCCATCCTAAGCAGCAAGAAATAATCAAGCATCGAAAGCAGCACACTTCCCTTTTTCAATACCTGCAAACATATAATCTACTCAGGTGTCAACGACACCCGAGCAGGGTGTGAGATAAAATCCCAGTAGTCCGGCACCTGCGGTGTCTAAAAATTTCCATTTCGTGCAATAATAAAATGTAGTGTGCCATTATATAACAATTGAAGATAATTTATTAAGTGAAATGAAATAAATTACTCGGCCCGGGTTCCAACGACACCCGTCCCTAATCACCTGCTTCAGCCTAAGCCAGAAGTTTGAAAGTAGTACCTGTAAGTAGAATACACATATGCATATATATAAAGCCTGGAAGAGTAAGGTAAAACAAGGAAGAGGCATACCCCAATCTTGTTCTTTAACTTGGGGTCTAAGTCATATGTCAACCAAGTGTGCTTCAACATACCATAAAATATCTCAAATCTCAAGAGACTAACAATGACATTAATATAAACCTTCAGTGAATCATTATTAGGGTTTAATTTGAGAGTTGGAGTCTGATCCCCTCCTGAAGGTATCACTAAGGAACATCCTTCAATTATTCAATACCACCGAGCCCGTCCAAGGTATTCTTTTGAAAGACCAAGTATCGCTTGTGGCATGGCTTTAACATGAGTCTGTCCCGATCTCACAAAAAGGGGTCGAGTATCATCTGAGGCTGGCTTAGCCACATTACCAACATATCTGTCTCGATGGGCCCTTTTGGAACCGGTGTCACTCATAAGTATTAGAAAGCCTCGGGAAGTCTCAGTTCGGCAAAGCCAACGACACCGCCCCCCGACGCGTAGTGGTAACCGTCAGGAACAGAGGGTCTAAGCGTGAACCTTAATACGGGACTCACCTTATTTCCCTACCTTAAATTTAATTAAGGTTTTCACAGCAGTAGATATGACATCAACATGTGTAATTGTAGCTTGGAACTAAATAGGCACACCCATGCATCACATAATGCAAATTAACTAGTTCATCATAACAATCCTAACAAGGCAAAGTACCACATCAACATAAGCAGATAAAATGCACTTTTAAATAAATGAATAAATTAACAAAACCAACTACCAAAGATCCAAAAATTTTAAAGTTCATAATTAATCTAAATTAATTATTTAAATCAAACATCCAAGAGTGGAAAAGTTAACTATTTCAGCATAATAATCTTAACAAGGCAATTTACTACATCAACATAAGCAGATAAATGCACTTTTAAATAAATAAATAAATTAGCACAACCAACTACTAAAGATCCAACAATTTAAAAGTTCTTTATTAATCTAAATTAATTATTTAAATTAAACATCACATAAATAGGCTACGTAATACATGCAGTTAATTAAATTGAAAACCCAACTAACGAAAAGTATACCGACCAAGTCGGCACACCCAATGGGTGTTTGACCACATTTCAACAATTCAAACAAATTAATTCATGTTTAATAGGGCTGCAAAAACTAGTTGAAATAAATAAATTAAATAATTTTAGTGAATTTGCAAAAAGTCGGTAGGCACCGACTAACGACACGACGATGCATTTTTATAAATTGCAACAAAATGAAGGGAAAGAGAGTATACACCCTACCTTATGGTCGTAGATGATCCTATGATCCAAGGTAGGAATTTATTTGACCTAAAACAAAAGAAAACAAAAGATTTTAGAAAAACCCCAAAATATGGAAAAATCCTTCCGCGGCGAACTACACAAAGGAATTGGAATGAGATCACAGGATTCTTGGTGCATGGGATAATCCTTACCGAGAGTTTCACAACAAACCTGATGACGAAGAAAATGAATGAAGAACAGTGGTGCGATGATCTTGCAAAGGGAGGAGAAGGTGGTGCACACCACATAGAGAGAGGGGGTGCGCCACACACAAGAGAGGGAAGAGAGGAAGAGAGGAGAAAAGAAATAAAAAGGAAAGGAAATAAAAGAAAAAGGGAAAAAAAATTAAAAGGTTATACAAAAAATAATACAAATAAAATGGTGGAAGAATGAAATAAATAATTAAAATGGGTTTACCTCAATTTTATTATTTTTAATTTTTTCTCCAATCGTATCTATTTTATTATTTATTTTTATCCCTCTTTAAATTCCATTAATTTCCTTTAATCATTTTTAAATTATCTTTAACCAGAACGTTGCGCTATGGCGTGATGTAATATTTTACATAAAGCCAGAGCAATCATTTAATTAATTTTAATAGCTGTCTCAGACCCGCAATAGGGTGCGCAAGCGCGCGTCTTGGGTCGCTTTAATGATTTGGATTAAAAACTTAAAAGTACACAACATGATTTAAGTTTACATGTTAAAATATTTTATGTTGGTAATTAATAATATTTTATCTAACCCAAAAATAAATATCCATCCATGTATATACACATGTTATGTATATATATATACACATCTGTATATTCATATATATACACCAACACATGTATATATATACTATATATAAATTTAATCCCATATATATATATACATCATACACATATATATTAATGTTTTTGTCTCAATATAATAATAAAAATTATTATTATTTAATACAACCCATCAATGACACCATTAAGATTTTAAAATAATAACCATAAAAAAGATAACGGTTATTAAATTAATATTGATTGTGGATTTATATTTAATTGGAACAATTAATATTATAACATTTATTATATTGCTCAGTTATTATTTATGAATTATTTCAGCATTGTAATTATATACAGTCCAAGAAGGGAACACTAAAATTTCAATTTGTGTAGTGCAAAGAATAAATAAATAACCACAAGAATGATGAATTCTAACTCTTCATGAAATGAAATGTGATGTCCCGAACCGAGGTGCCACTCAGAAGTACCTCGAAACTGGTCTGTCACTAGGCCTCAAGTGCATCTCCCCAAAAGCCAGAGACTGCCGACTAGTATCGAAGGTTTAGGGTGTGTCCGTTGACAGACTATACCCCCATTACCAGAGTGTAGAACAAAAGAAAAATATAATAACACGTAAATAGTGGAAATGGTATAAAAAAATGGAAGAGGAGAAGCATGCAGAATGAAAAAAAATATGAACAACTGATAATGATATACAAAAGATTATGATACACATCATGTCTCTATAAAGTTGGAAAATATGGATACAATGCAGCAAGCAATGTATGCTATACAAAAAAAGCAATAAGAAATGAAAAATTATCCAGCATCCCAAGCCCTGACCCAATCATCTGCTACCAAGCTCCATCCTAAGCAAGCAATCAATCAAGTGTCTGAAGTGGTGCACTTCCCTTTATCAACACCTACATACATGTAATCTACTTAGGTACTAATGACAGCCTAGATACGGTATGAGATAAATCTCAGTAGCCCACCACCAACGACATCTATAACATCCAGTCCGTGTAATATAAACAAAAACAGTGTCCAACCATGTATATATGAAAGTAAACCAGTACATAAATATAAATACCCAAGTACCCGCTTCAACCTCTGTTGATGTCTGAATATGTAACCATTTAATTTATTAATTATGTTCCTATTTATACAATAAGTCATATTAGGTATAACCAACACTGACATCATATCACAAAAATAATAATAATAAGGGATACAAGGTATAACCATGCATCTATGGTGATATTAATAATGAAGAGGATCCAAGGTAATAACCAATACATCATTGACCTTAGGGTTCAAGCTAACATAGGTAATAAATTATAGCCTATCTAATGGGTAATATTATAATCCAAGGGGCATCAACCAAGGAATTCCAAAATAAAATAATTCAAACAATGTCCAAGGAATACATCCAAGTTAAAACGGGACAAGTAGGGACTAGGCCCAAGTGTGTATCCATGGTGGCTCATGTCAGTATAACTCATGCTGGATCCAAGGAGTGTATCCATGGCATCCTAAAATGGTAATAGATTGATCATACAGTGTCATATCAAGAATCCACTAGTAGATAAGGATGAGGTTCCAAGGTGAGTATCAACCTTGGAAACTGACATCCTTGAATCGAAATGGCACTCACGAGTGATCAAGGTATTTCCTCGGGAATCCAATGCAAGATTGAGTCGGACCAATCCTATGACAATGTCAAGGATCGTATACATTAGAAACCTTATAATCAATTTATTTAATAAAATAGACTATGTAATGATCATGTTGTTTGATAAATCATTTGGTTCAAGCCGTTGCCTTTTGTTAGTGTGATTGGGCTATTAGGGGATGCAACCATTTATTAATTCATATATTTCATATTCAATTTATTAGTTTCACTTTGCTGCCATCCATTAGACATGGAATGGTCTGCTGCGAATGTGAAACCGTGTTCTTCAATTACATTTAATTAGGCTAGTTCATATATATAGTATACTTCCAATTAATCATGTAAAGAACAATTAATTAATTAGAATACTCACCTTATAAGGGTCAAGTGGAAAATACAAGGTGATAACCCTTTAGAAATTCACAATTCATTTAATTAAATGTGGCTCACCATAATCAGGGTCAAGCCTAAACATTTCAATGATTTATTTAAATGATTACCTTTAATCATGATCAAGTCAAGGAACACTTGAAGGGTGGCACAAATAAGCTTAACAAGCTACTAAAATCATAAAAGTGGAAAAATCCCTACTTGGGGTGTATACATTGAGGACATAACCTCCAATGATGGATAACACATTTAACAAGGGTCTTAGAATATAATTCTAATGACTATAAGCAAGGCACATTAATTAAACAGGCAACACCTGATGAAATTGGTGCACACACATGAAAATTTATAAAACAACGAATATTGAGGGATGAGTTTTAGACCACATACCTTAGGCTCATTCGACTCTACTCATCCATTATCAGACTTCAATTTTTATTGTATTAGAATATATATGAAGAATGGATCAACGCCCTGAAAATAGGGCATATGTGGCTGCATCTATATAGCATCATTGAGGGGGAAAAGAACGAATGAAAGATAAAATGGAATCAAGATCTTACCGAGAGGAATTCAACAAGATGAAAGGTGCTTTGATCAGACTCTGAACAGAAGAACAGGATCAAAAACTACAAAATAGGGTTTTGGGACCTCAAAAGAGAGAAAACCTCACTACTGTTTGCTGGAGAAGAAAAAGGGAGGAATGGGGTATGTTTAATAAGTTCATTAATGAAAATACTTTATTTTTTTCTAAATTTATGGGTCACATAGTTTTCCCACATGGTTGGTCAAGTTGTACACCAACCGTGCTCCATCTGTTGTAAGGAGGGTTACATTGCACGATTAGAGAAACCATGTGACAACCTTGAAAAACACCTCTGCTAAAATATTTGCAGTTTTTGCATGGGTGTGTAGACCCTGGTGCATGGTTTGGGAAAACCATGGACCCCTCTTCATCCCACAGTCCATACCCACATTATTAGGAGAGACCGTGCAGAATGGATCACACAATTTCTACCACCCATGTGGCACAATGTTTTTCTCCACCGGTCAGAGTTCTGAGCTCTGAACAAGAACCAAACACCCCTAAAACCATCATAAAATCATTAGGCATCTATTTTAGATCCAAATTAAAGAATTATACCTAATTTAAAAGGAACTATACCTAAGATAAAAACTGGTTTCTTACAGTCTTCCCTCTTTAAAGGACTCATCCCCAAGTTCACCTTCCAAGGGTGGAAAAGCTTCATCTAAGAACAACTCTAGCCATTGGGCATGTACATCGGCCTCCCACTCCCAATTCTCATACTATACATGGTCATGATTCCATAACACCCATACTAGAGTGACATACCGGCCTTGGGGAGCCTTAGTTCTTCGGTCGATGATGTGTATAGGATACTCCTCAAATTTATCATTTTCATCTAACTCAACTTCATCTAGATCAAAAGTATGAGACATGTCAACATGATACTGACAAAGATGTAAAATAAAGAAGACGTCATGCATGACACAATACCTACGAGGTAGTAACAACTTTAGGCTACCATCCCGACCCTCTATAAGATCTCAAACGTCCCTACATAATGAGGTGATAATGTCCCTTGCCTTTGTATATGTCTATGCCATGTCCCTGGCGATACCCATAGGAAAACATGATCCGGACCTAGAAATCTAGAGGTCATCGATGGTGATCAACATATGAATTTTTTCTAGACTGTGCAGTAGACATACATTTCCTGATCAGCTAAAATTATTCCTAAGTCTCTTGCATGAGATGAGTACCTAGTAGAACCACCTCACCAGCCTCTAGACAACACAGGGGTGAATGAAATGACCTACTATACAAGGCCTCAAAAGGATCCATATAAATCATTTCCTGAAAGTTATTATTGTAGGAAAATTTGATGAGAGGGATATGCTTCTCCCAAGAACTACTGAAATCAATGACACATACCCAGATCATGTCCTCGAACACCTATATTTTTTGTTCTGACTGACCATAAATATGAGGATGAAAACTGCGCTCTACATCACCTATATACCCTTAATCTTGTACAACCCCTTCCAAAACTATGACATGAAGCAAGAGTACCTATCTAAAATGATAGTATGAGGGACCCCATGTAGTCATATGATCTCATGGATATATAATTTACTCATCTCATCAACTAAGAAAGTCTCCCAAATAGAAAGTAAGTGGGATACTTTCATCAGCCAGTCAATGACTACCCATACAGTGTCGCTACCCATAGGTGACCTCAATAATCCAACTACAAAGTCTATAACAACATATTCCCAATTACATTATAATACTAGAAGTGAATTTAACAAACCTATAGGTCACTGGTGATCTTCCTTCTCTAGCTGACAGGGGGAACACCTACTGATAAAACCTATTATCTGATGTTTAATCCTAGTCCACCAATACTGGCGTCACATATCTCGATACATTTTAAAGATTCCTCGATGAAATTCGCACTGAGAAATAGGGGAATCCTGAATAAATTCCTCTCTCATGTCTATAGGAACTCATACACATCCATTCATATGTAGGATTTTGTCTTTGTCCACAAACCAATCCGTAGGTGGTTAATCTCCTAAAATACTCTCATGGAGAACCAATACTTTAGGATCTAAAAATTTCTTACTCTTCACCTTATCAAGGATGAAAGAGGTAACCGTCAAGGCTAATAGATATGACTACTCATGAATATTATGAAACTATAGATGCATCTCAGAGAAAGGGGGCATCAATTTCCATTCATCATTGTCTTCTCGTACAACCTATGCCTAATTTTTCTAACTCAGTGCATCCACTACCACATTTCCTTTTCCAGGAAAATAGGAAAGCTCAAAATGAAATGACCAAAGATATTCAACCCATATCCTTTATATGATATTCAATTCACTATATTTAAATATATATTTGAGTCTATTTTGGTCCATATACAACATGAAGAACTCCCCCATTAGATAGTTTCTCCATTAATGTAAGGCATGGACAACTGCTACGAGCTCAAGGTCGTGTATCAGGTAGTTTCTCTCACAAGGCCTCAACTGCCGAGATCCGTATGCAACAAATTTCCCCTCTATATCATCACTACTCCTAGACTGATTCCCAATGAATCATATAATACTGTCTAGCCTCTTTCAGGCTCTGGTATAATTAGAATAGGTTTTGAGACAAGGCTCCCTTTCATCTCTTGAAAGGCTTTCTCACACTCTTCTGACTACAAGAACATAACACACTTATTTGTAAAACCAATAAGAGGTGTTGAAAGTCATGATAAATCATTTATAAAACACATAAAATATCCATCTATCCCCAAAAAACTATTTATATCAAACACGTTCTTGGGATGATCATAGGAAACCACAACACTCACCTTCTCTAGGTCAAAAAAATAAGCTTGATTTTGAGATAACACTACCAAAAAAACAGTTTTCCCAGTGCCAACCTTTCTCAGCGCTTATGAAAAAGCGCTGATAAAAGGGGTGCCTCTATCAGTGCTAAAAAAGCGTTGATAAAGGGTCCCTTTATCAGCGCTAAAAAGCACTGATAAATTCACCCCTTTATCAGCGCTTTTTTTTAGGGCTGATAAAGGGACCCCCTTTATCAGGGCTTTTTTTAGCGCTAACAAAGGGACCCCCATTATCAGCGCTTTTAAAAGTGCTGATAAAGGGTCGAATTCAAAAAAAATTAATTAAAAATAATATATAAATATATAAATATAGTTATATTGATATAAATATAATATATAATTTTTAAATATATTTTAGATAAATATAAATATACATTTACACTTAATATACTTAATATATAAGATATTTAGTGAAAATGGATTATAAAAAATTAAAAAAACATTTTTAATTAATAATTTTCTAATTATTATGGATTAATAGTCATTTAATAACAATTTGAAGATTAAAAAATTAAAAAAATTAAAAAAAGATCCAAAATATGTTGAAAACGCAACTCGAACTTCAAATGGCCAAAACTTTTGGTCCAGGTGTCCGTTTGAGCTTTACCACATATCAAATCGAAGCCTGCGATGGGATCTATGTCGCTGTCACTTGGGGGAACCCTTGTCAAGGTTTTTTCGAGGCAAAAAATGGCCCATAAGGCCTCCAAAATGGAGTTTTTAGTCGGGGTACCCCGATTTTTTAACATTTTGTGGATTTTCAGCCTCGTTTAAGGGGGTATTATTGACTTTTTTTTTGTGGGGACTGAATTTATTCCAAGGAATTACATTCATATTGATATTATTTCTTTGAAATTTCATCGTTTTTTATAATTCACTTTTATTTATAATAAAATATATAATAATATATACATATTTTTTATATATGCACACATAAAAATTTAATTATAAACATAAATAATAAAATATATTTACATATAAAATATATTAGATTTATCTAAATAATAACTAATATCCATTTTATTTAAAATACAAATATATGAATATTTATATACCCATATATTAATCTAACTATATATATATATATATATTAATCTAACCATATATATATATATTAATATAACTACATATATATATTAATATTACTAAAAATATATATATCAATATCACTATAAATATATATATTAATATTACTATAAATATATATATTAATATAACTATATATATATTAATATAACTATATATATATTAATATAAATATATATTACTATTCGAATAAATATAACTATATATATATATATAAATAGAGATATATATTAATATAACTATATATATATATATATATTAATATAAATATATATTACTATACGAATAAATATAACTATATATATATATAAATAGAGATATGTATTAATATAACTATATATATATTAATATAACTATATATATTAATATAACTATATATATTAATAAAACTATATATATATTAATATAACTAAATATATATATATATAAATATCATGAAATGGAAAAAAAATCAAAATAGAGGAGTGGTAAGGGCTTAGGCGCGCAAGGGGGAGGTCTTGAGTTCAAATCCTAGTGGAGGCAGGGGCGCACGCGCATGAGGGAATATGGGAGCAAGCGCTGATAAAGGGTGGAGGGGGTGCATGGGGTGCTGTAGGGGTGCGAACAAACACTGTAAAAGGGGGGGGGCATCAAGCGGTATAAAAGCCCCCCGATTGGAAGTATTTTTTTAATTTTTTTTAATTTTTTTACCTTTTATCAGTTCTTTTAAAAAAGCGCTGATAAAAGTGGTCTTTTATCAGTGCTAAAATGAAAGCGCTGATAAAGGAAGCGCTTATAAAGGGGTCTTTTATCAGTGCTAAAACAAAGCACTGATAAAGGACCCTTTTATCAGCGCTTTGTTTTAGTGCTAATAAAAGGGGTCTTTATCAGCATTTTTTTGAGCACTGATAAAGGGGACCCCCCCTTTATCTACGCCGGATTTAATAGGGCTTTTCTAGCACTGTTAAAGTCCATTTTTAGCGCTGATAAAAAGGCGTATTTGTAGTAGTGTAATATGACCCAATAAGTGAACTTTTTTTTATCCAAAAGTGGAACTTATAAATCTTGGAATAAATTTGATGCTCTATTAGTATACTAAGTGTAACGTCCCGACCCGACTCACCTCTAAGACGGTTTCCGGACCGGTGCATCACATGACCTCAAGCACATCTCCCCGAATGCTAGAGGGTGCCGACTAGCAGTGAGGGCCTTTTTGTGTCTGAGGGGGAGTCTATGATAGGTATTATCACAGTTGAAGTAAACAACAATTAATAATAAATAGTGGAAGCATATAAATGAATAAACTGCAGTAGAAGTAATATGGATAATCCAACATAATAAGAATCAAGTGCGAAAGCTCACAAAACAATGTCATGTCATGATGTATTTCTAAACTAAAAACATGGAAAACAGAAACCCAAGAATACTGTCAACTAAAAAGAAAAGACACAAAGTACGACAACTGCATCACAAGCAAGGCTTGGTCCTCTACCCCAGTCTCCATCCTAAGCAGCAAGAAATAATCATGTATCGGAAGCAGCACACTTACCTTCGTCAATACCTGCAAACATATAATCTACTCAGCTGTCAACAACACCCGAGTAGGGTGTGAGATAAAATCCCAGTAGGCCGACACCGGCGGTGTCTAAACCTTTCCATTTCGTGAAATAATAAAATGCAGTGTGCCATTATATAACAATTGTAGATAATTTATTAAGTGAAATGAAATAAATTACTCGGCCCAGGTTCCAACGACACCTGTCCCTAATCACCTACTTCGGCCTAAGCCAGAAGTTTGAAAGGATTACCTGTAAGAAGAATACACATATGCATATATATATATAAAGCCTAGAATAGTAAGGTAATACAAGGAAGAGGCATACCCCCAAGCTTGTGCTTTAACTTAGGGTCTAAGTCATGTGTCAACCAAGTGTGCTTAAACATACCAGAAAATATCTCAAATTTCAAGAGACTAACAACGACATTAATATAAACCTTTAGTGCATTATTATTAAGGTTCAAGTTGAGAGTTGGAGTCCAAGACCCTCCCGAAGGTATCACTACGGAACATCCTTCAATTATTCAATACCTTTGAGCTTTTCCAAGGCATTCTTTCGAAAGACTAAGTATCGCTTGAGGCATGGCTTTACCATGAGTCCATCCCGATCTTGCAAAAAGGGGTCGAGTATCATCCGAGGCTGGCTTAGCCACATTGCCAACAGATCCATTTCAATGGGACCATTTGGAACCAATTTCACTCATAAGTATTAGAAAGCCTGAGGAAGTCTCGGTTCGGAAAAGCCAACAACACCGCCCCCCGACACGTAGTGGTAACCGTTAGGAATGAAGGATCTAAGCGTGACCCTTAATACGGGACCCACCTTCTTTCCATGCCCTGAATTTAATTATGTTTTTCAAAGTAGCCGATATGACATCAACATGTGTAATGGCGGCTTGAAACTAAATAGGCACACCCATGCATCGCATAATGCAAATTAACTAGTTCATCATAGAAATCTTAACAAGGAAAAGTACCACATCAACATAATCAGATAAAATGCACTTTTAAATAAATGAATAAATTAACACAACCAACTACCAAAGATCCAACAATTTCAAAGTTCATAATTAATCTAAATTAATAATTTAAATTAAACATCACATAGTGCAAAGTTAACTATTTCAGCATAATAGTCTTAACAAGGCAATTTACCACATCAACATAAGCAATAAATGCACTTTTAAATAAATAAATAAATTAGCACAAACAACTACTAAAGATCCAACAAATTTCAAAGTTCATAATTAATCTAAATTTATTATTTAAATTAAACATCACATTAATAGGCTACGCAATACATGCAGTTAATTAAATTGAAAACCTAGCTAACAGAAAGTATACTGACCATGTCGGCCCGCCCAAGGGGTGTTCTAACACATTGGAACAATTAAAACAAATTAATTCATGTTCAATAGGGCTACAAAAACTAGGCGAAACAAATAAATTAAAGAATTTGAGTGAATTTGCACAAAGCCGGTAGACACCGACTAACGACACAACGATGCATTTTTATAAATTGCAACAAAATGGAGGGAAAGAGAGTATAATCCCTACCTTATGGCCTTAGATGATCCTATTATCCAATTTAAGCATTGATTTGACCTAAAATAGAAGAAAACGAAAGATTTTAGAAAAACCCCAAAATAGGGTAAAATCCTTCCACGACGAACTGCACAAAGGATTTGGAATGAGATCACACGATTTTTGGTGCGTGGGATAAGCCTTACCGAGAGATTCACAATGCACCTAACGACGAATAAAATGAATAACTAATGGAGGCTCGACGATCTTTTGAAGGAAGGATAAGGTGGTGCGCACCACATAGGGAGAGGGGGTGCGTCACGCACAAGAGGGGGAGGAGAGGAAGAGAGGAGAAAATAAATAAAAACGAAAGGAAATAAAAGAAAAAGGAAAAAAATTAAAAAGGAGATAAAGAAAAATAATAAAAATAAAATGGTGAAAGAATGTAATAAATAATTAAAATGGGTTTATCTCAATTTTATTATTTTTAATTTTCTCTCCAACTATATCTATTTTATTATTTATTTTTATCCCTCTTTAAATTCCATTAATTTCCTTTAATCATTTTTAAATTATTTTTAACTCGAACATTGCGCTATGGCGCGATGTAATATTTCACATAAAGCCAGAGCAATCATTTAATAAATATTAATAGCTGTCTTGGACCCGCAGCAGGGTGCACAGGCGCGCGCCCTGAGTCGCTTTAAAGATTTGGATTAAAAACTTAAAAGTATACAACTTGATTTAAGTCGACATGTTAAAATCATTTATGTAGGTAATTAATAATATTTTATCTAACCCAACAATAAATATCTACCCATGTATATACACCTGTTATGTGTATATATATATATACACATCTGTATATTCATATATATACACCCGCACATGTATATATATACTATATATAAATTTAATTCAATATATATATATATACATCATACACATATATATTAATGTTTTTGTCTCAATCTAATAATAAAAATTATTATTATTTAATACAACCCATCAATGACACCATTAATATTTTAAAACAATAACCATAAAAAAGATAACGGTTATTAAATTAATATTGATTGCAGATTTGTTTTTAATTGGAAGAGTTAATAATATAACATTTATTAAATTGCTCAGTTATTATTTACACCATGACACAATTTATTAATTGTAAAAGTACATTTGAATTTGTTGACTTCAGTGAAAATAATAATATTAATAATAAAAATTATTATTATTATTTCAAATGACCTACAAAAATATTTATAACCCAAATAAATTATTTTCGGGTGCGATATGACCAAACTTTTGGTGCTCGCTAAGGTTATACCATACCTAGGGTAAACCCCACATCCTGAAACTATTGGTGGTCTCAAATTTCTCATTCGACGCACTGTTTGTGAGAAAATAATTATTTATTATATAAAAATGGTTTAATTAAATAATTAAAAATAAAGATGGAAATATAATGTGCGATGGTGTCAAGCACCAGATGCAAATCAGGGTTATACCCTACATAGGGTAAACCCGATGTTCCAGAGCTAGCGGTGGTCTCATATTTCTCATGCGATGCACCATTTGAGAGTTATTTCAATTTATTTTGAATGAAAACAAACACGCGTATGAATAAAATAAATTTACTGTTTTTATTTAATCAACGCCAAGAGTCTATGGGTCTCGTAACCCCACGCTGACTCGTTGCATAACTCTAACAAAAAATTACATATAATATTCCAAGGCTTTAAAGAAGACTTTTACCCTTAATTTAATTTATTTCCATTTTAATTTTAATCTAAATAATTTAATAAAATTTATTTAAAAGACACATCGCAGTGTCAACTATCAGAAAAATGTAATATTTTTACTTTTTCATTCGGTTTAAAACACAGAACGTTACACTAAGAATGATATCAAGGTTATTATCATGGTTTTTGTGAGTACCATAATACACCAATACATCTTCCACAAAGACCATAGAAAAATTATACATATTGGAATGAAAAAATCTATTCATTAGATCCATGAAAATGGAACTCACATTCGTATGATCGAACAATATAATGAGAAACTCATATAGACCATACCTTCTATGGAAAAATTTAAAAAGTATTTTTGATGGTTTTACTCACACCTAAATATAGCCCGATCTTAGGTCGATCTTAGAAAACACCCTGAATCCTCATATCTGGTCAAAGATATCATCTATTTGAGGCAGTGGACACCAGTTCTTGACCATAATCTGGTTAAAAAATCTATAATCAACACATTAATGAAGGGTACCATCCACCTTCTTGGAGAAATAATGGATAAAACCCAAGACCAAGTGTTAGTCTGTATAAAACCTTTGGAATCTAGATCCTCTAACTGCCACTTGAGCTCATGGAGCTCAGTAGGTGTCATCCTGTATGAAGGAATGGACACTAGAGCTACTCCTAGAATGAGCTCAATCATAAACTCTAACTATCTCTTAGGATGTAATCTATAAAAATCATTAGGAAAGACATCCCTAAAAATATCTACTACCGAAGGGAATTCATCCTGATGTAAACTTAATCTTCTATGAAGATATTTGAAATCTGGGTTGTCACTTCACCTAGTCCATGATTCTATTGTCCACCTATTATATCCTAGACATATCACTCACCCTTTCATAGATAACTACTTCCCTCTCGTGATGTAAAAGATACCATATGATGATAGTAGCCTATAAAGGCGTGATACGAGACTAACCAATCCATCCCAAGAATGAAATCTTTTTATCTTGAGTATGAAGAGGTCTCATAAGAAAGGGTAACTACCTACCTCAAGGGTACATTCCCTAAATTGGAATATTCCCTCTAATCATACACCTAGAAATATATCCAGGGTCATTAAACCACTATAATATTGTATTTACAGCCCGAGAATTTCCACGATATATAAAGATATAAAGGATTTTGAAGCTACTCTATCAAATAATGAAGCTACTATAGTGGAGTCTACTAGAATAATACCTCATAATGTAGAAGTTCCAAAAACTATGATCCTTAGGTATCGACTAAAAACCATGAAACAGACCAAATCCACAACCCTGTTCTATAGCCAGACTACCCTAAGTATGACCACTCTGCTGGCACTGATGATCTTGAGTCTAGCTACCACAACCATGACCTCCTCCTCATCCAATCATGTCGGTGATACCCCAACTTCCTTACGAACACAATGTAAAAGAACCTACCCCTAAAGGTGGAGCTGGTGCAGATCCTATTACACTAGAAGAAGATGGAAATGTCTGACAGAATCTTTAATGATACCCCATAAATCTGCAATCACGACACTCCATCAGGTCTCTATCGCACTGAGGCTTCATATGCCCTTTCCATACACACTGATGACATACAACAAAGCTTCCAATGTAGTTACTCTAACCACCATTTCTATAACATGAAACCTCAAGGAAAATTTTACTTTTACCAAAAGAATTACTATCCTGCCCCAGCACTGATCCTCTATGCTCGGTACCATTTCCTTCCCTCAGGTTTCACTCTGTTATAAGAGCCTGATTGAAAATATTAGAGAAAGTATGTAGGTGAAAACATTCACCAGAGTATGGATGGCATACTGAAGCCCATCCTAAAAAATTCTAGCATGCGAAATCTCATCACTAACTAGAAGTGATTAAATATAATACAACATAATAAATCATACTAAATACTCCAAGACTGGCATATCACCATACTCTAGATGCATGAATTCTTTGTCTTAGTTAGTTCTCAGCGTCTGAGGAAAAAATTGATCATAGAAGACATTTTAAAAGTCATCCCATACCATGCCCTAATGGTGACCAAACTGTGGACCGCTATCCCCTAAGAAGGTGTGGGGATGCTACAACTGGAAATCACATGTCAAATCAACCATTATATTTATAGGTCATGGAGAAACATTCATGGACCGAATCTGACGTAGGAAATTACCATGAAGTTTAGTGTCATTGCCCAGATCAGTTATAATAGGTGGTGCCTCAAGTGGCACTCCTGGAGATATGACTGGTGACTCAGGGCCCACCATGTCGTGAGCATGGTCATCACCACCCTCTTGGCGCATGACATGAGGACTTTGTGGAATCATTGGTCTAAAAATTCCAATCACATGCCTCATAACAAGATTTAATTTGATAAATATAAATAGTGTAAATTGAATGAAAGGAAAGGGCTCACTACCCATGGTATACTACCCCAACTACTCGCTTAGAAGGAAAAGTATTGGTAAGTTTTAAAGCATTATTTTTAGGGGTTCCAGTAGATTAAGGGTCAACTATGCCTTACCTCATCATTTACTGGAAACCATTTCATTTTATAAGGAAATATTTTAAATTTATGTTTTCATTTTCTTATAAAATTGTATCAATATTTGATCAAAATGAGTTTTCAGTAACAATTAATCATGGCCCATACAACTTATCACTGAAATCAACACTGATTTAATTTCATTCTAATGGTTAGACTTTATAAATTACCCATTCCAAATCATGAGGGACCATACACCTCATGAATTCAAACTACCAGTCACTCAATAGAATCCAAAAATAAGAATAGGAATACTATAACTACCATAGAATCACACAACAATCACAAGAAATGTAGGAAAATGTAATCAGTGAAATAAACCTATATGGCATGTTATGTGAATTCGAGGTGCCTATAATGATGAATATAATAATGCTCTTTACCCTCATATCATTGGGCCAAGGATGAAATAAAATTCTCAATAAAAATAATAATAGTAATCACAACACAACAAGTCTATCACCCAATAGTGAAGTGACATCAACAATAATAAGAAAAATCATAACAATAATTATAATTTAGGACACTAGGAATTTACCCTGAACATGGCTTAGCTATGCCCAAGAAAGACTTATATCCAAGTTTCAGGCATTCCTAATCTCCAGTATATTATCTCTAAATAGTAAAGCAAGAAAGTAACCTCTTTGATACCATTTTGTGACATCTTGGACCCATGTTCCACTCAAACGTTCCACAATACTAGTGGTTCACTAGGACTCAAGGGAATCTTCCAAAATGCTAGAGGCTTCCGACTAAAATCAAAAGCGTAATGTGTGTCCGTTGGGACACTATTCCCTCATTACCAGAGTGTAGCATAATAGATACATATAATAATGGGTAAATAGAAGAAACATTATAAACAGATGGAACAACATAAACATGATGAATGAAAAAAATAGGAACAATTGATAATGATATCAAAAAATATGATGATACTTGTCATGTCACTATAAAACTGGAAAACATGGATATAAGGTAGCAGACAGTGGATGTTCTACCAAAGGATAAAAAAGAAACCAAAAACTATCTAGTATCATGAGCCTTGTCTTGGCTATCTGATACCAAGAAACATCCTAATAAAGCAAGCAATCAGGTGTCTAAAGCGGTATGCTTCCCTTTGTCAACACATGCATACATGTAATCTACCTAGGTACCAATGGATATCTAGATAGTGTGTGAGATAAATCTTATTAGGCCACCACCAATGGAATATATAACATCCATTCCATGTAATATAAACTAAAATAGTGTGAGAGTATGCATATATGAAAGTAAAGAAGTATAGTAATGTAAATACCCAAGTACCCACTTCATCCTCAACTGGTGTATGAACATCTAACCATTTAATTTATTAATTATGTTTTAATTTATACAATAATCCACATGAGGTATAAACAGAGATGAAATCATATCATGATACTACTACTACTAATAATAATAATAAAAATAAGTTATCCAAGATGTAACAAGGTTTCCATGATGATATTAATAATGAAGAGATTCCAAGGTAAAAACCAAGGAATCCTTGACCTCAGGGTTCAAGACAACTCTGGTAATAAATTATAGTCCAGATAAAGGGTAAGAGTTTAATCCAAGGGGAATCACCAAAGGAATTCCACAGTAATTTAAATCTAACTAAGTCCAAGGAATACATCAAAGGTAAAATGGGATAAGCAGTGACTAGTTCCAAGGGTGTATCCAAGGCACCTCATGTTTGTAGATATCATGTTGGATCTAAGGATTTTATCCAAGTCATTATGAAATGATAATGGAGGGATCCTACGGTGTCATATCGTGAAACCACTAGCCGACAAGGATTAGGTTCCAAGGTGGGTATCAACCTTGGAAACCATCATTCTTGAATCATAATGACGTCCACAAGTGCTCAAGGCATTCCCTCGAATATCTAAGGATAGATCAAGTCTAACCACTCCTATAATAATCAGTGAAGTTGAAGCTGAGGAAATAGTAGATGGTGAAAAACCTTTTTCCTAGAAAAAATAAGAGCATCATAGCATGAATATTTTATAAAAAAATTATTAAGGTGAGAAAAAAAGATCTCAAATTTGAGGTTGGATAAAATAAATGTGGTCATTCGGTTGAACCCAACAAGGTCATGTTCAATAGTTACACTGTTTCACCACTTGAATACATATGCTGGTTGATATAGATTCACAGTACAGTGTCATTTCTATTCTTGATGCACTAATTTGGTAATATATTAGTGTAATATTATGACATACTTTATTTATTTTACTAAAATTAAAAATAATAAAATGTTAATTTACTCTTCATTATCCCGTGTAGAGTGAATTTATAGTAGATGAATCTTGAATGAAATTTATATTAATGCTCACTAGAAAGGATCATAGTGGCTTTCATATAATTCTTACAAAGTATTATCTCAAAGATATTGAAGGGAAAATAAACCCGCACCCACCATATATGTATGCACACCTCACAAAACAACAAGCATGGGATGTTTTTATTGGTCATCGTGAGCAGACATCTTTACAGGTACATTGTGACTGGTAATACATTAATTGGAAATACATGTATTAATTACTTTGATTGAGAATTGTTGATTTATTAAATAATAATCAAGTTTTGAATACAAGAAAATTTTAGAAAAACCAGTGTACCCCTACCGTAAAACAAGGACATGGTACACTTCACTTGGAAAAAATGTATGTATTTTAAATCTACAGTAATAATTATGTGACATGAAACAAAAACATAATTATGTTCCTTTTTTTATATGCAGACTTATGAATCAAACTTTAAAGTCACTTCCATCCCACATAATGTTCTATAAAAGGAGGGACGTGTAAATAAAGACATGATACTTATAGATGGAAACACAAAAAAAATTGTGGGAAGCATGTGTAAGTATGACATAATGAAAAAAATATTTAAATCATTATTAAATAATAATGATTTCTTATTTTATTATAGTTATTATTAAACTTAGACACATGAATAATCATCAGTTGTACCTAATCTACAGCTACTATCAGTGACCTTAAAGTAGTCAGAATAGTACAGTTGTATCAGAGGTGCGGGTTTTGGGGTGTCACCCTAAACATATTTTGAGAAAAGAAATAAACAAGGGTTAAATATAAGAAAATGGAAGAGATGCAGACATTATTAGATGCTCTAAAAGAAAAACATAATTGGAAGTCAAATTTGTTAGAAAATTTGATGGTAAGGAATCAAAGACAATAAATAACACCACAACCATTATGTGAAGATCCCCCACCCCCACCATCTTTAAGGTGAGTCATTCCTATCAAAGGTTTGTCTTAAAAGAGGTAATCAATATTGTCATAATTGTTTCTATGAAATATGAAGTAGGAATACATTGATACCTTTCTTGTACTAATATTCTACATGGTGAAAATGATTTTGATTTATATCATTCAACACCCACCCATTGCCTTTTTGCGAGGGGTATTGTGTACAATATTCAAGGATATATTCAACACAATAAAAAAATTTCAATAGGTCATGTGAGAGTGGGGATTCATATAGCTCATGAGATGAGTGTTGAGCTACCTGTTCTACTTGATGATGTAGATATTCATACAGTTGAGCAAGATATTGTAAATTTTATATCATGGTTTTTAGATATTTTAAAAATTCATTTCAATAAAGAGATATTCATTTTCAATTTATTTTTTATGAAAAACATTTTAAAATTAATGAGAAAAGGCCTAAATTGATGAATCCTATTACAGAAGGAAAAAGGGAAGAGGTTGAAATTAATGGTTAAATCAAAATGATCTAAAGGATCAACAAAACAATCAAAACTATCTTCCCAAAGTACCTTTACCCCACCCATTAAACTTCTGCATTTACTAACATTAAAGGTTCTTGTAGATACAATGTTAGAAAGTGTTGATACAACCACAATTGGTTTTGAGGAATAAATGTATGGAGAGGCCATTATAGACTATATTGGTCTTGAGAATGTAAAGGAAACCCTCAAGCATGAATGACCATGATTCTCGGTTGTAAATGTATACATGAGGTGTGTTTTCCTGATTTGTTTGTCCAATCACTGATCTAGTATGTTAATTATGACTAAATACTATTCATAAGTTTTTGTAAGCGTATATATCAATACTATTTGAAGGAAAAACCTTATGAACATAAATTTGATCTCATTAGTCCTCACATAACTTCTACACAACTATTCTCATTGGAAACAAAGTAATATGGAGTAATAATGGGCAAACTTTCCATGATTGAAATAAAACTTACAGATGAAAGATTATTCTTAATACCATGATACAGGGGTAAAACTCTACAAGTACTATCATAATTGTTGACATTTCTCATATTCAAATTCGCAAATAGATTTGTTTAGAAATTAATGAGAAGAATACATGGTATCATATTTTATGAAGACATCATGAATTGGTGTCATGGAGATCATGCACTCTACAAGGATGATGCACTCATGATGATGCACTCTTCCTATTATTCTCCAACGCATTCAATATTTTGGGTTATCAAAAAGAAATACTTCTAGATAACCCTAAATTTTGAATTCATTTTGGAATAAAAATACATGGTGTGATGTGGAGGAATCAAACACACCTCAATCTGGTATAAGATATGCTCAATATGACTCGAAGTGTATGTTTTTAGTTTATAATTTACATTTTAGTTCAAACCACACATCACATACATAAAACGGATCAAACACATTCATATTGTTTTGATACTTTAGGAAGACGATCAATCAGTCATTTTTTGACGCATAGGAATCAACTGAACCTCGGCATGATACATGGCTTGTCAGGAATAACTCGAAGTGCGTGTTTTTTGTTTAAAAATGACATTTTAGTTCAATACACACGTCACATTCTCAAAACTAATAAAATGCAATCATATTGTTTCGAGACTTTATTAAAATGATTTTTAATTCATTTGTGATGTGTAGGTTTTAGCTGCACCATAATTTGATACATGGTGTGCTCAGTATGACTCAAAGTGTCTGTTATGAGTTTAAAATTGACATTTTAGTGAAAAATGCATGTCACTCACTGAAAACTAAGAAAATGTACTTGGATTGTCTTTATACTTTAAGATAGTGATTCATAAGTCATTTTTGATGTGTATGAATCTGTCTCACATCAAACTAACACATGATGTGACCTATATGACTCAAAGTGCATGTTTTCAGTTTAAATCTACATTTTAGAAAAAAAAGACATGTAACATAATCAAAACTATGAAAATGAATTCTAATTGTTTTGATACTTTAAAAAAATTATCCTTAAGTCATTTTTTGATGTGTAGGAATCAACCACACATCAATCAGAGACACCATGTGACTGGTATGACTCAAAGTGTGTCTTTTTATTTAAAAATGACATTTTAGTTCAAAAGACTCATCACATACTCCAAATTGAGAAAACACCTTCAGATTATTTTGATACTTTAGGAAAACTATCCATAAGTCATTTGTGACATGTAGGAATTAGATGCATATCAATCTGTTATACGGTGTGCTTGATGTGACTCAAACTTAGTGTTTTGAGTTTAAAAATGATATTTTAGTTCAAAACATATGTCACTCACTGAAAAATGAGAAAAAAAATTCTCATATTGTCTTTATACTTTGGTAAAATTATTCATAAGTCATTTTTGATGTGTAGTAATCAATCTCACATAAGAACAACACATGATGCAGGCGGTATGACTCAAGGGGTTTTTTTTAGTATATGTTGACATTTTAGTAAAAAAGAAACATGACATACTTAAAGACTGAGTAAACGAATTCTTATTGTTTTAATACTTTAGGAAAATGATCCTTAAGTCATTCGTGACATGTAGGAATCAATCACATGTAAATTAAATTCATGGTGTTATTGGTATGACTCCAAGTGTGTTTTCATTTAAAATTGACATTTTAGTTCAAAACCCAAGACACACATTCAAAAATGAGTCAACATATTCAATTTTTTTAATAATTTAGGAAAAGAATCCATAAATTAGTTTTGAAATGTAGGAATCAACCACACCTCAATCTGATTCATGGTGTGCCTGGTATAACTTTAACTGTGTGTTATCAATTTAAAATTGATATTTTAGTTCAAAACGCGTGTTAGTCACTAAAATTTGAGAAAACATTCTATAATTGTCTTAATACTTTAGTAAATTGGTTCATAAGTCATTTGTGATGTGTATGAATCTATCACATGTCAAACTAGCTCACAATGTGACTGGTATGACTTAAAGTGCATGTTTTCAATTTAAATTAACATTTTAATAAAAAAGGCAGGTGACATACTCAAAACTGAGAAAACGCATTTAGATTATTTTGATACTTTAGTAAAATGGACCTTAAGTCATTTGTGATGTCTAGGAATCCACTGCATATCAATCTAATGCACAGTGTGACTGGTATGATTCAAAGTTTTTTTTATTTAAAATTGACATTTTAGTTCAAAACACAAGTCACATACTCAAAACTAAGAAAATGCATTCATAATGTTTTGATACTTTATAAAAACAAACCATAAATCATTTATGACATTTAGTAATCATCCAAACCTCAATCTGATATATGGTGTTCCCGATATGACTCACATTGTGTGTTATTAGTTTAAAATTTACATTTTAGTTCAAAACAGATTTTGCTCACTAAAAACTAAGAAAACATGATTGGATTATCTTGATAGTTTAGGGAAATTATTCATAAGTCATTTTTTTATGTCGTAATCAGTTTTATGTCAAACCAACACATGATGTGACTGATATGACTCAAAGTACATGTTTTCAGTTTAAATGGACATTTTAATAAGAAAATGCACATGACATACAAAAAACCAAGAAAACATATTCATATTGTTTTGATACTTGGGTAAAACAATCCTTAACTCATTTGTGATGTGTAGGAATCAATCGCTCGCCAATCCGATGCATAGTGTGACCTATATGACTCAAACTATGTTTTTATTTAAAATTTACATTTTAGTTCAAAACACACGTCACCTACTCAAAACTGAGCCAACACATTCAGATTGTTTTGATACTTTATGAAAAATGATCCATATGAGATTTTTTATGTGTAGGAATCAGTTGCACCTTAATTTGATACATGGTGTTCCCGGTATGACTCAAAGTGTTCGTTATGAGTTTAAAATTGATATTTTAGTTTAAAATGTGTGTCATTCGCTAAAAACTAAGAAAACATGCTTGGATTTTCTTGATACTTTTTTTAAAATGATTCATAATTCATTTGTGATTTGTATAAATTAGTCTCCCATAAAATTGACACACGATGTGACAGGTATGACTCAAAGTGTGTGCTTTCAGTTTAAATTTATATTTTAGTAAAAAATACATGTGACATACTCATATTAGAGAAAACTCATTTGGATTGATTTTATACTTTAGGACGACGACTCTTAAGTCCTTTATGATGTGTAGGAATCAACCTCATGTCAATCTGATGCACCATGTGACTGGTATGATTTCAACTGTATCTTTTTATTTAAAATTGACATTTTAGTTCAAAACAGACGTCACATACTCAAAACTAAGAAAACACATTCAAATTGTTTTGATACATTAGGGAAACAATCCATAAGACAATTGTGACATGTAGGAATTATTTTCAAATCAATATGATACACAGTGTGCCCGATATGACTTAAACTATGTGTTTTGAGTTTAAAAATGAGGTTTTAGTTCAAAACGCATTTCACTCATTGAAAATTGAGCAACCATGCTAAGATTATCTTGATAATTTATGAAAATGATTCATAAGTCATTTTTGACGTGTATAAATCAGCCTCATGTCAACCCGCCACACGATGTAACGAGTACGACTCAAAGTGCGTGTTTTCATTTTAAATTGACATTTTGTTAAAAAAGATACATGGCATACTGAAAATTGAGTAAACACATTCAGATTGTTTTAATACTTTAGGACAACGATATTTAAGACATTTTTTATGTGTAGGAATCAATTGCACGTCAATCCGACGCATTGTGCGACTGGTATGACTCAAAGTGTGTTTTTATTTAAAATTGTCATTTTAGTTCAAAAACACATGTCATTCTCTAAACTGAGCAAACACATTCAGATTGTTTTGATACTTTAGGAAAACAATCCATAAATCATTTGTGATGTTTATGAATTAGTTGCACCTCAATCTGATATACAGTGTACCCGATATGACTCAAATTGCGTCTTTTGAGTTTAAAAAAATGATATTTTAGTTCAAAACACATGTGACAAACTCGAAAATGAGAAACCACATTCACATTATTTTGATATTTTAGACCAACAATCCATAAGTCATCTGTGATGTGTATGAATTAGCTGCACGTCAATCTAATACACAGTTTGACCGATATGACTCAAATTGTGTGATTTCAATTTAAAATTGTCATTTTATTAATATATTGTTTCATATTTATGTTTACTTTTTTTTGTAGTATTACTAACATAAAAATTATTTTCTTATACAGATTGATTCTTTTGCTCGAATTGGGGTAGTTTGTTCGGCAATTGATACCCTGATTGAGCTTTTTTTAGAGGGGGTCGAGTGCAAAAAATAATGAAATTGTTGATGTTTTTAAATGTTTCTATTAAATTGCACTTGCTAATGTAATTTTACAAAACAATTGGGACAAAAAACACTGATAAATGGAACCCCATAATGTTTTTTTAGCATTATTAAAGGTTTTTTCTAGTACTGTCTTTAGCCCAATTTGTAGTAGTGAATGGACGTATTGGTCATGGGGTGATTTTGGATGTTAGGCATATTTTATCTATATATATATATGATTACTGAGCTTATGGTTGACTGATGGTTCTGTATTTATGACTGTGGATATGTATGATTGTGGATGTATAATATGTTTATTGTGTATTTATGGTCTTGTTTATTGTATAATTGAGTTTGTTATATACATATTATTTTTTATAAAATTGTTTTTTATATATAAAAATTTAAATGTTTAACTGCGGATAAGGTGGTTTCGATTATTTTTTGTTTCCAGGAAAGTAAACCGCCGTTAAATAATCCTGCGTCGGTTATATTAATTTCTAACAATTTTTTACAGACAAAACCCCCCCGCCGCTAAATGAATAAAAAACCATCGCTAAGTACCTAAAAACGACACATAAAAAAACCACTGCTAAACTATAAAAAACATTGGTATATCATCGTCAACCGTGAAATACACGACGGTTTAAATAACTGTTGTTAAACAATATAGCGGCGGTTTAAATTGCCGCCAGTAGTGAAAAATCCACCCTGAAGACCACATTTTTTTTGTAGTATGTGTGTCTTTATATATATACGGAGAGAGAGAGAGAGAGAGAGTCACAAACGCATACAAATACACACACCCACACACCCATAAATGTATTTACAAATATTCATTTTTATAAATATATTATAAGTTCTACCGTTGTTGGTAGGGTGGTAAGGGTTTGAGGGGGGTGAGAAGCAGGTTGCGGAGTCCAATCCCTGGGCCTGTGAGTTACTGCAATTTTCTTTACTGCGTAGTGTTCCAGATGTAATCGATCTATTATAAATACGTTATAAAAAAAATGTAGATATACAATTATACACACACATATATGTAAATATATAAATAAAAATGTATGTAAAACTTTGATATTTTTCGTTAAAATGGCTCCCATAATTTCATCCCAACCTCTTATTCAATGGTGGGATCCAATTTACTAATCTTATTTGCCATTCTGATATTTGAACACTCCTGAGTTGCACCTTTCACCTGGGAGATCTCCCACACACAAAACCACAACCCTAAAAGCAGAAGGAAAGGCAGATTCTTTGGCTTTGCTTTGTGTTGTAAAACCCTTTTTCTGAGGGTTTTATAAAAGGATGTTGCGGTGTGCAAGTTTCATCCATTAACAGCGGCCCAGAAGGATGAAGAGCGGCACCTTCCTCGAAATACTCATCGCCATCTTCCTCCCTCCCCTCCCCGTCTTCCTCCGATGCGGCTGCGGGGTACCCTTCCCAACTTAGACCTAGTTTTTCTGCTCGCACATCATAAAAACCTCTTTTTCATTGCAGGGGGAATTCTGGCTCTGCCTCTTCCTCATGTTGCTGGGTCACCTCCCCGGGGTTGTCTACGCCATTTACGTCCTCACCAAATGACATCTTTTTATATCATATGTATTGCTTTTCACTTTTCCACCCATTATTTCCCTACAATAAACCCCCTTGAGAACTGAGAATATGATCCAATTTGGGTTGGTTTGGAGATTTTTCTTAAAAAAACCATTTAAAACATATTAAAGATTGATATCTTTTAAATGTAAAGTGTATGAGTTGATTGTTTTTGAAACCCAAATAAATTAAATAGAATAATGTTGGTACAAAAGGGTTTGACTTATCAAGGACGCATATCCCATCCAAAACAAAATCAACAACCTTAAAATCTCATTAGCAAGGCCAAAATGAGAAAGATTCAAAGGCAAAAAAAAAATGTACCATAAAAAACTTTAGCTTCAATGGTGACTAGATTCGGGGTTTCGTGAATTGTTTTATCAAAAAACACGAGAATTCCTACAAACAACACCAATACCCACCCTACACCCACCAAAGTTAGCTGCATCAGAATTAATATTGATGAATCCTGAGGTGGAAGACACCCATAAGAGTTGAGCCGACAATGATCAATATGTGGATCATCTCGATTGTCTATAAAAGTCCTTGTTTTCTGATGATAATTATACTTAAATTTTGGATGAACTAGTACTTCGCCCATGTATTCGCACGCCGCTATAAATAAATAGTTATTTTCAATAAAAGAATTTGATTTTGCAAACTTAATAATCCATATTAATATTAAACATATTTAAACCAAAAATAACTGGTACATAATAATGGAATACAGATTGAGAAACTGTTGGGGCATCATAAACATAGTAGAAAACATTCAATAGAATTATTAAGGAATAAAAATTTATAATGGGCATTCATCGTAGAAAATTCGATTACATGAATTAAAAAATTATTAAAATGGATAATTCAAATTCTAATCATTATAATAATTAATGTTCAATTGAAAGTTATGTAATTGAAAAAAAACAAATGGAACAGACATAGAGAACAAATAGTAGAATTATTTCAGCATTGTAATTATATACAGTCCAAGAGGGGAACACTGAAATCTCAATTTGCGTAGTGCAAAGAAATAAATAACCACATGAATGATAAATTCTAACTGTTCAAGTAATGAAATATGGTGTCCCGGACCCAAGTCCCACTCAAAAGTACCTCGAAACTGGTGGGTCACTAGGCCTCAAGCGCATCTCCCCAAACGCCACCATCGACTAGTATCGAAGGTTTAGGGTGTGTCCATTGAGAGACTATGCCCCCATTACCAGTGTAGCACAAAAGATAAATTTAATAACAAGTAAATAGTGGAAACAGTATAAACAAATGGCAGAGCAGAAGCTTGCAGAATGAAAAACAATATGAACAACTGATAATGATATACAAAAGATGATGATACACATCATGTCTCTATAAAGTTGGAAAATATGGATACAATACAGCAAGTAATGCATGCTATACAAAACGACCAATAAGAAACCAAAAATTATCCCGCATCCCGAGCCCTGACCCAGTCATCTGCTACCAAGCTCCATCATAAGCAAGCAATCAATCAAGTGTCCGAAGTGGTGCACTTCCCTTTGTCAACACCTACATACATGTAATCTGCTTAGGTACTAATGACGGACCAGATAGGGTGTGAGATAAATCTCAGTAGGCCACCAACAACGTCTATAACATCCACTCTATGTAATATAAACAAAAACAATGTCCAATCATGTATATATGAAAGTAAACCAGAACAGTAATATAAATACTCAAGTACCTGCTTCAACCTCAGTTGATGTCTGAATATGTAACCATTTCATTTATTAATTATATTCCTGTTTATACAATAAGTCATATGAGGTATAACCAACACTGACATCATATCATGAAAATAATAATAATATGGGATACAAGATATAACAAGGCATCTATGATGATATTAATAATGAAGAGGATCCAAGGTAATAACCAATCCATCATTGACCTCAGGGTTCAAGCTAACATAGGTAATAAATTATAGCCTATATAATGGGTAATATTCTAATCCAAGGGGAATCGTCCAAGGAATTCCATAATAATATAATTCAAACAGTGTCCAAGGAATACATCAAAGGTAAAACGCAACAAGCAGTGACTAGGCCCAAGTGTGTATCCATGGTGCCTCATGTCTGTAGAAGTCATGCTGGATCCAAGGAGTGTATTCAAGGCATCCAAAAATGGTAATAGAGGGATCATACAGTGTCATATCAAGAATCCACTAGTAGATAAGGGTCGGGTTCCAAGGTGAGTATCAACCTTGGAAACTGACATCCTTGAATCGAAATGGCATCCATGAGGGCTCAAGGTATTTCCTCGGGAATCCAATGCAAGATCGAGTCTAACCACTCCTATGATAATGTCAAGGCCCGTATGAATTAGAAACCTTATAATCAATTCATTTAATAAAATAGACCAAGTAATGATCAGGTTGTTTGATAAATCATTTGGTTCAAGTCGTTGCCTTTTATTAGTGTGATAGGGCTATTAGGGGATGCAACCATTTATTAATTCATATATTTCATATTCAATTTATTAGTTTCACTTTGCTGCCATCCATTAGACATGGAATGGTCTGCTGTGAATGTAAAACCATGTTCTTCAATTACATTTAATTAGGCTATGTCATATATATAGTATACTAGCCAATTATTCATGTAAAGAACAATTAATTAATTAGAACACTCACCTTAGAAGGGTCAAGTGGAAAATACAAGGTGCTAACCCTTTAGAAATTCACAATTCATTTAATTAAAGGTGGCTCACCATAATTAGGGTCAAGAATTAACATTTCAATGATTTAATTAAACGCTTAGCTTTAATCATGATCAAGTCAAGGCACACCTGAAGGGTTGCACATATAAGCTTAACAAGATACTAAAATCATAAAAGAGGAAAACTCCCTACTTGGGGTGTAGACATTGAGGACGTACCCTCCAATTATGGATAACACATTTAACAAGGGTCTTAGAACATAGTTATAATGATTATAAGCCAGACACATTAAATAAACAGGAAACGCCCGATGAAATCGGTGCACACACATGACAATTTATAAAACAAAGAATCCTAAGGGATGAGTTTTAGACCAAATACCTTAGGCTCATTCGACTCTACTCATCCATTATTAGACTTTAATTTTTCTTGTATTAGAATATATATGAAGAACGGATCAACGCCCTGAAAATAGGGCATATGAGGCTACATCTATATAGAATCATTGAGGGGGAAAAGAACGAATGACAGATAAAATGGAATCAAGATCTTACCGAGAGGAATTCAACAAGATGAAAGGTGCTTTGATCGGACTCTGAACAGAAGAACAGGATCAAAAACTACAAAATAGGGTTTTGAGACCTTAAAAGAGAGAAATCCTCACTATTGTCTGCTGGAGAAGAAAATGGGAGGAATGGGGTAAGTTTAATTAGATCATTAAGGAAAATACTTTCATTTTGTCTAAATTTCTGGGTCACATAGTTTTCCCACATGGTTGGTCAAGATGTGCACCAACCGTGCTCCATCTATTGTAAGGAGGGTCACATTACATGATTAGGCCGTACGGTTAGAGAAACCATGTGCTAAGCTTGAAAAACACCTCTGCTAAAATATTTGCAGTCTTTGCATGGGTGTGCGGCCCCTGGTGCATGGTTAGGGGAAACCATGGACCCCTCTTCATCCCACAGTCCATACCCACATTGTTAGGAGAGACCGTGCAGACTGGATCACACAATTCGTACTAACCATGTGGCCTAGTGTTTTTCTCCACCGGTCAGAGTTCCGAGCTCTGAACAAGAACCAAACACCCATGAAACCTTCATAAAATCATTAGACATCTATTTTAGATCCAAATTAAAGAATTATACCTAATTTAAAAGCAACCATACCAAAGATAAAAACTAGTTTCTTACAGTCTTCTCTCTTTAAAGGAACTCATCCCCAAGTTCACCTTCCAAGGGTGGAAAAACTTCATCTAAGAACAACTCTGGACATTAGGCATGTACATCGGCCTCCCACTCCCAATTATGATCTTGTACATGGTCATGATTTTATAACACCCATACTAGAGTGACATACCGGCCTTGGGGAGCCTTCGTGCTCCGGTCGATGATGCGTATATGATACTCCTCAAATGTATCATTTTCATCTAACTCAACTTCCTCGGGATCAAATGTATGAGACGGGTCAGCATGATACTGACAAAGATGTAAAACACAAAAGACGTTGTGCATGACACAATACCTATGAGGTAGTAACAACTAACAGGCTACCATCCCGACCCTCTATGATCTCAAACATCCCTACATAATGAGGTGATATCTTCCCTTGCCTTTGTATATGTCTATGCCCTGGCCCTGGAGATACCCATAGGAAAACATGATCCAGACCTAGAAATCTAGAGGTCATCGATGGTGATCGACATATGAATTTTTTCTAGACTGTGGAGTAGACATACACTTCCTGATCTGCTAAAATTGTTCCTAAGTCTCCTGTATGAGATGAGTACCTAGTAGCACCACCTCACCAGCCTCTAGCCAACACAGGGGTGAATGAAATGACCTACTATATATGGCCTCAAAAGGATCCATATAAATCATTTCTTGAAAGTTATTATTGTAGGAAAATTTGATGAGAGGGATATGCTTCTCCCAAGAACTACTGAAATCAAGGACACATAACCAGATCATGTCCTCTAACACCTATATCGTTTGTTCTGAATGACCATCAGTATGAGGATGAAAACTATTCTACACATCACCTATACACCCTTAAGCTTCTACAACCCCTTCCAAAACTGTGACATGAATCAAGAGTCCCTATCTGAAATGATAGTATGAGAGACCCCATGTATTCATATGATCTCATGGATATATAATTTTCTCAGCTCGTCAACTAAGAAAGTCTCCCAAATAGAAAGGAAGTGGGATACTTTTATCAGTCAGTCAATGACTACCCATACAGTGTCACTACCCATAGGTGACCTCAATAATCCAACTACAATGTCTATAACAACATCTTTCCATTTACATTATAAGACTAGAGGTGAATTTAACAAACCTACAGGTTGCTGGTGCTCTTCCATCACTAGCTGGCAGGGGGAACACCTACTGATAAAACCTATCATCTGATGTTTAATCCTAGTCCACCAATACTGGCGTCACATATCTCGATACATTTTGGAGATTCCTGGATGAAATTACCATTGAGAAGTAGGGGAATCCTGCATCAATTCCTCTCTCATATCTATTGGAACTCAGACACATCCATTCATATGTAGGATGTCGTATTTGTCCAAAAACCAATCCGGAGGTGGTTAATCTCCTAAAATACTCTCATGGAGAACCAATACTTTAGGATCTAAAAATTTCTTACTCTTCACCTTATCAAGGATGGAAGAGGTAACTGTCAAGGCTAGTAGATATGACTACTCATGACTATTATGAAACTCTAGATGCATCTCAGAGAAAGGGGGAATCAATTTCCATTCATCATTGGATTCTCATACAGCCTATGCCTAAGTTTTCTAACTCAGTGCATAGACTACCACATTTCCTTTTCCAGGAAAATAGGAAAGCTCAAAATCAAATGACCAAAGATATTCAACCCATATCCTTTATATGAGGTTCAATTCACTATATGTAAATATATATTTGAGTATATTTTGGTCCATATACAACATGAAGAACTCCCCCATTAGATAGTTTCTCCATCAATGTAAGGAATGGACAACTACTACGAGATCAAGGTCATGCATCAGGTAGTTTCTCTCACGATGCCTCAACTGCTGAGATCCGTATGAAACAACTTTGTCCTCCTATATCATCACTACTCCTAGACTGATTCTCAATTAATCATATAATAATGTATAGGATCTTTTAGGCTCTGGTATAATCAGAATAGGTTTTGAGACGAGGCTCCCATTCATCTCTAGAAAGGCTTTCTCACACTCTTCTGACTACAAGAACATAACAATCTTCTTTGTAATACCAATAAGAGGTGTTTCAAGGCATGATAAATCATTTATGAAACATATGAAATATCCATCCAACCCCAAAAAACTCTTTATATCAAACACGTTCTTGGGATGATCCCAAGAAACCACAACACTCACCTTCTCTAGGTCAAAAAATAAGCCTGATTTTGAGATAATATGACCCAATAAGTGAACTTTTTTTATCCAAAAGTGGAACTTATCAATCGTGGAATAAATTTGATTCTCACTCAGTATACTAAGTGTAACATCCTGACCTGACTCACCTCTAAGATGGTGGCTGGACTGGTGCGTCACATGACCTCAAGTGCATCTCCCCGAATGCCAGAGGGTGCCGACTAGCAGCGAGGACCTTTTTGTGTTCGAGGGGGAGACTATGATAGGTATTATCACAACGGAAGTAAACAACAATTAATAATAAATAGTGGAAGCATATAAATGAATAAACTATAGCAGAAGTAATATGGATAATCCAACTGAATAATAATCAAGTGCAGAAGCTCACAAAACAATGTCATGCCATGATGTCTTTCTAAAAAAACATGGAAAACAGAAACCCAAGCATACTGTTAACTAAAAAGAAAAGACACAAATTGCGACAAATGCATCACAAGAAAGTCTTGGTCCTTTTTCCTAGTTTCCATCCTAAGCAGCAAGAAACAATCAAGCATCAGAAGCAGCACGTTTCCCTTTGTCAATATTTGCAAACATATAATCTACTCAGGTGTCAACGACACCCGAGCAGGGTGTGAGATAAAATCCCAGTAGGTTGGCACCCACGGTGTCTAAACATTTCCATTTAGTGCAATAATAAAATGTAGTGTTCCATTATATAACAATTTTAGATAATTTATTAAGTGAAATGAAATAAATTACACAGCCTATGTTCGAACAGCACCCGTCTCTAATCACCTGCTTCAGCCTAAGCCAGAAGTTTGAAAGGAGTACTTGTAAGTAGAATACACATATGCATATATATAAAGCCTAGAAAAGTAAGGTAAAACAAAGAAGAGGCATACCCCCAATCTTGTGCTTTAACTTGGGGTCTAAGCCATGTTTCAACCAAGTGTGCTTCAACATACCAGAAAATATCTCAAATCTCAAGAGACTAACAACGAAATTAATATAAACCTTCAGTGCATCATTATTAAGGTTTAAGTTGAGAGTTGGAGTCTGGGCCCCTCCCGAAGGTATCACTACAGAACATCCTTCAATTGTTCAATACCACCGAGCCCGTCCAAGGCATTCTTTCGAAAGACCAAGTATCGCTTGAGGCATGGATTTACCATGAGTTCGTCCCGATCTCGCAAAAAGGGGTCGAGTATCATCTAAGGCTGGCTTAGCCACATTGCCAACAAATCCGTCTCGATGGTCACTTTTGGAACCGATGTCACTCATAAGTATTAGAATGCCCGGGGAAGTCTCGGTTCAGCAAAACCAACGACACCGCCCCCCCGGTGCGTAGTGGTAACCGTAAGGAATGGAGGGTCTAAGCGTGACCCTTAATACGGGACCCACCTTCTTTCCCTACCCTAAATTTAATTAAGTTTTTTACAGCAGCAAATGTGACATCAACATGTGTAATTGTAGCTTGAAACTAAACAAGCACACCCATGCATCACATAATGCAAATTAACTAGTTCAACATAGAAATCATAACAAGGCAAAGTACCACATCAACATAAGTAGATAAAATGCACTTTTAAATAAAATGAATAAATTAACACAACCAACTACCAAAGATCCAACAATTTCAAAGTTCATAATTAATCTAAATTAATTATATAAATTAAACATCACATAGTGAAAAGTTAACTATTTTAGCATAATAGTCTTAACAAGGCAATTTACTGCATCAACATAAGCAGATAAATGCACTTTTAAATAAATAAATAAATTAGCACAACCAACTACTAAATATCCAACAATTTCAAAGTTCTTAATTAATCTAAATTAATTATTTAAATTAAACATCACATAAATAGGCTACGAAATACATGTAGTTAATTAAATTGAAAACCCAGCTAATGGAAAGTATACCGACCACATTAGCACACCCAAGAGGTGTTCGACCACATTGCAACAATTCAAACAAATTAATTCATGTTCAATAGGGCTGCAAAAACTAGGCAAAATAAATAAATTAATGAATTTGAGTGAATTTTCACAAAGCCGGTAGGCACCGACTAACGCCACGACGATGCATTTTTATAAATTGCAACGAAACGGAGGGAAAGAGAGTATAAGCCCTACCTTATGGTCGTAGATGATCCTATGATCCAAGGTAGGCATTGATTTGACCTAAAACAGAAGAAAACGAAAGATTTTAGAAAAACCCCAAAATATGGTAAAATCCTTCTGCGGCGAACTACACGAAGGATTTGTAATGAGATCACAGGATTCTTGGTGCATGGGATAAGCCTTACCGAGAGTTTCACAATGAACTTTATGACGAAGAAAACGAACGACGAATGGAGGCGCGATGATCTTCCAAAGGGAGGAGAAGGTGGTGCACGCCACATAGGGAGAGGGGGTGCGCCACACACAAGAGAAAGAAAAGAGGAAAAGAGGAGAAAAGAAATAAAAAGGAAAGGAAATAAAAGAAAAAGGAAAAAAAATTAAAAAGGAGATAAAGAAAATAAATAAAAATAAAATGGTGGAAGAATGAAATAAATAATTAAAATGGGTTTACCTCAATTTTATTATTTTTAATTTTCTCTCCAACCGTATCTATTTTATTATTTATTTTTATCCCTCTTTAAGTTCCATTAATTTCCTTTAATCATTTTTAAATTATTTTTAACCTGAACGTTGCGCTATGGAGCGACGTAATATTTTACATAAAGTAGGAGCAATAATTTAATTAATATTAAAATTTGTCTTAGACCCGCAACAGGGTGCGTAGGCGCGCGTCCTGGGTCGCTTTAAAGATTTGGATTAAATACTTAAAAGTCCACAACTTGATTTAAGTCGACATGTTAAAATCATTTATGTTGGTAATTAATAATATTTTATCTAACCCAACAATAAATATCCACCCATGTATATACACGTGTTATGTATATATATATATATACACATCTGTATATTCATATATATACACCCGCACATGTATATATATACATTATATAAATTTAATCCCATATATATATATATATACATCATACCCATATATATTACTGTTTTTGTCTCAATATAATAATAAATATTATAATTATTTAATACAACTCATCAATGAAACCATTAAAATTTTAAAACAATAACCATAAAAAAAGATAACGGTTATTAAATTAATATTGATTGTGGATTTATATTTAATTGGAACAATTAATAATATAACATTTATTATATTGCTCAGTTATTATTTACACCGCGACACAATTTATTAATTGTGAAAGTGCATTTGCATTTGTTGACTTCAACACAAATAATAATATTAATAATAAAAATTATTATTATTATTTCTAACAACCGACAAAAATATTTATAACCCAAATAAAATATTTTCGGGTGCGATATGACCAAATGTCCGGTGCTCGCAAAGGTTATACCCTACCTAGGGTAAACCCCACATCCCAAGACTATTGGTGGTCTCAGATTTCTCATTCGACACACTGTTTGTGAGAAAATAATTATTTATTATATAAAAAACGGAATAATTAATTAATTAAAAATAAATATGGAAATATCATGTGCGAGGGTGTCAAGCACCAGATGCGAATCAGGGTTATACCCTACCTAGGATAAACCCGGCGTTCTGGAGCTAACGGTGGTCTCATATTTCTCATACGATGCACTGTTTGAGTGTTATTTCAATTTTTTTTGAAAGAAAACAAACACACGTATGAATAAAATAAATTTAATATTTTTATTCAATCAATTCTGAGAGTCTACGAGTCTCGTAACCCCACACTAACTCATTGCATAACTCTAACAATAAATTACATAGAATATTCCAAGGCTTTAAAGAAGACTTTTACCCTTCATTTAATTTATTTGCATTTTAATTTTAATCTAATTAATTTAATAAAATTTATTTAAAAGACACATCATAGTGTCAACTATCAGAAAAATGTAATTTCTTTTACTTTTTCGTTCGGTTCAAAACACGGAACATTACACTAAGAATTATCTCAAGGTTCTTATCATGGTTGTTGTGAGTACCATAATACACCAAAATATCTTCCATAATGACCACACCAAAATTATACATATTGGAATGAAAAAATCTATTCATTGGATCCATGAAAATGGAACTCACATTCATAAGACCGAACAATATAACGAGATACTCATACAGACCATACCTTCTATGGAAAGCTTTATAAAGTATTTTTGATGGTTTGACTCGCACCTAATTATAGCTCGATCTCAGGTCGATCTTAGAAAAAACCCTGACTCCTCATATCTAGTCAAAGAGATTATCTATTTAAGGCAGTAGACGCCAGTTATTGACCATAATATGGTTCAACCATCTATAATCAACACATTTATGAAGGGTACCATCCACCTTCTTGGAGAAATCATGGATAAACCCCAATAGGAAGTGTTAGTCTATATAAAACCATTGAAATCTAGATCCTCTAACTGCCACTTGAGCTCCTGGAGCTCAGTAGGTTCCATCCTGTATGGAGTAATGGACACTAGAGCTACTCCTAGAATGAGCTCAATCATAAACTCTAACTATCTCTTAGGATGTAATCCATTAAAATCATCAGGAAAGGCATCCCTAAAAATATATACTACCAAAGGGAATTCATCCTGATGTAAACTTAATCCTTTATGAAGATATTTTCAATCTGGGTTGTCACTTCACCTAGTCCATGATTCTCTTATCCAGCTCTTCTAGCCTAGACATCTCACTCACCCTTGCATAGATAACTACTTCCCTCTAGTGATGTAAAAGATACCCTATGTTGATTGAAGCCTATAAAGGCGTGATACATGACTAACCAATCCATCTCAAGAATGAAATAGAATCTTTTAATCTTGAGTATGAAGAAATCTCATAAGAAAGGGTAACTACCTACCTCAAGGGTAGAATCCCTACATTGGCATATTCCCTCTGATCATACACCTAGAAATATATCCAGGGTCATTAAACCACTATAATATTGTATTTCCAGCCTGATACTTTCCACAATATATAAAGAGATAAAGGAGTTTGAATCTCCTCTATCAAATAAAGAAGCTACTATAGTGGAGTCTACTAGAATAATACCTCATAATGTAGATGGTCCCTCACTCTGATCCTTAGGTATCGACTGAAAACCATAAAACTGGACCAATCCATAGCCCTGTTCTGTAGCCAGACTACCCTGAGTATGACTGCTCTGCTGGCGTTGATGATCTTGAGTCTGGTTACCACAACCATGACCTCCTCCTCCCAACTTCCTTCTGAACACAATGTAAAAGAACCTACCCCTAAAGGTGAAGCTGGTGCAGATGCTATTCCACTAGAAGAAGATGGAAATGTCTGACAGAATCTCTAAAGATACCCCATACACATGCAATCACGACACTCCATCAGGTCTCTATCGTACTGAGCCTTCATATGCCCTTTCCATACACATTGATGACATACAAAGGAGTTACCGGTGTAGTTACTCTAACCACCACTTCTCTAACATGAAACCTCAAGGAAAAGTTTTCTTTTACCAAAATAATTACTATCCTTCCCCAGCACTGATCCTCTATGCTCGGTACCATTTCCTTCCCTCAAGTTTCACTCTATGATAAGAGCTTGATTGAAAATATTAGAGAAAATATGTAGGTGAAAAACATTCACCTGAGTATGGATGGCATATTAAAGCCCATCCTCAAAAATCCTAGCACTAAAAATCTCATCGCTGTCTTGAAGTGATTAAAATTTCTACAATATAATAAATCATACTAAATTCTCCAAGACTGACATAGCACCATACTCAAGATGCATGAAATCTATGGATTAATTAGTTCTCAGCGTCTAAGGAAAAAACTGATCATATAAGAAATTTTGAAATTCATCCCATACCATGCCCTGATGGTGACCAAACTATGGACCACTATCCACTAAGAAGGTGGGAGGATGATACTACTAAAAATCATGTGTCAAATCAACCATTATATTTATAGGTCATGGAGAAACTTTCATGGACCGAATCTAACGTAGGAAATTACCATGAAGTTTAGTTTCAGTGCCCATATCAGTTATAATAGGTGGTACCTCAAGTGGCACTACTGGAGATAAAATTGGTGACTCAGGGCCCACCATGTCTAGAGCATGGTCATCGCCACCCTCTTAGGGAATGACATGAGGAATTCGTGGAATCATTGGTTTAAAAATTCCAATCACATGCCTCATAACAAGATTTAATTTGATAGATATAAATAGTGGAAATTGAATGAAAGGAAAGGGATCAATACCCATGGTATACTTCCCCAACTACTCTCTTAGAAGGACAAGTATTGGTAAGTTTTCAAGCATAATTTTTAGGGATTCCAGTAGATTAAGGGTCAACTATGCCTTGCCTCATCATTTTCTGGCAACCATTTCATTTTATAAGACAATATTTTAAATTTAAGTTTTCATTTTCTTTTAAAATTGTATCGAAATTTGATCAAAATGAGTTGTTAGTAACAATTAATCATGGCCCATACAACTTATCACTGAAATCAACACCCATTTAATTTCATTCTAATGGTTCAACTTGATAAATTACCCATTCCAAATCACGAGGGCCCATACACCTCATGAATTAAAACTAGCAATCACTCAATCACATCCAAAAATAAGAATCAGCATACTATAACTACCATAGAATCACACAAAAATCACAATAAATGTAGGAAAATGTAATCAATGAAATAAATCTATATGGCATGGCATGTGAATTTGAGGTGCCTATAATGATGAATATAACTATGCTCCTTACCCTCATATCATTGGGCCATGAATGAAATAAAATTCTCAATCAGAATAATAATAGTAATCACAAAAAAACATGTCTATCACCCTATAGTGAAGTGACATCAACAGTAATAACAAAAATCATAACAATAATTATAATTTAGGACAATATGAATTTACCTTGAACATGGCTTAGCTATGCCCAAGCAAGACTTATTTCCAGGTTTCAGACATTCCTAATCTCCAGTATACTATCTCTAACTAGTAAATCAAGAAAGAAACCACTTTGATACCATTTTGTGACATCTTGGACCCATGTTCCACTCAAAACATCCATGATACTAGTGGTTCACTAGGACTCAAGGGAATCTCCCCAAATGCCAGAGGCTTCTGACTAACAACAAGGGCGTAAGGTGTGTCTGTTGGGAGACTATTCCATCATTACCAGAGTGTAGCATAATGGATACATATAATAACAGGTAAATAGAAGAAACATTATAAACATATGGAACACCATAAATAGGATGAATGATTAAAATAGGAACAACTGATAATGATATCAAAAAAGATGATGATACTTGTCATGCCGCTATAAAACTGGAAAACATGGATATAAAGTAGTAGACAGTGGATGTTATACCAAAGGATAAAAAAGAAACCAAAAACTATCCAGTATCCTGAGCCTTCTCTTGGCTATCTGATACCAAGAACATCCTAAGAAAGCAAGCAATCAGGTGTCTAAAGCGGTATGCTTCCCTTTGTCAACATGTGCATACATGTAATCTTCCCAGGTACCAATGGATATCCAAATAGCGTGTGATATAAATCTCATTAGAACACCACCAATGGAATATATAACATCCATTCCATGTAATATAAACTAAAACAGTGTGAAAGTAAGAGTATATTAATGTAAAGAAGCATAGTAATGTAAATACCCAAGTACCCGCTTCATCCTCAACTGGTGTCTGAAAATGTAACCATTTAATTTATTAATTATGTTACAGTTTATACAATAATCCACATGAGGTATAAATATAACTGAAATCATATAATAATAATAATAATAATAGTAATAATAAAAATAATTTATCCAAGATGTAACAAGGTTTCCATGATGATATTAATAATGAAGAGAGCCCAAGGTAAAAACCAAGGAATCCTTGACCTCAGGGTTCAAGCCAACTCTAGTAATAAATTATAGTCTGAATAAAGGGTAAGAGTTTAATCCAAGGGGCATCACCCAAGGAATTCTATAGTAATTTAAATCCAACTGAGTCCAAGGAATACATCAAAGGTAAAATGGGATATGCAGTTACTAGTTCCATGTGTGTATCCAAGGCACCTCATGTTTATAGATATCATGTTGGATCTAAGGAGTGTATCCAAGTCATTATGAAATGATAATGGAGGGATCCTATGGTATCATATCGAGAAAACACTAGTCGACAAGGATTAGGTTCCAAGGTGGGTATCAACCTTGGAAACCATCATTCTTGAATCATAATGACGTCCACAAGTGCTCAAGGCATTCCCTGGGGAATCCAATGATAGCTCGAGTCTAACCACTCCTATAATAATGTCAAGGACCGTATGAATTAGGAACCTTATAATCAATTCATTTAATAAAATAGGCCATGTAATAATCTTGTCAATTGATAAATCATTGGGTTCAATCCATTTCATTTCATTAATGTGATAAGGCTAGTAGGGGATGAAACCATTTATTAATTCATATATGTCATATTCAATTTATTAGGTTCACTCTCATGCCTTCCATTGAACATGGAAAGGTGTTATATTGACATCCAATAAAGTTCTTCAATTACATTTAATTAGTCCAAGTAATATACACAGTAGACATTCTAATTAACCATCTAATCATTAATTAATTAATTATAATACTCACCTTAGAACGGTCAACTAGAAACTACAATGTGATAACCCTTTATCAATTCAAAATTCATTTAATTAAAGGGGTTTTACCATAAGAAGGGTCAAGCCTTAACACTTAAATGATTTAATTAAACACTTATCTTTGATTAAGGTCAAGTCAATGCATGCCTAAAGGGTGGCACAAATAATCTTAACAAGATACTAAAATAATAAAAGAGGAAATTTTAGGACCTCGGGACACCCTGAGAGGGGAGGGGTGAATCAGGGTGTCAACTTTTCTTTTAAATTGATGGATCTTGTTCCCACGTTGGTAGGAACTAGTCAAACCTGTATGATGGATATGATTAGAAATCAAACATTCACATGCAAAGAGATGACACAACACTTTTTACTTGGTTCACCACTAAGGGATACATCCAATGATCATACACAAACAGGTTGTCAGTCATACCTAATTCCATTATTCTTCACTAGTTGTGGATTACAATGGTTTGGGAATAGTCACTCTGTCCCAGGATCACTGCCTTCACAAATGTTCAGGGATAGCCCACTGCATCCCTCGGGTCACTCCCATTGACTCCCCCTGGCTCACTGCCTTCGGTGAAGTCTCAGTCAGTTTATAGACATGAAGGCCTCTTCAATAGATTCGCATTGAAGTCTTTGCCTCTGCTTAGCATGAGACTCTACTTGCATCGATGTCCGAAATTGATGCTCTTGAATGCACAAAACCACTAAACCAGATGATCAGAATGTGCAAAAATATTTCACAGATAATTTCACACAACACCAAGTTTTATGCGCAAACTCAAGTTTTTCGCGCAACATCTCCTTTTTCACGCAAGACAAAATTTTTCGCACAACTTGGAATTTTTCGCACAAGCTGAAATATTTTGTGCAACTCTAAATTTTTCCATGAGAGCCATAATTTTTCGCGCAAGTCCAAATTTTTTTGTGCCACTCTCAATTTTTCCACGCGAGGCTGAATTTTTCATGCAATCCTAAATTTTTCATACAACTCCCTTTACGAAAACCTTTTACACATATCAGACATCAGATCTTCTTTGAGTCTTCAACTATACCGAATGAAGGGGATCCCCTGTCACGACCCGTCCTCGGGGCCCGTGCCGTGACTACCCCAAGCCCGCCTTCCATAGGCCAGGGGCTGGCGACTAGCACCAAGGCGCAATTCCTGGTAAAAAGGGAAGGCATTGCCTTTGTAAAGAAAACAAACACCACAGAGCAAGAAAGCAGTAGAAGTAAACACTAAATAAAAACTGGGTACAACAGTAAGTGCGGAAAAGCAAGTGGGCCAGAATACAAACCCAAACTGAAAGTAAAGTACAACTGAAAAGGGAAAACAGCAGCTGAAAGTATAGCCGCAACGTCGAGCCGTCCACTGGAAGTCCCACCTGAAGGGTGGGTACAGATAGGCTCCACAGCTCCTCGGGTCCAACCGTCCGCTCCGAGTACGACCTGCCTAGTGGTCCACCTAGAGGTACCGTCCTGCTCCGCAAGCCTCAACCACGATCAGCGCTGTCCGTCGTCTGCAACCAACACAACGTAGTGCGGGCATAGCCTGTGCAGGGGTGATTATAAGCTACTCAGTAGGGACCCCGAGACCCCCGAAGGTCTCCCAGAATCCACAAAGGATACTCCACAAGGGAAAGATACAATCACGAAGTAACATCCGACACTGCTTAGGTATATGCCCATACATATACCTAAGTCATTAATTCCAGTTCGCTCCAACCTCCAAGCCCAAGTACAACCCAGTCCACATAGGAAAGCAAAACAGGATTCAGCTCACACAGGTATACTTCTTCGTATGACGATAGAGATGATCAGATATAGCCACTGATTCATCTAAGCCGTCGGACCCACAAAGGATCGATAGGTACTAACCCCCGCAATGACCCACACAGTATTGACCATGAAGTTGAAACCATAGATGTTGGGAAACTTCTTCTCTATCAAGTACAGTGGGCATGCCGCTACAACCAAGTGCTTCCCTCTAACCTTGGACTGCCGTAGTACTCCTCCTATAGAGTAATGTGGGCCTGCTGCTACAACCAAGCGCTTCCCACCATGGGTCTGCCGCTACAACCAAGCGCTCCCCCTCATAGCCCCTAGAGGTAATCCTTTTGATGAGTAACACAGGTCTGCCACTACAACCAAGCGCTCCTCCGCCGTGGGTCTGCCGCTACAACCAAGTGCTCCCCCGTGCTGCTACAACCAAGTGCTCCTCCGTCGTGGGACTGCCGCTACAACCAAGCGCTCCCCCTCACAGCCTCCAGAGGTACTCCTTCTGTTGAGTACCGCGGGTCTGCCACTACAACCAAGCGCTCCTCCGCCGTGGGTCTGTCGCTACAACCAAGCACTTCCCACTGGGTTATCCGCAACACACCGAGTCGTTCGATCAGCAGTTGTCAAGTCTCAACTGGCTCTAGGGTTTCTGCACACAGCATGCTCGTTTCGGGAGGGTCCACTCCACGAGCCAAGAGGTCGATGCATCAACTGACATTTAGTCCAGAGTTGATGTATCGAAAAGTTCCGTCTCATCAACAGGAACTCAACGCCACAGACGGCGCGTCAATTGGACGCCTGGTCTGAGAGTTATTGGCTTTTTCATCCCAGGGGCCCGGTTGGTTTTTAAGTCAAAAACAACCCGACCGTACTCCACCTGCTTCCAAACCTTGGGCGGAGTAATCCAAAAGATTCGTATCACTTAGAGGAATCCATCAAAGTCGACGGCACGTCAATCGGACGTCCAGAGCTCAAGTTATCAGCATTTCCGTTTCGAGGGCCTGGGTGGTTTCTTGTATGAACCAACCCGGCCGAACCCAAAGTACTCCTAAACCTTGAGTGCGATATACCTAAACGACCATATCGATCCAAGGATCGTATCGGCGATGACGGTGCATCAATCGGAGGTCCGTAGCCCAAGATATGGGCAAAAGACAGAAAGGGGGTCCGCAAACGGGGGGTCTGGGCCCAGACCGACCCGACCCAACCCCCCTGGGCTGACCCAAACCGGGTCGACCTGACCCGGGTCTAGGTCTGACCTGGCTAGGTACGACCCGACCCGGCCTGGCCGGCGCGGCGCGGCCCGACTTGGGCGGCTCGGCGCTGGCCGAGCGGCCGCACCAAAGGGAGCCGGGGCCCCCGCGCGAGGGCCGCTCCGTGTCAACGGATGTGGCTTAAGCCGCATCCCTCCCTTGGTCCCGCGCGGCCGCGGGACCCCAGCTCGCCGCCGCGGCTTCAGCCGCGGCGGATTCTTTCCGGAGCGCGCCGGGCGCCGCCGCCTCTGACCGCCGACGCCGCCGTGCCGGTGTGGTGCACCGGCGGGGACTTCCGCGGACCACCGGACGCGTTCCGGTGGTCCGATTCGCCTGCGTCTTCGCCAGTGATCATCCCAGGACCCGACCTTCACTGCAAAGCCTTCAAAACGCCCGAGCGGCTTGTTTTGTCGCCGTCCGCCGTCCCGCACACCAAGAACGAAAGGGCAGTGGGTTCGGACTTGTTCGTTGGTCCGCACCCACCACGTTAGCGGTTTTTAAAAGTCTCACAACAATCATTTAATCACAAACCGCAGGTATAAATCACAAAGGTTTAAAAGAATCAAACCCCTACCTCAACGTTGTCGTCGAACGTGAGTTCGTCGCGGAATTGACCATCGCGGAAGAAAAGGATCGTCGCGTCGCAGAAGGGGTGTCGCTGGCGTCGCGGTACACGACGTCGCGTAGTCGTTCTCTGAGGGTTCGGCGTTCTTCGTCGTCCTTCGTCAAAGGCCAACGTTCTTCGCGTTCTTCGCGTTCTTCGCATTCTTCGCGAAGAAAGATGAAGATCTGCAAGCTTTAGAGTTTTCTCCAAAGCCTCTCAACAAGACACCCCTCAAAAGACAAGTGTTGGTCTTATTTTATTCCATGCCAACAATTGGAATTCAAAGATAAGAAACGAACAATTAATTCGAAGAATTAATTGTAACAATTTAACTGCCCAATTAAATGGGGCGTTTCTTAACCAGAAAAACGCACGGTTGACTTTCATTTAAGAGGGGGGTTGCGGGTGCGTTACTTAGGAGGAAAGAAACAGTGGGGATCGTGCGGGACCCACCTCACAAATATCCTACCAAGAGGGTAGGATATTTTTGGTTCCACCCTATCCACTTAACTTAGCTTAAGTGGATTTAAGTGGCTTTAAGTGAAATAAAATAAAATTGTCGCACCCCTTTTTATTTTATTTCATAACTTAACCCCAAAAATTAAAAACCACACTCGAGAAAATGCTACTTTGGAAAAGGCGTTTACAAGCAAATACCTGCGCTGTGATTCCATCGGTGCCCTTAGAATTTTATTCTGAGCACCGGTTCAAAAGTTAGAAAAGCCCGCTCATTCGTTCACTGAACGTACCCGAGCCAAACTTCGGAAAATGATTCCGGGCTCACCGGGCCTCGGAATCAGGTGCCGTCAGAAACTGCGTTCTTGTAAAATTCCAAAGAAAATTAAGAAAAAAAATTCCTTGAATTTTACGGGTCTTTACATCACTCCCACCTCAGGGCTTTACGTCCCCGTAAAGATACATCATAAACTAGAGAAACAAAAGTGGGTACTGAGCACACATCTGAGCCTCCCGCTCCCTGTGCTTACCTGGAGGTTCCTGTATTGCCAGTGGAACCTCTGCTCCTATCGTTCCTCGATCCCCACTGGAACCTCCGCAAGGGTCACCCCATTACCCAAGTCCATCTCCTCATGGTCGATGAACTGCGAAGGGGTCGAGCTCGTGTCTCCCCATTTGAGATACATGGAAGTCGTCATGCACCTAGTGCAACTGAGGTGGGTGGGTCAAGCGGTAAACCACCTCGCCTACCCTGCTGAGGACCCATAAAGGTCTGTGGAACCTCGGTGATAACGTGTCGCCTTGGCCACATCCCCGTAACTCACGTCGAGGTGTGACCCGTAGGGAAACGTTGTCGCCATCCTCGAACTCTAGTGGTCTCTGCCTCCCGTCAGCACAAGACTTTTGCCGGCTCTGAGCTGTCCTCATCCGCTCTTGGATGACTTGGACCTTTCTGGTCCTACAAGAGCTACTGAGATTTCTTCTTTGAAGATAAGAGAAGTCTGGTCTCATCCCCTGGATGAACCACATTCTTCGCCTAATACAGTCAATCCCGTCAAGGATGATACTAACCCATAGCAAGGATGACGTCGTAAGGCCTCGATGATACTACCAAGAGATCCAACCGTTACTCTCGCCTCCAAGGGTTGAGTCACACTGTCGGCATCAGTGTGTGGTCACTGGGCCTCCACCAGTATGTATCTCAAAGTGAGGGTCAAGTCAACGGTTTTTAAACCAGAACCTCTTAGAAACAACATAAAGAGAGGACAGGAAGGTAAACGCCAAAAGAAAGGTGTTTTTATTACTGCATCTCAAATTACAAAGACACAAATCAACTATAAACAAACATCAAAAAAGCTAGAAGTAGCATAAACAAAAGTCTCCAGGTCTGGAGCTAGTCCCGCTCTTGTCCATCTGCTCCCGGATCTCCATGATCGTAGGCCTCAGCTGCCTGAAGCTGAGGTCTCCCATGTCCACCAGTTCCCTGAGGTCGGGGTGGACCTCCTGGTGGTGGTGATGGCAACACCTCGAAGCGTCGTCCACCTCCAGCTGCACGGCCATCTCCCCTGTCAAGGTCTCCAGATCCACGCAGTCCGCCTCGATCGAACCTCTACCTCTTCCTGGGAGGTCCCTCATTCATCTGTTGGTCATCCGTATGGCGGGTCGGACAGTCACGAGCCATGTGACCAACCCCGCCGCATGAGTAGCACTGTCCGCTCATGGTAAGTCGTTTCCCACCCCGGGTGCCTCGCACAAATGATCCTGTGTCATGCGGTCGACCACCTGTAGGTCTAGTCCTCTTAGACCCCTGCGTCATCTGTCTACTTCCCACTGCAGAAGACTCTGCCGCATGCCAACTAGTGGTGGGTCCTACTGCAGGAGACTGCTTAGCAATGAAACTCTCCACTAAGAGGGATCACTCCAACACCCCTGTTTGTGTCGGAATGCTGTGAGAAACAACTGAAGCTCTGATCTCTCACCTGAGCCCCTGCTCGAAGGTTCGGGCCATGAAGAATGAGTCTCGTACCATGTCCGTCGAATAGCGCGAGAGATCGGTGAACCTCGCCGCGTACTGGGCTACAGTCATGCTGCCTTGCCGTAACTGTAGTATCTCCTGGATGCGCACCGCACGAAGGGTGGCTGGGACGAACTCCGAGAGAAAGAGGCTCTCAAAGTCCGACCAGAGAAGATATGGCTCGTCATGCACCTGGAGCATCAAGCTACACCATCTGCCTGCTGCTGCGTGCAGTAGGCTCACTGCGAGGATCACCATGAGGTCTGATGGTGTCCTCACTAACCTGAAAACTCGTACAACTGCCTCCAGCCAGTCCTTGGCTCCCTGGGGGTCCATCTCCCTGTGGAACCTCGGCGGTCGCTGGCGCTGAAACTCGTGCAGTGCACTAAGGCGACGTGCATCGTCAGCGGTCGGGGCTGGTAGCATCGGTGGCTCGGTGGGTAGTGGTACCGTCAGTACCTCAGCTGTCAAAGGGCCCTATACCGAGGCCTCGTCACTCGGCGGGCTGTCGTCACATACAACTCTCGGAACCATAGCTGGCTACCATCGTGGGGCCATCCTGAAAAAAAAGGTGTGCCATGGTCAGAACAGTATACCTGGTGAGCTGACACAAAGTAATCACAAAGAAAACTTGAAACACTCACGCAATCAATGTTTTCGTGCATTAAGTCAGAAATCAGAAGTCAGGGTCCTGGTGTACGGATACGTCGGCCTCCGCACCAACACTGGACTCCCTGGACTGATAACCTCACCCAATATTCTTAACACTATTGCTTCACTTAGAAAAAGATCAGAGTCCAAAGTTCTATGGTAGAACCGAACTTCTCTGATACCAATTTTTCATGACCCGTCCTCGGGGCCCGTGCCGTGACTACCCCAAGCCCGCCTTCCATAGGCCAGGGGCTGGCGACTAGCACCAAGGCGCAATTCCCGGTAAAAAGGGAAGGCATTGCCTTTGTAAAGTAAACAAACACCATAAAGCAAGCAAGCAGTAGAAGTAAACACTAAGTAAAAACTGGGTACAACAGTAAGTGCAGAAAAGTAAGTGGGCCAGAATACAAACCCAAACTGAAAGTAAAGTACAACTGAAAAGGGAAAACAATAGCTGAAAGTAAATCCGCAACGTCAAGCCGTCCACTGGAAGTCCCACCTGAAGGGTGGGTACAGATAGCCTCCCAAGATCCTCAGGTCCAACAGTCCGCTCTGAGTACGTCCCGGCTAGTGGTCCACCTCCAGGTATCGTCCTGCTCCGCAAGCCTCAACCACGATCAGCGCTGTCCATCGTCTACAACCAACACAACGTAGTGCGGGCATAGCCCGTGCAGGGGTGAGTATAAGCGACTCAGTAGGGACCCCGAGACCCCCGAAGGTCTCCCAGAATCCACAAAGGATACTCCACAAGGGAAAGATACAATCACGAAGTACAATCTGACACTGCTTAGGTATATGCCCATACATATATCTAAGTCATTAATTACAGTTCGCTCCAGCCTCAGAGCCCAAGTACAATCCAGTCCACACAGGAAAGCAAAACAGGATTCAGCTCACATAGGTATACTTCTTCGTATGACGATAGAGATGATCAGATATAGCCACTGATTCATCTATGCCATCGGACCCACAAAGGATCGATAGGTACTAACCCCCACAATGACCCACACAGGATTGATCATGAAGTTGAAACCATAGATATTGGGAAACTCCTTCTCTATCAAGTACAGTGGGCATGCCGCTACAACCAAGCGCTTCCCTCTAACCTTGGACTGCCGTAGTACTCATCCAATCGAGTACTGTGGGCCTGCTGCTACAACCAAGCGCTTCCCACCATGGGTCTGCTGCTACAACCAAGCGCTCCCCCTCATAGCCCCTAGAGGTACTCCTTTTGTTGAGTACCACGGGTCTGCCAGTACAACCAAACACTCCTCCACCGTGGGTCTGCTGCTACAACCAAGCACTCCCCCGTGCTGCTACAACGAAGCGCTCCTCCGTCATGGGTCTGCCGCTACAACCAAGTGCTCCCCCTCATAGCCTCTAGAGGTACTCCTTCTGTTGAGTACCATGGGTCTGCCGCTACAACCAAGCGCTCCTCCGCCGTGGGTCTGCTGCTACAACCAAGCGCTTCCCACTGGGCTATCCGTAACACACTGAGTCGTTCGATCAGCAGTCGTCAAGTCTCAACCGGCTCTAGGGTTTCTGCACACAGCATGCTCGTTCCGGGAGGGTCCACTCCACAAGCCAAGAGGTCAATGCATCAACTGACATTTAGTCCAGAGTTGATGTATCCAAAAGTTCCGTCTCGTTAACAAGAACTCAACGCCACAGACGGCGCGTCAATCGGACGCCCGGTCTGAGAGTTATTGGCCTTTCATCCCAGGGGCCCGGTTGGTTTTTAAGTCAAAACCAACCCGACCATACTCCACCTACGTCCAAACCTTGGGCGGAGTAAGCCAAAAGATCCGCCTCACTTAGAGGAATCCATCAAAGTCGACGGTACGTCAATCGGACGTCCGAAGCTCAAGTTATGAGCGTTTCAGCTCCGAGGGCCCGGGTGGTTTCGTGTACGAACCAACCCAGCCGAACCCAAAGTACTCCGAAACCTTGAGTGCGATATACCAAAATGACTGTCTCGATCCAAGGATCGCATCGGCACTGACGGTGCATCAATCGGAGGTCCGTATCCCAAGATATGGGCAAAAGAACGAAAGGGGGTCTGAAAACGGTGGGTTCGGGCCCAGACCGACCCGACCCAACCCCCCTGGGTCGACCCGACCCGAGTCCGGGTTTGACCTGGCTGGGCACGACCCGGCCCGGCCGGCACGGCCCGGCCCGGCCCCGCCTGGGCGGCCCGGCCCCGCCTGGGCGGCCCGGCCCGGCCTAGGCGGCTCGGCGCTGGCCAAGCGGCCGCGCCAAAGGGAGCCGCGACCCCCGCGCGGGGGCCGCTCCGTGTCAACGGACGCCGCTTAAGCCGCGTCCCTCCCTTGGTCCCATACGGCCGCGGGACCCCAGCTCGCCGCCACAGCTTCAGCCGCGGCGGATTCTTTCCGGCGGCGCGCCGGGCGCCGCCGCCTCCTGGCGGCCGACCGGTGCCGGCCGCGGCCTCCGACCGCCGGCGCTACCTTGCCGGCGTGGCGCGCCGGCGGGGACTTCCGTGAACCACCAGACGCATTCTGGTGGTCCTATTTGCCTGCGGTCTTCGCCAGTGATCGTCCCGAGACCCGACCTTCGCTGTAAAGCCTTCAAAATGCCTGAGTAGCTTGTTTTGTTGTCGTCCGCCGTCCCGTACACCAAGAACGAAAGGGCGGTGGGTTTGGACTTATTTGTTGGTCCGTACCCACTGCGTTAGCGGTTTTTAAAAGTCTCACAACAATCATTTAATCACAAGCCGCAGGTATAAATCACAAAGGTTTAAAAGAATCAAACCTCTACCTCAACGTTGTTGTCGAACATGAGTTCATCGCGGAATTGACCGTCACAGAAGAAAAGGATCATCACGTCACAGAAGGGGAATCTCTAGCGCCGCGGTACACGGCGTCGCGTAGTCATTCTCCGAGGGTTCCTCGTTCTTCTTCGCCCTTCGTCGAAGGCCGACATTCTTCGCGTTCTTCGCGAAGAAAGATGAAGATCTTCAAGCTTTAGAGTTTTCTCCAAAGCCTTTCAATAAGCCACCCCTCAAAATACAAGTGTTGGTCTTATTTTATTCCATGCCAACAATTATAATTCAAAGATAAGAAATGAAAAATTAATTTGAATAATTAATTGTAACAATTTAACTGCCCAATTAAATGGGGCGTTTCTTAACCAGAAAAATGCACAGTTGACTTTCATTTAAGAGGGGGGTTGCGGGTGCATTACTTAGGAGGAACGAAACGGTGGGGCTCATGTGGGCCCCACCTCACAAATATCCTACCAAGAGGGTAGGATATTTTGGGTTCCACCCTATCCACTTAACTTAGCTTAAGTGGATTTAAGTGGCATTAAGTGAAATAAAATAAAATTGTCGCACCCCTTTTTATTTTATTTCATAACTTAACCCCAAAAATTAAAAACCACACCCGAGCAAATGCAACTCCAGAAAAGGAGTTTCCAAGCAAATACCGGCGCTGCGATTCCATCGGTGCCCTCAGAATTTGATTCCGAGCACCGGTTCAAAATTTAGAAAAGCCCGCTCGTTCGTTCACTGAACGTACCCGAGCCAAACTTTGGAAAATGATTCCGGGCTCACCGGGCCTCGGGATCAGGTGCCATCAGAAACTGCGTTCTTGTAAAATTTGAAAGAAAATTAAGAAAAAAATTTCCTTGAATTTTACGAGTCTTTATATCCCCGCTTATTTATAGGCGTCGCCGACCCCTGCGCGCAAAACCCCTCTTGGCGCGAAAAACTTCTCAGTCTGCGCACAATACATTTCCTGCTGGAACTATTTTTCGCACACAACTCCATGTTTTTCGCACAGCCCATGCCTTTTCCATCTTCCAACATTCTGATTCTGAAACACCCCTTGTGCAAAAAAAATCTCTCCACTATTTCGCGCACCACACTATTTTTCGCACACACTGCTGTTTTTCGTGCACACCACTGTTTTTCGTGCACGCCTCCCTTATTTTGAGCACCACTTTCTTTTTGCGCACACCTCTTCTGGCCAACAACCTATGTCTTCATTTTCTGATTTTCAGGTCCAAAAATGTGGAAAACACTGGAGAAAAGTGCCACCTTCAATATTGTTGACTGCTTGAACTATATGATCACTTTGTTGGCACACATTCTGAACTTTCATTGAGGATTGACAACAAACATAGACCATACTCCAATTCAAGCATAGAAAGAACATGGTTCCAACAATCTACCCCTTTGTATTTGTTGTCAATCAGTAAGTAAATAATTCAATAGAGCACCATCCACATGCAAACCATAAACGCAAGAATCAACTCAGCCAACACTCTAAGTCTACGTGAGAAATGCTCGGTGTAGAAAACAAGAGAGGAAGCGTGAATTGGGATCCTATGTTTTGGGATTCTCAATGATGCCCAAGAAATTATCTTAAATTTTCCTAGAAGCATTACATGTCATATGTATTCCTTCTTATCCACTGAATTCTCATTGTGAAACCAAACATGTCCTGAATTTATTCCTTCTACCCCATTGGAAATAAACCCAAAGATCGGTATTTGCTCACTGAAAATCTCAATACACCCCCTGGATAGTATCTCCCCCATAAACCTGCATCATATCCACAACGAGATTAAAAACAATTAACATAATTTGGGAGAGGAGAATTTCGTAACCTTCTTATGCACTGGGAGGTGGCTGAACACCGAGGTCCAACCGATGTTTCTCAGACACATCCGCTAACAGTGGCTTGGTCAGGATATCATCCACTTTCTCATCAGTTCCCACATGATCCATTCTAATTAGGCCTTGCTCAACATTTTCTTTGATAAACTGATACCTGATTTCAATATGTTTTGTATGAGAATGCTGAACAATATTCTTCGTAAGATCAATTTTTCTCTTTTTGTCACAGAAAATCACAATTGGTTGCTTCACCTCATCACCAATTTCTGTTAGTTGTTGCTTCATCCATAGTAGTTGAGTGAATGCCTTTGTGGTGGTGATATACTCATATTTAGCAGTACTAAGATAAGTACTTTCTTTTTTCTTACTCAACCAGCCAACACATTTATTCCCAATATAGAATGCTCCACCACTGGTGGACTTTCTGTCCACTACATCACCAGTCCAGTAAACATCAGAAAATACTGATTATTCACTATCCCTTCCGGCAGAAAAGTATAAGCCACAATTGTGAGTACCCTAAATATACCTCATGATTATTTTCATTGCTTCCATATGTTCCTCCTTTGGATTACTCTGAAAGTGGGCCGCTAGACATATTGCAAAGACAATATCTAGTTGTGTCATTGTCAGGTACAGTATGCTCCCAATTATCCTCCTATACATGGTGGGGTCTACAGATGTCCTATCCTCATGCTTTCCATGTTTGGTTCCAACTAAAATCAGAGTTGACATTGGTTTGGAGTCTTGTATATCAAACTTCTTCAGCAGCCCTCTTGCATACTTTTACTAATAAATGAAAGTGTAATCCTTCTTTTGAATCACCTGCACCCCCAAGAAATATGTGAGCTCCCCAATCATAGACATTTCAAATTCTGATTTCTTGTGATTGGCAAATTCATCCACTAATTTATTCTTACTGCCGCCAAATATAATGTCATCAACATAGACTAGAACCATGAACTGATCTTTTAGATAATTATTCACATATAAATTGTGATATACTCCTCCTCTTTTGAATTCCATCTTCTTGAGATAAGAGTCCAGTCGGGAATACCATGATCATGGTGCCTGCTTCAAACCATATAGAGCTTTCTTTAATTTGTAGTCCTTTGTTTCATCAGCACCAAGAAGAAAACCCACTGGTTGTTCAATGTAGACTTCTTATTCGAGTACACCATTCAAGAATGATGTCTTGACATCCATTTGATATAATTTATATCATCTTTGGAGTTCCATGGCAAGGAAAATCCTGATTGACTCCAGCGTAGCCACTAGATCAAAGCTTTCTTCAACATCAACACCTTCAATCTGGGAGTATCCTTTACATACCAGTCATGCCTTGTTTCTAATAACACTTCCATGCTTATCAAAATTTTTCTTGAAGATCCATTTTGTACCAATCACATTGTGACCTTCGGGTCTCTTGAATAGATCCCATTTCTGGTTCTTTTCAATCTGATCTAACTCTTCATTCATGGCTTTCACCCAAGATTCATCCTTTGCAGCTTCTTCAAATGAGTATGGCTCCACAACTGATAGAAATGAATATTGTGTGTTTTTTCTCATTCTTCTTGTTTGTGTTGGTGCACTTCTATCCCTAATTATGTTAGATGGATCAATATCAGCTCTTCGATTTCTCTTATAAGGTTCAGTCACATTCTCTCCAGCCAAGATTTCCTCTTTAGATTCTTATTCTGAGTCAACATCATGATGTGACTCCTGAGCGTTTTGTACTCCTTCCTCTATTTTTGTATTTTTATTTACTCCATGTTCACATTCATCCTCACCTTTTATCTCATTAGCATATGACTTATTTGAAGCATTTGGGGTTTTGCCTTCAATGATCATAACATCATTGCTCTCCACAATCCTCCACAAGCGTTTATTGAAACACTTGTAGGCTTTGCTGTTCATTGGATACCCAAGAAAAATTCCTTCATCAGCATTGTCACCAAACTTCCCTTGATTTCCTTCTTTATTTTGGATGAAACATTTGATTCCAAAAACATGAAAGTATTTCAACAAAGGCTTCCTTCCATGCCACAATTCATATGGTTTCTTCGTGTCTCCCATATAAAGCCTCATTTGATTCTGAATGTTCACTATAGCTTCAACAACTACTTTCCAGTAATGGTGAGAGATACAACTCTCAATCAGCATAGTCCTGGCCATATTGTTGACCTGTTGATTCCGGCGCTCAACCACTCCATTTTTCTGTGGAGTTCTCATAGTATCTACCTCATGTTGTATTCTATGTTTTTCTAGGTAATTCTCAAACTCAATGGACATGTATTCCCCTCCATTGTTAGATTGCAGGACTTTTATTGTCCGTCCAGTATCATTCTCGGTAATCTGACAATAAGTTTTCATGAAATCAAGTACTTGTCTCTTCCTGTGAATAACCATTACACAAGCCATTCTACTATAATAATCAATGAAAAGGACGAAGTACCTCTTCCCATGAGTTCTAGAAACATTTATCTGTCCACATAGGTCTGTATGGATGAGACCCAGAAGGTGTGATGCCCTTTTTTTCTTTGGTCGATATGAATTGAAGACAAGCTTCCCCCATATGCAAGCATCACAAGCCTTTTCCCATTCACATTTCAGAATGGGGATATCCATGACAATATTCAGCTTAGATATCTTTTCCATGTCTTGTTGGTTAATGTGCCCCAGACTTCGATGCCAGAGGTTGTTTTCTTTTTCAACAGACAAATAGAAAGAGTTTACTTTTCTATCAACCTGATATAAGTTTCCATCTGCTCTACTGCCTTTCATAAGAGAATTCCATGTTTTCCCCTTTATAGTGAAACCTTTTTGATTAAAAGTTACTATGAGCCCTAAGTCACAGAGTTGAATCACACTGAGAAAATTGTGGTGTAGACCGTCCACATAAAGAACTTCAGTCTTCTTCATCTCTCCATTGGCGAGAGTAGTATTCCCACTACCTTTAATCTTCAAAGCACCATCATTACCAAACCTCACTGTTCCATCAAGCTTCTTTTTAATGTTCTTCAAAAGGTCAGAATTTCCTATCATATGTGAAGAGAATCCACAATCAAGAATCCAAGTGCTGCTGCTCTTTGTAGCTTTGAAGGCTACTTCTGCAAGATTGGATTTCTTGATCTTCTTTTTTTCTTTCCAATAAATATTGTATTAATTATAATATATTTATGGACTTCTAATTATTTCTTCCACATAATCAGATTCTTCATACCCATAATCTTCTTCCAGAGGAGAAACCCTATTTGTGAGATCAACACCATTAGGAGGGTGAATATTGACCCGTCTCTAAGAGTTGTATGAATCTTTCCTATCGAATCTATGCCTGCAATACTTAGCTTTATGGACAAAGTTAGAACAATGAAAAAAGTATCTATAGAAAATATTTCTTCTATAAGATGGAGGATATGAAGTCATTATCCTTTTTTGATGTCCCAGATCTTCCCCATTCAAGTAGCTCCTTGCCTCTTCGCAATATGACATGGTATGGCCCAGATAGCCACAGAACTGACACTTCTTGAGATGAAATGTCTTCTCACTTGAATTTATCCTCATGCCTTCTTCCTTGGGAGAATAGTTGGACTGCCTATCATTTTTGAAAGTTTGAGGATAATTTTCAGTTCTTCTTTTATTTTGGATTGAGGGTTTCTTTTTCAGCACTTCAGGCAACGTTTCAACATGTCCAACTTTCATCTTGTCTTTCTTTTGGATCTATTTACTTCCAGCAGTTGATGTCTCAGCTTCATAGCCAATTCCACTCTTTCCCATACAAGTGGGTCTTTGATCACTCAAGATTTTCCAACCCCTTATGAACCACACTTGTCTCTTGCCAGTAATTCTACATCTGAGAATCTTCCAAAATGAATTTTCTTCTTACCCTCATTTTTGGTTGATTGACATTCGATTTTACTCATAAGAGTAACAACTTCTTCCTCAAGACCCTCAATAGTCTTGGACTTCTCTTAAAGTCTGGATGAAAGTTCATTTATGACCTTTTCTTGTTATTCAATTCTAATCTTTAGTTCCACAACCTCATCTGTGCTTTCAAGGATTGAATACTAAACTCTCACTAGTTCTTCTAGTCGTTCAATTTCTGCTTCAAGCTCATCAACATATTCTGATGATTCTTCCACCATTTCCTTCCACTTATTCCATATCTTACATTTATTCTCAATCTTGGAAAAGAAATCCTTAATTTGAATCTTTGGATCACTATTAGGATTAATCTGATTATCTCTACCTTTACTAATTGAGGGTTCTGACTTTTCAATTGTAGCCATCATGGAATCATGGTTTCCTATTTTAAATTCTGGTTCTTCTTCTTCACAAAATTCAATACCATCATCTTCTTCTTCACAGACAAAACTCTTCCTCTGTATTTTCTTTCCAGATTTGAAGTCTCCATTTTCGAAAAACCTTTTCCAAGGATTCTTGATGTCTTCTGCTTCGCTATCATCATCATCAAACTTTCTTTGGTACTGAGAAGCAATGTGTCCAACTCTTCCACAACGAAAACATGCCATAGGTAGATTACCTTTAAATTTACCTTTTCCCTTATTCATCTTCTTGGCAATGAGAGAAAGAATTTATTTTTCCACATCATCTTCACCACCACTATCTTCTGAAATTTTTAGTTTTTCCATGGCTTTGAATTCCATTTCCTTGCTTACACGAGTTGTGGCATCTTCGGGTTTGACTCTCATTTCATATGCCACTAGACTAATTAACATATCATCAAGAGATAGTTTAGATAGACTTCTTTATTCAAGGGCTGACACCTTTGCATTGTACATAGGAGGAAGTCTTCTCAATATTTTATTTACAATATCAATGTCTTTTATTTCCTCTCCAAGACCTCGAATTTCTCCCACTACTTCAGTAATTCGATTGAAGAATGAATCCGCATTCTCATTAGGATGCATCTTTAGATCGTCAAACCTGTTTCATAAGACTTGATGTTTTTACTCCTTCAATTTGTTGTTTCCTTCATAAATGTTTTAAATTTTATCCCACATAGACTTTTCTGAGGTGAAACTCATCACCTTTAGATAGATCTAATCTGAAAGAGTCGTAGTGATAGCATTATGAGCTTTAGAATATGTGTAAAAAACTTTTCGGTCTTTATCAGTCATAGAAAGACTTGTTGGATCAGTAACTTGTATTCCTTGCACAGTAGCAAAGAGGACATCCATTACAAGGGATCTTAAATGAGATTTCATTCTGTTCTTCCAAATATGAAAATTACTTCCATCAATTAGACTCATTCCCCTAGCATTGACTGCATTCTCCATGACGACAAAGGAAAGATCTAACACCAGCAACCTCCCTATGATACCACTTGTAGGACCCTGGGACACCCTGAGAGGGGAGGGGTGAATTAGGGTGTCAAATTTTCTTTTAAACTGATGTATCTTGTTCCCACGTTGGTAGGAACTAGTAAAACCTGTATGATGGATATGATCAGAAATCAAACATTCAAATGTAAAGGGACGACACAACACTTTTTACTTGGTTCACCACTAAGGGTTACGTCTAAAGAGCATACACCGACATGTTTTCAGTCGTACATAATTCCACTATTCTTCACTAGTTGTGGATTACAATGGTTCGGGAATAGTCACTCTTTCCCAGGCTCACTGCCTTTACAAATATTCAGGGATAGCCCACCGCATCCCTCAGATCACTCCTGTTGACCCCCCTGGATCACTTCCTTCGGTGAAGTCTCTGTCAGTTTATAGATGTGAAGGTCTCTTCAATAGATTTTCATTGAAGTATTTTCCTCTGCTTAGCACGAGACTCTGCTTGCATCGAAGTCCGTAATTGATTCTCTTGAATGCACTGAACCACTGAACTGGATGATCAGAACGTGCAAACAAGTTTTACTGATATTTTCGCGCAACACCAAGTTTTATGCGCAACCTCAAGTTTTTCACGCAACTTATCCTTTTTCGCGCAAGATAGAATTTTTCACGCAACTTGGAATTTTTTGCACAAGCCGGAATATTTCGCGCAACTCTAAATTTTTCTGCACGAGCCAAAATTTTTCGCGCAAGTCCAAATTTTTTTGCGTTGCTCTCAATTTTTCCGTGTGAGTCGGAATTTTTCACGCAAGCCTAAATTTTTCATGCAACTCCCTTTACGTGAACCTTTTATGCACATCATACCTCAGATCTTCTCTAAGTCTTCAACCATACTAAATGAGGGGGGTCACTGCTTATTTATAGGTGTCGCCGACCCCTGCACGCAAAACCCCTCTTGGCGTGAAAACTTTCTCAGTCTGTGAGCAATACATTTCACACTGGAACCTTTTTTCGTGCATAACTCCATGTTTTTACACACAGCCCATGCCTTTTCCATTTTCCGATGTTCTGATTTTGAAACACCTCTTGAGTAAAAAATCTCTCTCCACTATTTCGCGCACCACACTGTTTTTTGCGCACGCCGCTGTTTTTTGCACATATCGCTGTTTTTCATGCACGCCTCCCTTATTTCACGTACCACTTCCTTTTTGTGCACACCTCCTCTGGCCAACAACCTTTGTCTTCATTTTCTAATTTTTAGGTCCAAAAATGTGGCAATCACTGGAGAACAGCGCCACCTTCAATACTGTTGACTACTTGAACTATATGATCACTTTACTGGCACACATTATGAACTTCCACTGAGGATTGACAACAAACAAAAACCATAATCCAATTCAATAAAATAACAAACATGGTTCCAATAGAAATAAACCTACTTGGGGTGGTCAGAGTTGAGTATGTAACCTCCAATTATGGATAAAACATTTAACAAGGGTCTTAGAACACGATTATAATGACTATAAGCAGGGAACCTGGATTAAACATGTAATTCCCAATAAAATTAGCACACACACATGACAATTTATAAAATGAAAAATCTTAAGGGATGAGTTAAATACCACATAAACTTGGCTTGTATGAATCTCCTTATCTAGTATCGTCCTTTAATTTTCCCTAGATTGGTAGAGATCTAAATAATGGATCAATTCCCTAAAAATAGGGCATATGAAACAGCATCTAAATAGCATCATCAAGGGGAAGAATAATGATGAATGACTAAAAAGGAATTGGAATCTTACCAAAAGGAATCTCATGAGATGAATGGTGCTTCAATCGGACTCCAAATGGACAAATGGTGTCAAAAAGTAAAAAATAGGGGTTTGAGATATCAAAAGAGAGAAAACCCCACTACTGTCTGCTAGAGAAGAAAAAGGGGGGAATGGGTAAGTTAAATTAGTTCATTAAGGTAAATATAGTCATTTCAACCAAATTTTTTGGTCACAATTTTTGGCCACATGGTTTTCCAAACTGTGTTCCAACCTTGAACCATCTTGTGAAAGGGGGCACTTTGCATGTTTAGGCCACATGATTAGAGAAATCATGTGCCAGTGATTCCAAACACTTCTGCTAAAATGTCTGTAGTTTTTAATGGGCATGCAGCCCCTGGTGCTTGGTTAGGAAAAATCATGCACCCTTATTAACCCCACTATCCAATCCCACATGATTAGGAGAGACCATGTGGGTTGGGTCGCACCCTTTCTACTAAATGTGTGGCCTAGTGTTTTTATCAATCGGTCGGGATTCCAAGTTCCGAACAAGACCCAGACACCCCCAAAACCTTCATGAGCTCATTATATATCCATATTAGGTTCAAAATAAAGAATTAGATCAAATTTAAAAGGGTCCATACCTGAAATAAAACTAGGATCTTACATGATAATATTATATAGTGTTAAAAATAGGCATTTACACACAGATAAAACACTTGAAAGAAGAGTTACAAAACACTGATAAAGAGAACTTGTTTTTGAAAATTAAGTTCGAAGGCAACTAAAAATATCAGATACATTTTTTATCCATAATTACTTGATGGATTGATCTAATATAGAATTGATAATATATGTGTTTTACCCTGAATAATGTAAAGTTAAAAATGGGAAACATGTAAAGCATACACATGTAAATGTAGACACATGAAAATAAAAACACATAAAACATTTCAACATAGAAAAATTATATTCTTGTTGTAAATGCAGTTTATGATGCATATTTAATAGTAATATGTTGAAATATGTAATAAAAATATATGATTTATATTTCAATGTTTAACTGACAACCAGTTGAAAATACAGTGTAAGATGCATATTTCAATATATTACTATTTAATAGTAATCTTTTAAAATATCTAATAGAAATTGAAAAAAATATAATTTTAACTACATATTATAATTTTTGAAGTGTATATAAAATATATATGGAAAGAATAATATATGAAACCAAAACATTTATATGGATAATATTTTATTAAGTGATAGATTCTAGGAGAAATGGTGGAATGTTGAACCTACCATGAGGTGTTGTAATGGAAGTTGTGCATAGTACATTGTGACAATTCCATTTTTCAAGGACCACTACTTTATAGATTTCTTCATTTTTGATCTGGAGAGTTATCATAACACAATCTAGGTTTTACAAAAGGATCTAAAGGTGTGGGATATGAATAAAATTACCATGGATTTCATAGTTTTGGTTTCCTACAAAGATCAAACTGGAGCATGAAAATGAATTCATTTGTCATTTTTGGAACTACTGATTCCGCATCAGTAAAATAAAATAAATAATGGTACAAAATCAATAGTATACACAAACCCGAAACACTGATTACCTGTATATATCAATTATTTAAAGGGCTCTAGGTCAAGGGATTTTTTTGGGAAATGAGGATTACCTAAATAATTCACAATCAAATCCTCTGAAGCTTCAAAAATCTTTGACCAGTGGCTTCTACCATAGGATACTGAGAGGATCATCATGTATTGAAACTCTTCATTTACCTATCAAATAAATTAATCTATTCATCTTTCCAATAATCAAATTTAAGAATTTAATACTATGAATTCTTCTAAAATTGTGGATTTCAAGCATCTACACAAATTTTAGTGAGGATAGAAATAAATGATTGATTGCAATATGTTGTGAGGAAATTATTGTTGTTGGATTATGAAAAAATAAATATTTAATGGAAGCATTAGAATTGATAATCCCTTGTCACAGTGTAGGGAAACATTGAATAATGAAATACATTAAATAATCATAACACATATAATTGGTAAAATGCATGATGATGTGTATCATCAATTAATATGAATACACCATTCATAATGATTAAACTGAACTCATAACGCATAATACAACATAAATCTATAAGATAATTCTTATTCAAAATTAACAATAAAGACAATATAGATGCATACTATTTTTTTAATTTTGTTGAAATGTATTCAAATCCCAGGTTTTATTATGAAAGAAACAAACTAGAGTGCAAAAGAATATTGTATCATTTAAACTGCATAGTAGTACAGTGTGGAAGCCTTTTATAGAAACTGAATTTTTATATAAAGTGTAATATATCCTAGATTAAATGTATTTAAACTCTGAAATAATTTCATTTAGATAATTTATTAATCTATATCACTCAACAAGGTAATGGAACATTGAAGTGGCTATTCAAGTATATAAAATGAGATTACAAATACAAAGCATAAGAAATTCAAAAAAAATCTGGCTACTCTATTTAAGTTACTAAAACAATAATGTTGTGAAAATATATACTAATACTACTATTAAAAATAAAATTATTAGTAAATAAAATATTTATAAAATCTAGACATACTAAATTTAAAACAATGGAAGAAAATATAGAAATATGTTATAAATAATATCATAAACATCATATTTGGAAATATAATATACGATACATGCATATAAAATGGAATGAGAATGAATGATTGAACATTAAATCATATAAATCATGTTTTATTCAATTTTTATGGAAATATAACATATAGGATAAATATCTCATAAAAAATAGTAAAAATTGAATAATACACATAAAAATGGAAAAAAGGTTAAATGTGAGATCAGCTTTCCAAGCCATGCATATTTGGTATAAAAATATTAAAAATATAAAAATAAATTCCTCTAAAAAAATGAAAGACTCTATATTTATATGCTTTAGATATGTTGGAAATGAATATATTGATTTCATCCTAGAAGTGAGTAATCAATCCAAGGAAATCTAATGGTGAGGCATGCTAACAACCTTAATTTTAATGTGATGCAAAGGTGAAAAGGTTGTAAGAATGCGAATCCTCCAAGAGAACTACATAATTCCATGTTGTTAATTGGGTCTGAGAAGATAGATTCATTAATACATAAGGTAAATACAATTTATAACTTAAAATACTTGTATAATTTAATAGTTAGGTGTGAATAAAATAAAATGTGGGACATTTTTTATTAAGTTGAAATTTGAGTTTCATATAATAATTTTTTTTATTTTTTATAAATAAAACACTTGTATGATGAAAAATAAGAATTATGGTTAGGCGATATACCAAATTATCTAATAAAATAAGGATAAAATAATTACACATGAAGTGGAATAAATATTAAACAAACACAAAATTATATAAAAATAAAATAGTTTTGTATAATTTATCAAAGTTTTATAAATTAAATTCACTGTGAAAGTATGTAAGGAGTTTTTTTACCATAATAGGCTCATAACTATCCATTAAAGAGACCACTAAATCAAATCTTGGATAGAAATAACCTGAAACCTTCATATCTTTTGAAAAAACTATATATTAATGTTGACAATTAATTTGTCAAAAAGATTCTAATGAAAATAAATAGTTAAAATGTATTTTTATTACACTTTAAAGAAGATAAAAGGAATAATAATTATCAATTTTAGGTGATTTATCATCATTAAATACTTGAAATAAATACCGTACAACACATATAGGGATGAATCAATTAACATAGAAGAAAAATAAAAGTAGGGACACAAAATTAAGGTTAAAAAAGAGGAAGAACCATAGAACTTAGAAACTAAATTAAATAAGGTTGAAAAAAGTAGGGTTTCAAAAATGGAATAAAACTAGGACTAAAACCTATGATAAAATTCTGAAGAATCATGGATTGAAGAACCAAAATAAAATCATGTATGTAGCAATTTTGAGAGAACCTATCGTGAACGATGATCCATTAATTTATATAGATGGTGAAAGTTGAACATATTGAGATCCACTTTGATTGGAGGTGTACGATAAGGGAATAGAGGGGAGAAACACTGAGAAAAGATTTGGGGAGGTGGTCAGAGGTGGGTGTGAAGTTGGAGGTATAGGCGAAGGCATGGATGGAGAGGAGAGTTAGGGAGTGAGGTAGTGTTGGTAGGTGTCGGGGAGTGAGTCAAGGAGGGAGGCGGTGTCAAGGGGGGAGTTGGGGGTGGAGGGAGTCATGGAGAGAAAGGTAAATTGAGGGGGAGGAACAAAAGATTTGGAGAGATAGATAGGGAAGAGAATCAAAAATTTAGAGTAGGAAAACATAAGCTGAGAGTGATCCACATATACTATAAGAATTCAACCTTTTAATTATATAGTAAATTTAAAAATATACCCAAAAATAACATCTCATGCCTCCAAATCCAACACACAACAAAATGAACTCACAATTCCACACACCCAGTCATGGACAACCCAGCCTAGGAAAATACCATGCCATGCCTGAATGGAGAGGCAACATGGGACAAGAACCGACCGACCTAGAGGGCTAACCCAAAACTAGGAGAACCATCCAAAAATCACAACAAAGCCCATGTGTCCAAGAAGATCGTAAGACCATTACAAAATTTTCCATTGTATTACTTCTAACCAACACTTTGAGAATCTCATAATCACAATAAACATCACCATACTTGCCGCTCTTTCCAATACCAAATCCACAATCCATGCTCATAATTATGACTTATCATTGAGGTCTTAAAGTTTGTCACTACTCACGCACACACTTCTATAGAATTGAACTTATTCAACCATTACCACATATCATTATTTTTCAGCACTGCCTTTTATCATCACTAAACATAAACCACTAATAAAAGGGTAATGATATACTTTCATTTTTGGAAAACCCATTGTAATGGTTGAACTTGTTTTTATTTTTTCATTAATAAATTTGTAGGACCGGCCTTTTCTGGATCCCTAATTTTTTATGTATTATTAATATATATGTATAATTATCATATTTATATTTAAAAATCAATGTTTATTTATAAAATTTAACTACAAATTCATGTATATAATTAATATAAATATGAAATATTAAAATATATTTTAATAATTCAAAAAATTATATAAATAAAAATGATGTATTGTTAATATATGATATTTTAACTTATATATTTATATTAATGTCTATGTGTATATATGTGTATGCACTCTGTTGTGTCTGTGTGTTTTATGTATATGCATATAAAGATGTTGTACATGCACAGATGCATGTATGTGTATGTATATATGTGTAGATGTACATGGAATGCACACACACACACACACACACACACACATATAACATGTTTTCTTGAGTATGTATGAAATGTACTTTTTTCACATTTGATATATATATATATTTTCATTTTTGATATATTGTTTTGGGAATCTATTCATTTTTATGCATATTTATATTTTACTAAGTATTATTTTTAATATTTTTTTAATTTATATTATTAATATTATTAAATTTTATTTAATAAGTTGTAATATTTTTAAATTTTTTGAAATTTATATAATAAAGTTATTTTAATTCATTTTTTTAATATTTCCTTCATTTATGAACGTGTTTATGATTCATGTAGTTAATCTTATATGAATTCATTTTTTAAAATACTTTTTTCTATTAAATTATATGTATTATTTTTTAATATTTCTTTTATTTAATATTATTTATTCATTTTTTATATTTATTGATTCTTATATTTTTTGGAATTTAATCATTTTGTAATATTTACTTATACATATATTTATTTAATATACATAAAATATTTTTAACATGTTCTTAGTTTATATGAATAATATTTATTCATTATTTTATTAAGTTTTAACATCTAAAATATGTTTGAAATTTATATAATAAATCTATTTAAATTAATTTTTTAAAAAATTTGTAATTTAAAAACTTAATTATAAAATTATAAATATATATAATGTTTTAAAAAAAGTGTTTATAAAATTATACATAAATATATATATTTAAATAATTATAAAGTTTTAATAAATATATTTAAATAATATATATATTTATTATACCAACAGGTCCAGGAGCTGGGTGAACCCACTCTTACCAAATTTTATTAAAAAAAGATAAAGGAAGGAAAAATAGGAAGAAGAGAAGATGGTTGTGGTCAAACAAAGAGAAAAACCCTCATCTATAAAAAAAATAAGAGTAATAAAAACATAAATTCCCATGATCATGATCAAAGTCATCATCAGCAACAATAGTTTCCCACTCTAACTATGAGTTTCTTTGATTAAAGATCACATAATAATTTTCCCTGATCTTTTCCTGCTCTGAATTGATTTGTCTTTTAGACCCCATTGAAGAAGACTTGGATGACACACTTTGGCCACACCCTCATTCTCCAACCCAATCATCTTGATTACGTCCTCTTCCATGTCCTTTTGGATGCCTACCCAGTCTCCAACATTTTTGATGCCATATTACTTCAGATTATTCACTCGCCTGAATGGCCCAAAGGCCTTATTTTTATTTTATTATAGATAACACCCCTTTTAAGGGTTGAAGGGGAACCCTACATGACTCATAGGCCCAAGACACAAGGCCCAACATGACCTGAAGTCCCAGAGGCAAACTATGCCCAATACAAGACCCGTATGCCCAACCCACTAGAACTGCCCCTCCCCAGCTTCTGCATCATTGATCGCCTAACTCCCCACCTTGCATTGATGATCAAATAGCATTTACCCATACAAAGATGCACAATGCCTAGTCCTGATGGCGGTTTACATACCCTCTCATTCTTTGAATCAGATTAGCTCTACTTCTGGTGACAGTAAATGGTTCACCACTGGTGCCCAGCCCTACAACAGAGTTAGTATAAGCCTTGTGTGGCTCAGAGGAGTTGATTACCTGCAAAGGATGATCTTGTAAAGGAAGGCCAGGGTGTGTGACCTGCACATTGATTAGATCCTTTTCCTATAATCCTTCATCCATTCCCAATGCCTACAACTCATCTAGATTGGAAGGCTCTCCTGCTGATAAGTCAATAGATTGCATACAAGGAGGAGGATCTGACTGCACTTGATGCTCTGTGTCCATAATAATAGGAGGGGTCTTTACATGAACAAAAAGTTATTTGGACTTCTTATAGAAAATCATTAGAAAACCATCTTCATCCACTTACTTGGATGAAGATGATTTCCTACCTTCCTTCGATGAACTACCATGTATTGCTTTGTTAGTACGAGAATGACTAGTATTTCCTATTGTTGAATTCATGTCCGGACTGGAGGAGACCACTATCATCCTCAAATTTTCATTTCTAAAGTAATTTAGGACATAATCATATAGAAGTTCTATGTACATATCTTTTTGAATGAAGGTTTCAAATTCCGTGTCATTATTTTACTGCTCCTCTGCAGTAATGTCTTCCCAAGTTCTCTTGGAGAGCGTCGAGGAGGAAACATGGTCATCATCCATAACCTGCACACATACATCTAGAAAATTAATTATATCCATGTTAGGGGATTATTTCTTATCAGAGGACTATCCCATATCTAACACCCTCTACTAAGGTGATACCAAGCTGGATGGCCAATTAATAACTCCTTTGTCTGAGCCATCCATTGGTGAAGAATGCACCTTCACCTCCTCCCTTCCATTAAAATTTTGTTGCAACTTATTATGCCTCTCATTCATAGTATGACTATGTTTCCTAGAATTTTTATTGCATATTTGTTCCTCATGTCTATGAGTTGAACAATAGGTGAAAATAAGAGATCTCTTTCAAGTTGAGGACTCATCCATACAAAAACATGGAATCTTCTCATATTCAATTTTCAGTGTAACTCATTATTTTCTATAGAAAGGAAGACTGTGTCAACCAGAGTAGATCATGGGTCTACCTCTACAAAAAATGGACATAGTGCCAAAAATATATCTATTTCTATCTCTTTGTCCAGCTTAATGGGAGCTCCAATAGCTAACACAATATCATAAAGGATATTTGGATGCCACTAGATCCAATTTAGAACAAACACGTTAACCCACACCTTCACAATAGAGTTACTAACCTCTGTGGGATTGATGCTTTGATCCCACTCACAAATGTGCATGAAACATGGCTTAAGGGAGACTAACCCAAGTCCCCACACCTTTATTTTGAGATCCTATGATGTAAATAGGATATGAAAAAACCTATACCCAGAGACATGCACATCCAATTGTTGAAGCCCCAAACCTCTATCAGCCTAGCTACCAGATCACTCATAATCCACAGCTTGGTGCCTTTTGGTAAAATAACATGACCAATAATAGAACTCCAACCAAGTTACAACCAGTCCAAAATTACATCAGGATCAACCTTGACATGCACAAATTTATCTTTGCGATGAATCGTACCAGAATCATCATCTTTATAGTGATATAAACCATTGTTGTGACCATCTGGATGCAAATTGGATGGATGCTCACCATAATAATTTGGGCACGAAATAGCTAGATCAACTTCACCACAAACTGATTTATGACATCCCGAACCAATAACAATGTGCCTATGAGATGCGAAGTGCCCAAAATCCATGAAGTGTTCTACCATCATTGCTCCAAGAAGAATCCTACAATGTCAAAACCCTAATCCCCATCGCATCATAGGGAGATAATCTCCCAAGCAACATTCTCTCTCTCAATATATTTATTATATTTATATTTATATATAAATAAATAAATAAATAAATAAATATAATTATATTAATATTTAAATATAAATATTTATTTGTAATTATAATTATAAATAAATATATTTATAGTTATTTGTATATAATTATAAATATATTTATATAAATATATATAATTATATAAATACATATAATTATATAATTATATTTATAATTTTATGAAAATATTTATAGATATATTTATTTATAATTATAATTATAATTATATAAATATATATATTTAAATATTTATAAAATTATAATAAATATATTTAAATAATAAATATATTTATTATATTTATAATTTTATATAATTATATATTAATGAAAATATATATAATTCTGTAAAAATATATATTTATATATTTATGCAGTTGGGGTGTGCCTTAGTGGTAGAGGTGCCCCGTGATTCTATATGAGACCCGGGTTCAAATCTGGGTGGGAGTGAATTTTTGTTTGCAGGCGGTGATGAAAGTATGATGCAGATAGACAATGACGTAGGAATTACACTGCACTAGGCCTTCAGGCAAGATTGTAAGCCCTCAGGCCATGTAATGGGATGCATGCCCACTGGGCCTTTAGGCCATGTATTGAATAAATAAGACTTGATGGGGTGGTTATCTATTGAGGGGGCTATGAACTAGCTTCCTAGCATGTATGTGTGGTGTTTGTGTGTTTAAATTAATTTTACCCTCAAGCATCTAATATATATATATTTATAATTATATACATATATATAATTATATAAATATATATAATTATATAAATATGTTTATAATTATATACTAATATTTATACATATATTCGTTTATTATTTTTATTATAAATAAATATATTTATATATATATAAAATTATAAAATTATAATAAAAACATTTATTATATTTATAATTTTTTTAATGATGGTAAGGATAGAGCCAAAATACCCTTCCACTTTATTAAAAGAAAAATAGGAAAAAAGAGGAGTACAAATAGGATCGAGCAGACAAAGAATTCCAAAAATGAGAAAAGAGAAATATCAGAGATCACAAATGTTTTTTCCTATAACCCATGTTCTTAGGGAATCTACCTATACCGCATGGGTAATAGGCTCACCTCCATTTTTTGGGATTTTGAAGATGATCATTATCATTATCCAAAGACTAGTCCATAGTGACTTTAAGGATGGAACAAGTCTTCATATTCTATGAGATGTCTCGATGATTTAGCTTTAGGGTTTATCTGAAACCTTCCTCTATATTGATAGACAAACATTTACCACCATAATATAGTCCTTGAAGCCTAAAAATTATGGTTCCATTTTTGGTAAAAAAGAACACAACCTGTATGTCAAAACAGTTATCAATATCTTCCTAGAGATCATTGGGAAACCTTTCACATTCCTAATCCTCCAAAGGAATTTTGATTTTGACATTTTGTTCTCTTGGATCATCACATTCCTTGTTTGAAGAGTTACCAAATGATTCATAAGCATTTTTCAATAAATCAGAAAACTAAGGAGGGTATGACCATTATTCTCATTCGACATCTTCAACTCTACCCTTTTATGGAGTAGGGAATTCAGTTTGGAGAGGAGGGGTAGTGCTCAATGCCTGATTATCAGAGTGATTTGTTACATCCACTTGAGAGTAGCATAGGAAGGATGAAAATGATCCAGGCTTAGATCGAATCCCATTCGAGGTATATTTTTATGGTTGTTCAACTAGAAACCCTCATCATCAACTGAGATGTTTTATCCCTTTTTTGCTGAAACTTGTTGTCTACCAGGTTTGAGGCACCTCCTACTAACATTTGTTGGCCTATACAAGAGCCAAGATGAACAAAACTGGAAGGCCCAATTTTCTTAGCTTTATTGGAAAAAGAAGTATCCAACTTATTTTTCCTTTTTTCCTTTGTTCGTGGCACGAGAGCGCTCCTGCCATAATTCTTTTTATACTTATTTTTACACAACAGTCTCTTAATCAGATTAACTATCATGAATATTTTCATTGTTAAGGATAATATCAATGTTTCTTCATGGATCATCTCTAGGACAATTATCATTGAGTGCCTTCAGCTTATCAACATCAATTTCATCTGCTATATCTACCCATGATTTGTTTTAGTAAGAATTCTGCCCCTCACTATCATCAACATCAATTTGGGTAACAAGCACATCTTTTATCCTTGTATTTTTAGCCACATTTAGAGCCTCCATGATCTTCTGAGTAGCCAGTTTAGTATTGAAAATATCAACTAAACATGAAGAGCCCCTGCCACCTCAGCAAAGAGGGATCGTGCTTTGGGAACTGTCAACTGATAGGGTGCACCCTCACCATTCTCGCTAGCTTGTAAGATAACTGGTTTCTTGAAATTGCAGTGTTCCATTAGATGACCCATCTTTTGACAATTCTTGTATAATTACAATTATATATATAAATATATTTATAATTATATAAAAATATTTATAAAAATATTTATAAAAATATTTATTTATAATTATAAATATAAATAAATAAATACATGTTTAAATAATTATAAAATTATAATAAATATATCTAAATAATAAATAGATTTAATAGATTTATAATTATATATTTTTATATATTTTTAAATAATTATATATAATTATAATATAATTATATAATTATATATAATTATATAAATATATAAATATATATAAATATATAAATATATATAATTATTTAAATATTTTTATAATTATAAACAAATATTTATAAACATATTTATTTATAATTATAATTATAAATAAATAAATGTCTATTCAAATAATTATAAAATTAAAATAAATAAAATTATTAATAAATATATTTATTATATTTATAATTATATATATAAATATATATATATTAATAAATATATATATAATTATATAAACATATATAATTATATATATATATATATATATATTAGGTGTTTGAAGGTATAATTATATCAAGCACACACACACCTCACACACAAGATAGAAAGACAGGTCATAGCTCTCCCAAGAGGATGACCCACCCATCTAGCCTTATTTATTTTGTATGGATAGCCCGAAGACCTAGTGGGCATGAAGCCCATTACATGACCCAAAGACCAATTTACTAGTCCAAAGGCCCACTGCAACGTTATGCCTACATAATTCTACTTGCATCATGAGGCTTGCGTCATGATTTCATCACCACCTACATCATAAATCCCCCATGGGGCCTGCTGGGATTCGAACCCTGGTCTTTTGGATGCAGGATTACAGGGTTTACCACCCATGCGCCACCCAAACTACTAAATATATATTAATAATTATATACAAATATTTATAAATATATTTATTTTTAATTATAATTATAAATTAATACATATATATATTTAAATAATTATAAAATTATAATAAATTTATTAAATAATAAATATATTTATTATAATTATATTATATTTGGTGCTTGGGAGTATAATTACATCAAAGACACACACACCGCACACACACAAGTCTGAAAGGCAGGTCATAGCCCCCAAGGGATAACCCACCCAACCATCCTCTTTATTACATTATATATATAGACACACACACACACACACATAGGCTCAAAGACCCAGTGGGTATGAAACCCATTACATGGCCAGTAGGCCTGAAATTTTGGCCAAAGGCCCATTATGTGAATTGTACTACTACAATACCCACTGCTACTACAGTACCCACCGCTGGTATAGTTCCCTCCATTACTATAATGTTCGTTGCTGATACAGTGCCTCTCACTATTATAGTACTACTAATGTACTACTACAGTGTCTACGCTCCATGGGATTTGAAACCCCAACCTTTGATGTAGAATTACGGGGTGCTTACCACTAACCCAAACCCTAACTACGAATGTGTTATTTGGGTAATGATGTATAGGTGGGCGCCACACCACACTTTTCCTTGGCCCAATGCACCACCTGCGCGCCACATGCCCCTAGCTAATTTCGAGTGTGCCAGGACTCAAACCTGATCCAGTTCTATTGTCAGGGAGTGACTGCCTTACACAGTACCACTAAGCCAACCCCGATCAACATTTTATTATACTTATAATTATATATATTTATATATTAATAAATATCTATAATTATATAAATATATATAAATATATATTATTATATATAAATAAATATAAATATATAAATATATTTATGATTACATACAAATATTTATAAATATTTTTATTTATAGTTATATATATAAATAAATAAATAAATATAAATAAATATAAAATTATAATTAATATATTTAAATTATAAATATATTTATTATATTAATAACTATATATATTTATATATTAATATATATATATATTATTATATTATTATATATTAATATATATTAATATATTTATATAAATATATTTATAAAAATATTCAAATATTTATAAATATATTTATTTATAATCATAAATATAAATATATGTTTAAATAATTATAAAATTATAATAAATATATTTAAGTGATAAATATATTTGTTATATATAAATAAATATATAAATATATATAATTATATATAACTATATTATATTAGAAATTTTAGGGGTACAATTTCATGAAAACATACACACACACACACCTCACACCCAGCAGGACGAATGAGCAGTCATAGCCCCCATGAGATAACCCACCCAATCAAGCCTTTATTATACAATTTGTGTAGACCCCTTGAAAAATTGATCCTTTGAAGACCAATTCATAATGATCCACAGGCCCAGATCATTTATGGCCCTTTGACCCAACCTTAATGCATCCCCACCCTTGCTCACACCTGTCATGCCTACAATCTCTCATGCTCTCTACCATGAAAATGACCATAACGTGCCCACAAAGCTCAATCACTATGCCTAGTGTATCTCGCCTCTTAAATGTTTCTAACACCATTGCAGTTCCTACCCATCTCCATGCCACGTCCCATGTGCAAGAAGTTCATAGCTTCTGCATAGATCAGTTTTTTGTCACCTGTAAACCAATGCTCCATCGAGCCACCTTGTACCATTCACACTAGACTGAGTTACTTTTTTATGTCCATGTGAGCCTACCAGTGTAATTTTTCATGTAAAGTCACTTAGTACATGACTATCTTAGACTTCCATGGCCCCATCCTTCCCTACACACATTTTCACTTATTTGCATGCATGAGTTACTCCTTTGATCAATTATTTTCAGGATTGTGAATTTTTGTTAGTGTATTTTTTTAAAAATTAAATACTATTTATTTTTTGTAATTTTTTTAATTTATGTAAAAGATGGAATGTTTTCACTGGGATACCTTCTTGTTTTTAGTTTGGGTCGTGTTTTTTCCTACTCTTAGCATGATTTTTTTGTTAAAATGGAATGTGTAGTGAACTTATTATGCTTGATCTACCTCACCAATTCTCTATCTAATCCTAATTACCTTGATCCATTTTTGTTTCACCCTCTCCCTCACCTCCAAGTTCATTTCACTCACTCATAATTATTTCCCACCCTAATTTCATAGAGCTCTTAGCTATGCATCAAAAAAACTATTCCCACTCATAATGTAAGGTGGTGACTGAAGACGATAAGTAGACACAATTTTTATTGTTCACAAATGGCAATTGACTCTAATTTCCAAGTATCCCTCCTGATCCCATGTATTAAAATCAAAAAAAACTTCCCAATTTCCTTCCATTACCATACATAAGAACTTTAATCATTTTAATATCTCCTCATTTGTTTATAATTTTTATAGGAATTATGAAAATAGTTTAATTTAGTTTGTATCACTTGTTCTAAATTTTTTATATTTATAGCGCTTGATAAAAATTATTTCACAATAATTTTGATACTTATACACATACTCTTTATTTATATACATTATTTTTTGTTTTATGTTTGTTCATAATGATTTTATCTTATTATATAATTAATAATTTTTTATATTTTTTTAAATATTGCTTAATATTTTTTTAAATTATTATATATATATATATTATGGATATATATTTTTTATATATTTTACACTTGTTATTTGGCATGAACACATGGGTTATGCAGATGGATAATGGATGTAGAATAAACTATCATGTATAAAATAACTTGAATTTATCTATATTTATAAATTTCTACATGTTTATGGACAAAGGGTGGTTTTAGAAATCAAATTCCATATCTTGAACTTGGTTTTTAAAAGTTGTTCTTAAAAATTGGATTGTCCAAATGGTATTTTCATACTTTGGAAGGCCTTTTATAATAAAATTCCCTAATTGTCTTATTTTACTTTCATGCCATGATTTATAAAATGTGATTTAATTGTTTAAATATTTTTTATAATAATAGTGATGGTTTTTATGCCTCTTGGGTTGTTTAAAATGTTTACTTTGATTTAATAAATATACTATTTTAAATTGGCATGTGTCATTTAATTAATTGAATTTATTTTCATGGGTTGTTGAATAACCCTTTTAATAAAATGTGAACTATCTAAAATGAGAATGGAACATTGGAATCACAACTCGAGACTTTTGGTTCATTAAATTTAAATTCAATAGTTTCTTCATTCATTGGGTTCTCAAGACCAAGTGATTGGGTGTTATGAACGTTTTCATCATCAAACCAAATATGAACTTCATCACCTAATCATCCTGTAACTGAATCACCACCTAGAACTCCATTTAACAAGTCAAGAAATGAATAAAAACAAATCCTTACATTTATCTTTGATTTATCATGATATTTTCATTCTATTTAATTATATGATATATAATACCATGTGATATCTATGTGTTTTACAATAGAAAAAAATTTAATTAGATTTTTTATAACTTTATAGATATCAAACATTCCTTTCCTTCAATGATTTAAAACACTACAAAACAACATAAAAACCCATCATTAAGATCTTATTATCTTAGAACAATGAATTCATGTAGCTTATATTATTATTTAAGAATGACCATTTATGGGTTCCAAGATCCAAAATTTATATGTGTTTATTTATTTTGTTAAATATTTATATTACTAAATCAACTAGGATGGATATGAATTGAAAATACATGGATTCCAACAGAATAACAAAAGAGTATAGGGATTGGGTGAAAGATTTCATCATGTTTTCAAAAGATCATGCATATAAACCTTCTCAAATCCTTTGCCCATGATTACACTATTATTATTCAAGACTAATTAGTCCATATGAGTTAGAAGAACACTTGATTTGTCCCGAAATAGATTGATGTTATAAATGTTGGGTTAAAAATGGGAAAAAACAAAATGTATCTAGTGACTGGGATAATACTGAATTTTATAGATCATATGATATGAATACATGCGTGGAAAATGACCAATAATGTGTTGAGGATGTTATTATAGGTGTAAACTATGACAAAGATATTGTCAAGGAAATGATAATGAAAGATAAAGATGAACTTCATGATTGTCGAATTTTTTTTTGAGAAGTTATGTAATTGTGAAAAGATGTCATTTTATGCTGGTTTTACTAAATTTATACCATTATCATCCATACTGAAGTTTTTTTAATTTAAAATCTTGCAATGGATAGAGTGACACCAGTTTTATTGAACTACTTTCTCTCTTGAATGATATGCTCCCAAATGATAAAAAATCTTTCTTTCCAAACATATAATATTGAATGAATTTTAAATTCAATGGATATGATCTCTAAAATAATACATTAAATGAATCTACACTATTTTTCAAGGACCAAAAATCACTTAAAAATTCCTAAATTGTGGTTCTTCTTGATATAAAAAATATGAAATGGTGCTATGAAAATTTTATGGAACTTTCTAATCATTAAAAAGATTTGTTTCCTATATAGAGGTGAGGATACTACAAGATAATTGAAGTTGGACATATATACAAGAAAGAAATATGGGAAAATTCATCACCCAACAAACTATTCTTAGTGGAAGATAATTGATCACAAGTATCCTGAATTTGGGAATAATTTGAGAAACCTTTATCTTAAGATATCTATAGATAGAGTGGATCCTTTTGGTTTTCAAAACAGAACTCATTGTATATAGACGGTTATATTGGTAAATTATAAATTTCTACTATGGTAATAAATGAAATAAAAATATATCATGCTATCTCTATTTATATAAGGACCAGAACAACAGGGTAATGATATTGATTTTTAGTTGTCTCCATTGATCAAAGATTTGAAATTATTGTGGGATTATGGTGTTACATATTATAATTATTAGAGATATAAATATTTAAAATTGAGATCCATATTGTATGGGATGATAAATTAATTTCCTACTTATGAAAATTTATCAGGATATAACATTAAAGGAACTCAAGGGTTCCCCATTTGTGAACAAGATACACAATCAATAAAGTCAAAAAATTTATCAAAGACTGGGATTCTAGGACATCACAAATTTCTAATCCAGTGATATAAGTACCAATATTGGATGACATCATTCGATAGAAGTTCAGAAGAATGTACAAGACCATATCCACTAATATGTGATCAAATTTTTGAGAAAATAAAATATGTGGACACTTCCATTGGTAATAATTTTTTTAAATAACCTTACTAAAACGATTAGAAAAAGAGATCAGTTTTTTTAAATTACCATATTGGAATTGTTTGTATGTCAGACATTTTCTTGATGTTATGAATAATGAAAAAACTATATGTGATAGTTTCATTGAACCATTAATAAATACACCTAGAAAAATAAAGGATAAAATTAAGGCTAGGTTGGACATGATTTACATGAGAATATAGGAAGAGTTGGAACCAATGAAGAGTGAAAAACATACTTTTCTTCCTCCATATGCATAAAATCTTTCTAGGAAATAGAGATATAAATTTTAAAACTTCTTGAATTATGTAAAGGTTCTAGAGGTATATTCATCAAATATCAAGAATATTGTGTCAATGAATGATTTAAAGTTAAAGGGTCTGAAATCACATGGATTTCATGTTTTGATGCAAGATCTAATTCATGTAGCTTTATGTTCCATTTTTTCCAAGATTTTCCAATATACATTAACCAAGATCCATTTATTTTTCAAAGCTATATGCATTAAATTTATAATAGTCCTAGTGAAATTGTCAACCATGGAAAAAAAATTGTTGTCATATTATATGAATTGTTGATGTTCTTCCCACCGATATTATTTGATACGATGGTTCACTTGATGGTTGTAAATACCCATAAATTTCAAGGAATTTTTTTTCTCTTAAATTCTTTCGGATTTTACGAGTACGCAGTTTCTGACGACACCTGATTCTGAAGCCCGGTGTACCCAGAATCAATTTCCGAAGTTTAGCTCAGGTACGTACAGTGAACGAACGAGTGGGTTTTTCTATCTTTTGAATCGGTGCTTGAATTTGAAATCCAAGGGCACTTATGGAACCGCAACGCCGATAATTGCTTAAGAGGACTTTTACTGTAGATGTGTTTGCACGAGAGAAGGAGTTTAATTTTGTGGTTTAAATAAGAATTGAATAAGAATTGTAGAACAATTTTTATTCAATATTCTAAGTGATTATATCATAGGTGTGGGAGTTGGGGTGGAACCCACTAGTTACTAACTACCCTTGAGAGGATAAATGTGAGGTGGGGCCCAGAAGAGCCCCAACTCTTCACATTTCCTAACTCCCTAACTCCCCCCTTTATTTGAGTAACTCCCCTCTCTCCCTCTTTAATAATGCCAACTCACATTAATTTAATTAATTGAACATATTCAATTAATTGGATTATGTTTTGAATTTTGAGTTTTTGAATGCATGGCTTGAATTTATAAAATAAGACGAGACTTATTTTATTTTGGGGTTAGCTTGTTGTGTTGGGAATTGGGGAGAGAGATTTAGCTTTGTTGGAAGAACTTCATCCTTCTGCGAAGAACGACACCCTTCGACGAAGAACGCCATCACCACAAGGAGAGACGACGTGCCATTCCTTCTTCTCTCTGTAGTTAGTGTGAGATGCCGTCCCCTCTTTGGACGCACGCCAACGCTGTCCTCGAAACCTCACCCCGCGACACCATCTTCTGCGTCACTGACAAACAATATAGTTTATCGAGGTAGGGGTTATCTTCGTTCATGTTTAATTTAACGTTCTTCGTTGAATTAATTTGGCCGCTTGTTATCATCATAATGGGAGGAGATCGGACCTCACAAACACGGCTGATCCTCCCCCCTTTTCTTGTTGATCCTTGTTGATCTTTGCGGCAAAGGCGGCGCGGTGCCGTTGCACCGTGCGGGAACAAAGAGGACCGTGGCCGGAGCGGGCCACGACGGTGGTGTGCGGCGCCGTCGCCCCACGCCGGTGAGGCCGCGACCAGGAGCGGGCCGCGACGGAGGGGCGCGGCGCCGTCACACCGTGCCGGTCGGACACAAGCTGCGGCCTAAGCCCGTGGTGGTCATCAGCAGCGGTGGCCGGGCTCGGCCGGCCACCGGCGTTCCAGGAGGCGGGACCCCCACGGGTCCCGCGGTGGATCAACCGGCCAACCATTATGGCCGACCGTTTCCAAAGATACTGGGGGGCGTAACCCCCCCAGACCTGCCTAGGGCGGATCCCACAATGGGGGTCGTCGTTTCAGAAACAAAGGGGGCCGCGCCCCCTTCGCACCCCGCTCGGCCGCGAGCCGAGCCGCGGCCGGCTTCCAAGTCGAGCCGAAGGCCACACCGGCCGGGCCGAGCCGCGCCCAATCGGGTCGGACCAGGACCCGGGTCGGGTCGACCCGGTTCGGGCCGACCCAAGGGGTATTGGGCCGGGTCAGACCGGGCCCAAACCCCCTATTTTCAGACCAAGTTTGTTGAAATGCCCATATATTGAGCTACAGAACTCTGATAGAAGTACCGTAAATTGTGTTGGGATCCTTGGATCGAGACGGTCGTTTCAGTACATTACACTCAATTTTTCGGTGAAGTTTGGGTACGGCCGGGTTGGTTTGAACCCGAAACCAACCGTGCCCTTGGAGCGGAAACGCTTATAACTTAACGACCAGACATCCGAATGATGTGACATCAATCACGTTGTTTTCCTCTTAGTGAGACGGTTCTTTTGGCTTACTCCACTTGAGGTTTGGACACAGGTGGAGTACAATCGGGTTGGTTTTAGCTTAAAAACCAACTGGGTCCCTAAGATAGAAAAGCCAATATCTCTCAGACCGGGCATCTGATTGATGCACCGTCTGTTGCATTGAGTTCCTATTGACGAGACGGAACTTTGTGATACATCAATTCTGGACTTCGTGATAGTTTATGTATCGAACCTCTTGAATCATGGAGCAGACCCTCCTGGGATCTAGCGTGCTGTGTGCAGGAACCCTATAGCTGGCTGCGACTGTGACGACGATGGCGACTATACTTGGATACTACGTGGGTTCGGTAGCAAGGAAGACTGTACTTGGATCCTCTATGGGTTAGGCAGCGATGGAGACTGTACTTGGATCTTATGTGGGTTCGGCAGCGATGGTTACTGTACTTGGATCCTACGTGGGTTCGACATCAATGACTTCTGTACTTGGATCCTATGTGGATTCGGCAGAGGAGATGATTTAGAGGCTACATCTAATCATCTCCACCAATCTTCGTGAGTAGTATACCTGTGTGAGATAAGTCTTGACTTTCAATAATTATCATCGATATGATTGACTTGCTTTCCTGTGTGGATTGGGTTGTGTTTTTCTGTGTGGACTGGGTTGTACTTGGGCTCGTGAGTTGGAGCCAAACTGGAATTGATGACTTAGGTATATGTATGGGCATATATCTAATTATAGTTGGTTGATACTTCATGTTTGTATCTTTCTTTTGTGGTTTATACTTTGTGGATTCTGGGAGGCCTTTGGGGGTCACGGGGTCCCTACTGAGTATCGTATACTCACCCCTGCACGGGCTATGCCCGCACTACATTGTGTTGGTTGCAGACGGCAGACAACGCTGATCGTGGTTGAGGCTCGAGGAGCAAGATAGTATTCGGAGGTGGACTATCAGGCGGGACATACACGGAGCGGACGGCCGGACCCGAGGAGCTGAGGAGATCATCTGTACCCACCCTTCAAGTGGGATAGCTGGAGGACGACTTAGCGGTTGCTGCTTTACTTTTTAACTGTTGTACTTTCTTTTCTCAGTTGTACTGTACTTTTAGTTGAGTTTTTATACTGGCCCATTTACTTTCCAACACTTACTTTTGTACTTTGTTTACTTAGTGTTTACCACAGCTTGCGTACTCTGTGGTATTTGTTTTCTTATATAGAGGCAATGACTTCCCTTTTATCAAGATTTACATCTTTGGTACTAGTCACCAGCCCCTGGACCATGGAAGGCGGGCTTGGGGTAGTCACGACACGGGCCCCGAGGACGGGTCGTGAAAAATTGGTATCCGAGGAGTCGGTTCTACCACAAAACTCAGGACTCTGCTAATTTCTTCTATGTGAAGCAATAGTGTTAAGGGTATTGAGTGTGGTTATTAGTCCAGAGAGTCCAGTGTTGGTGCGGTGGCCGACGTATCCATACACCAGGACCCTGACTTTTGATTTCCGACTCAATGCACAAAAACATTGATTACATGTGTGATTCAAAATTTTTCTTTGTGATTAATTTGTGTCAACTCACCAGGTATACTATATTAACCGTGGCACACCTGTTTCTTTTCAGGATGGCCCCATGATGGTAGCCATCTAGGGTTTCGAGCTTTGTGCGAGATGGCAGCCCACCGAGAAACGAGGCCTCGACACAGGGCCCCATTACAGCAGAGGCACTAGCGGTACCTCTACCCGCCGAGCCACTGATGCCACTATCCCCAGCAGCTGAGAGTGCACCTCACGTGAGTGAAATGCACGAGTTTCAGCGTTAAAGGCTGCCCAGGTTCCGTGCAGAGACGGACCCTCAGGCAGCTGAGGATTGGCTGGAGGCTGTGGTTTGAGTCTTCAGATTAGTAGGGACAATAGCTGAACTCCTGGTGATCCTTGCGGTGAGTCTCCTGCATGCAGCTGTAGGTAGATGGTGGAGCCTGATGCTCCAAGTGCACGATGAGGCATCTTTACTATGGACGGACTTCGAGATCCTCTTCCACTTGGATTTTGTTCCAGCCACCCTATGTGCAGTGTGCATCCAGGAGTTACTACAGCTGCGGCAGGGTAGCATGACAGTAGCTCAGTACTCAGCGAGATTTACCGACCTCTCACGCTACTCCACGGACATGGTACTGGACCCATTCATCTAGGCCCAAACCTTTGAGCAGGGACTAAGGCATGAGATTAGGGCATCGATGATCTCCCTTAGCATTCCGACGCAGGCTGGAGTACTGGAGCGAGCCCTTCTTGTGGAGAGCTTTCTTGCTGAGCCTACACCAGCAGCGATGCCTACCGCAGGGTGGCACATAGCAGAGTCTTCTGCAGCCGGCAGTAGAGAAATGTCACGGAGGTCCAAACAGACCAGACCATCAGGCGGGCGACCTCAGGATACTGGTTCAGAGGTGCAGGGCACACGCAGTAGAGCCAATCATTTGAGAGGAAGGCAGTGCTATGCATGCAGCGGGTAGGGCCACATGGCTCGTGACTGCCCGACCCGCCATGCAGAGGAGCAGAAGACAGTTGAGGGACCACCCAGACAGAGGAAGAGGTTCGACTGTGGTGGTCCACAGGGAGCAGGCGGAAGAGGCAGAGGAGCTGGCCGGGCAGCAGGTGGTGGACGACGCTTCAGGGCTCTACCACCACCACCACCAGGAGGTCCACCCCGACCACAGGGAGATGGCGGACAGAGGCAGGCTCAACTTCAGACAGTGGAGGCCTATGACCACGGCGCACCTGAGATGATTCAAGGTACTATCTATGTCTACTTCCCCCTTACCGCAGTTCTTATAGACACAGGAGCGAGTTATTCTTTCATTGCCGCTGCCCTTGTTCGGAGCTCGGAGATTCCGAAAGAGCCGTTGGCTTGATCCTTACGGCTAGAGACTCCTACGGGAGAAAACTCGACAATTACGAACTGGTGCCGGCAGTGTGAGCTTACTCTAGGAGGCTAGAGCTTCGGCTGGGATCTTCTTGTAGCGGCGTTGAGGCCTTACGACGCCATCTAGGGCATGGATTGGTTATCTACGGTACATGCTCAGATCAATTGTATTAGGTACAAGGTGCGGTGTGTCCGCACTGATGGGAGAATGTTCACCTTCACCAGCAAGAAGGGAGCCTTTACAGCATAGGATGGACTCACACAGAGGAGAGGACATCTGATTACTCATCAGTTGGCTAGTGTCATCCTAGGAGCAGTTGATGTGCGGAGTCTGAGTTTTCTTGTTGTGGTGGATCAGTATGTGGACGTTTTTCTTGATGACGTTCCAGGACTACCTCCTCGCAGAGAGGTAGACTTCTATATTGACTTGTACCCTGGGAAAGCCCCGATATCTACCCCAGCATATCGGATGGCTCCCGCTGAACTTTTTGAGCTACGGGTACAACTGGAGGACTTGCAGGGCAAGGGATTCATTCGACCTAGTGTTTCACCCTGGGCTTCCCCAATTTTGTTCGCTAAGAAGGAGGTTGGTAGCTTGTGACTGTGTGTCGAATACCGTCGCCTGAACCAGGTGACCGTGAAGAACAAGTATCCACTCCCGAGGATTGAAGACCTCTTCGATCAGATCAAGGGAGCACGATGTTTCTCGAAGATAGACCTCAGGTCAGGCTATCATCAGATCAGAGTTTGAGATGAGGATGTGCAGAGGACGGACTTCAGGTGTCGGTATGGACACTATGAGTTCTTGGTTATGACTTTTAGAGTAACCAACGCTTCAACTGTGTTCATGAGTCTCATTAACAAGATCTTCCAGCCTTACCTCGATCGATTTGTCATAGTCTTCATCGACGACATACCGATTTAATCGACTACTGAGGAGGAGCACACCTACCACTTGTGGGTTGTACTGGACACACTCTGAGAGCACCAACTTTATGGTAAGCTCTCGAAGTGTCAGTTCTGGATTCGAGAGTTCCACTTCTTGGGGCATGTTATCTCTGAGGTGGGAGTTGCAGTGGATCCTATGAAGATCGAGGCATTCCTAGCTTGGGAGCCACCCAGGAGCATGACGGAGGTGCTGAGTTTCCTAGGTCTGGCTGGGTACTATCAGAGATTTTTGCCAGAATTATTCAGAGTTGAAGCACCACTTTAAGCATTAAAGAAGAAGGCAAAACCCTTCATGTGGTCAGATAGATATCAGTGGAGCTTCCAGGAGCTGAGAGAGAGATTGTCCAGTGCACCCATCTTGAGGCTACCAGAGGAGAGCGTATGGTACGTAGTTTACCGCGATGCATCAGGGACCGGACTCGGGTGTGTCCTGATGCAGGAGCGGGAAATGATCGCCTATGGATCATGATAGTTGAGGCAACATGAGATGAACTACGCTACCCATGACTTGGAGTTAGTAGCAGTGGTCTTCGCCTTGAAGAAGTGGTGGCACTATCTGATGGGCGAGCGCTTTACAGTCTACTCTGACCACCAGAGTCTCAGGTACATCTTCTCACATAAGGACCTCAACCTGAGACAACGGCGTTGGCTCAAATTCCTCTAGGACTATGAATTTGAGATAGTATATACTCCTAGGAAGGGGAATGTAGTAGATGATGCTCTCAGAAGGAGGTTGGGCATTCAGCTACTTGGAGAGGCGACATAGCAGCTAGCCGCATTGCAGATATCCTTCGTGGATAGAGATGGGGCAGCTTTTTTACAGTCGCTCACAGTCACTCCTCCACTACTTCAGAGGGTCAAGGAGCCACATCGTGGGGATGATGACTGTAATGCACGACGTACTCAGATATCCTCAGGGATGTCACCTGATAGATTTTCTATAGAAGGATAGCATGTTATCCTTTTTAGAGGACATACCATGGTACCAGTTGCATTACATGAGGAGGTGATGAGGGAGTTTCACACTTCCCCATTGGTGGTACATCTTGGTGTAGTGAAGATGTACTAGGATCTCAGACGATAGCACTGGTGGTCGGGTATGAAGAAAGCTGTGGCAGAGTTCGTTTCACGATGCCTCACCAGCCAGTAGGTGAAGGCGGAGCACCAGGTACTAGCAGGTTTGGTACAACCCTTAGAGGTCCCAGAGTGGAAGTGGGATGAGATATCTATGGATTTCGTGATGGGACTTCCACGTACTTCTAGAGGACACAACTCCATCTGGGTGATCGTGGACCAACTCACCACATCGGCCCACTTCTTACCTATCAGAGAGCAGGGCTTAGTGGAGAGCTTGGGATGCCACTATGTTCAGGAGATCGTATGGCTTCATGGTGTGCCATCATCTATCATCTCCGATTGAGATTCTTGCTTTAATTCCTGGCTTTGGAAGGGGTTGCAGGAGGAATTTGGGATGCAGATACGCCTGAGCACCGCCTTTCACCCTCAAACGGATGGTCAGATGGAGAGGACCATTCAGACTCTTGAGGACATGCTCCATGCATGTGTCCTTGACTTTGGTCGTAGCTGGGAGGATCACCTACCCTTGGCGGAGTTTGCGTACAACAACAGCTACCACTCCACCATCGGGATGGAACCATACGAGGCATTGTACGACCGACCTTGTAGATCACCTCTGTGCTGGATAGACCCTGGGGAGTCAGCACTTATAAGACCAGAGATGGTCCAGGCCATGATGGAGAAGGTACAGATCATCCAGGAGCGGATGAGGACTACTCAGAGCCGACAGAATTCCTATGCTGACAGGAGGCGGAGACCACTAGTGTTTGAGGATGGTGACCACGTTTTCTTATGGGTCTCACCTCAACATGGACTATGGAGATTTGTACGGGGCGGCAAGTTATCTCTGTGCTTTATTGGACCATTCCAAGTTCTCAGCAGGATATGCGAGGTGGCTTATCGCCTGGGTCTTCCACCTCAGTTGTACCAAGTGCACAATGTCTTCCACGTATCTCAGCTGAGGAGATATGTGAATGACCTGATGCATATCATTGATCATAGGGAGCTGGACATCGATGACAGGGCGGCATTTTTGGAGCTTCTGGTGGAGATCGAGGATCGACAGGAGCGGGTCCTATGTGGATGGTCGATTCCTCTAGTGCGCATCAGGTAGCCGCATGAGAACCTCCAAGAGAGCAAATGGGAGAGAGAGGCTCAGATGTGTGCGCAATATCCTCATTTGTTTCCCTAGTTTATGAAGTATCTTTACGGGGATGTAAAGCCCTGAGGTGGGAGTAATGTAAAGACCTGTAAATTTCAAGGGAATTGTTTTTCTTAAATTCTTTGGGATTTTACGAGTACGCAGTTTCTAATGACACCTGATTCTGAGGCCCAGTGTGCCCGGAATTAATTTCCGAAGTTTAGCTCGGGTATGTTTAGTGAACGAATGAGTGGTTTTTTCTATCTTTTGAACCGGTTCTTGGATTTTAAATCCGAGGGCACTGATGGAACCACAGTGCCGATAATTGCATAAGAGGACTTTTACCGTAGATGCGTTTTCATGAGAGAAGGAGTTTAATTTTGTGGTTACAATAAGAATTGAATAAAAATTGTTGAAATTTTTTTATTCTATATTCTAAGTGGTTATATCCTAGGTGTGAGAATTGGGGTGGGACCCACTAGTTACTAACTACCCTTGAGAGGATAAAGGTGAGGTGGGAACCACAGGATCCCCAACTCTTCACATTCCCTAACTCCCTAACTCCCCCTTTATTTGAGTAACTCCCCTCTCTCCCTCTTTAATAATGCCAACTCACATTAATTTAATTAATTGAAACACTTCAATTAATTGGATTAAGTTTTGAATTTTGAGTTTTTTAATGCATGGCTTGAATTAATAAAATAAGATGAGACTTATTTTATTTTAGGGTTAGCTTGTTGTGTTGGGAATTGGGGAGAGAGATTTATCTTTGTTGGAATAACTTCATCCTTCCGTGAAGAATGACACCCTTCGACGAAGAACGCCGTCACCACAAGGAGAGAGGACGTGCCATTCATTCTTCTCTCCGCAGCTAGTGTGAGACACCGTCCCCTCCTTGGATGCACGCCAACGTCGTCCTCGAAACCTCACCCCACGACACCATCTTCTGCATCACCGACAAACAACATCATTTATCAAGGTAGGGGTTATCTTCGTTTAAGTTTAATTTAATGTTCTTCATTGAATTAATTTGGCTGCTTGTTATTGTCATAACAGGAGAAGATCGGACCGCACAAACACGGCCGATCCTCCCCCCCTTTTCTTTTTGATCCTCGTTGATCTTTGCGGTGAAGGCGGCGCGGTGCCGTTACACAGTGTGGTAATGAAGAGTACCACGACCAGAGTGGGCCGCAGCTATGGGGCGCAGAGTCGTCGTGCCGTGCCGGTGAGGCTGCGGCTAGGATCAGGCCGCGACGGAGGGCCGCGACGCCGTCGCGCCGCGCCAGAACTTCAAGGGGGTTGCGGCCGGATGGGACTACGGTGGAGGGGAGCGGCGCCGTCATGCCGCGCCGGTCGGACAGGAGCCGCAGCCTAAGGCCGCGGCGGTCTTCACCAGGGGCGGCCGGGCTCGGCCGGCTGCCAACATTCCAGTAGGCGGGACACCCGCGGGTCCTGCAGCGGCTCAACCAGCCGGCCATTATGGCTGTCCGTTTCGGAAGAAACCGGGGGGAATAACCCCCCTGGACCTGCCTAGGGCAGACCCCACCAGGGGGGCCGTCATTTCAGAAACAAAGGGGGCCGCACCCCCTTCGCACCCCGCTGGGCCGCGAGCCGAGCCGGGGCCGACTTCCGAGCCGAGCCGCAGGCCGTGCCCAGCCGTGGGCCGGGTCGCGCCAGCCGGGCTGGGCTGTTCCCAGTCGGTCCGAACCCAGACCCGGGCCGGTTCAACCCGGTTTGGGCCGACCCAGGGGGTATTGGGCCGGGTCGGACCGGGCCCAAACCCCCAATTTTCAGATCAGGTTCATTCAAATGCCCATATCTTGGGCTACGGAACTCCAATAGATGCACCGTCAATTGTGTTTGTATCCTTGGATCGAGGCGGTCGTTCCGGTATATTACACTTGTGGTTTTGGTGGAGTTTGTGTACAGACCGGTTGGCTTGAACCCGAAACCAACCGGGCCCTTGGAGCGGAAACGCTTATAACTTAACGACCGGACATCCGAATGACGTACCGTCAATCACATTGTTTTCCTCTTAGTTAGATGGTTCTTTTAGATTTATTAATTTTAGGTTTGGATGCATCTGGAGTATGGTTGGGTTGGTTTTATCTTAAAAACCAACTGGGCCCCTAAGACGGAAAAACCAATATCTCTAAGACCGGGTGTCCGATTGACGCGCCGTCTGTCACATTGAGTTCCTATTTATGAGACGGAACTTTGTGATACATAAACTCTAGACTTCTTGATAGTTGATGTATCGACCCTCTTGGATCGTGGAGCGGACCCTCCCAGAATCGAGCGTGCTATGTGTGGGAACCCTAGAGCTGGCTGTGACTGCAACGACGATGATGACTGTACTTGGATCCGACATGGGTTCGGCAGCGAGGACGACTGTACTTGGATCCTCTGTGGGTTCGATAGGGATGACGAATGTACTTGGATCCTATGTGGGTTCGACATCGATGGTTACTATACTTGGATCCTACGTGGGTTTGGCAACGATGACTTCTTTACTTGGATCATACATGGGTTCAACATTGGAGATGATTCAGAGGCTACATCTAATCATCTTCACCCATCTTCGTGAGTGGTATACCTATGTGAGCTGAGTCTTGACTTTCAATCATTATCATTGATATGATTGACTTTCTTTCCTATGTGGATTGGGTTGTGTTTTCCTGTGTGGACTGGGTTGTACTTGGGCTCATGGGTTGGAGCCAAACTGGAATTGATGACTTAGGTATATGTATGGGAATATACCTAAGTAGAGTTGGTTGATACTTCGTGTTTGTATCTTTACTTTGTGGTTTATCATTTTTGGATTTTGGGAAGCCTCCGGGGGTCTTGGGGTCCCTACTGAGTATCGTATATTCACCCCTGCACGGGCTATGCCCGCACTACGTTGTGTTGGTTGCAGACGACGGACAATGCTGATCATGGTGGATGCTCAAGGAGCGAGACGGTATCAGGAGGTGGAATATCAGGCGGGACGTACACGGAGAGGATGACCGGACCCGAGGAGCTGAGGAGACTATCTGTACCCACCCTTGAGGTGAGATAGCCGGAGGAAGACTTGGTGGTTACTGCTTTACTTTTTAGCTATTGTACTTTCTTTTCTCAGTTGTACTGTACTTTCAGTTGGGTTTGTATACTGACCCATTTACTTTCCAACACTTACTTTTGTACTCAGTTTACTTAGTTTTTACCTCAGCTTGCGTACTCTGTGGTGTTTTTTTCTTATATAAAGGCAATGTATTCCCTTTTATTGGGATTTATGACTTTGGTGCTAGTCGCCAACCCCTAGCCTATAGAAGGCAGGCTTGGGGTAGTCACGACACAGGCCCCGAGGACAGGTCATGACAATGGTTCACTTGGTAAGAGAGATTCAATTATATGTTCATGTACATTATAGATGGATGTACCCCATTAAATTTTATTTGAATATTTTTAAAAGGGTATGTCCAAAATTGAATTCTACCAGAAGGTTGTGTTATGGAGAAATATTTTGTCGAGTAATCTGTGGAATTCTATACTGACCACTTGTTTAATGTGGAAATAATTGTTCTATCAAAATACCATCACACTAGGGGGCTTGTGGGTGAAGAAATTTTCAGAACAAATGTTTTCACAATTACTATTACCTAGATGGATTAGTTCCACATTTTTGTTTTGTGTAATAATTTAGATGTTTTTCTATATGTTGAAACACATAAATTATTTATTAGGAATTTGAATCCATAAAGGGATGAAATATAGATGTAAAATACACATAATCAACAGTTTATAGGATGGTTTTGAGACCATATTTTTAAAGAGTGAAATGAAAATATGGATTCAACTTTAGAATGACATTGATGGTCAGCTAGAAGACCATGTGTTCATGTATTATCTTATAATGGTTATCTAATTAATGGTTATATGTTCTATCCAAATGAACATGATGAATGAAGTACCATGAAAAATATTGGAGTTACACTTGTGGCTGAAGCAATGCATGTATCTGGTACGAAGGAAAAAAATAAATGTATGTGAATATATCATACTTTGGTATCATCAAACAAATATGAGAGTTGTATTATAAAACATTTCAAGTGATTATTTTTCAATGAAAGTGGATTGATAAAAGGAGTGTAGTTAAAATAGATGAATTGGAGTTCATGAAAGTGGATATTAGTAAAGAATGGTATAAACAAGAACTATTTATAATGTAATTACTGGAAATACATGTATTTTATGTTCATATCCATCAAATTGAAAGTGGTCAATTGTTCTGTTATTAAGAAAAACGACTGAAGGGTCGTATTTCAATTCAACTTAGAATGACCCTTTCATTGGGGTGCTGTGATTATTTCACAACATACCCAATGTAGTTGGGGGATTTTATATCAGATGAGATCAAAATGAAGAGATTTAGATACTCTAAAGAGGGTTCAAATCCCTTCTACTTTTAAAAAATAGGGTTCAAACATCAGGTTATATATTTTTAATATATATTTCATTACCTCATATTATTATCTATTTAGTACTAAATTTACATAATCAAAATTAAATGTTAAACAAATTTTTTAGATAATTACTTATACACATGATGATGCTCATAAACCTTAGGAAAAATTGGTTTATAAACACATTTGTTCTCCCAAAGCAGAGGAACAACAACCTTCTTCCCAATCTGATGCTACTAATCAAAAGGAAAAAAGTATTGATGATGTTGAATCTGAGAAAATGGTAAATGGTGAAAAACTCGTGTCCCAAAAAATAGGAGTGTTGTAGCGTGATGGTGTTAAAAAAATTATTATAGAGAGAAGCAAAGGAACCAAATTCAATGTTGTTTGTAATGCACCTGTCTAACCTATTAACCCCAACAAGTCCATGTTTTATAGTTACATTGGGATCATGACTCGAATGTGAATTCTAAATGATATATATTAGTGACAAAATGTTGTTCCCATGCTTAATGTAGAGACCCCGACCCCAGAAAACCATAGGAGTCGGTGCCTTCTGAACATGATGTGTTATCTTAAAATAAAATACACTTTGTTAACAACACATCATGTCCCATACAGAGGATCGTGTGCGGTTCAGGTTCTGGGAAACCGGAAACTTCTGAAACAATTCATCTTTCAAAAGCTGATACCTAAAAATTTTAAATCAAAACGTAGGGTGAGCATTGAAATACTCAGTAAAGGGGGTTTTAAAAGAATTTAAAACACTGTAACATTTGAAAACATTATTTTAAAAGAATTTGAACATTCACTAAGAAAGATTGTGACACACAAAACATAACAATGCTTAATCAAGGTTTTCAAGAAAAACCTGAAACGAATATGTCAATTCTTGAAGGAGTGATAATGGTTGTTATGAACAAGTACCGCATAAATTTAAATAGTTAAAAGAAATGCATAATCAGAGTTGCGCACAAGGAAACAACTTAAATTTTCATTTACATAAATCATGGTCCAACTTATACCAGTGAAATATGAACTATATGCGAGCGTAAGGTCAATGGTCGTGAAAGGATAGGTACATTATCTTGAAGGAAACTTGATACATAACTTGAACATGTGGCTACACATTTAACTTAGACAATCGTGAAAATATCACCAAGGTCCACCCCCAAGGTGTCATTAAAATTGTAATCTCTAGTGGTTACATCATTACCCAATGCAATGGGGCGCTATCAGGGCGCAACCTTAATATTGTAATCTCTAGTGGTTACATCATTACCCAATGCAATGGGGTGCTATCAGGGTGCACCCTTAAAATTTGCCTTTGTTATCATGTGAGCCACATCGTTCATAATCTGTTTTATCAACCTGTATATTCAAGATGTCCCATACCACCTTGAATATCTCATTTGTTTTCACTTTACCCAAGGTTTCCCATACCACTTTGGGTAATCTGATTCCTTAGTTCATTTAGGGATATGTCATTAGTATGCATTTTGTACAATAATAATAAGAGTAATAAGTCACCACACCCCCTTTTTTTTACATGAAATGATAGATAATATTTTCAAAATATGTTGACAACTAAACAAAGACATACATAGTTCCATAAAACATTTTCTTTTTTTTCCTTTACATAATCTAATCATTAAAACATGAAAATGGTGACATAATAAATGATGAGTCTCTAAAATTATTATTTCAAGGAGGTAGGATGCTTAAAGACAACCATGGTGATAAAAACCCCTAAAATATAGTAAACCACAACATGGTTAATTTGTAACATCCACCAAAACATATACACAAGAGTTTTACAATAAATAAACAAGTCCTGGAAAATTTCTTGAATTTTGAAAGTCATTTTAAAAAAAAGAAAACAATTTTACTTAAGCTAATGGTCTAGACTGTATCCCAAATATCATTCGAAAATAGGCATTCATCCCCTTAAATCATATCTGTCTTATTTTGAAGAATATATAAACATGTAGAAATACATATATATATATATATAAAGTTTTCACAAAAAGTTATATGTTAAGTGGTTACAAATGCATCTTTAACATACATATTTTATTAAGTATATCCTCTGAATGATCTTGGGTACCCTAACCCGAAAGGGTTCAGGGTCTATGCGTACACATATTTATGTATATACAAAATGGTATATACACTATATATTGAAAAAAAGGTCTCGGGTTCATCTATAAATATAAATAAATAAATAAATAAATATAAATATATATATATATATTTTTTGTAAAAACAGAATCACAACACAACACAGATATATTTAACTCTTCTTATAAAGTAAATACAAACACCTCTGAGAGCATTTCATACCGAAAGATTTGTTTTATATGGAAATATACATAAACTGCATATATATATATATACCGCATGTATAGATATGGTTTCCTCCCAAAGAAAAGAAAACGTGCGGACCTCCCAATCATTCTTCGGGAAACATGAAGGAAAAAACAGAAAACATTTTTTTTGAAGGCAGAAGAACCTGAGGGGTTATATATTTAAGTGTATACATATATACACAAACATGGACTATATAAACATATACATCAGAAGCATATAAAGAGTCCCTTGGAGGTAGGCAAGAAATGCAGACCCTTACCTTGCTTGAGGAGGGAGATTGGTGCTAGGATGCTGGATGTCCACGGAGGAGAAGAAGGAGCAAAAAGATCCCCCTTTCATGTGGCCGGGGAAGAGTTTAAGTAGAGGGTCTAGTGTAACAAAGTGGCTCCGCCCATGGGTAGGCCGTCGTGGGGAAGGACGAAAGCACAGTGAGCTAGGAGGGGGAGTGTTCGGGGGTCAAGGGAAGCAGTGCGAAGGGAGGAGGCCTGGCGTCCTTGGTGCAGGCCTAATGGTGCAGGTCCCCGAGCGAGCAAGAAGATGGGGGGGTCGGCGGGGAAAGAAATGGATGGCCAGGATCAAAAGGGCGAGATCATGCGGTTGGGAGGAGCACGGGAAAAAAAAATTAATTGATCCGTTTAACAGGATCAATGGCTGCGATTAAATCACCGAAGGGATCAGATGGCTTATGGAGGCGTGGGAGGTCGCACGGTTAAAAACGTGCTGGATGGCTGAGATCGACGCGGGAGTTGATCGGACGGTCCCGGTCGTAGGGAGCTCGTCCCACATCGAAACGGATGGATTTTGAGGCGCGGCTTATAAACCAATGTGTGCGGCCTTCGGTTCAATAACACCAACACACACGCACCCGGGGCCTTACACACGGGTCCCCCCCCCGCGGACCTTGGCCCAACCACACGCAGCACGAGCCGCGGCCTTATACACAGCCCCGCACGCGACCTGGGTAACCTATGCTCGGCCCACCCTGAGCCTCTAGTCTGGCTGACTCTCTACACGCGCACACACACTTGGGGAGCCCGATGGCGGTACCTCGGGTCCCTATGGGGGTCTCGGCCGTGGCCTTGAGGGCTTGTCCCTAAAGGATTCCCTTGGCTTGGCCGGGTCCCACTCATTTTTTTTATAAAAATTTAGTTTTATTATATACTTAGCTCAAAATATAAATATTTGTAGGAATTGAGTAAAAACAAATAGTTTTAACTTTAAATCTTAAAACCAATTTCTAGTTTATATAAAATATTTTAAGTCCTGATATAAATTTTTAAAAGATATACCTTTTGTATAATACTATTACAATCATTAGTATTTTTTTAAAATACTCCACTATTTGTTGTATAAAATTATTTTAAAGACCAATAGTTTCCCAAAAATTACATAGTTGATGAGACCAAAAGACATAATTATTACAAATGCCCTCTAAACATATTTTTCACAAAAAGAAAACCATGTTTTCAACTACCTAGGTATTCATCGGGATTTTGTAAAAACGAGGAGATTTACTTCTAAGAATACTCTTTTATTTTAAAATGAAGAATCTTTTATGAAAGAATGTTTTAAGAATATCATAAAGTTATGAGGGAATAAAAACCGAGTTCTCTTTTAAAGTAAACTTTATTAATGGAAACTCAACGGTCATTTTTAAAAACCCAACGGATATATAAATATAACGGTCATAACTCAAAGAACTAATATAAATACAGGGGTGCGGGGTATTTCTTAAAACATAACACTGGAATAGGAAGGATGGCTCTCCTCATACCATTGGCATTGAGCATGTGTGTCGTGGCCCTGGCTGTTATACTTTTCACGCTGATGGACTCTGAAGATGAGGATTATCCGATTGCTCGAGTTGTGGTTCTTTGTAGTCTTGCTGTGGCTGTGTTAGGTCTTGTGCATGGTATTTTCAACTAGTTGGGTCTCGTTGTAATGTAATGTTTTAACATATATCAGTTTACCTTATTCTCCATGTTTTATTTCATTTCCAATTCTTTATTAGCAAAACGAATAAAACAAGAGACATCATTAAAGGTATAACACTTATTACTTAAACCAGTTCATAAAACCTGGGGCGTCACATTATCCCCCCCTTTAGAAAATTGCATCCTCGCAATTTACTTCACAACACTACAAGGTTCAGAAACGTTCCTACCACCTCCACCAACGAATAGGGTCAACAGGTGAATTTAGAGGGATCCCCGTAGCGAAGCTCACTTCTTCCAGCTCCCTAATCCACATACACCTAAGACAGGAGGGGTTGCACTTCTGTTCCGGGCCTTCAGGCCTCCAAAGGGAAGGTTGAATGGTACAAAGTTCTGAAATGTCTTTATAGACCAATGTACGAAGAACGTGCCTAATTATGTCTCGGTCGAGGATATCGAAGCCATAGATATGGTCAAACAGGCTAAAGCTGAGAATTTGGATCATATAAGCTGCATAAAGATTTCCCTCTAACGCAGCCTCCTAGAACTTCACTCTGGCCGTGAAGTTTCGGCCTAGGGTGAAACAAAGAAAGAGCCCTTCGTGGTAACTTCCTCGTCGTTCACGTCCAGCTAGCTGAGCAGAGCCAATGCGGTAATAGATGGAGGCATTCCCCTGGAAGGTGCGGAGAATCTTCGGACCGTTTGTTATCTCAAACCATTTCTTGCACGTTCTTCGCAAATTTGCGAAGGGGTCATACTCGTCCTCACACGCTTTGATCGCAATGATTTCCAAAATCTCGGTGGGAAGAGATAACAGGTGGGTTTGTCCTTCCATCTGAAAGTTTTAAGACAGGAGTTCCATTACTTGAAAATCATATAAGGACAAGTACAAAGTAAGGAAAGGAAAGGGGAAAGACAACATTTCAATAAACATACATTTATTATTATTAGTGCTTGAGTTTCCCTTACTCATTGACTAAACGAAATCCACACAGAGAGGCAAAACTCCCTAACTCCTCGAACCAAACACAGGCCGAGCATTCAGGGAAAAACTCATGAGGACACTTATGACGTCTTATGAGTCTAGCATGGGGGGCATGAAGTTGAGAGACATCTTCATACACTTGTCATCTGTAAGACGAACGGGTGGAATCGTCTTCTAACCTTCCGAAGTCCAAAAACTGACCCCAGAAGGCATAGTTTAAAATCTAACAAAGGTAGCTCACTCGGAGGTCTCCTTCAGCAGCAGCTTCTTGAAAAGGGTTATCAAGCATAGTGCCAAAGTTCTCACCCACCGTGAAAATCCGGAAAAGTCCCTCATGGTACCTTCCCCGACGTGCATAGGAGGGAAATTGGGTCATCATCAAAAAGAGGTAATCCAATCCCAACCCTTGGTGTAGGCTAAGCACTCGAGGTGAGTTGGATACATCGTATAGGTGTTTGCATGTCATGCAGATATGGGTATAGTTTAGAAAGTCCTCACGGCTTGCTAAAGACACAATGGTCTCTAGGGCCTCTGTGGGGAGAGATAAGAGATTGGTGCCTTCGTTTTCCATCTAAAATTTAAGAAAACCAGTTTTTAATAAAATTGAAATACATATACATATATATTTTTGTTTCAGTTTCTAGGTTTCCAGAGTTATCCAAACCGAACCTCTGATACCAACTGTAGAGACCCCGACCCCAGAAAACCATAGGAGTCGGTGCCTTCTGAACATGATGTGTTATCTTAAAATAAAATACACTTTGTTAACAACACATCATGTCCCATACAGAGGATCGTGTGCGGTTCGGGTTCTGGGAAACCAGCAACTTCTGAAACAATTCATCTTTCAAAAGCTGATACCTGAAAATTTTAAATCAAAACGTAGGGTGAGCATTGAAATACTCAGTAAGGGGGTTTTTAAAAGAATTTAAAACACTGTAACATTTGAAAACATTCTTTTAAAAGAATTTGAACATTCACTAAGAAAGATTGTGACACACAAAACATAACAATGCTTAATCAAGGTTTTCAAGAAAAACCTAAAACGAATATGTCAATTCTTGAAGGAGTGATAATGGTTGTTATGAACAAGTACCGCATAAATTTAAATAGTTAAAAGAAATGCATAATCAGAGTTGCGCACAAGGAAACAACTTAAATTTTCATATACATAAATCATGGTCCAACTTATACCAGTGAAATATGAACTATATGCGAGCGTAAGGTCAATGGTCGTGAAAGGATAGGTACATTATCTTGAAGGAAACTTGATACATAACTTGAACATGTGGCTACACATTTAACTTAGACAATCGTGAAAATATCACTAAGGTCCACCCCCAAGGTGTCATTAAAATTGTAATCTCTAGTGGTTACATCATTACCCAATGCAATGGGGCGCTATCAGGGCGCACCCTTAATATTGTAATCTCTAGTGGTTACATCATTACCCAATGCAATGGGGCGCTATCGGGGCGCACCCTTAAAATTTTCCTTTGTTATCATGTGAGCCACATCGTTCATAATCTGTTTTATCAACCTGTATATTCAAGATGTCCCATACCACCTTGAATATCTCATTCGTTTTCACTTTACCCAAGGTTTCCCATACCACTTTGGGTAATCTGATTCCTTAGTTCATTTAGGGATATGTCATTAGTATGCATTTTGTACAATAATAGTAAGAGTAATAAGTCACCACACCCCCTTTTTTTTACATGAAATGATAGATAATATTTTCAAAATATGTTGACAACTAAACAAAGACATAAATAGTTCCATAAAACATTTTCTTTTTTTTCCTTTACATAATCTAATCATTAAAACATGAAAATGGTGACATAATAAATGATGAGTCTCTAAAATTATTATTTCAAGGAGGTAGGATGCTTAAAGACAACCATGGTGATAAAAACCCCTAAAATACAGTAAACCACAACTTGGTTAATTTGTAACATCCACCAAAACATATACACAAGAGTTTTACACTAAATAAACAAGGCCTGGAAAATTTCTTGAATTCTGAAAGTCATTTTAAAAAAAAGAAAACAATTTTACTTAAGCTAATGGTCTAGACTGTATCCCAAATATCATTCGAAAATAGGCATTCATCCCCTTAAAGCATATCTGTCTTGTTTTGAAGAATATATAAACATGTAGAAATATATATATATATATATATATATATATATATATATATATATAAAGTTTTCACAAAAAGGTATATGTTAAGTGGTTACAAATGCATCTTTAACATACATATTTTATTAAGTATATCCTCTGAATGATCTTGGGTACCCTAACCCGAAAGGGTTCGGGGTCTATGCGTACACATATTTATGTATATACAAAATGGTATATACACTATATATTGAAAAAAAGGTCTCGGGTTCATCTATAAATATATATATATATTTATATGTTTTTTTATAAAAACTGAATCACAACACAGCACAGATATATTTAACTCTTCTTATAAAGTAAATACAAACACCTATGAGGGCATTTCATACCGAAAGATTTGTTTTACATGGATATATACATAAACTGCATATATATATATATACTGCATGTATAGATATGGTTTTCTCCTAAAGAAAATAAAACATGTGGACCTCCCAATCATTCTTCGGGAAACATGAAGGCAAAAACAGAAAACATTTTTTTTTGAAGGCAGAAGAACCCGAGGGGTTATATATTTAAGTGTATACATATATACACAAACATGAACTATATAAACATATACATCGGAAGCATATAACGAGTCCTTTGAAGGAAGGCAAGAAATGCAGACCCTTACCTTGCTTGAGGAGGGAGCTTGGTGCTAGGATGCTGGATGTCCGCGGAGGAGAAGAAGGAGCAAAAAGATCCCCCTTTCATGTGGCCGGGGAAGAGTTTAAGTAGAGGGTCCAGTGTAACCAAGTGGCTCCGCCCATGGGTAGGCCGTCGTGGGGAAGGACGAAAGCACAATGGGATAGGAGGGGGAGTGTTCGGGGGTCAAGGTAAGCAGTGCGAAGGGAGGAGGCCTGGCGTCCTTGGTGCAGGCCTACTGGTGTGGGTCCCCGAGCAAGGAAGAAGATGGGGGGGGGTCAGCGGGGAAAGAAATGGATGGCCAGGATCAAAAGGGCGAGATCATGCGGTTGGGAGGAGCGCGGGAAAAAAAATTAATCGATCCGTTTAACAGGATCAATGGCTGCGATTAAATTGCCGAAGGGATCAGATGGCTTACGGTGGCGTGGGAGGTCGCGCGGTTAAAAACGAGCTGGACAACTGAGATCGACGCGGGAGTTGATCGGACGGTCCCGGTCACAGGGAGCTCGTCCCACATCGAAACGGAAGGATTTTGAGGCGCGGCTTATAAACCAAAGTGTGTGGCCTTCGGTTCAATAACACCTACACACACGCACCCGGGGCCTTACACACGGGTCCCCCCCCCCCCCCCCCCGCGGGCCTTGGCCCAACCACACGCAGCGTGAGCCGCGACCTTATACATGGCCCCGCACGCGACTTGGGTAACCTATGCTCGGCCCACCCCGAGCCTCTAGTCTGGCTGACTCTCTACACGCGCACGCACACCTGGGGAGCCCGATAGCGGTTCCTCGGGTCCCAATGGGGGTCTCGGCCATGGCCTTGAGGGCTTGTCCCTAAAGGATGCCCTTGTCTTGGCCGGGTCCCACTCAATTTTTTTAATAAAAATTTAGTTTTATTATATACTTAGCTCAAAATATAAATATTTGTAGGAATTGAGTAAAAACAAATAGTTTTAACTTTAAATCTTAAAACCAATTTCTAGTTTACATAAAATATTTTAAGTCCTGATATAAATTTTTAAAAGATATTCCTTTTGTATAATACTATTACAATCATTAGTATTTTTTTAAAATACTCCACTATTTTTTTTATAAAACTCTTTTAAAGACCAATAGTTTCCCAAAAATTACATAGTTGATGAGACCAAAAGACATAATTATTACAAATTCCCTCTAAACATATTTTTCACAAAAAGAAAACCAAGTTTTCAACTACCTAGGTATTCATCGGGATTTTGTAAAAATGAGGAGATTTACTTATAAGAATACTCTTTTATTTTAAAATGAAGAATCTTTTATGAAAGAATGTTTTAAGAATATCATAATGTTATGAGGGAATAAAAACCGAGTTCTCTTTTAAAGTAAACTTTATTAATGGAAACTCAACGGTCGTTTTTGAAAACCCAACGGATATATAAATATAACGGTCATAACTCAAAGAACTAATATAAATACAGGGGTGTGGGGTATTTCTTAAAACATAACACTGGAACAGGAAGGATGGCTCTCCTCATACCATTGGCGTTGAGCATGTGTGCCGTGGCCCTGACTGTTATACTTTTCACGCTGATGGACTCTGAAGATGAGGATTATCCGATTGCTCGAGTTGTGGTTCTTTGTAGTCTTGCTGTGGCTGTGTTAGGTCTTGTGCATGGTATTTTCAACTAGTTGGGTCTCATTGTAATGTAATGTTTTAATATATATCAGTTTACCTTATTCTCCATGTTTTATTTCATTTCCAATTCCTTATTAGAAAAACGAATAAAACAAGAGACATCATTAAAGGAATAACACTTCTTACTTAAACCAGTTCATAAAACCTGGGGCGTCACACTTAAGACCCCAATTTTGAAAGAGATTAGGGTTACATTATGATATAAATTCTTTATTTTACTAAAAAATAATAATTAAACATTTACTTAATCTTCATTATCCCTTATAGAGTGCATTTATAGTAGATGATTCCTGAATGAAATTTATATTAATGCTCACTTTAAAGAATCATAGAGGCTTTCAAGAAATTCTTATGAAGTATCATCTCAAAGACGTTGAAGGAAAAATAAACCCTCACCCACCATAGATTTATCCACACATGATAAACCATTAACCATGGGATTCATTTATTGGTCATTGTGAGGAGAAATATTTTGAGGTACATTCTAAATTTTATGAAAATACATGTCTTAATCAATTTGATTAATAATTTTTAATTTATGAAACAACAATTGAGTACAGAAAATAAGAAATGGATATCAAAACCAATGTACCCCTATAATATTTCAAGGATGGGGTATTCTTCACTTGAAAAAAAAGTGGCATGTATTTTAAATCTATAATAATATATTTTTGTGACATGAATCAGTAAAATAATTGTTTTCCTTTATTTATATGCATATTGATGAATCAGAATCAAAATCCAGTTTTATCTCATGTTATGTGCTATGGAAGGAGGCATATGTAAATAAAAAAGGGATACTAATAGATAAAAACACACAAAATGTGTGGGAAGTATATATAAGTATGACACAATTTTTTGGATTTAAATAAATATTACATAATAAGGATTACTTATTTTACTATATATTTTTTTATCAAACTTAGACACAAGAATAGTCATCAGCTGTACCTAATGAATAACTACTATCATTGGAATTGAAGTGGCCATAATAGTATGGCTGCATCAGAGGTGCAAGTTTTGGGATATCACCCTGAACATATTTTGAGAAATTAAATAAACAAGGTAATAAAGATAAGAAAATGAAAGATTTACAAGCATAATTAACTACCCTTAAAAAAAGCTTAAATGGTAGTCAAAGTTTCTAGAAAATGTTATGGGAAGGAATCAAAGAGAAGAAAAAACACAAGAACAACCACTATGTGACGATCCCCCACCCCTCCACCTTTGAGATGATCCATTCCCATCAAAGATATGTCTTATAAGTGGTAATAAATGTTTTCATAATTTTTCATGTGAAATGTAAATTATATAGATAATAATAATTTTTCCGTACTAATATTATAATGGGTAAAAATGATTTGGATTTATATCTATCAACCCCCACCCATCACCTTACTATGAAGGGTACCTTGTAAAATTTACAATGAGATATTCCACACAACAAAAAAATTCCAATAGGACATGTGAGAGTGGGGATTCACATAGATCATGAGCCAAGTACCAAGATACCTATTCCACTCGATGATTTAGATATTTATATGGTCAAGAAAGTTTTTGGAACTTTATTAGCATGAATGTTAGATATTTTAAAAATATATGTAGATAAGGAGTTACTGATTTCCAATTTATTTTTCATGCAAAAAATTTAACAATTAATGAAAAAGGTTGTAAATGATGAATGCTATTAAAGACTGATAAAGGGAAGGGGTGAAATTTAAGGTCAAATCAAAATGATCTAAAGGATAAACTAACCAATCAAAAAAAATTCACAACATACCTTTACCCCACCCATTCAACTTATGCATTTATTAACATTAAAGGTTCATTCAGATACAATGTTAGAAAGTGGTGATATGACCACATTTGATTTTTAAGAATGGATGTATGAAGATAAATGAAATCCTCACGCATGAATGGATAAGAGTCTCATATTTAAATGTATACATGAGGCATGTTTTAATGATTTTTTTGTCCAATAGATGATCTACTATATTAATTATGACTAAATACTATTCATATTTTTTGTAGGAATATATATATATATATATATGAAAACTATTTGAATGGAAAACCCTATGAATAGAAATTTGGACTCATTATTCATCACATCACTTCTACACAACTATTCTCATTAGAACCAAATCAATATGAAAGAATAATGGACAAACTAGCCACAATGTTTGAAAGAAAACTTATAGAAGAAAGACTATTCTTAATACCCATGATGCAGGGGTAAAAATCTAAAAATTTAATCATATAAAATATATTTTCATTAATTACATTACTTTTTCATATTTTTTAGATAGAATTGGTTACTCATTGTATTCAATTTTTATACTATAAAGATTTCTTTTTTTGGATTCAATGCATAGATAACCAAAAACTGGCCAAACATGATAAGTTTTATCAATTTGTAATACACTGCATGAAACATTTTTCAAATAAACTTATAGTTATACATTTTATATTATGTTTCAATTAAAATTATATTATTATAGGATGGTTTTTAAACATCATCAAAATCATGGAATGAGTATTGTCCACAAGCACAAAAATTATATTGAATTATACAATTAGAAAATTATTCTGGTATATATAATAATGTTCCACTATCAAAACATATATCAAAACATATATCAAAACAAATTACTTATTTTTATCAATGTTTTGTCAATTCCTAGAACAAAATAATGAAAAATATTGTGGGTATTATATTTAAATATTTATGAAACATATCATATTACATCAATTAACTACCATCCCTAAAGAGGTATTTTTTATGATAATTACAATTTCATTTTAACTACTTACTAATCTTTTATTTATATTTTTCCAGTACTACAAGGACTATAAAAAATCCTCATATTCATAATATGAGATATATTTGTTTAGAAATTAATGAGCATAATACATGGTGTTTTATTGTATATAAATATAATGAAGAGGTGACTTCCTACTACTTATTTAGTGAATTTTATCCACATTTGTTTTTACTTTTCTTTTTCATTTTTATCCAATACTTATTTTCTTTTAATTTTCATAGAGATCATGGAGAAGGATGATACACTCATGATGCACTCATGTGCTATGATTATGTACTAAATGAGTATGAATCACTCTTGATGATGTACTTTTATTTGTATTTTGAAATGAATTCTACAGTATGGGTTATTAAAAAAAAATTATTAGATAACCCCAAATGTTGAATGCATTCAAGATTAAAAATACATGGTGTGATGTGTAGGATGGTGTGACCAATATTACTCTAAATTTATGTTATTAGTTTAAAAATTAAAATTTTATTCAAAAAACATGTTACATACTCAAAATCAAGAAAACACATTTAGATTTTTTTGATACTTTAGGAAAATGATTCATAAATCATTTGTGATGTGTAGGAATCAACCTCACCTAAATCCAATACACAATGTTTCTGATATGACAGAGTTAGTAACATGTTAAAAGATACTCATTATCATATAGTAATTAGCAACACCTCAATCACCCGTATCTCAGTCCGATACACAGTGTGCTCAGTATGACTTTAAGTGTATGTTTTTAGTTTATAATTTATATTTTAGTTAAAAACAAACATCACATACTCAAAAATGAGAAAATAAATTAATATTAATTTTGTACTTTAGAATAATGATCCATTTGTCATTGTTGACTTATAGGAATCAACCACACCTCAATATGATACACGGTGTGTCTGGTATGACTCAAAGTAAAATTTTCAATTTAAAATTTACATTTTAGTTCAAAACACATGTCACATAGTCAAAAACAATAAAACACATTTGTATTGTTGTGATACTCTAGGAAAATTATCTATATGTCAATTGTAATGTGTAGGAATGAAAAACACCTCAATATGATGCATGGTGTTCCTAGTATGACTCAAAGTATATGTTATTAGTTTAAAATAGACAATTTAGTTCGAAACATGTTCTACTCAATAAAAATTGATAGAACAAGATTGTATTTCCTTGATACTTTATGAAAATGATTCATAAGTCATATTTTACATATAGTAATTAGTCTCACATAAAATTGATATAGGATGTGACCGGTATGACCCAAAGAGCGTGTTTTAAGTCTAAATTTACATTTTATTAAAAATGAAACAAAATAAACTTAAAACTAAGAAAAAACATTTGGATTATTTTGATACTTTAGTAAAATGGTCCTCAAGTCATTATTAACACGTATGAATCAATTTCATATCAATTCGATGCATGTTGTGACCGGTATGAATCAAAGTGTGTCATTTTATTTAAAATTAATATTTTAGTTCAACCAACACACCAAATAATAAAAGATGAGAAAAAAAATTCTGATAGTTTTTATAGTTTAGGAAAATTATCAATTATTAACTTTTGAAATGTAGGAATCGACATCACCTAGATATGATACACGGTGTGACCGATATAACTCAAATTGTCTATTATTGTTATAAAATTGTCAATTTAGTTCAAAATGTGTGTCACTCATTGAAAACCAAGAAAACAACTTTGACTGTCTTGATACTTTAGGAAAATAATTCATAAGTTATATGTGACATGTATTAAACAGTCTCATATCAAACTGATACACTATGTGACTGGTATGATACAAAGTTTGTATTTTCAGTCTAAATTGACATTTTAGTTAACATGATAACTGACATACTCAAAATCAATAAAACACATTTTAAATTTATTTATAATTTAGTAAAATTATTGTTAAATCATTTTTTACATCTTGGAATCAACCACACATCAATCTGATGCACAATATGACATGTATGACTCTAAGTGTGCCTTTTTATTCAAAATTGACATTTCAGTTCAAAACCCATATCACATAATCAAAACCAATATAACACATTCATATTTTTTGATAAATTAATAAAATGATCCATAAGTCATTTTTTACATGTGGGATTCAGCTATGCCTCAATCTGATACATGGTGTGCCCGATATAATTCAAAGTGTATGTTATCAGTTTAAAATTGAGAACTTAGTTCAAAACATGTATCACTCACTAATAACTGAGAAATTTTCTTTATAATTTAAGATAAAATATTCATAAGTAATTTTTTATGTGTAGAACTTAGTCTCACATAAAATCGATACATGATGTGACCGTTATGACTCAAAGTGTGTGTTTTCTATCTAAATTGACATTCTAGTAGAAATGACACAAAACATACTAAAAAAATGATAAAAAACATTTTTATTTCTTTAATACTTTAGAAAAAAATCTTTATGTCATTTTTAACATGTAGGAATGAACCATACATCAATCTGATGCACAGTGTGACCAGTATTACTCTAAGTGTGTCCTTTTATATAAAAATGACATTTTAGTTCAAAACACATATCACATACTCAAAACCAAGAAAATACATTCATATTATTTTTACACTTTTGGAAAATTATCAATAAGTCATTTGTGACATGTTGGAATCATCCTCACCTCAATATGATACATGGTGTGCCCGGTATAACTCAAAGTTTCCATTATCATTTTAAAATAGAAATTTCAGTTCAAAACATGATTTACTCACTAAAAATAAAAAAACACACTCATATTGTCTTAATAATTTAGTAAAATGATCAAAAGTCATTTTTCACATGTAAGAATCAGTCTCATGTAAAACCAACACATGATTTAACCAATATGACTCAATGTGTGTATTTTTAATTTAAATTTATATTTTAGTGAAAAAGACACATTAAATACTCAAAACCAATCAAACACATTAGGATTGTAATGATACATTAGAAAAACTATCCTTAATTCATTTTTGATGTGTTAGAATCAACCACATGTCAATCTGATGTATGGTGTGACTGGTATGACTCTAAGTGTGTCCTTTTATTTAAAATTGACATTTTAGTTCAACACACATGTCACATACTCAAAACAAAGAAAATTAATTAGGATTATATTAATACTTCTATAAAATTATTCATATGTCATTTTTGAAGAGAATAAATCAGTAACACCTCAATCTGATACATGGTGTTCTCTGTATGACTCAAAGTGTCTATTATTTGTTTAAAATTTACAATTTAGTTCAAAAAGTGTGTCACTAACTAAAAATATATAAAACACACTTATATTGTCTTGATACTCTAGGAAAATGATTCATAATTCATTTTTTATGTTTAGGACATAATTTCACATAAAACCAGCACACTATGGAAAAAGTATGACTCAAAGTGCGTGTTTTCAGTAGAAATTGAAATTTTAGTAAAAATGAAACATGACATACCCAAAAATAAGAAAATTTATTTTGATTATCTTTATACTTTAAAAAAAATGCTGATTAAGTCTTTTTTAAAATGTTGGAATCAACCACACATCAATCTGATGCACAGTGTAACATGTATGACAATAAGTATGTCTTTTTGTTTAAAATTATCATTTTAATTCAAAACAGACATCACATACTCAAAAATACGAAAAAACATTTGGATTATTTTGATACTTTATAAAAATGAATCATAAGTCATTTGTGATTTGTAGGAATCAGCTGAACCTCAATATGATACATGGTGTTCTTGGTATGACTCAAAGTGTCTGTTATCAGCAAAAAATTGGTAATTTAGTTCAAAACATGTGTCACATCAAACTGAAACATGATTTTATTGGTATGAATCAAAGAGATTGTTTTTAGTTTAAATTTACATTTTAGTAAAAAATACACGTGATGCACTAAAAAATAATATAACACATTTATATTGTCTAGATACTTTAAGACAGTGATCAAAAATTTATTTTTAACATGTAGGAATAATCTACATGTTAATTTAACATATGGTGTGACCAGTAAGACTCCAAGTGTGTCCTTTTATTTAAAATTAACATTTAATAAAATATTTATTCATATTTATGTTTAATTTATTTCATTATATTATTACTAGCATAATTTTTTTTCTTATACAGGTGGATTACTTTACTCGAGTTGGGGTGGTTTGTTCAACAACTGATACCATGATTGAGCTTTTTTAAGAGGGAGTCAGGTGCCAAAGATAATGAAACCCTTGTTTTTTTGAATGTTCCTGATAGTAATTTCAAATTTAATTGTACAAAATAATGTTTGAAATGTGTATAATATAGTGTTTTTTCTTGTATTTGTTATATATTTTTTATTTCAATTAAATTATGAATTTTCCATATTTAAGTGTATTTTCTACTACAATATGCTGTAATTTTAACACTACACTGTAGCATTTTGGCCTTTATCAATGATTTTTTAGTGATGATAACTGACCCCCTTTATCATCACCTTTTTATACTGATAAAATAATCCCACTTTTGGTGGTGTTTGGATCAACAAGGATTTTTTAGCATTGATAAAGGCTTTATCTAGCACGTTTAACATCCACTTCTGTAGTAGTGAACACTACATTTTTATGCACTCAAGCTAAAAGTGTAGATAATAGTTCTCTATCTTTTTTTATCATTGATAAATGTTGTCCTTTATCAACACTTTTCTAAGTGATGATAAATGTCGATCTTTATCAATGTTTTTTCTTAGAACTGATTAAAAAACAAAATTATATATTATTAAAAAACATATTTTAATATATATATATATATATATATATATATATATAATTTCATAAATCTAATTTATATAATACCAATCCACCACTGGACGAAATTGGGTGACTAACAACTAGGCTTGATAGCATGGGTGGATGGGGCCACACTTGCATATAATGAATGTTACCCTACTTGACAATGAGGGATGGAGGTGGCTAGAATCATGTTGATGCTAGAATGATGGGGAGGCCTCCACATTATAATGATTAAGGGGACCCCCTCTCAATGGTGGGGGGTGACAGACTGCACAACAACCTAGCCTAATGGTGCCAGTGGATGGGTCCACACAAAGTCAATGAATATTCTGCCACTCGATAATGGGGAATAGAGGAAGTTGGAATAATGTTTACTCTAGAAAGATGTGGAGGCCCACTATTATGGGTGATGAAGGACCCCCCTGCTCAACAATAGGGGTGAAAATGGCTATCATACCATAGGATATGGGCAACCAGCAATAATGGTGCCCTACTCATGAGTTTTAATATAGGCATCATCAGGGATATTGGGGGTTGTTTCCCCTGTGCAGTGGTTCCCATATAGATGGATTTTCCTGGTCTTCAAGGATATCCAATTATAAGGGCCTCCAATTCATTCTATTAAGGGGCCTCTAAGGCACACATGATTCTAAAGGGTCTTCTACAGACCAAGGACTAAAAATTAAAATAGGGTCTCCAAGTCAGTCAAAATATATCAGGGGTATTCAAGGACCAGATAAAGAATGTTTGTTCAAGTCAAGACCATGTAATTTTATTGCACTACTAGGCCTTTAGGCCATTTATTTATAATAAAATAGGTCTAGTGAGTGCTTTTCATTCCATTTGGAGAGGGATTAAGTATGAACCAGTGAGTGTCTAGGTGCGTGTGTGTTTGGTTTATTGGAATCCCCACTACTTAATAATAAATATTAATGATTTATATGATAATAAATATGTATTTACACTTAATATATAATATTTTTTTTATAAAATAAATAAAAATAAATATTAATTAGTAATTTATTAATTTATTAATTTGTATCATGCAATAGAAATTTAAAAAAAACTCATGATAGAAAAAAATAATAAATTAATTAACATTTTATGAAATTTTGAAAAATGGGATTGAGCATCAAACAATCATAATTTTTGATTCAGGTATCCATTTGGGATCCATAATATTCCAAATCAAATCTTGCGAAGATTTATACAACGTATGAATCAAATGGATCATAATCCTTGTTTTTTCATAGTAAAAAAGGCCATGAAGGCCTCCAAAATTGAGTTCTTATTTTGGATACCCTAATTTTTGAACATTTTATGAACTCTCATATTTTTTAAAGAGGCTCCCCTAGTATTTTTTATTATAGAGACCATATTTATTCCTTGAAATTACTTTCATATGGATGTTATAGTGTTTAAATTTTATCGTTTTTCATATTGTAGTTTAATTTAAAATTAAACACACACACACACACATGTATATATTTAGATATTAAAATTTAAAAGTATAAATAATTATTTAAATATATTCACATATAAAATATATTTTTAAAAATATAAACCAATTATAAATAAAAAAATATTTATCCATTTTATTTACTATATAAAAATGTATGAATATTTATATATCTATACAAATGTATATATAATGTTTATAGACAAATATGTGTTTGAGTGTGAATCTATATTAACAAACACACACACACACACATATATATAAATATAAATTCTAATATATATAAATAAATATTAATATATATTATATTTAAATAAATATAAATATAAATATCACACACACACACAATCATATGTGTGTATATATATCTATAAACATACATACACACACTTAAATACATATAAAAAAACTTAAAAATAATTAAATAATATATGGATAAAAATTGTATGTAAATACATATAAATAAATAGATATAGTAGAGAATATATAATAAAAGAATATAAAATAGTGGCAATGGAATTAAATTTGAACATGATGGTCCTCAGATCGAATTTAGGTGTGCACAACTAATCAAAGATGGAGATTATCATGAATGACCCTAGATACCCTAGTAACCTCATACCCAAGACAATATTGACCTAGCATGATGGGAATTCATAATCCCTATGGGTTAGTAGTAAGCACCTAGAGTCATTCAAGAATATGGTGGGAATAGTTTTTCCACAAAACAACAAAAGATAAACAAGATACTTGTTAGCATATCAAGACTCTTCAAGGATAAGGTACCCAAAGTTAAACAGGTAAAACAACACCTAAGCAGGTAGATAGAAAACTCAATGAGAAAATCTACCCAAAAAACTATCAACAAACCATGAAAGCCTCTAACTTGGTGAAATATGTGGACCTAATCTCCATTGGTCAACATCATCACTCCATGAACCCAAGGATAAAGAACATCCACCACCTCCAAGTGGTTCTTTTCCTTTGCTCAGACTTGGAATAAGAAAATATACCAACGCCCAATGATAAAGGTAGGGTGTGAGCTATAAATATCAGTAGGGTCTCTCAAACTATTATATAATAGTAAATCAATAATGATTAAATTTTTTTAAAAAATAGGGCATGGAATAACATATCATTTTCATATTTAAAAAAATATAATTTCTTTTTAATAGATGAAAAAAATGAAAATATGGCTTAAATAAATTTTTTATATAAAATAATTTATATAAATCATTTGAAATGAGAAAAAGTGTTTAATAAACAATATAATATATAATAAAAATCTATACAAAAATAACCATGGTCATCTACCCTGAAGTACTCTATTTTTAGGATATAGGATCCTCACACTTCTCTAATCAATGATCATGAAAAAACAAGTGTGCAAATGTCCCTCGATCAAAGGTTGAATAGGACTCATCAATATCCTATTAGGGATAATCATCCTGAAAAAAGTTGTTTTTATATTTTTCTTCATCAATCCTTTTCTAGGGGAAAAATATCCTATCATTCTTATACCAAATAACCTACTAACTATCTAGGATCACATGAGCACAATCAGTCAATAAATAATGTGAAAATCATTTAATTTCAAATCAATCATCATTTACAGATCAATTTCCTAATTTTTAGTTTCAATATACCAAGTCAATTTCAAAATAAAAACATGGGGTTGTCCTAATTTCATTCCTTTTCAATACAAAACAAATTATATGTTTTCATCATTTCAATTTAAGCATTTTTTTTGAAAACAAAATCTCAAATCACTTCCTCAATACCGTTGTTTTCAAAATTCACCCTACAATTCAAATTCCATTTGAATTGTGGGGTTTTATTAAGATGTATTAAATTTATAATTTCATAATCAAAAAATTTATAATTGGGGTTGTATAAATCAATTGAAATCTATTTCAAAAAATCAAAAAATTCAAGGTTTCAATCACATGGAAAATATCAAATGGAACCACTTACCATTGAATCATGGAAACAAATGATCAAAACCTATAATAGGAACAATAACAATGATAGAAGGTGAAGAAGATATACAAATTAGTTCTAGAATCAATATCTATTAAGGAAATGATTATATCCAATAAAATTGAGAGAAAGGAATATCGGAAGAGAAAACACAAAACGAGATCCACTTATTGGAGAGGGATTAGATCATTCACTATCAATTTGATTCACTAAAGGATGAGGTTGGAGGATCCAAAAAAACTTATTGAGTGCTGCTAATGAATAAAAAAAATCATATTTGTGTCTATTGGGATGATTATGTACTTCAATGGGGTGTTTCATGATTTTTAAAATTAATTTTGGAACTTTAAAATCTCACGCGCACTGTTAGATGGAGGGGGCACATGGTTAGGGGAAACTGTGCACCAGCTATGTGACCCTATTGTTTAGGGTGAATAGTTTCCCTTGTGTGGGAATATAGGTTGTAAAACCATGCACCAAACATGCATTACTCTCTATCCAAGGGTGCACAGTTTGTACTAGGGGGTGAACGGTTTCAGAAAACCACGTGCCATTCATGCACAACCCAAAAAAATCCTCCAAAATATTATAATTCTCTTGAAATGGACCCAAAACAAGAATAAAAATAATGGGGATCCAAATAAGGGAAAGGAATATCTAAAAATAAGTAAAGGTACATTATAGCCTCCCCCCATAAAAAATTTATCTCCCCATAAATCCTATCAATAAATCAACATATCAAAGAGATGATTCCACCACTCTCTCATCAGTGCCTAATGATCCCAAGTATCATGAGAATCAAAACTAGGATACCATATCACATAGAACAAGGGTATCATCCTCCCATGAAGTATCTTTGGTTAAGAATCAAATATAATAACTAGATTCTTAGTCAGAGATAAATGAAGCTCAACATCAAGATCCTCCCAACTCAATACATGAGATGATTTAGAATGATATTTCTAATGTGGAGATACATGAAACACATTATATATTGATGTCAACCATGGTAGAAGTGATAAAAAGTAAGAAACTTTATTCACCTAATCAAAAACCTCAAAAGGTCTAAAAAATGGGGTGCAATATTTAATTATTTTCCAAGATGTCGGTGTCCCAACCAAAGTGACACTCTCAAGAACACCCAATCACCAACAGAAAACTCTAACGATCATTGAAGAAGATCAGACTAAGATTTATATTAGCTCTATTTCATCACTATTCTCTGACTAATAAACTAAATCTTAGCCATTGTCTCTTGGACCCAACTTGGTCCAACCACGGAAGATTTACTAATCTTCAACCAAAACAACAATTATTTACATGGGAGGCCATATAAATCCTAAAAAAGAGACATATAATGGAATAATGGTAATAGTTTTTATAGGAAAAATCAAAATGGTCCAAGTGGTTATCCCAAGATTCCCCAAAATTGAAAATAAAAGCACAAAGAATGTCTTCCAAAATCTGTATCACCCATTCTCTCTAAACACTAGTATATGGATGATATGCCATGATCACGATCACTTAACATCCCATTTTCTCCTAGAGGTATCTCCAAAAACGAGAATTGAAGTGGAGATTCTTATCATATACTATCAAATATGGAACCATGAAACTTGACAGTTGCCTATACATATAAAATTCACAAGTACTACAATTTGGTTGTATCATGGATGGGTATAAAGTGTTCTAATTTGGCTATCCAATCAATCAAAACCCATATCATAATATTGTTATGAGGGGTATGAAGAAAACCCACCCTGAAGTCCATAAAAATCTCATCCCTCTTCTGGCACTAGAAGGGGTTGGATAAAATCTGACGGTTTCTGGTGTTCATCCTTGACCTGTTTAAAAGTATAAAAAATGTGATACAAAGTTAGTAATGTCATGTCTCATACATAGGCAATGGAATAATTGCCTTATATCATAGAACATATTAGTGGTACCCAAGAAAACTGTCCACTGAGAACTATGACAGTCTCCCACCATAACATTTCTCATTGAATATGGCACAACATATCAGTTCCAAAAACATATAATACCTTCCATGGATAAATACCACTCAATGATGGTCTACCCACAAAAATTAGAGTCTAAAATTCTATATAACCCATCATCATGCTGCTAATCCTAAAGAATCATCTCAATAAGAGAGGAGGTCAATCGAACCCTAGTCAAAATAGCCTCAGACCCATTCTCTTGGACTCCTAAATACAACTATATAAAGAAAATCATCAAATTCCACTCTTCTAATGATTCCTTCATTGCCTGTTTTATAAGTTTCCTACTCAATGAATCAATGAAAACATTTCCCTTGATAGAGATATAGGATATGTCAAAATTAAAATACTTCAGGTACACCACCAAATGCCTTTGATGAAGATTAAAACATTTTTAAGAGAAGATATAACTCAGGATTTTGTGATCAGAATAAACAGTGAACTTTTTTTCGAAATGGTAATGTTGCCAGCCCTTAATAGCATGAATCATGGCTACAAGCTTGAGATCATGGTTTGGATAATTCATCTCGTGTGTCCTAATATGTCTAGAGCCATAGGTAATGACATGATCACTCTATATAAGAACACAACCCTTACGCAAACATAATGCATCAAAAAATACCTTATAGCCTTGCCTGACTGTTGGAAGAGTGAACATCAGTGCAGAAGCCAAAAGACAATTCAGCTCAAAAAAATAACTCTAAAACTTTTAATACCAAACAAACTTCACTCCTTTCTGAGAGAGGGGGTTCATTGGAGATGATAAATTTGAGGAATCCTTAACAAACCAGTAGTAATACCCCACTAAATCCAAGAATCTCTGAATCTCCAAAATATTTTGTGAGTGTTCCTATGTCATAACAGATTTTACATTCTCAAGATCAACTAAGATACCATGTTCTAAGACCACATGTACAAATAAATTCAATTTTTGAATTCAGAAACAATTTTTCAAAATCTTGGCATTAAAGACATATTTAGAAATTGAACTATTTGTGACGGGAATCCATCCCATCACAAATAGTTTATCTAGGGTTTTAAAAAACCCATTTCATGACGGGCATGTCATAAAAAACTAAATAATAATAAAAAATTAATATTAATAAAATTTAATAAAATAATAATAATAATAATATATGGAATAAAATAATAATAATAATAATAAAATAACAAAAACTAATAAAATTAGTAAAAATATCATTTAAATAAGGAAATTATAGAAAATACCCTTTTCAAAATAATAATATAATAATAATAAAATGAAATAAATAAATAATATAATAATAAAAATAATAAATAAATAATATAATAATAAAAATAATAAATAAATAATATGATAATAAAAATAATAAAATAATAAATAATATAATAATAAATAATAAATAAATAATATAATAATATAATAATAAAAATAATAAATAAATACTATAATAATAAAAATAATAAATAAATAATATGATAAAAAAAAATAAAAAAATAGAAAACACAATATCTGTAACAATATAAAAACGCACTATATAGAAATATAAATATATAGAATAATACAAATTTTACAACAAAGTTTTACATTCAAATGTTTATCATAAAAAGTAAATAAGTCACTGAGGGGGAGGGTCATCTGGATGAGTTAGAGGAGTTTGAGGATAGAAATCCATCCCAAAACCATGAGTTAGATGTCACATGTACTGCATCATCTATTTGTGCTACTGCTGTTGTTGCCATCGACACATCTCTTCTTGCTGTTGTAACTACTTTGGATGGAGCTCTTCCTACTCCTAACACATACTCTCTATAATATCACCCTAAGCTCGCAGCTGCTCCTGATACTATGTAGTAGATGATGATGACTCTCTACGATCTCATCTCGAGCAGCACGCCGACATTGAAGTGGTACCACAATAACTATCAGGCATCAATCGAGTGTCGATACCAACAACTCATCCTTTCTCAAAGGCATAATGGGTAGCCTACATCCATAACGAATCATCAAATCTTGTTGCACTAGTTTGATCATCAATATCAGCCTAACTCTTAGTCTGTGTCTAAGACATCGTGACCTCATATGACTCCTTCAATTTCAATTTAAAATTAAAATAGTTAAAATATTATTTGTAGTTAATTTTAAAACTCAAAAATAAATAATACTGACCACAATCTGATGCTTTCGATCACGTCTAATATCTCCAGTGATAGGATTGTTGTGCATCTTCCTATAAACATCAAAATCCATAATATTTGGCCATTAATCTACCTATATGAATATAAAATAAAAAATTTACATTTAATTTTATATAAATTAATTAAAAAGGCACTTACTATTTGTTCCTTATGCATATTGAATGCATGACTAAAATCTCGATTTGTCACCTCATGTCTCCCCCAGTTTTGTCGAACTACTAATGACCTCCTTTGAAAACGACCAACCATCATGCTTGAACATAATTAATCCCAAAGTTGAGATGAAATGTAATCAAGTCGATGGGTGAAACAAGACAGATAAAATTCTATGACTCCTACTTTCCTCATTACTGTCCTCCTCAAATTATGCAAAAAGTGATGGCACCAATCACGTATACAACCCTCCTATACCTACAAGATAGAGACACACAAGATCTCATTGATGAGATACCATAAACCCTAAATTAAATTAATAATATCATTTTATTAATTAAACAAATTTTGAATTAAATATTATTTATTTATGTACCATCTAATGATCAAAATGCAGTGCTAAATATCAATGAGAATATGATCCCATGTTACACATGCTCTAGGAAAATAATCTCTCAATATAGCACTCCCTCTTCCAATAAATATATGTGAAAAACTATAAAAAAAGAAAAAATAATCAAACAATTAGTATATAAATAAATCAATGATAATTAATGAAAACTAACTAAAATACATAAGTAAACAAACCTCTGCATGCATGAATATAAGCCATGATGTGGACGTCTCTTGGGGATAGGGCCATGAATCATTAATCTTGTAAGACCACGACCCCTACGAGTCATCTCTGAACCGCCAATAGTCTGAGGGTCAGGTGATCCAACATCATTCTCTTCATCAGGTATATCAGCCTCTTAAAACTCATGAAATAGATTCAAGTCCATCTGAAATATGAAATAACTTTTTTTTAAAATATTTGAAAAAAATATTATATATAGATATATATTATACATGATTATAAACATTATTTAACTGTGTTAATCTTCATATTTATCTTTATCTTCAAATCTAACGGTGTCAATATCTTCATATTCCTCTTTAGTATCATCAATTTTCCTAGGAGTTTTAATTTCATCATCTCTTGTCATTTCAAATTCATTTATAATTTCAATAACATAATTTTTATTATCAAACCTTAACTTTGGGATGTCATCATTGATATTTGTGTCTCTTCATAGAAATGATGGATTTGGAGAGGTCTCTTAAAAAATTTCAGTTCCCTCCACTTCAGCAGAACAACATTTACCATGAAAGAACTAATTTTCAAGAGGTTTCATTTTTATTATGCTCTTCTAGTCACTAAACTCTCTTGAAGTAGCATAATATTTTGAATAATAAATTTTATGTGCTTGATGAGCCTATAAAAATGGTTAATTTACTATAATAAGGATTTTATATTTAATATCAATGATTCCATAGGTCAGATGAACATGAAAGCTTCTCTCAGTATCGAATCACTGACATTTATACATTGTTATGTAATTCTATCCCAGATAACACATTTCAATTATTTCTTCTAGTATACCGTAGAAGTCAACTTCAATTTCTATATGATGAGATCTTCTCAATAAAACACCATTATTCATTGTTTTTTTATTCCTCATATGCACGTGTATGAAATAAAAAACCATTCACCACATATACATTACAAGATTTAACCATTTTGGATGGTGGGTTACTCAATACACACAATCAATTATAATTAAAAGATTTAATACTAATTATTACCATTTATTATAGTTTATTACTATTTTCCACTAATTACTACTATAATTATAACTAATTATAACTAATTATTGCTATTTATTACTATTTATTACTATTTAGTACTAATTACCACTATTTATTATGATTTTTTCTATTTATTTCTAATTATTTCTAATTATTACTATTTATTAATATTTATTACTAATTATTACTAATTATTACTAATTATTACAAATTATTACTAATTATTAATAGTTATTACTAATTATTTCTATAATTGTTAATAATTATTACTATTTATTACTAATTTTACTATTTGTTACTAATTACTCATTACCACAATTTATTACTAATCACTATTATTTATTAATATTTATTACCATTTACCACTAACTATCGTTATTCATTACTAATTATTTCTATTTTTTGCTTATTATTACTTATTATTACTTATTATTACTATTTATTTCTATTTTTTACTATTTTTTACTAATTATTACTAATCATTACTATTTATCACTATTTATTAGAAATTATTACTAATTATTTTAATTACTGCTAATTATTACTAATTATTACTAATTATTACTAATTACTACTAATTACATCTAATTATTACCAATTACCACTAATTATTACTAATTATTACTATTTATTACTATTTATTGATAACTATTACTAATTATTACTAATTACAGCTAATTATTGCTAATTATTACTAATTATCTCTAATTAGGAATAATTATTCCTAATTATTACTAATTATTACTTTTTATAGCTAATTATTACTAATAATTACTAATAACATCTAAATATTAATAATTATTACTAATTATTTCAAATTATCGCTAATTATTACAAATTATTACTAATCATTACTAATAACCATTAATTACCACTAACTATTACTAATTACCACTAATTATTACTAATTATTACTTATTACTACTAATTATTACAAATTATTACTGATTATCACTAATTATTTCTAATTATTACTAATTGTTACTAATTATTACTATTTACCTCTAATTATTACTAATTACAACTAATTATCACTAATTGCTGCTAATTATTACTAATTATTACTAATTACCGCTAATTACCACTAATTATTACTAATTATTTCTATTTATAACTATTTATCGCTAAATATTTCTAATAATTACTAATTACTGCTAATTATGACTAACTATTACTAATTACTACTATTTATTACATATTATTATTATTTATTACTGTTTACCACTAATTACCATTATTTATGACAAATTATTTCTATTTATAACTAATTATTACAATTTATTACTATTTATCACTTTTTATTATTATTTATTACTAATTACTACTATTTAGTACTATTTATTAGTAATTATTTCTAATTATTACTAATTACTGCTAATTACTACTAATTATTACTAATTATTACTAATTATTACTAATTATTACTAATTACCACTAATTACTACTAATTATTACAAATTAATGCTAATTATTACTAATTATTACTATTTACCACTAATTATCACTAATTATTACTAATTACCACAAATTATCGCTGATTATCGCTAATTATTAGTAATTATTACTAATTACAAGTAATTATCGCTAATTATTTCAAATTATTTCAAATTATTACTATTTATTACTATTTACCAATAATTATTGCTAATTATTACTAATTACCACTAATTATTACTATTTACCGATAATTATTACTAATATTTACTAATTAAAACTAATTATTACCAGTCATTACTAATTACCACAAATTATTTCTATTTATTACTAATTACCGCTATAATTATTACTAATTATTACCATTTATTACTAATTATTACTATTTATTACTAATTACTGCTATTTATTACTAATTATTATTAATAATACTATTTATTACTATTTACAACTAATTACCGTTATTTATTACTAATTATTACTAATTATAACTATTTATTACTAATTATTACTAATTACCACTAATTACCGCTAATTATTACTAATTATTACTAATTATTACTAATTATCACTATTTAACACTAATTATTACTAATTACTGCTAATTATTACTAATTATTACTAGTTATCGCTAATTATTACTGTTTATTACAAATTACCGCTAATTATTACAAATTATTACTAATTACAGCTAATTATTTCTATTTTTTACTAATTATTACTAATTATTACAAATTTTTACTATTTATTACTAATTATTACTAATTACCACTATTTATTACTATTTATTCCTAATTATTACTAATTACAGCTAATTATTAAAAATTACCGCTAATTATTACTAATTATTACTAATTATTTCAAATTATTTCAAATTATTACTAATTACCGCTAATTAGTATTATTTATTACAAATTAATACTAAATAATACCAAATAATAGCAAATAATAGCAATTAATACTAATTAGTACTAATTAAAACGAATTACACGTAATTATTATTAATTAATGATAATTGAACCAAATTATTACAAATTAACACTATTTGTTTTTAAATAAATACATTTAAGCTTAATGAAACAACATATCTGTACAAATAAATAATGAAAAATAAAACTATCTAATTCTAATTTAATTTAATTAACGCTAATTAATAATAATTATTACTAATTTAAATTAAAATGAATTTACCAAAAATAAAAGCAACAAATAAATACCTTAAAACTGAATATTTTGTTAGATGCAAGTTCTAAAAATTGATTTGCTGTAAAATTTAAAAGATTGAAAAACTGAAGAGAGAAATATGAGAGTAGAGAGGAGAGAGGACTTGAGAGAATTGTGAAATGGGAAAAAATCGGATGGAAGTATATATAAGTTAGATCATTTGCGATGGGGGTATTTGTGACGGGGCCCATTGCGAATACTGATCCTCTATTAATTAGTGGTGGCGATTAAAAAAGTTTTTAAAACGGGATCTGTCAAAAATACTATCATGCCGACACATTATTTGCGACGGGCCGACGCTGATATTTTTTTTGGCAACGGGACCTGTCTCAAATTGTTCACCGGTTATTAATTAAGACTGTGATAAAAGATAATATTTACAACGAGATCCGTCGTAAATACTATCATGACGAAGAATTATTTGCGACGACCTGTTGCAAATAATATCCTTTCGACATATTATTTGTAACTGAAATCATCCCTCGTCGCAAATAATGGAAACCCGAGAAGAGTATTTGCGAGGGGGGTTTAGACCTCGTCGTAAATACTCTTCCTATGCTAATGTGCGCATAGCGCACCAAGGGTATTTGCGATGAACTATCGCAAATACCTCTTTTTATGTACTATTTGCGATAGGTCAAAATTTCGGTCGCAAATAGTCTCTTCGCAGGACTATTTGTGACAGACACTAGGCTCGTTACAATTGATCCGTCATAATATGTCATATTTTTGTAGTGAGATGGTGATCTCTCAAAATTTCCAGCAATAATCCCAGATGACGCACATGATCCTCTTCGGTTTTTTAGTAAACTAGGATGTCTTCCACTAAGACTACAATGAAAACATCGAGGTACTCATAGTGGCCATACATACTCCTAAAGGCAGTCTTTGGAACGTCAGATTCTTTAATTCTCAATTGGTAGTAGCCAGACCAAGTATCAATCTTCAAGAGCCACTTCACACCTTTTAACTGGTCAAACAGATCAACTATCTAAGGAAACAGATACTTGTTCTTTATAATAACTCGGATGAGGTTCTGGTAATCAATACATGTGTGAAGCATACCATCAGCTTTCTTTGCAAATATAACATGTGCCGCTCAAGGTGACACACTTGGGCGTATAATGTGTTTATCAAGAAAATCATCCAACTTAGTCTTCAACTCTCTTAACACTATTGGTGCCATGCAGTAAGAATGAATAGACACCTGCTGAGTAACAAGTACTAAATTGATATATAACTCCATCTCTCTTATCGATGGAAATACAAAGAAATCAGAAGGCAAAACTATGGGAAACTAGATGACAACTAGAGGGAAATCATCACTCAAAGATTCTCTCACCAAGTAAAAATGAAAACATTGATATCACCCTACCCAACTCCAGAAAAGAAGGTTCGGCTCTACTAGATCTTAGGTTCCATTCTCCCTGAAATTCATGGCCCACCCCATCTGGTGTAGTAAAGGATAACTGATGAAGATAAAATTCAATATAGGCCTGATGAGTGATCATCCAATCCATCCCGAGAATGGTGTCAAAAGAATACATGTTGAGGACTAGAAAATTATAGTTAAACTCAATATCTGATAAAGATAAAAAACAAGTAGGACACCGAAGACCCTTCTCTCCCTTCATTATGAGGGGCATAGTAATATCTATCACATAAGATAAAAGCTACATAGGAAGGTTTATCAAATCAACAACATGGGTCAATATGAATGAGTGAGATACACCAACATAAAATAAGGTAATCACTAAGAAAGAAGCAATAATGATGACACCTCTTACAACCGCTAGACCCATATTAACTTTCTCTGGAGACTCTTCCACTCTATGAAGAAACTTTGTTCTAGGTGTGTATGGCTTGAAACCCTTTTTTCTTGAAGCATTTGATTGTACCATATTACTTTTAAGTACTGATGAGCCTATGCCACTAGGTGGGGAAGAAAATGTATAACAAAATTTCTAAAAGTAACCTGAGCATCTGCAGGAACTGTAGATCTTTGGTGCCTCAGTGCAAACCCTTTTTGAATGCCCAACCTTTCCACCATGGAAGCAAGTCAAAGGGACACTACCTGGAACTTCATGAGGTATGAAAGAACCCTACTATCGAGATCCTCCACAAGACTCGTCACACATCCTATTTTCATTAAAGGAAATCATTGAACATCCACTAGGAGAAAAAGGAATTCCCATCAACCCTGACTTACCATCCACGTCAATCTTAGTCATCAATGATGTATCTAGTACATCAACATAGGAATTCAGCTTTAGCATAAAAACCTAGGGTCTAATATCAGCTCTAATTCCCATATCAAATCTTTTTGCCTTCAACTTTTCATTAGTCACAATCTAATGAGAAAACTATAGTAGTTCAATAAAGCAGTTTTTATACCGAGTCATGGGCTTTTCGATTTGCTGGAGATTAAGAAACTCCATTGAATTTTCTAGAACAATGAAATCTTGATTGAACTAATCTGTAAAAAGGACCTTGAATTCTTTCCACTCCTATCCTTCATGCTTCTTTACCATTACCATATAATCCCACCACCTTCTTCTTGGCCCCTCAAGATTAAAGGTAGCACACTGCACTATAATTAAATAAAGAATTTATAAGAACTCAAAAAGATTCTCAATTCCTTTCAACCAATCCTCATCCACTTGAGGATCATTAGAGGCTTGGGAAAGATGATGGATTTTGGCGAAGAAACTCTTGCACATGATCTCTATAGTTTTCCCTTCATGGTTCCATGAATGGATCTTGAGCGAGAGCGGGCATGGATGCCTTTCCTAGAGCTTGAACAACATGCACCACTATCTCAATGATATTCTAGTCAAGTAGAGGATTTTACTACTATGGTTGATTAGAAGCTCCCTCCACACATTAGTTCAAACTTCTTCCTAGAGGAATGGTGCTACACACCATCAATAGACAACAATAAATGTTAACAAGGACACTCATACCAGAAACTCAAATGGAATTTAAAAGTCTGTGATTTTCATAACACTATAAATAATAGTTAAAATATTGAAAACTGATCAAAATACTCATCAAAGACACTTTACCCCCACTACCCACAACGACTTATGGATTTTTATAAAAAGAGTTTTCCATTCACTCATTCATAACTACTTCCCAAGTCCCATAAATCCTACCCCTATTTACCAAGATGACCCAGACCCCATATCAAATTTAATATAAGATGATTAACCTTATCTAATAACACTTTTTCACAAACCATCCCAAATAACCTGTTAACCTGATTCCTGAGCCAGCATTGACATTTCCCAAAGGGTATTCCCGATCCCCATAGGTTGGAGACTATCACCTATTTTCATACAAGAATATATTGGTAACAGTTTTATAACAAAAAAATATAAGATAAACAAGATACAAATTGGTATATCAAGAATCCTCAAGGAGAATATACCATAAGCCTCTAAACCCTATGTAACAAGTAGACCTCATATCCAATGATCACCGTCATCACTCCATAGTTCCAATTATCAAGAACTTCCAAAAACTCCAAGTTCTGATTTTATTTTTCCAAGACCTAGAATAACAAAAATCTACAAATTCTTAAAGAAAATGGTAGGGTGTGAGATACAAAGCCTTGTAGGGTCTCACCAAGTGTTCCATAATAGATTCCAAAATAATAAATCAACCATGATTTCAATTTAAATAAAACATGCCATGGTATAACATATCATTTTAATATTGGAAACAATCATTCATTCTTTTTAATAAATGAAAAACATTTAAAACAAGTATTAAATAATTTTTCTATAAAATCATTTGGAAAGAGTTAAATATTTAAATAAACAATAGAATATATAGTCAAAACTAAAAAATAAGAACAATGGGCATCTACCATAAAGTATGTTTGTTTTTTCCTATAGAATCCTCACACTTCACAAATCAATGACCATGATAAAACATGTGTGCACACATCCCTTAGGCTTAGGCTGAATAAGAATCATCAATATTTCATTAGGTATAATCATGATGAACAATGTTTTTTTATAGCTTTCATCATTAATCCATTGCTTGTGGATCAAGATCCTAGCGTCATTTTTCCCAAATAACCAACTAACTACCTAGGATCACATGTTCTCAATGAATCAATAAATAATGGTCAAATCATTTAATTTTAAATCTATCATCATTTACAATTCAATTTCATAATTTTCAGTTTCAATATGCCAATTAAATTTCAAAACCAAAACACGGGGTTTTTATTATTTCATGTCTTTTTAATACAAAACCAATCATGGATTTTCATCATTTAATTTTAATCCATTTTTTTCAAAATAATTCTCAAATAATTTAATCAATTTCATCATTTTCAAAATTCACCCCACAATTCCAATTCCATTGGAATTGGGGTTTTTTCTCAAAAACTATGCCATTTAGAATTTCATAATAAATTATTTTCAAATAAAGGTTTTATAAATCAATTAAAAGTAATATCAAATAAATAAAGAAATTAAAGGTTTAAATTACATGGAAAATATCAAATGTAACCACCTAACTTTAAATCATGAAAACAAATTATCAGCACCCACAACGGAAATGCCAATGATGATCAAAGACGATGAAGATCTAAAAATTAGATCTAGAATCAAGATCTATCAAGAAAAGTATTAGATATAATAAATTAGAGTTGAAATATATTAATAAAAATATGATCTAACATTCTCTAAGTAGGAGAGAAAGGAATATCGAAAGAGAAAACCCAAGAGGATATCAACTTATCGGAGAGGGATCAGATCTTCCACTAACACATTGATTTACCAAAGGAGAAGGTTAGAGTGAACAAAAATACTTCTTGAGATCCTCCAAGGAATAAAAATCATATTAGGGATGAATGGGGTGATTAAGTACTTAAATTGGGGGGTTCATTAATTTTTAAAATTAATTTTGATGATTTAAAATCCCACAAACACGGTTTGATAGAGGTGGGTGAATGGTTAGGGGGAACCATGCACCAACCATACACCCCTACTGTTTGGGGTATGTGGTTTCTACTAGGTGAATTATTTCGGAAACCATGCACCAACCATTGATTTCCCACTATCCAGGGGGTGCATAGTTTTCATTGGGGGACACATGGTTTGGGAAAACTATGCACCAACCATGAACATCCCAAAAAAATCCTCCAAAAAATTCCATGTTCTCCAAGAATGACCCCAAAATAAGAATTGGAACAAAGGGGATAAAAAGTGGTCGATAAAGGGGGTGGGGTGGGTGGAGCATGAGCGGAGAACCTAAATAATTTGGGGAAAATATTTTTTAGTTTAAGTATCATTTTAATATCTAATAAATACACCCTTTATCATTTATAAACAATGATCATAAAGGCCTAATTTATCGGCATAGAAAAAGTTCTATTTTTTTCCTTTATCTTTACTTTATCGAGAACAAATAAAAGAGACTATATTTATCATTTCTTAGCATGTCAACACTTTTATAGTGTTAGCAATGCATTTTTTAAGAACTGATAAAAGAGAATTTATATAGTAGTCACAGGAAAGGCACATCGATACCCCACCATAGTAACCCTCACGAGTAACTAAAAAACATCACCAATCCAATCCATTGGCCAATATAATACATAAAGAACACCAGAATAAATTATGAAAAAAGAAAACCATAAAAAAATTCCACACTTATTATATAAGAATTCATCACCATCATCATCCCACACCACTTGAGGATCCTTGATACACAAACCTGAATTTCTTTGCTTGATTCAGATACGAATGGGGACAGTAAAACAACATGAACTATCTCCAAAATACCATCACTATATATGAATGGAATTGAGGATGAAATGTATTTCAATAGGTCATCAAAGACCACTAAATAATATAAAATGATAACATGTCCATACAACCCATCCATAACCCATGAAGTAAATAAATAATTACAAATAATCTCATAATAATATAAGAATAAAATCTATTGATATCCACACCCATAAAAGCTAGAGCACCCAAATCCAACACAGAGAAGAGGGGAAAACTAATAGGTCAGATGAAAACAGGGTTTACAACCACTCTATCTCCAAAAAACTATTTTTACACCATTAAGAATCAGTAAGAGGGACACACAACTACACATACCCGGATCCCCCATGAACATAATCAAGACATCAACATGAACAGATATCCTTGGTTCCTTAATCCCATGTCATATCCTAATCACTATCAAACCCAAAGTTCCATAATAGAAATTAAACTCCAATGAACAAAATCCATCTCTATTATATACCTCTTGAAGTTTCCAGGTGCAGCGTAAGTGTGGTTGAGACGGGACCCCACTTTAATTTTTACCATGATCAATGAATATTCTAGGATCAATACAATGATGAATGCCAGTCTCTATATAATAGAATCAAAGATTTAGATAAAGAAGGAAGAGGCCCTAAAAGTTTAGAGAGTATCTTTCACATCATGTTTAAAATTAATTTAATTAATTTCATAAAGAAAAATAAAACTTGGATATTCAGTATTTTCTTATTTGATGATCTTGATCATTCGTAATGACCCTTTAGAATTATATCATTGTGCTTGAAAGGATCCAAACTAAAATTCCTCTAGTGGAGATCCACATGTGCTTCGATTGACTCTGATCGACACCACTCGCTCTCTAGGTGCTAGCGCGGTGAAGCGAGTGTCTTGTGTAGGTTGTTCTCGATCGCTTGTTCTTCGAACTTAAAGAATGTCTCTTGTTCTTGAGAGGGGCAGTAAGAGGATTCAATAGAGAAATTGTTTAGCTCAACAATTCTCAATTCACCAAGCGTACGGTGTGTTTGCAATGGCACAATAGATACACTTGTATATTTATATGCTTGGAACTTCAGATAAAATATTTAATTGCATAATAGAAATTAAATACATTCATAAACATAGAGAAAAACCATGATCATAATAATAATACCACGTCATTATTTATGGTGCGCCAACTTTCACAAAACAAAATTATGAATAAAACTCCACGTAACAAAATAATAGCAACGTCGTTATTATTTTAACTTGTGCCAACTAATAATTATTTAACGTCTTGTAAATAATTATTTTACCACCGGACCGGCCTTGGTCTGATCAAAATCCACTTCCATTTATTGAACACCCTAATAAATAAATAAAAAATTTATTCTCTTAAAATAAATATTTTATTTACAAACTAGTAAAGAAATATATTTTATTTAGTTTATTCGATCATCTTAACTTGAATAAAATTATTTCGTAGTATTGAGAATAATATTTATTTCATTAATTAAATTCAAATAGAATTTAACCAAGACCACCATAAACTTAGTGTGTGACCCTCTAGGATTCTTTTTTGTTGGCATTAGGCGGGCTTTACTAAAGTCCAAGAGTACTGTATAGAAATGGGTCAAGGAACCCAATAGAAAGAACATAAAGTCACAATAATGACATCCAAATATGAACACTCCCTGTGTAATATAATCCCTTTGTCTCAATATCTCATCAAGCAGGTTTCATGATAGTGTCATCAACTTTTATGCTTGATACATCGTTCTTTGACTACATGAAATAAACTGATCATTACAACATGGCCATGTAATTTCACACAGAGGTTCTATTTCAATAATAGGACAGAGATATCAACTTCCATAAATGGTAGGGACAAATCCTTCCTCAAATTATTCATTAATAACATGCCATTCGTGATGTACCCAACGTACCCTACTTCCTACCAATTTTCTGTGTGGAAGTTTTTTTTAGTAAATCAAAGTGCATGAGTTGTGGAAAATATTAATGATAATATTAAATTCTAAGGATCATTACACATGCTCGCATATAGAAATATCCGATGACACCAAAACATGCGGAATTCCTACTAGTGGGTCTGTTCTCATAATCTCCTATCTTGGAGATTACCAAGTGTGAACTTCATGAGAGGAAGTCTCATTTGCTTATGATTACTCACACCTGAAAGTCTGCATGCTATGTGTCCCATCATAGTACGTCATGAAACTGTAGAACTATATTTAAGAATATTGTTATAGCATTTCATGTTTATCATCATAGCGGGGAACTGCCATGACCTTATCAATGAAACAAATACTCTAAGACATTATTACATCACAATCATGTAGAAAAATGAACAAGATATAATAATACATTAAATATCCATGAAATCAAAGTAAAATCAGTTGGTTCTAGGACACCAACTCTTATGAACTCCCACTTGGACTAGATCCAACTGCCTATGAATTTCATCCCGCTATACCTCACATGGTGATCATGTTTCTACTAAGTCAAGGATTTAGTCAAGGGGTCCACTATGCTGTCTTCCATGGAAATATTGCTCACTGAAACTTCACCAATCTGAGAAAAATCCATCAAGAGATGATACTTCCAAAGTATGTGATTCATCCACTAATGTGACCTTTTCTCTTTTGCAAGATCCACCACTACAGTATTATCACAGTACAGTGTGATGAGATCTTTACTGCTTGGTATCACATCTAGCTCCTAGATGAAGATTTACATCCAAACTACTTCTTAGCTGCCTCAGGAGTTGCGATATACTCAGACTCTTCTATAGAATCTACTACCACACTCTACTTCGAGATCTTCCAGCTCACTGCACATCCATTCATAGTGAATATGTATCCCATTTGTGACTTCATGTCATCTTGATTAGTCTAGAAAATAGAATCTTAAAATCCTCTGATGACTAGTTTCTCATCTCCTCCATAAACCAGGAAAATATACTTAGCACACCTCAGATACTTTAGGATAGTCTTGAATTCCATCCAATGGAGGTCACCTAGGTCAGTTTTATATCTTCCTACCACACTCAATGTGTAGGAGACATCCAACCTAGTACATATAATTGCATGCATGACTAACCCAATCGCTGATTCATATAGAGTCCTTTCCATTATCATTCTTTTTTCATGTGTCTGAGGACACATTTTCTCAGAAAGATGATTCCCATGTGATACTGGAAACAATCCCCTCATGGATTGTTCCATACTAAATCTCTTCAGTATCTTATCAATGTATGTTATTTAACTTAGGCGCAAAAATATCTTGGATCTATCACGATGGATCTTGATCCCAAGAATATATGCTCCCTCTCCCTAGTCCTTCATGGAGAAGCATTGATTTAACTATGCCTTAACATACTGTAAGTCTGGTATCTCATTTCCAATAAGTAATATGTCATCAACATATACTATTAGGATAACGACTGAACTCCCACTAAACCATTTGTAGACACAAGGCTCATATTCATTCTTAATAAAACCAAATTATGTTATGGATTCATCAAAACAAATGTTCCATGACCTGGATTCTTGCTTTAATCCATAAATGGATTTATGAAACTTTCATTCTTTATTGGCATCTTTTGGAGTCACAAACCCTTCAGGTTGTGTCATGTAGACATCTTGATGAAGGTTCCCATTAAAGAATGTTGTTTGGAATCCATTTTCCAAATATCATAGTCATGGTAAGCCACAATGTCAAGTAGAATTCTAATGGATTTCAACATTGAAACTGGTGAAAAGGTTTTATCATAGTCAATTCCTTGACGCTATTTAAACCCTTTTTCAACCAATCATGACTTATAGGTACCAACTTCTCCTTCCATGTCCAGTTTCTTCTTGAATACCCATTTGTAACCTATATGATTTACATCAACTGAAGCATCTACCAAAATCCAAACTTGGTTTCGGTACATGGAATCCATTTTAGAATTCATGGTTTCTTGCCACTTGGCAACGTCTGTTCCACATACTACTTCCTTATAAGTTAGAGGATCATTATTATCAACTAATAATGAGTAACAATCATCAGTAACGAGAAAACTGCACCATTCTAGTTCTCTAACCTCTCTTTTACTCTTAAGCATTACTTGTGTATCTAGAATAGATTCTTCTTCCATGGGGATTTGTGGAATCTGTTCCTATACCAACTCTTGTGTATGTTGATCCTTGAATTTATCGAAGTCTATCTCATTTCCCCTATCTATTTTAGAGATGTGTTCCCTCTCAAGAAACATGGAAATTCTTGCCGCTATAACCTTTTTTTCTGAGGGTTTGTATAGGTAATATCCTCTTGTTTCATTAGGGTATCTTATAAAGGTACACTTTATGCCTCGGGGTGCGAGTTTGTTACCTGAAGAGGCCTTAACAAATGCTTCGCTACCCCACACATGTAAATTCAGTAACATGGATTTTATGACTCTCCATAACTCATATGGAATACCATTTATCGATTTAGTTGGTACTTGGTTTAGTATGTGTGACACTGTTTGTAACGCATAACCCCAAAAGGATAATGGAAGACCTGAATGACTCATCATTGATCTCACCATGACTAACAAGGTGTGGTTCCTCCTTTCACTTAAACCATTCAATTGAGGTGTGTAAGGAGGAGTGAGTTGGGATAAGATCCAAAAATCCCATAAGTAATCAATGAAGTCCTAATTAAGATATTCCCCCCCTTGGTCTGAGCGGAGTTTCTTAATCTTCTTACCAAGATTTTTTTCAACTTCATTCTTGTATTCCTCGAACTTAACAAAGGAACCCGACTTATACCTCAATAAGTATATATATCCATATCTACTAAAATTAGCAGTAAAAGTTATGAAGTATGAGTACCTACCCCTTTATTCAACTAGAAATGGTCCACACACATCGGTATGAACCAATTAAAGAAGATCTTTAGCCCTTTCACCTTTCCCACCGAATGGGGATTTGGTCATTTTGCATTGTAAACATGTATGACATACGACAAGTGGTTTTAGTTCAAAATAATCTAAATATCCATCTTGATGTAACTTTTTCAAGCGTTTCTCATTTACATGACCTAAATGGTGATGTGAAAGTTGGATGTTGTATGATTCATGTGAAGTATCTTTGTCATCGATTTCCATTACTTGGTTTTTGTAATCCAACACATAAAGACCTTTGTATAAATGTGACCTACCAAATTTTTTTTATCTTTATAAAAGAAGTAACATTCATTTCCAAACTTGAAAAAAAATCCATCTATATCTAGTCTGGATACAGAAATTATGTTTTTGGTTATAGAGGGAACATAAAAACAACCCATTAACACCAAGATCATCCCAGTTGGCAACGTGAGGTGGTAGTCCCCGACAGCTACAACAATAAGTCTGGCTCCATTGGCTGCTCATAGATCTACCTCCCCTCGATCAATCTTCCCGAATCTACTTGGTTAATGTATTTGGATACATGTTTGAGCACCAAAATCTATATCTAATACCCAATTTGTAGAAACAGATAGATTTCATTTGATAACAAATGTACTTGAAGCTTCCCCTTGCTTCTTAGGATGGGTGCAGTTCTTTTTCTAGTGGCCCTTCTTGCCACATGCGAAACAAACAGCCTCATGTTACCATGCCCCCCCTTTCATCTTCCTTTTCTTGGAATGCTGTGAAGAAGCTTTGGGATCAAATCTCTTCGCCTTCCCTTTCCAATTATTCACCATAAGGACAGAAGGCTTTTCGCACTTCATATCTTTTTCCACTTGGCGAATGAGGATAAGAAGACCAGATAGAGAGTTATCAATGTTGTTTATATTGAAATTGACAACAAAGTCAGAGAAGCTATGAGGGAGTGATGCGATAATGAGATCAGTGACCAATTCTTCGAGGAGTCCAAACCCTAGATTCTACAGGCACTCAATGTAGCCAATGAGCTTGACTACATGAGCCCCAGCTGGGGCACCTTCTCTAAGATTACTCTGAAAGAGTGAATTAGAGATCTCAAACCTTTATTATCTTTCTCTGTCCTAGTAGAGATCACATAAGTGATCGAGCATGATATAAGAATCCATGTTTTCATGAGACTTCATGATCTCACTAGACATTGATGATAGCTTCAAACATTGAACATCGACTATGTTGTTATTATGTTTCTCATAGACTAGGAAATCCTCATCACTTCCCTCTTTGAAAGGAGGATCGGGTAATGCTGACTCAAACACGTAAGACTTCCATTCATGGCGTAGAATAACCCGAAGGCGTTTAAACCATTCTTGGAAGGTTCTGGCAGTGATAATGTTGTATTTATCCAGAATTGATCACAAGGATAGTGTGGTTGAAGAGCTTGTCATTTTTATTCTACAATTAAAATAACAGATCATTAGTACTTTATTGGTTACATTTTTTTAGAAATAATAAATTTTATTAAGTCTCCCACTATTTTATCATGTCCCAATGGAACTCACCAATGAACTCAGAATGTCCAGTTTCAATGACATTCTAGTGGAAAGGATCCATATTCTCCTTTTCATAACCCCATTAAGGGTTGGTCAAGCTATTAGAAAGTATTTAAGTAGGCAGGTCTTTGCCAACTATGGGTTTGAAACTCCTTGATCTATTGAGGGGACTCCCCAATCCTTAAATGATGACTTGGGATTTCCTCAACTCTTAAATCCAATATTACACCAAGTCTATAAAGGGATACTCCTCTTGATGTAATATGGTTAAGTCAACCCGAAACCTTTCATAAGGTATTATTGTTTAAAATAAATTTTCCCAACAAGGGTTGGCCAAACACATAGTTTTATTGAGTTTTCCCTTAATCAAGTAACGAAATTCTTGGTCTGACTTAATATTTTATTTGAGGGATTTTTATCTCTTATGTGAGAATTGATTATTATAATTATAATACACTTTTTAATATTAAGTGGAACTTACTTAAGTGATTATCCATGTCTTGATAATATATATGCATAAGTCTAGTTTATTTTAGTTCCATCTTGAATGCTTATTTAATTCATTAATTATGTGATCATGAAAACACATCCATAATGATAAACCATCAAACTGATAGAAATAAAATAATGTAATTGGCATGATCACGAGATTTTCTAATGGTTAGTTTATCTATCGGTTGATAAAATAACCCTGACCTAGGGGAGAAACACATTGAACCTTTTGGGTTTGTGTTTACGACATCCACCTATCCACCTATGTATCTCCTGGATTGGTTTCATCTCGACTCCAGCTTAAACCGACTCCACTAGCATGGGAGTTCCATCCATTACATATGCCTATTTTTTAACTCACATATAGGTGAGTGGTAAAAAGGGGTTTTACATAAATGAAACCTTGGGCACACTGTCCCTACATATTAATGAGGAGAAGGCTCACATGCCAACAAATTTAATTCAAATAAATAAATTAAAAGAAACCATCCACATACAAAGGTCTTGGTCTTGGTCATGATCATCCATACATGAAATGATATTTACATATAAATAAAACTAGAATTCGATTCTTTAATTATTCTTGTTTAAGATAAATCACGAGAGAATCAATTAATTATCGTCTTTAATTAATCAATCCTTTTATCTTAAACCCTTTTATGAATTTCCTTGAGATTCTCATCCTTCATAATTTTAAACAAATAAATTCATTTAAAATTATCTTTGTACGTAACTTGTACCTTGGAGGAAACCCAGTGAATTCCTATTCATAACTACCCAATGATTAGAAATGAACAATACACATATGTTAAATTAAACACACATATATAAAATACCTATCACGTATTGTGCCTCATCTTTATGCCTGCACGATGGTACACATCTCTAGGGGTTGTATAATATAATAATAAATTTTAATAAATCTACGTAATTTGGATGAGTACATGAAATGTAGTTATAACTACATGACATGTACTATTGTTCACCATCCATTCAAAGTACACACCTGGGGAAACGACATGTGTGTACTTTGGAAATCTTCAGAGTACACAGTGTGTACAGTGGGCCACATGCCATGTAGTTTCTCATTACACGGTCTCCAGGTGCACAAGCAGTGTATGGGGTACATGGTCCAACCCTAACCTGAATGGACAACACACCATGTCCATTGGGCCACATGACATGTAATCCAGAAACCACGTGCCACCTGTTCTTGGTCAACACACGAAGTCATTAAGACTTAGAAAAACTCCAATGACATGGATTGGTTTGGAGGACCAGACCTAGTGCATTGAACCTTGACTACACGATGTGTACTACTGAATACATGACTTGTGTTCTAGTGTTGTACGACCAGGAACCTTTGGCACCTTTGGATGTGATCCTCTAATTTATTTTAATCAAAATTTAAGGAAAAGATCATTTCTGTAAGGTGGACGAGAAATGAAAGAGGAGGAATAGATCTCAAGATTCAGATTTTCTGAATGAATAAATTTAATTGAAACAACTAAATTATTAAATGTGTAAATCAACAAAAAAATATTTAAATAATTATAAACAGTGATGTAACTGCTCTAATACCACTTGAAGTTGTTGGGAATAGCAGAAGCATGGTTGGGACGGGACCCAACTTTAATTTTTACCATGATCAATGATTATTCTGGGATCAATATAATGTTAAAATCCAGTCTCCATGGAATAGAATCAAAGATTTAGATAAAGAATTAAGAGTCCTAAAACCTTTAGAGAGGATCTTTAACATCATGTTTATAATTAATTTAAATAATTTCATAATGAAAAATAATACCTGGATCTTCGGTATTTTCTTATTTGATGATGTTAATTGTTCAGAATGACCCTTCCGGATTATCTCGTTTTGATTGTGAGGATCAAAACTAGAATCCCTCTAGCGGTGATCTCCACATGCTCCGATGGACTCTGATCGACACCACTCATTCTATGGGTTCTAGTGTGGCGAAGCGAGTGTCTTGTGACAGTCGTTCTTGATCAGTTTTTTTTGTCCTTGAAGAATGTATCTCATTCTCGAGAGGGGAGGGAAGAGGATTCAAGAGAGAAATTGTTTAGCTCAATAATTCTCAATTCACCAAGCATGTGGTGTGTTCGCAATGGCACAATAGAAACAATTTTCTATTTATATACATGGAAATTCAGTTACAATATTTAATTGCATAACAGCAATTAAATACATTCATGAACTTAGAGAAAACCCATGCTCATAATAATAATACCGCATCATTATTTATAGTGCACCTACTTGCACAAAACATAATTATGAATAAAATTCCACGTTACAAAATAATATTAGGATCATTATTTTTTTAACTTATGCCAAATAAAAATTATTTACCATCTTTCAGATAATTATTTTACTACCGAACCATCCTTGGTCTACTCAAACTCCACTTCCATTTATTGAACACCTGAATAAATAAATAAATAATTTATTATCTTAAATAAATATTTTATTTACAAACTTATAAATAAATATATTTAATTTAATTTATGCGATCATCTTAACTTGAATAAAATTATTCCATGATCTTGAGAATAATATTTATTTCATTAATTAAATTCAAATAGAATTTAATTGAGACCACAAAAAACACAATGTGTGACCCTCTAGGATTTTTTCTCGTTGGTATTAGGCGGGCTTGCCTAAAGTCCAAGAGTACTGTCTAGAAACAGGTCAAGGAACCCAAGAGAAAGAAAATAATGTCACAAAAATAACATCCACATACGAACACTCACTGTGTAATATAATACCTTTGTCGCAATATATCATCAAATAGGTTTCATGATAGTGTCATCAAATTTTATGCTTGATACGTCATTCTTTGACTACCTGAAATAAACTCATCGTTACACTATGGACATGGAATTTGACACAATAGTTTTATTTCTATAAAAGGGCCAATATATTAATTTCCATAAGTTTTAGGGATAAATCCTTCCTCGACTTATCCATTAATAACATGCCACTCATGACACACCCAACGTACCCTACTTCTCGCCAACTGTCCGCGTGGTGGTTTTTTTTTTCAGAAAATCAAAGTGTGTGAGTTGTGACATGTATTAATGATAATATTAAAGTCTAAGGATCATCACATACAATCACAGATATAAATATCTGATGACACCAAAACATGAGGAATTCCTACTAGCGGGTCTGTTCTCATAATCTCCTATCTTGGAGATTACCAAGTGCGAACTTCATGAGAGAAAGTCTCATATGCTTACGAGAACTCACACCTGACAGTCTGCATGATATGTGTACCATCATAGTATGTCATCCAACCATAGAAATATATTTAATAATATTGTTATAATATTTCAAGGTTCTCATCATAGTGGTGAACTGTCATGACCTTATCAATGCAACAAATACTCTAGGACATTATTACATCATAGTCATGAAGAACAATGAAAAATATGTAATAATTCATCAAATATCCATTTAATAAAAGTAAAACCAGTTGGTTCTAGGACACCAACTTTTACACCTCAAGACCACATCCTTTAAGAAAAAATATTCTCCCTAACTATCATGAGATAAAACTATAACGTCCTCTGCCCGAATCACTTTAGAATTATAGAATCAGAGCACCACATGACCTTAGGTGATCCTCCCTATATGTACGATGTTGATGACATGTAGCCAATGTCTATGGTGATTCCATGGGTAGTATACACCCTCATATCAAAGTATAGAAAACAATAGAAACAACATATAATTTTCCATCCCAACCCAAAAAATAAAAAGAAACCAATATAACTATGTTCCAAACATCAATAAATAATGGTCCATACAGTATATTAGAATGAACTATATAAATTAAATATGAGTTAGACATACACCAACAAGATGAATTTAGGATAGATCATATACATCCTAGACTATAATATAAGTGAAAACAACTAACAACTATTCCTGATTCCCAACCCATTCTCACCTCCCGACTCCATATAAGCTATCCAACTAAACCAACAAACATTGGGCCTTAGACCTACTTGTTACTATAATCATTAAGTCTACTCAATTAGAAATGTTCTAGGGATTCCTAAGCTTGGTGTGATTTCCACTCAGTAGGAAACCACCAATGATATCCCTAACATATATAGTATATAAAATGAATGGACCATGTGACATGATAAATAAATTAAAGCATAATAAAAAACATTTTCAATCCGTGGGTTATACAGTGATGCCCAAGGATGATCATACCTACTTCGGCTAGTTCTATGATGTCTCAAACATGTCACAAGTCGGTAACAATGGCTCCGAGTGGTGACCACCCATAATACCATCTCATATCATAAATACATAGGGTCAGGTTAGATCTCACCCATAATACCATCTTATCCTATCACACTATTCCATGGCTCGAAGCTTCACCCACCCATGACATTGTCTCTTCATCAAAATAGATGGCCGCAATGGTGCCCACCTTGGATACCAACACATCTTATCAACACCATGGGTCAGAATAACAACCTCCATGGTTACCATCACATACCACCACCACCCTGGGTTAGAATGGTGCCTAACCTTGGTTCTATCATGTATAAAAAACACAATAGTTAATAATGACACTCACCCTTGGTTTCCTCTCATACATTCAATCACTATAGGAAAATTGACCCTTAGAAATAGTTATAAAAATCACCCCTAAATGTTATTTTTTAGAGATGGTTATAAAAAACCATTACTAAGTAATAAAGTTTATCTTTTGTAGAATTTTATCTATGGTTTTTAAACCCCCACACTAAACTCCAATAAAATAATTTTTTAATTTCTAGAATTTAATTTTAGCAGATATTTTTATAAAAATCACTTGTAAATATATTAAAAGTAAATAAAAAATTATAAATAAAAATTATAATAATTTATTTATAAAAAAATATGTATAAATAAAGTTGTTTTAAATAGTTAAAAATAATTAAAAAAAATTAAAAATTAAAAATTAATATTTCTATAAATTAGAAATTTATTACTAATTCATAATTAATATGCATATATACATAATTAAAAACACACACACTCATAGACACAAACAAACACACACACACCCACCCCCACATACACACATATTAATATCATGGAAAACACATCCTCCATAACTAATGTTCTAAGAGAAGTTGAAAATCAATCTTTAGTATCAAATGACAATAACGTTTGATCTGAGTATCCATTTATACTCTATGACCTATCAAATAGAAGATTAAAAAAATAAAAATAGAAAAAATAATATAATAATTTGATAACAATTAATAGTAAAAAATTAACTATTGTTATAAGAGAAGTTGAAAATGAAACTTCAACTTCAAACAACCATAAATTTTGATCTAGGTTTAAATTTGGGATTTATGAGATGTTAAATAAAATCTTGTTATGATCTCTAAAATGTTTTGATTAGGGATATTTATATCCTTTTTTTTTCTTGGAAAAAAAGGTTTAAAAGGCTCAAAACTGATTTTTAGTTGAGATACACTAATTTTTGAATATTTTATGGAATTTTAACTTTGTTTAAAAGGGTATTCTTATGATTCTTCAGTTTTTTATGATTTTATTCCTTGGTTTTACATTTCTACCAATATGGTGGAATTTTAATTAGATTAGTCTTACCACTTTTGATGATTTATTATTTCTTATATATATATGTGTGTGTATTTATATATATTTATGTATATTTATGGACAAAGATAGAGTTTCCTGTGGATGGTTGACATGGGATAATGATGAAGGATTTTATTGGTCAACAATTATTTTTGGGAAGAGAGATCAGTGTTTTTCATAGAGGGTGAAGCTCTGTTTCATTAATTTATAACCTGATTCCATTTGAATCCATGCTATTTTGTGCGACTGTTTGTCTGATTGGGTTACAGAAATATTTATGGGCATTGGATTTTATCTCATTTTATTTATATTGTGGTGAACATTTTTATAGGTACTTCTAGATGAGGGGCCTTGAAAGGGGCATGGGTATGCTTATACCCATCATTCATCCATATATCCTTTTCGTTGGAAAGATGGGTTCCCAAACATTAAATTTTCAAAGTGTTCTCTATCTGATTTTGTGTGGCATCAAGATGACAATTCAGTGAGTTCCTCACATGAATTTTCAGGTGGGAAACATGAAAGAAAGATAAAGTGTGATGGAACCTATATTTTGGTCCTCCTTCTGCATTTTTGTGTGGGTGACAAGAGTGATTTTCCATGTCATGTCGGTCAATCATGGTGCAACTTGTTTCCAGGGGCGATACATCATCATCAATTGATTTCACTATTTCATTGTATATCATGGGGGGAAATGGGATTTTTTATGTCTCTTATATTTATATTTTCTTCTAATTGGACACTTGATACCCTCAAGATCTTCAAGTCATGTTCTTTTAAGTCATTTCCCCTACATGTAATGGGTTCCCTCTTTTCAAAGTTTTGAAAATAGGTTTTGTTTTTTATGTTCAATTAATGGGGCTTAACCTACAACATTTTCAAAAAAAGATTTATATTCATTAATAATTATATATAATTGTGTGTATATATATATTGTATTTGTGTATATTTCTATATATCACTATATATTTATAAATATTTATATGCATATATATATTTATATATGTTATGTGGATAAATATATAAATGGATATTTTTATGTATTTATATTTTTATATATTTATATGAATTTATGTATAGTAATATTTATTTATATTTACATGTGTTTATATATATATAATTATTTTTATTTATATAGGTGTGTGTTTTTACATATTAATGAAATATATTTGTGAGTTTATACATGTTCATTCAAATTTAGTTATATGTATATATATATATTTATATATATTATGTTTCTTCTAGATATAAATTTTTTGTATATTAGTGTATATGTAAACACACACACACATACATATCAATGGGTTTTTATTTATATATATTTATATAAATTTATTTATAATTATATATTTTTACAAGATATATATATATAATTGTATTTAATAAATTTATATATAATTATATATATTATAAGTACTTAGGGCTACAAATTCAAAAAAATATAGAAATGAAACACACACAACCTGAAAGGGAAGGTCATAGACCCTAGGTATAACTCACCCATTTTTGATAGCCTGAAGGCCCTGGGGACATGAAGTCCATTACAAAGCCTATAGCCCCAGTGCCTAAAACCTGTAGTTATTTTTTTTCTTGATCATAACTATGTGGGTTCACTGCCTTAAAGGCTCTTGCATTTTTTTCTTCTCCTGCATTTTATGAATGTTAGGGTTGATGTTTATATGTACTGTTAATCCTTCCTTATTCTAACTCTTTATTTTATTTAATATATTTCGATGGGAATGATTCTTTTACTCACTTCCCAAACCTTCTTGGATTATTTAATTATCATTTATTTTTCATTTATTATATACTTATATATATTTATTTCTATATATATAATTATATTGAAGTTTGTTTAGTGACTATATGATAAGCTTGCTAAAGTAGTAAAGTGTTTGCAGAATAACTAAGAGGCAAGATGTCAAAATCTAACCCTACACATATATATGCTCAATTTTCTAATGACCCTATACCCTAGTGGTAAAGCGTCTTACTTTGCATCCAAAAGACCCAAGATCAAATCCGAGAATTCCCCCTTTGGGGGATTTATGATGTGGGGGTGACACAGGGATAACACAGACATACTATGTAGTCCCTGGGCATGTTGATGCAGCAGGGCCTTTGGTCCATCAAAGGATTTCGAGCTACTAGACCCCTGAGCTATGGAATGAGATCACCCCACATGGGAGAAGGCCCTAGAAGAGGAATTAGAGAAATAACATCCACCAGCATAGGTAACCAGATTGGAAGAATGAGAGGGTATGACAACCACCATTGGTACCAAGCACCATGCAACTCTACATGGGGAAATGCTAGCCGATCAGCCATGTGAGGTGTATAGCTAGGTTCCATCAATAATGTAGATGATGGGGAGGGGTTGTTCCAATGTTTTTGGTCTTTGGGACTTTAGGGCATATATTTTATTTTGTGCCTCTAGGACTATGATCCATATAAGGGGTTCCTCTCAAACTAGTTAAAAAGTTGATTATCCAAAAATAAATAAAAATGTTTAAAGGACATTGCTCCATTTAGAGTATATATGCTCAATTTATAAATGGAAATATTGATAATTAAGTAATTATATAATTAAATAATGATAAATAAAAAATAAGTAATATATAATAAAAAATAAAAAATAAAAAATAAAATAATACATAAATTATAGAAAAGTAAATATTTTTTTTTAAAAAAAACAGCCGTTAAATGATCTGCAAAGATGGTAAAAAGCACTAATAAATGTTTCACAAAGCTAGAATATGCTGCAATTTCGACAAACCACCCCTAAATGAAAAAAAACATCCACTAAATGGAGTTTCAAGCATAGTGAATACACTAGGTCAAAATGGTTCCCTCCATTTATTCTTTCATATATCATCAATACACCAGGTCAAAAATTTTCCTCCCCCATGCTCCATCAAATATCAACAATACACCATGTATTGACCCAGACTTTTCTATTTAAAATTTCCCTCTAAATATGTAATTGTGTTATTTAAATATATTATATAGTATAATTAAGTTACATGCACACCCACAAATAAAACTAAATTTGTTCTATTACATTAAGATATAACATTATATACACAATATAAATATGCTCCATAAAATTTAAAATAGTAAAATAGGGAAATAACAACAAGTAAATTATAAAAATAAAACATTATATTATGGTATATCATAATCCCCAAAAATTATCAAGGATATGAATAAAATTTAAAAAATGATACAAAACATTAGTAATCAAACTGATATTTTGAAAATGAAAAAAATAGAAACATGAGAGGAATTTTATGAATGACTAATATTAGCGGTATCTATTGGAAGTTTAAAGGTTATATAACCATTTTAAATATAACTGTTATAATAGTAACATGACTTTTAGAATTGTAACTTAACCAATTAGAATAATAAAATAATATTTGGTTATCTTACGAAATAAAAAAATAAGAATTTATATCATAATATAATTAAATTATAATGTTAAATATGAAAAATAAGAATTTAATGAAAAAATAATAATTGTATTTTTGAAAAAACATACATGTTTTATTTTTTTAAAAATATATTTTTTGATAAATTAAAACATTTTAAATAAAAGTTAATTTTAATAATATTTTTATAAAAGAACAAACCTATTTATGATCACAATATAGAGGTTGAAATAAATAAGGTTTATTTAATTTTAAGTTGATGTATTATGTATTTAATATCTCAAAGACACTAAACCCCTAGATTTTTTGTTATGATTTATGGTTTTTTATGTTAAAAAAATTATAATAATATGTGTATGATACTCGAGTTTCTATACATTGGGTTAGAATAATGCTCACTCCAAGATCCGTCACATATCAACAATATACTAGGTCAAAATGGTGTATTCCCCTTTTCAATCACATTTCATCAATACATAGGGTCAGAATGGCACCTAACCTTGAATCTATCACATACCACAAATACACTAGGTCATAATAGTTCCCACTTGGTTTATTTATATGTTTTTAGTAAACTGAGTCAGAATTTCTATCACCCCAATTACATTTCATATTGTTAATACACCGAGTAGAAATGAAACTCGTACCTGGTGTCATCACTTATCAACATGCAGGGTTTGAAGTAGTGCCTTCCCATGCTATCATCCCATGACATCAATCCCCAGGGGTATGAATGGAACCTAACCCTTGAATCATCACACATAATCAATATCCATAAAAAAAACTAAGGTTATGAATTGATCCTACACTTGGTATCGTATCAATCACCAATATTTTTGGTTAGAGTAGCACCCAACATATTTTCTCATAACAAGTATTCACATAATATAAATTATTTCAGAATTTTAATACATAAGTAATGTAATATATCATTAAAATGCATTTATCATGACAATTACATGGGCTAGAAACTTTCCCAAATCTGATATAAATTTTCTAGCTTTTCCTCTCAAGAACATAACCTTTTTCTACATCGATTTAATTCTAGCATATACGATTTTATCCCAAATTTACTAATCACCTAATTATAGTAATAAGAGTGCAGTCTTTACATTGACCACTAAGTCATATCTTGATCAGGACACCCCTCACGGGTTCCCATAGTCCGTTTCCAAACACTAGGGTCAAGGTTCATTGCTCAATGGGTATAGAATACCTCAAATAAGACACAATTTAATCATGGTATAATCAACCACACAAGAAATAAAATATAAGTAAAACATAAAGGGGATAGAATAATGATCATATCACTTTCAAAATGAAGCTAGGTTAGTCCTCTCACAGCCAACCTATACTTAAATCCATTCTATATGATATTCTATAGGATACAAAAATATTAATGGGGATGGAACACTCACTTCACACACTAATCAATTATCCAATAAGATATAAGGTAACTCAAGGTTTCATATAGCCTAACCCTATTCCAACCATTTTTAATCTATCATACTCATATACTCAGAGGGGATTAAAGGATACCATCCCAAGGCCCACCATGTTTCCATTCACAAATGGAAACCCATTAGGTCCCAATTATCTTGTTCCCTATTACATAATATAATTCTTGTGAACCTAATTGGACATGGAATCATGCCCCACCACTTGGGAATACATACATGTACTATTGAGTCATATCCATTTTTTAATTGGAAAAGAAACAATCTATTTAATTTAATTTGGATCACGATCGTATAATTAGAATGATCACACATTACATAAAGTATAAAAATATATAAAAACCATTAGGAAATAATTATAATTCACCTAACTTGATCTATTAGAAGCTTATTTGTTTAATATCTCTAGAAAATTCAGTTGCAATTCATATATTTCAAAAAATATAGAAAAATTATTAATCTTGGGAACAATAGAGAGAAATCACTAAATGGAAAAATAATTAGAGAAGGGATGATAGTGGAGTGATAAAATCACTAGAAAGAATTACCTGGGATGAATTACACTCGAATACATATGTAAATGAGGGAGATCACCTCTTTGGAAGAGAGAAAAATGAGTGAGAAAGGGTTATGACACAATTATTGAACAAATTATGGAGACCTTATTAATTATGTTTTTAATATTAAAAAACATTGATTTAAATAATTTTATAAAAAACTATAACATACATTGCGACATGACCACAATAGTCACAATATAATGCCTCCTTCCAGGGTCTCTATTATGGAACTACCCCACTGGTCATGGAGAAACACCCTATACATAATAGACCAAAAAACCCAAACCCTACCACCTTCATCACACTAAAACATGATCCTCTCCATCACGACATAATGACTTTCCATAGACTAGGGCTACATGGTGTATTCCTATTCCTTACAACACAACATTCCCCTACTAGATGGTCTTGTCTATGAAGCCCCATCACCATAACACATCACATCCACCTCAAGTTGGAATTTATGATGCTACCCAATATGTCATGACGTGACCACCCACCAACAGAGAAATGGTTTACTCATATATAGAAAAAATATTATTCTTAGATAGTTAATAGGGTTATTCATATGTATACATTTACATGACACATCCCTACTCTGACGTGACATGATCCTAAACACCTTTATAAATATAGTCACATATAATACTCACCATGCCATAATTACCAATGCTATGTGATGGTCTCTTTAGAATCATGAGTAATTTAATCATACACAAACTCTATACATAATGAAACTAACCCCACAGTGACGTGATTCCCATAGACTATAGAAATTAAATCTTATATTAGGAGTTTATGGCATAATCCCATCCATTCATTTCTTGAGTCTCCTATTATTTAAATATTCTAATCTCACACAACACACACCATGATTCAACACCCCTAGTTACAACATGATTTTATTCTACATCTTAAATTTGTAGTTGGGTCACCCCAACCCTACTCCAACTCTCACATGAGGCACCTTTTAGGACTTTGAACACATCTAAATCACCTCATAAATTTGTTTCAATTCTTATAATCACATTTAAATTATATATTCTCATGAATTCTCCTATTCTAAGATAAAGAAATCAAATTTTCCTTAATTTGACCAATTTTTAATTAAACATTTCATGAAAAACTTCCAACCATAACTCTTATCATCATTGATATGTTTCATTATGCATCCTCTATGAATTATCATGATCATCGATCCCTGATGCATGGAATAAATTCCATGTCTCATAGTGGTTACAATTTATTCAATATTACATCCAAACTATATATACTACTCAAAAACTCAACATCATCTCACCCCAAACCCTTGTGATTCTGGTTGTTCCCTAAATGATGTATTTTGACTCTCTATAAAGCATCATGCTCAATCATGTGTGAAAAAATCTTGTCGATACCAGGCTGAACCAACCATTCCTAAAATCATTCTATATAATGTGTTGAAGTGATGATTAATTTACACCAACTCCATGAAGATTACATGTTCCCAAAGTGGGTTCATAAAATTTATAACCATATATTTCATGAACCATCATTTGACATTACTGGTGTACACTATACCATCACTCGCTTGATGTGACACCCGAGTGTCACCTGACCATTATCATCATAACATGTAGTCTTTTTTTTGAGACTAAATCTATAACACAAATCTATACTCCATCATTCAACTCATTATAATATCCTTTGAGTACTGACACATTATTGACTTGATCACTGTACTAGTCCATTTAATAATACTCATACATTATTGTCCCACCAGACCATGATATATAATGTGTCACCATTAATTATTGAATTTATTAATTCTACCTAATACCTATTGATACATACCCACTTCTAGGAATTTTATATTTACCATATAGAACCTTACAACTTATATCTATGTTCTAATAGAAAATTACAACCAACCTCAGGTTGGGTCCATTAACATTCTACCCTCCACATTTACTAAAACTACTCAAAAACAATGAAACACACTTATAATACCTATGACGTGCTCCCTACCATAGAAAATTATTCATCACCATTCTATGATCATGATCATGCTTGATACTAACCATATGATGAATTAGATCATTAATGGGCCCTGCTCATATTTCTAGAATGGGTATACCACTCAAGATCTACTCTAGGGTCCAATTATACTTTAGTTCCTCATGAAACCACTTTCCAACTCCACTGTTAATATTCCTCTGTACGTCAAGTCCTACCATATTTAATTCAACACCCATGATATTGGTCACCTTCATGTGGCTCTCATATTCCAAACCATTAAAAACTCTACCTAGTACCCCAATAAACTATAACTTTATCTGGTATCCTACTCACTGTATTTGAGGCACTATCTTAATTCCTTAATTATCACACTAAGATTTTCATCCCCAAGATGACTATTCACTGTCAATAGTCATCGAACCACATTTCACTTTTCACAATGATCATAGGTCACCTCTCATATAATATGATCGTCTTGAAATATATACAATCATAATACCCATTTTTCATTTCACTTCCACTACATAAATACATGTATCTCACTATAGTCATATCAAAATGAACTTGTTCTTACTGTTCAGTCATATATAACAATCCCCAGATATACCCTTTCTCTAATTATATTATGATATAATGTTAATTTCCAACACACTTACCCAATACATAACTAATATAAGGTGTCTAAAACCATTCCTTGATCATAACATACCAATATAACCACACAAGAGTGATCATATGTTAGAATGATTTGAAACCCATGACCATAATCCAAACAGTCAGGGAGATAAACAGAGTTCTAGACCCCACCATATAATATATGCACCCTAAATATTATGCTCCCAATATAGATATCAAAGGTCAAAACACCATCATAATGAGACAAATACATAAACTAGGAAGGAATCAAAATCATCCATCAAGAATAACTATATATCACAATGACCTCACCCTAGAAGTTATGACACCTTTAAAACTCAATATCTATATCACAAATATTTTTCTAAAATCTATGTATCAAAATATATCACAAGTCACCAAGGTAACTATTTCATAGGTAGAATACCATGCCTACATAAATCAGGCTAAGATCAAGGAAAAACCAATCTATATACCCCATTGGTTGAGAAAAACCCCATTCTATTTCCACACGTTATGTGAATACACCCCTCATAATTCCCAAAACGGTGCACAATATTTCCACATTGACGATCAAAATCATAACCTATATGTGTATACTCGAATGCTAAACTACAGAAAAACTCTACTAAAAAAAACATGGGCCACATCCCATCAATTATATTCTCACATGACTAATTAATTAGTTGAATACTATATATACTAGAACTACCATCAAACAAACACTACAAGAGCTCTCACATTCATAATACCTGAGGTGTACACATGCCTAACTGATTTCATGATTACACTCTACTTGTGTGTATTCTATATAATATAAAGAATATACACATTCTATCTATCTCTAAAAGAACTCATAATCCTAGGTTTACCCCTCTCTTGGGTTGCTGTTATTCATCAGTACTTATATGAAAAAATAATAGAAAAATTCCCAACTACAAAACTATAACTCTCAAAAACCCAACATATCGACTCGCACATCAATGTCACAAGGCTCTCAAACCTAGCCCATAAACATATCCCAAAATGTCATATCCTATATATTAACATCCAAACTCCCATATTAGATATTATCATGCAACTCAGATGCTAAAAACCCCACACTAGGGGTCTCATACATATCAGGAATCCCATACCAATGTAAACTACACACTCTAATGTACTAATCATCAGTTGGAATCCTTAAAAAAACTACATACTGAAGGATAGAAATCAAAAATTATAAATTAAAAAACCATATAATGATTTGTATCAAAAAATATATTAACCATTTAGTTTGGTAAAAAAAATATTTTGACCAATAAGTTATTTGGGAAAACACTTAATAAGTTATTATTGACATGTTATATAATTGGAACCTATTTTAATTTCAAGAAAAAGTATCATAATCATAGATAAGAATTCACATTTCATGGGAAAATATGTTCCTGATATGACGAGGATCCCCAAACATGCACCCTCATATCCACTTCTATGAACAATTTCATTAAATATCATATTTGATACAATGTTAAAATAACCCTATATAAACACACACAGACACACACATATATATATATTTCACATAATTTTAATAACTTAAAAATTTCATCTCATAATAATCTCAAAATACCAATGATGTAAGGTTTAATTTATTTTATGAGAAATTACATATGATATTTTTTATGGTGCTTGATAACATTTCTCCAAAATAGAACCATTATAGGATCCCTTTTAAACTTATCTTAGGTCATTCTCATCATCATAACATGAGGAATAGAAATGTGAGATATGGGTGGGATAAAATTCTTATTAAGGGACAAATTATCAACATGTTATAAAGGGTTAAATAATAAGAATACAAGAATACATACACAAGGATAAATATCTTATTAAAATAACATAGAGCAATAAGAGTTGTCTATAAGTCATGATATCAGGAAATGTAATCTCAAATGAACAAACATGTACCACAGAATAAGAATATGAAATAATAAACATGAGCCATAAAGACTAATCCTAGGAACATTTCATATAAATATTAGATATCATCGAATCATAGAATAACAAGGAATTATGATACAGAACATATTCATAAGGAATCATCATATTAGGAGAATATCCAAGAAGGATGACCCTTTAAGCCATGAGAATATCCAATAAGGATCACCCTATATGATTTTATCATAATCCAAGAAGTATCACTCAATTTTTATGAGCATAATCTAAGAAGGATCACCCTTTATATTGTGAGCATAATCTTATAACGACCACTTTTTATGTTGTGAGCGTAACCTATGACAAATCACCCTTTATGTTGTGAGTATAATCCATGAAATCTCACCCTTTTTGTTGTGATAATTATTCAATAAGTTTCACACTTTATATTATGAGAATAATACAATAAGTCTCACCATTTATTTTGAGAGAATAATCATAGATGGATCACCCATTACATTGTGAGTGTAATCTAAGAAGCCTCACCCTTTATGTTGTGGAAAAAATCAAAGTATCTCTATGATTTATTATCACAAGAGATATAAATCCTTAAACAATACATTTGAGGGATTTAATAGACCCAAACCATCTCATAAATAAAACCATACATAATTATAATGAAATATCATACAAAATTCATCATTTTATCATAACTTAATTAACCTATAAGAAAGAAACATGTTTCATGGATACTTATTTAAAAAATCGTCATCATAAACCATCCAGATAAAGAAGGTGGATTGTTTGATAATAATATATCCTATGTGTAACAAAAGTAATGTCAAAGGATACTTACATAGATGAAAAACACCCTTTTAACATTATTAGAAAAATCAATTTAAAAAATAAAAATTATTACACATTTTGAAATGTTTAAAAACACATTGAAAATTATTTCTTTAAAATGAAATATTTTGAACTAATACAACATTTTAAAATTGTAATTTTAAAATAAAAAGGGTTTAAAATAAATTATAAAATAAATATGTTTTAAAAAATATTCTTTGAGAATACATAGAAACACCAAAGAATTATTTTTTAAAAACACAATAATTTATAATCTCTTTTAAAATCAAGAATTATTTTTTAAAATAAAACATTTAATTTTTAAATATATAATAATATTTACCTATATTTTCAAAATCATTAAGAATTAAAATCATTTTTAAAATAATTTTAAAACATAGAATGAAATATTTATAGAGAATAATACTCATAATGAAAAAATAAATTGTAAACAAGTTTTTATAAAATGATTTTACCATAATTGTAAAAGATGAAGTTACAGGTCACATTAATTTTTTTTTCAAAAAGGTAAATGGATTTTTTTTGGGAAAAATTTAACTTTAAAAACAATATCCAATAATAGATCCTTAGAAAATACATATATGTTTTTTAAAAGAAATGTGGAGTGTATGATAAAATGTAGAATCGAGAATGGATTTTTTTAAAAAATATTTTTTAAAATGTACCTTTATTGAAACCCACATCATAAAGAGAATGATAAGCCTTTCATTTGAAAATAGGTAAATTAAATTTTTATGATACAAAATGAAACATATTTGGATTTCAATGTTATAAAGGAGAACATTGTTGTGAATAATGAACATATATATTAAAGATAAAGTGATTATTTAGAGAGAATGTGAATTATTCTTGACATAATAATTTTTTTGAAGAAATAAATTCATCAAGGAAATTCCACAGAAAATAAAGAGTAAATTTATTATAATATCATCAATGAAAATTATAAATATATCCTAAAAAATATTATTCTAAGAGTAACAATTATGGCTCAAGAAAAGAATTAGAGTCAAGAAAAACCCATTATAAATACAATAATCATTAAATAATATTCTTTTGGAAGGGAGTTCATGATATATAAATATAAATAAATTGAAAATAAATTTGGATTATTATTTTATAAAATATTAAAAATAAAATAAATCTTCTTAGATGAAAGTGGTACAAGAATAATACTTATAACTTAATGAAAGGATATTAAGTTATACAGAAACCTTACAGCTTAAGACACATTTTAATATAAACCCCTTTGAAAGTGAGAGCTTGAAATTTCACTTCAAATACCAGAAATAAAAGATATTTAATGACATAATATATACAATAGTAATTATATATAATATTTAAATGAAATTTTGTGGATAAAACAAAACATGTCTCAATGAAGGAAAATTGAGATGAAACACTATTAGCTTTTACTCCTAACGTCCATGAAAGATATTTAATTTCCAATACCATAAACATAACAATAATAATAAAATATTTCATAACCTCATTCACATATATTACCATTTCAAATATTTAATTTTAATAATTTATTATACATTTATTAGTTTGTTAGAGTTTATTTTCATCATCGGATGTTAATGATTTTGTTCGTTTCGTTCCTGCCTTAATGTGTAAATATTGATTCTCATTCATTAATAATAAGTAAATCATTAATATATTATACAAGTTACTATAATATATTATTTATAATAATTTATAAATATCCAATTTGATTACATGATATTTTTAGTCCGGATATGTGAGGATGGAATCAATGATGATTTTGTTTTAGTAATTTTTGATGAAAAAAAGTTAGTATGTTATAAAGTGTAAAATATTAATATAATAATTAAATAAAGAAAAAAAAATTATATTCTCAATTATTCATAATAATACAAGTATTTAATTTTCCATAATCATTCTTGATATAAATTAATATCATTCTTCATGTATGTGGCTAAACCAGCTCAAATAAGAACACGCCATAATTGATGGGTGAGTATAGTTAAGAAAGAGATTATTTTTGAATAATATAATTATTAAATAATTATAATGATATTATATGTAAAAACCATAAATTTTTATGAGATATATATATATATATATATTAATTTCTTTTATGTCTTGTGTTTTACACTACACCAAGATAAGCTTGCGCAATACACAACACCGACTTAGCCTGTGTATACACAATGCTATGCTTGTCTTGTGTTACAAAAAATTTCAATTTATTTTTATATAATTTATTTCATGAAATACCGAGTATAATTAATCAACTAAATATTATTATTTTAGCTTATAACCTAGTCATTATAATGGCGCTTATGAACAATATTAACTTTCTTCTGAAAAAACTCTTTAAATGAGAATAAGTGAGTTTATAAAATAATAAAATCACTTTTGATGGATTTAATTAATTAAATATAGGTTTAATATATTTAATATAATTTTTAAAATTTATCTTATATCTATTTTGGACATCATTTAATAAAAAATTCAATATTTTAGATAAAAGAAGTATTTTTCAAAAAAATACAGTTTTGTCGCCTTTTGATGGTGTACCCATTTTTAATATTGTTTTGACACTTTTTTATATTATATTTTACAAAATAAAATTATTATTTAAAATAGGAGTATCAAAATTTACTTTGGCTTAATTTTTGGTATTTTTCTGATAAGTTTTATTTTTTATTTTTTTGATAAATAGTGAAATGCAGATTTTTATTAAAAACTGTATTTTCTGTTAAGGAATTTATATGGTAAAATTATGTTCTAGATTAGTTTTAGATTTTAATTAGTTGATTTTTATCCCATTATGGGGTTTTAAATAGATTTTAGACATGAATTTATTATAAAAACATTTTCTATTTTAAAAGGGAAATTTTCAACAAAAAAAATGTTTTCCATGACATTTTATTGGATTTATTTTAAATTTAATTCAGAAAATTTTATTTACTCAATTTTAAAAAATTGATTTAAAATTTTAAATCATTAGGTATAAATTTTTCAAGTAGTTCCCTTTTATTTTTGGCCAATATTAATAGTTACCATGGTAAATTTTGTTACCAGAGTAAGGGGTAAATTAGGTAATTTAGGATAAAAAATTATAAAGTCTATAAAATAAACCAAAAAATGGTAAAATTTTATTTTGTGAACGAAAATACACCCTTAATAATTTAGGTTCTAAATTTTGTCATTAAATGGAAACTTAAAAAACATATATTCATGTTAAAAAATTATTTTTGACAATTTTCAGCTCTTGGGTGGAATTATGATATTTAAATTGTTTTATTTATTAGAATTTTAAAGATGTCACATTCATGTTTTAATAAAAATATAATTTTTAATATATGGTTTTACATAAGATAAATTCAACTATAAATACTCATTATAAATGAAATATTTTTTATTTATCATTTTAATTTATTTTTAATTTTTAAGGAATACATAATTACCGTAATGTCTTATACATTGATGATGCATGATTTATTTAATTGATGAAAAATCAATAAAATAATTTTTATTAAAATGATAATAAATATTAAAAGATCAAACCACTTTAAAAATATTATTAGTGAAGTATATATAGACAAAAATCATCCTAGGGTCAAATTATTGACCATTTGGAGCCACATGGAATAGATTATGACATTTATAATGTTTTTTCTAAAGTAATGTTAAAGTTGTCATATTCATATTTTAATAAATATAAAATTTTTAATATAGGATTTTATAGAAGATATATTAGACTATAATTGTTATTATGAAATATAGTATATTTAATCTTCATCATAGTATTTTTTTTATAATTTTACCTAACAAATATATATCTTAAATAACTACACAAAACTGATGTAGTAATTATTTTATTAATAAAAATGTCAAATAAATGTTACTAAAAATATTAAAATAAATATAATTTGGGATAATTAATATATAAAATGAATTTTATATAATTTTTTGACTATATATGAATATAATAAAATATTTGGATTAGGGATAAAATCTTTTCTTGATATTTTTAAAAATCCAAAAATTAAATAGTGTCAAAATTGAAACTATTGATTGTTTATCAAAATAAGGTTTTAGTAAATTATTTATAAAAATATTGAATAATTATTATATTATTTATAATTTTCTGAGGTATTAATTTATTCTCTAATTAACATCAAATAATTAGAAATGACACTATTTTAATATTGAACAATTAGTTACCTTACTTAAAATTAAAATAGAATAACTGAGGATTAATTGAAATGATAAGGTTTAAATTGACAAACAAAATTTCCTAAAAATCATTTGTTTATGAGATTAAAACATTATCTCATATCATCTTAGAAACTAAGAAATATTTTAGGTTTTTGTATGAGTTTTTTATTATAAATTAATATTTTTGGAGATTCCAAATGTGCCCCTCACATCAATTCTAAAATGTAACCTCCTATCTCATTTCAACACAACCCATTAAGCCTTAAAGTTATTCCAATTTTTCCCTTATCAACTTCCCTAGTTGAATTCTAGAGGTTCTGGTCTTCTTTAAAGACCAACTCTAGTGCTCTAAGAGGAGATTTAGAGGAAGCACGTCGAAGAAGACATAATATCCTCTACCGATTCATTCAATCTTATTTATTCGTATACTTCCTCTTCATGAGTTGTTTCATTATAAATTAGTAACTATAGATTAGTTTTCTTCAAAAGAGATATGATGGAAACCATCAGTGAGATCTAGAGTTTGATGTTGGAGATATGGTTTTCCTCTGTATATCTGCATGGAATATAGTGATGAGATTTGGGAAGAAGGGAAAGATTAGTCCAAGCTACATTATCCCTTTTAAGATCCTTGATCACATCAGAACAATGGCCTATCAACTAACACTCACACCAAACCTGTATCAAGTACATGATGTATTTTGTGTATCACTCTTGAGGAAGTACATACCTAACCCATGGAGTTTTTGGCTCTCGACTTGGTATTGTTCTAGGGAAAATCCAAAAAATGACATCTCACCCAAATAATCTAAAAAATGAGCTTCGTATAACCCAAGTATACTGGATGAGGCCATCCTCTCCTTTGTTGGTGTCAAAAGTATTTTTTTTAAAAACATATATTTATATCATTTGTGTGATCACTGTTCAATAACTATATTATCAACGACAATGATACATAATTTTCATTTGAATTAATTGGATATAATAAAACAAATGGAGTGCATGTGTAGTCTATATCCATAATACATTAAAAGAAAGGTAATTTTATTCATAAATGATCGGGTTGTTATAGTATTACAACATGATAAATGGTTCATGAGATTTTGGTTTCACTCTATCTTGAGGTGGTAGTTTAACCATGGAGTGACAAGGTAAAATTATAGCGTGAAGGTTCATGAGGGATTTTTAATCAATTTTACATAATAATGACTATGGATTTGTTGGTTTTGGTTACAAAATGTATTCCAATAGAGTATTCTTGATTATTGGGTCTTTTAGTTAATCTTATATGAGGCCATTTGAGTTTATCCTATGAGAGCCTCTTTGTGCTGTTAGGGGTGGTATTATAGTGTGATGGTCATGATGTGTTTATAGTTTATATTACATAAGTTATTGGGTTAATATTATATTAGGGATGTTATATAATGAACCATATCACTGCACCATAAATACATTGGTGGTTGGTTTTTTAGTTCTCTCTATTTGTGTTTTTTTCACCATAGTGCCTTCTATTATGTTATGGTATGTCTTGGAGCTCATTAGGCTTGAAGGAAGGGGTGATAAGTCATATCATAATTCTCCAATGTTTGAGTGTGGTGATGTAGTAGCCTTTTTTACAGTATAAACCTTATTATTAATATAAATATTATGCTGTTTAACCCCTAACTTTAAGGGGATATCACAGCATGGTTTTCATATCGAGGCTTCCTTGCTGGGTGATCATCCCATCACACCATGATTCTTTATTTTCATATAATGATTATATATTCAAGACTTTTCCAAATTTCATTATTATTCTCTAACTTTCATGAATTCCTAGGTCATATTTGGTAAATATTTGAAGATCTATATACATTATTTGATTGTTTTTCACATAGTTTTGAGATATAAAATCCTTGTGATTAAAGGTGAATTAATATTCATATATTCAAAATTTCATTATTTACCTTTCTTCTCAAGGAGGTAGTAACCACACTCCTGATTTGGTTATAGTGTTATTATGTTGTGGGTTTGACGGGGAATTGTTATTCATTGGCCTTATTTTGGATTCTCATGTATTAGGTGGTGTTTGGTTAGAGTTTTATTTTCATCTCATGGATTGTTTGTTAAATATTTGATTTTGGCAGGGGGTTTGAGACTTCTCCTTATTTATTTATGTGTAAATCATGTAATTACCAAGTATTTTATTTATTTAGGTTGATTCTCTGGATTGGTATAATAACATAATGAACCAAATGAAGGAAATTAAAGGGAAAAGAGAGATCCACTGATACATTATGAAATTTCATGAAATTTATTAATTTTTGATGGTTTTATTGATATTATTTCTAATATATTCATTTATGTTTTTTGATATACTATTTTAATTGGTAGTGATTTGTTATAATTACCTTTCATATTGGGTTATTCAATTAAATTTGGTATTGAATTGGTTATGTGAAAATATGGAATCAAATATTTAATGCTTGAAAAAAAAATCTTTTTAAGATCAAAGATTGACTAAGTGAAAGTTCTTTAATTTGAACTTATACTATATTTTCCCATGTTTATTTCTAAATATGGGGTCTTACATGATATGATTATGGAATATTTGGTTGGTTTTTTTGTCTTATTGTAATGATATGGTGTAGACTGGTTACGATAGTGGTAGATGGGTTGTTGTGTATGGTGGTATGGATGGTTATGTAGAGAGGAAGTTTATTTATCATGTTCATTGTGGATTGTTTCATGGAATATATGGTTTTGTATATACTGATGGATTCAGTTGTTTTGTGGTTGTGTTATTGTTTCCCCATGGAATATAATGTGTTTGAAATTAATGAAAATGGTAATGAGTAATGGGTAGGAATAAGTAAAAGGTTGAATGTTAAATAATAAATGATTATAGTCAGAATAAATAAAATTTATGAATTAGAAAGGATGTAAGAAATGTTATTAATGAACAATTAATGATATGAGGTCAAAATTGGTTAATTAATAGTTTAACATAGAATTTGGATGGTAATGGTTACTCTAGAAACTATAATGGTGAATGAAGTGGGAGGTTAATAATGATGTTAAGGCTATCTTGTATTAATGAATGGGGTTGTATTGTGGAATAGTAATTCCCAATGTAATTAGTGAGTGGAAGTCATGGTGTAATGGTGTAATGAATATTGTGGTTTATTTTAGTTTTTATTATTTGTAAACACTTAGGATATTATTTTGTGTGAATATCCCCATGGTACTAGTATCTAACATGAGGCCTATTATATGCAGCCTTCAAGGGTCACTCTAATCTTCACAATAGGCCCAAGAGGGGTTCCCAGTGGGGTTGAGTCATCATAGAGTAGTATTAGAGCTATGTATGAGAGATACAGTGGAGATAAATGATACACACTAGTGAGGCTTCATAGGTTTGGTAGGGTAATATTGTAAGAAAAACATAGAATTTTATGTATCAAGGGAGATCAGATATGACATTAATGATTAGAGTAGCTCTGTGATCTGATGTAAGGACCGTAAGCACATTGAATATACTATGTGAGATGATGTTGATTTCAATGTAGAGCCATAGGAGGGGTAAAAGCATTATTCTTGACTGTTCCTGTGTTTTTATTAGGGTAATTTTAGGGTAAATTTAAATAAAATATATTTAAATTCTATTTAATGAATTATATGTTCTTGAGGAATATGAATTTTAAATTTTACCTTATAGATATTCCTAATGGATTCTATCTAGGTGTGGTCCATCTTGGAAAGATTCAATAATATATATCATTTGATCATATTAGGGTTTTTTGAGTAGAGGTGAATGATTCCTAGAGGGATATGCCACATGAGTTTCATCATCAGAGAATGGAGAAGTATAATGGGAGTATCTATAATTATGATACAAAAATGTTGGCTGGAGGAGCTATAGGTTTATTTTAGTTTTATCTATGATAGGATGGATCATGAGATCCTGATATACGTTAGTCAATCGAGGACAGTTTCATGTTAGTGGTGGTATCTGTTCCTCAGGGAGTGATAATAGTAAAAATTTGCATGGTAAGATTTCTTGAATCATTTTTGTATATTTTTTCATTCTTAAACAATGTAATTAGTGAATAATGCTGATTTTATTTCTCTTTATCAGTGGAACATGTGCATTGAATGTCTCATGATTTGATTTAAATAACTTCTCTATTTCTCACCTAATCATTTCCTAGCTATGATGGCCTTAACATGATGTTTTAAGGAGGTACTATGTCTAGTTATTTAGAATTAGGTCACCTTATTTATGTTGCCTATATATTTGGTAGTTCTCTCTATGGTAGAGGTGATTGAGAGGATACATGTGTGGTCTGTGTCATATTTATAGGGGATTCATTATAATCTTATAATGAGTATATCGATAGACGAAGGATCTTCAATGTGGAGGCAATTGAGGTTTAAAACAGTGGGGAGTTGGTCTCATAAATATTCATCATGATTCTCTAGAGATGATAGTTCTTTTTCATATACTAGGTGCTCTATTCTGATGTTTTTTTCTTATGTAGGACATGTTCATCAGTGATTTCTGTGCTCAACTACCTTAGGTGGTTAATATAGGATGATTTATCATATTTTGGTTGAGATCCCATAGTAGTCACCTATGAGGAATTATCAATACGAGGGTTAGTGGGATTTTAGTAAGTTAAGGGGAGGTGGAGTAGGTAGAAGGTATCCATATGAAATCCCTCATCCATAGGGATATAGGTCTAACAATGTTCCTTAAGGTGTTCATAAATAAGTCATATGAGGTGGATGATATGGAAGTGGTCAGTTTCATATCTTAAATTATTTAGTTCTAGGTGGGAAAAATTTCATTTAATGTTTGATATTATCTTATTCTACCCTGGATTTTGGTTTGTTTGATTCTGGAACTTTTCTTTATTTTATTTCTCATGTTACAGTTTTTTCCTTCAGACTCAATTTTGTGAGGCTTCTAATTCCCTTGGAATTGAATATACAAGTTATAGTTTAGTCGATCATATTTGATGCATGTCAGGGTTGTGATATGATAATGGAGTTGCATCATTCATTAGGTGATTTGTTTTTATTATATATAGAACTATACAATGTCATTCTTGGCATATATTGGTTATAAACTATGAATGTGACTATCAAATTCTTTTAGATAAGCGTTAATTTATAATATGTGGAAGGTCAATTTATAGAACTTTTTAGCGAGAGATACCATCAAATTGGTCATAGGATTTTGTAGCCCTTGCACTCTTAGTATGAAGAGTTGACATTGTGCTCAGTTGTGATTCAAGATAAAGTGTTTCCTAAGTTTGTTGATAATTTTTGATGTTTTATTCTGGAAAAGGTTGTGACTCTTCCCCCTCAACATGATATTGAGTTTGGGATAGAGTTATAACCTTTTGTATCTCTAATTTGTATGTGTCCTTATTTGATAAAACCTTCTCAATATTAGGAGTTAAGGATTCAAAGAAAGGTTTTAATGAAAAATCATTTCATTCGGCATAGTACATCACCATTGGGTGCTGTAGTGTTATTCCCCAAAATGGTATATAATTATATGAGGTTGTTTATTGACTACCAATTGTTAAGTTATTACATAGTCAAGAACTGTCACCCCCTTCCATGGATATATTATCTATTTGATCAGTTTAAGGGACTCAACTAGTTTTTAAAGATTTACATGAAGCATGTATATCATTAGATGAGGGTGAAGTATGTACCTAAGGAGGACATGAGTACATAAGGGGTGAATCATAATAGGGTTCTCCCCGTCTTCATCTTCTCCTTTGTCTATTTTGGGTGGTGGATATTCCTCAGTCTTCCCAGTGTTTTGTGGTGCAAGGGATTCTTCCAAAACAAAGGGCGGCCTCTCTCAGACCTGAGGTTCGTTATTCGATGGAGAGGGTGGTTGGGTCTTCGGTGGGCTCAAGGTCGGTTTCCAGATCTTCCATGGCATGGAGTCGAGATCTGGTGTGGCATCAAGTTTGTAGTCCTTCTCTACGACAAAGGATTTGGATATAGTTCATCAGGGTTGAGATCCTATGTGGCATTGGGTTCATGACTCTGGCAGCGAAGGGGTTTTGATCCATTGCATCGGGGTTGAGATCTGGTTTCTGCAGTGTTGGTGGATTGCTCTGGTGCGACTTTGGGGTTGTGATCTAGTGTGGTGTGGGGTTGATTTTGGTGCGACATTGGGGCGGTGACCTACTCTTCTTCCACAGTATAGGGGTTAAGATATGGCTTCCTACTCATCTTTCATGGCGTGGGGTCAAGACCCTGATTCCTTCTCTTCTTCTATAGTGTGGAGTTATGATATGGTCTTCCTTAATACTAGGGGTCATGTTCCAGCTCCGCGAAGAAGGGGTGGTTTTCCGTCGGCTGCATCATGGTCCAACAAGGGTTCCTTGGTTGGTTTTCTATGGTCTCTACATACGGGTTGAGGGTGGCGTCCAGTCATGTGGTGCTTATGGTGGAGGATCAAGTTACTTACTATGAAGGTTTGGCAGTTTTATGATTGAGTTGGTTGATTTGGTGGTATTTTATTTCATTGGTGATTTGGTTGGTTTGGTGAGTTCTGTGGCCTATTGGAATGGAGGTGAACCCGGACTCGATCACATGTAACAGACCCCAAAGTAGGTTCTAGAGATATCCATCCTTCTATTTAGAGCTTTATGGATCTGGATGTTTTAGAGGGTGTGGTTTCACCCATCGGATCGGGCCTGTGCTTGTTACTGGACACTTGTTTTCCATTCAGCCATGCATTGGCAGACAACATTATCACGTTCACATCCCGGGGAGGGGTAGATCCATGTTGTCAGTCTGTTTTGTATTTATAGACCTTCAAGTCATGTAATATCTTAAGTCTTGAAGTCTATTTGTGTTTCCCCCTTCTTCCCTTAAAAGGGGGCCAACTTATAATAAAATTTTTTGAAGGGTGAAGGAGGAGAATATCTCAAATACTCTTTTAATGTGATGTTATGGAATCTTCATGTTCATTTTTATGCATTATAATATCAATAAATCCCCATACCTTTTCATGAGACTCATGAATTCTGTATTTTAGGAGTTCTAGGATCATTTCATGGGAGGGTTCATTATTGACATCCTCATGTATTAGATGTCATAGGACGATCATTCAGATCATCTAAGGAGTATTTTGAAAGTCCTTCAATTCCATTATCTTTATGATAATATATCTAAGTGTTGATTTTGGATGTGCGAGAAGAATTGTTTTTGGGATGTGGTGTCTTAGCAAAGTGTGGCGGTCGGCCCTTCAATGATTGAATAGGTCGATTCATGGTCAGAACACAACAATGTCATAGAGGTTTATAGTTTCCTTGTCCATACATGAAATTATTTTTGATCCGTACTCAATTTCTCTCATATTTAATACAATTTGATAAAATTTACAATTAATTACATGGTATTCATATATATATTGATCAATGTATGTGGAATTTTTATTTCTTGAAGGAGAAGATGGTAAATACTCCTATTCTTCAATTTCTAAATGAAGGAGTCATGTTTGAGATAATATATAAAAATTATCATCTTGGATTAAGTTGTCTCATGATATATAATAGATATGTGAAATCATACGATTCCTATAAGTTACAATCTTATTAGTGTAACTATGAAACCCATGATATCTAGTCAGAAACAATAGTATTTTCACTATATATGTGGTGATATTTCCACATCAGTGAATTATTTTTTGGTATTAAAAGATCAAAAGAGACTAATATATATATGATCTCATCAGGTTTTGGATATAAATTAGTGGAGGTGGACAAATTTATTATTATATTATTACTCATATATCTCTTACACCATGGAGAAACATAATATAGTTACTGAATTACTGAGTAGAAAGTCACAGTTATATAGTTTTTGGGTGTCTATAATTTCCTAGAGAGTGATGAAGGAGTTTTTAGTGATGCATATTGATGTAGATGAGGCCAATGGTATAGGTTTACTATGACATATGATAGTGAAATATTTCTTATTGTAGTATGTTGAGGAGTCTTAATGGGAAGACTTGGCAGAGGAGGTGTTACAGGATATTATTTTTCATGGTTATGTTCCTGTGGGATGGTCATAGAATATTCAACATCAGGTGTTGTTTAGAGGGAAGTTTTTCATCCCATCAATGATGTGAAAGGTTGTTCATAAAAAGATTCACAACTTTACCTTTATTATTTTTCTAGGTATACCAAAGATGTATCATTCTTTGAAGATTCAGTTTTAATGGATTGGGATGAAGCTATATGTGGTAGAGATTATGGCTCAATTTTGGCTTTATAACAATTAAAATGAGAACATAATATTCATGGATGTTTTTATCTATTAAATGTCCCTAAGTTGAAGTGGGAGGAAATTTTGAGGGATTTCATCATTATATTTCCTCTAGATAAAGGAGGATGTGATTTATTTGGGTGAGCATGGATTGATTGATGATTTTGGACCATTTATTAGAGATTAAGGAGTCAAGAACTAGGGATTATTTGGCATGGTGATATGTGGATGAGGTAGTGAAGCTTCATAGGGAGACAAATATCATCATATTTGATAAAGATACTCACTTTACCTCATGATTATAAAGAGGATTAAAGTGTGATTTTGTCTATTAGCTATACCGTAACAATATTTTTCATTAAAAAATATGTATTTATACGAGGCATACTATTCAAATTCTATAGGACATGTTTGTATCTTGTGTTTTGGATTTCAAAGGTTATTGGATGAACCTATTACCCTTGGTTTAGTTTTAATATAATAATAGTAATCACTGTTTCATTGAAAAGGATCAATTAAAGGAATCATATATGCGACCATATAGATAACCATTGTACTTGATAGTGATTAGAGAGTTAGACATCATTGAACTATATGTGGTGAAAATAATGACTATGAAGGTATATATTATTCATGAGTGGATGAAGGTGGAACATGACAATTATAAGTCATATGTTGACCAAAGGAGTAGACCTCTATACTTTGAGGTTGGGATCCATGTGTTACTATGATTTTCTCTTTATCATGTAATGATGAGGCTTAATTGAGGAATTAATCATTCCCTTCATTATCTTAGTCCTTTCAAGGTGTTAGAGAATGTCTGTATGGTGAGTTATCGATTATCCATTCCTCCATAGTTAGATGATATCCAAGATGTTTTAATGTGTCATAGATTAAATGATATATTCCTAATAAATTCCATGTAATTTATTAGGGTGAGTTATATATAAATTATGGGATGAAATTCATGGAGTGTAAAATTGTGATTCAATAAAATTAGGATAAGGTGATGCATAGGTGCATCATTACCCTTGTTCATGTATTATAAAGTCATATTGTATTGGAGGAGTGTATATGGGAATGTGAGTTAAAAATGTGCACTCAGTATCTCAAGTTGTATTGAAACTTATTTTATTTGTTTTTGATATATTTTATTTTGTACTTATTTCATATATATTTTCTATCCTCCTAACATGTTATGTTTTGGTAATGGTATAGTTCTTGTTTGAGAGGTATCATCCATGGTTGTTTGTATTTTAAAGTTTATGTTTTCTTTAAAGGTTGATTATTGAGGATGAAAATAATTTGATAGGTATCTAATTTAACATCCAAAACCTTATAATACCATTAAATTTTTTATTTTAGGTGTTTCATGTTCTAAAAGGATTATATAAAAAGTTAAGAGGAATTATAGTTAGAATTTAAACTGGGGAGATGAGTTGTAGAGTGGATGTATGCATTGCGCTATGAGAATTTAGATAGAGAAGGTGGTTTTTCTATGCCCCACGTGTCATATCATGAAGAGTTGAATGATGATGTTATTATTATATTTCATCAATGGGTATGGGATATGATATTTTTATTTCTCTATGTCTCAAGGTAGGAGTCTAGTCTAAGAATGATGTGGTTATATTATAGTGAGAAAAATCCCATTGGATTGTCCATTAATAATTTGTAAGGATTATTGTGGAATGATTAGTTTTATTATGGTGTGGATGTATATTGAGTATCCTTGAGTAGGGGTAATATTTAATTTAATCTAACAAGTGAACTTTTGAGTTTATCTTATGTAATATTGGTTGAACCATGTGGCGTGTTATTGTGACTTGATGGTTTTAAAGTGTTTCATGTGTATGTTACATGAGAATATGGGAAAATCATCCATGAGGGATGTCAAAATTCACACCTTATCACTATAAATTGGATATATAGGTGGTTGGATTATGAGATCAATCTATTTGTTTTCTATTTAACCATAGTGCCTTCTATTACATCATGGTTTGGTCGGGGTTTTTTTGGGTTTTAAGTAAGAGGCATAGAGTTGCACTAAGATTCTTAAAAGGTTAAGTGATGTGGTATAATAGCCTTGGATGTGTCCTGAACCTTCCATTAATGTCAAATTTTATGTGATTTGAACCCATATATTCAAGGGATATCATGTCATTATTTTCATATTGAGACGACATTGCGGTTTAATGACCCCCATCACATGATAATTCTTTATTTTTATATAATGATAACAAATTTAGGTATTCTATCAAATTATTTCTTATTTAACTACTTTATAAAAACCCTGGGATATATATGGTGATTCCCTGTAGATCTTTATCCATCTATTGATTGTTTTTTCCCTCAGCTTTGAGAGATAAAATCTTTGCGATCCAAAGTGAGTCCCTCTTCTCCAATTCCTGATTATATTAATTAAAATTATTTTAAGGATGAAGATGAGATAGTTTTTATACAATAATGGTGTTTTTGTACTTTTTTTTGATAGGGAATGTTAAAGCGTCGACCCTATGGTTTATCCTCACATTTTTGGTGGTGTTTAATTGGAGTTTTCGCATCTTCACCTATACCGATTGTTAAAGTATCAACAGATAAAGGGGAATCAAGAATTATCCTTCTTTATTTGTGTAAAAATCATAAAATTATAATTATTTTTCATTATTTTAGTGAAATTTATTAATTAACTTAATAAGATAATTGAATTTTATGAAGGAAATTGGAGGAAATAGTGTTATTCACATGTTCTTTTTAGAATTTTATTATATATCAAATTTATTAATATCTTTTATTACATTTCTACTAAGAGATTAGTGTTTTATTTTTTGGATATACATTATTTTAGATAAATTATTTTTAATAATCACCATTCATAATGGATTAATCACTTAATGTTTGTTATGAATTAGTTGTGTGGAAATATTGAATTAATGTGTTAGTGTTTAAACTAATAATTCTATTTTAATATGAAATAATTTTTAATGGGAATTTAGTTAATATGTTTTTTCTTTTTTTACTTGTTTATTCTTTTATATGTGGTCTTCCTTATTTTAATTAAATTAAACATGGTTTTTTTCTCAATTGGATGGATTATTAAGGTGTATATTGGTCGTGGAATTCATGGATGGGTTATTGTGTGTGGTAGTATAGCTGGTTATGTGGAGCGAAATTGTTTATTTGGGTTTTAAGGTGGACATTGGCATGAGACATGTGGTGTTTTATGTGATTATGGGTTCAGTTTTGTGGGTTTGTGTTATAGTTGTTATATGGAATGGAATAAAGTTGTAAATAATGAAAAAATTAATGATTAATGGGATAAAATTAGTAAATTGTGGGTTGTTAAAGGATATATGATCATGGATAGAATAAATGAATATGATTAATAATTATGGATGAAATAAATTTCAATAATTAATGATGAACAACATGAAGTAGAAAGTGGATAATAAATGGTTGAACATTAAATATGGATGATAATGGTAACACTAGAAATTATAAAGATAAATGATGTATTAATTTAATAATTTTATTGATGCTATATTATGTGAATTAATATAGATGGTTTGTGAAATAGTAATGGAAGCGATTGGCATAGATTGTTATTTTTGGTTGGGTGAATATAGTGGGTGATTATTATGTTGTTTTTTTGTAAACCTTTTGGTTTGGATTATGTGATATTATACCTTTGATGCTAGCCATAAACCTTGGTACTATTGGAGGTGGTCATCAAGGGTTACTCTCATATTCATTGAAAACTTAGAAGGGGTTCCCTATGGTGGTGGTACATGACTTATTCCTTATGATGATGTTGATTTTAACATGATGGAATTTTCCACCATATCAGTCATATAATTTTTGTTTAATCTTATGATGAAAAATCATGATGATGAGGTATTCTATTTCAAAAGTATGTTATATTTAATATATTTTCTGATGAGTGAAATGGTTTAAACTAATATATAAGATGGTATATGGGGAAACTAAAAGTTTTGTCAAGATAATTGAGGGGATCATCTGTTGGATATTTTTTTTGAGAAAACCTTTACACAACCAATACATCTGAAAAATTTAATATTTTTTGGTATTTTTGAGGATAAAATTTTATGAAATGGTAATACTGTAGAATTTTTATTCAATGTTTATTTATGTGGACTAATATTTTATAAATATTTTTTCTCTGAGAGTGTAAATGAAATTTTCAATCACTAATAGTTAGAAACCTCCATTATGAATGTATACATAAAGACAATTTTTTTTAATTCGAACATAAATATTTAATATATTATTTTTTAAAAAACATTAATAGTATTAAAATATTTTTTATAGAAATTAATATAATGACCATGTAAAGGGATCAAATATTGATATTTTTTTTCATTTTTTAATAATCAATTATCCTATATATGAAAAAATATACGAAGTGGAAATAAATTATAAAAATATCACAGAAATTTTCCAAAGTATTTGATAAGAAAGAAATATATTATATAATTTTATTAATTCCTACCATGAACATGTAGAACTATATACACAAATTTATTTTAATATAATTTATTTTTTTAGTCATAAATTACTTATTAAATTTTAATTATTGTAACATCACTAAATGATTCTTCTACTAAAATGAAGTAATGAGATGATATATATTTTGAGTCCAATGACTGGATATCTAATAAATAAACCACACATGTTAACCCTTATAATTTGTTAATACACCATCTTATACATTTTATAGAACAATGTTTTAATTATATTTTTTTAATTTGAATTAAAATTGTATTTATATTATATAGTGGATTTTATGTATTTTCATGTATATGGTATGAAGAAACAAAGTGCACACAAGAAACATATGTATTTCTATATCAAGATAGGTATTTAATTATATACAATTAGATTTCAATATAAATACATATATCATAAAAAATTTCTTATATTTCGTAATTTTTTGTATAGTCCAAAAGAAATATATGTCTATGATTGTAGTTATTATGCCTTTAAATTTATAAATATGTCATAATACATCAATAAACATGCATCCACAAAGAGGTATTAATGATAATGTTTATAATTTTATTTAAAATATTTAATAAGCAATTATGTATTTATATTTTTCAGTACTATGAGAATACTATAATAATAACATATTTTGATAAAGAAATATATTTTTTGAGTAATGAGTGGGAAAAATACATGGTGTTAGAATGTTTACATGCACCCCTAAGAGTTGTTTTCCAATAATTTTTTTTGAATTTAACATCAACTATTGTTTTCACTATCAATATTTACTATGTTAATAATGTTTTGAGATTATATTATTTTGCCCATCCAATACCACTAAATTTTTATGTTGTTGGCTCTCTAAGTTCCCTATAGCTTTGATCTTTTTGAGAACAATAAGAAAGGATCCTTTATTTTTATTGGTGTTTAAAAAAGTTATTTGAGATATATTTTAATTTATGATTCCAATCATTGATCCATAATATATAAAGGTATATTGATAAATAAGTAAACTACTATTTCCACATAAATTTATATATATTTTTATATTATAAAGTAAAACTTTGAAATTGATATCTATATAGTTCATAAATTGTTGCCTTCCCATACTTTAATTTTATGTTTTAAACTCACATTCATCACATTAAAGATTAGAAGCATGTACAAAACATATTTATACAAGCCTTATAAATTGATTAAACTTTTAATGCAGTTAGTATATAAAATCTACAAGTAAAAACATGAACTTTTTTTGGAGGTAAAAATTTGGGGAATATTCTATCTTGAAAAAAATTATTTTAATGCATTGATAAATATTGAGGGGTGGTAAAGAAGAATACCTTTATTCTATTTTTTTACTTGAACCAAATTACCTTTTAAAAAATATTAGTTTTTAATACGTTACACTAACATGCATCAAATGATCTAAACCCTAAATGCAAGCCCTAATTACCATAATATTCAGGACACCAATTAATGTTCCATCAATTATAGGTAGAAAATCATTGTACATAAATCTGATATGTGATGTTCCCAAATAGATCCAAATTATATTTTCAATATTTATAATATATTTAGTTTTATAACTTTGTATCAAATAAAAAACCAAGAAATTGAGCTCAAATTTTAACAAAAATTTAGCAATTTGATCATTTCTTCAATTATGACTTGTATAGAAATACTACATGTCAATCCAATGTGTGATTTTGTTAAAATGATATAATGGGTAATTTTATTATAAAATGTCTCTGTAGTCATATATTACTATGTCAAATGATCATCACATAGTAAATAGACACAAATTATGATAAGAATATATGATAATAATATTTTAATAATTTTTTCACATGGATGAAGAAACTACACATAAATCCTATGATTGATATGAAATTAATGAAGAAAAATGTATTATTTAAATTAAAATTTTATTATGTTTCATTGATATCCATCATATAATCAAAATCAAAGAATCAATCCTATAATATTACAAAAAATCATGAAAATTATCATTGATTAATTTGTGATCTATATGTAAAATACACACATCAATCCAATGTGTAATGTGAAAAAAATTATGTAAAGTGGATTTATACAAATCAAATTCTTTCTAGTTTTAGATTTATTCATATAATGAAAATAATCGTGAAATTATATTCGATTATCATGAAACTATAGTATAACTATAGGGTTCTAAAAAAATCTGCAAAGGATTGGGAAAATGTGGATAATAATCAAGGATGGAGAAGGACGAGCCGGTTCCGCGAAGCGTCCCTCCTCCGCAGACTGTCGTCATTCGCGAAACCAAGGCAGAGACCCTCTGTGGTCGTGAGGCAGGACAGGCACTAACCCGGTTCACCATTCTGGACCTCCCCAGCCGCAAGCCGCATCAACCGGCCCGAACCGCCTCCGCTGTTGTTCGCGAAATGGTGGCGAAGCCCTCCGCAGCCGTGAAGCACTCCCCGAGTTTGGTTCAGAGAGGATAAGTGTTTAATGCCCCACGAGTTTTGGATTGACCAACTCATCCGTAAGCTGGGATTTCGGTCATGGGCCTCTGCAAAAGGAGCCGCATGACCCCAATAGATCCCTTTTCCTCCATCTCTAAAAGGATACCAGGAGGGGAAAAAAGGAGAAGAGGATACAGAGAGGGGATTGATCAGATTCAGGTGGAAGGATTTCGAAGGAAGGAGCTTAGGATTTCGCAAAGAGCGAAGTTCCAATTCGCGAACCAGAGTAGGTATGAAGCTGGAAATGAATTAATAAAGAACTAAAAACACATAATAAATTGGTGAAACATGAACCAAAAAATAACATAAAAAGAGAAGACCGTGAACCATGACCCCTCAGCGGATGCACTACCTAAAGACCAGGGAGTTTATGCCTCTTTTCTGATCCATCGCACCGCGTAACACCCCCCCTATGCGGGCGAAGCCCCGACCAAAAAATCTCCAACCAGAACCACCCTTGGCCACTGATGTTCGCGTAGACCCCTCCGTGTACCAACCTTGTATGTGGGCCGAACCCGAAGCCGCGAAACCTCGTGGCTCGCAGGATGCCAGTCCATCCATGGACCCTCCTGGTTCGCGGACGACCTCTCAGTCCACGGACCCTCTTGGTTCATGGACGACCTCTCAGTCCGTGGACCACCCTGGCTCGCGGACAACTTCTCCAGCTATGTAGCACCTCCCTATGCGAAGGGCGCCACCCCTCATACACCCATGTGGCCTGCCAAAACCTTTGGAATTCCTATTCCTCGAGCCAGATAAAATCCTTCCAATTGCAATCCGGTCTGATCCTTCACAAACTCCTCATTGGACCATTCATCGGCCCTGAGTCCAGGCCTCCACCAGAGCCACCAGACCAATATGGTGTAACCTTTGGGCATATCAGCGTGCCCTTTTGAGTTCACATAACCATGGTAAGTGAAGGTGAAGGGGTTCCCCGGCCCTTGGGCGGATTCCCGAAGCATGCCTATGTTCACATTCCCACGGTAATGCGGGGTCTGATCCTGAGATCCCCCTTTCTACCTCTACTCACCAGGATGGGGGAATGCATTCTTCCACAATCGGGCATTTTCCCCCTCCCCAGAGAGGGGGAGGCATACCCATCCGAATGTATCCGTCCCCATGCACCTCTGTACTTCCCCACCAATACGACCAAGGAGGGACGTAGTGGGGAAGGGTGCTGCTCCATCCTTATTTGGGGCCAAGTCCCTCTCCTGGTGGGCTCTGTCACCATTGGGAATCCCTTTTGGAGTAATCCCCACGCCATCCTCGTTGGAATCCAATGACCCTGCTCCTTACAATCTGGAGTGTTCATTTCTCTGTCGCGTGACTTCTACCTTCCTTGAACATCAGGGGGAAGGAGAGTCTAGAAGTACCAGCCTTTTCCTCCACTCGTCGTTTGTCTCCCCTTCCCTTGGTTGGGAGAAAAGTGTGGGGATAGCCAAGTATGTTTCATTATCTTTTTTCTCACATCGAGCATGACTCACATGGGCTTAGATATTTGTGATGGTCATGGTACCCACACAACGACGATGGACTTGTTACGAACTACGTGAACTTTGATCCCTATCTTCTAGGCAGGGTATGTAGGAAGCCTCCCTGAGGTTCAAGCCCATCATCCAAAACATGGGCCTCCTCAGAGTGTAAGCCCCAATCCATCACTCTGGGCTGCCTCAGAGCATAATCCCCAAGCCAATGCAAACTACGAGGACTTTGATTCCCTACCACATGGATACATAGGAAGCCTCTATGAGGTTCATGCCCGATCACCAGAAGACCCATGGGTCCACCTTCACATCGGTTCTCCAATGATCCCATTAGAACTACATGGAATTTGATCCTTATTTACTAAGCATGGTACATAGGAAGCCTCCATGAGGTTCAATCCCAACAACCAGTCGATCCGACTATCTTCATATCAGTTCACCACGCCACTTCTAGTACCGCCTCAATGAGTCCCGAATTCTCGGGGTCATTAATCCAATGAGGGATGGTAAACCGCGAGCATTAATGATTTTGAACCCCTGCGTTTAGCTGACCATTTCCGACGAGGATAAATCCATGGATACTATGCTTGGGTATAAACCAAAGATTTGCGAACATATGAATACGTCTTAAATCTATAAGAGAGTCTCGGAACATGCAATAATTTCCATCCAAAAGGGTGCAATGAGCTCGAATTCCCATCCTCTCGACCAATGTGTGTTCTTAAGAATCACTAGCTAAACCATCCAGTGAACACCTGCCTTTGGAAAGAAGGTCTACATGTCATCAGATATGGAACCGTTGGACGTTTTGAGACCGACCTGAAACAAAAATGGTGAACCTGACGTGAATATTTAACCAAGCATGACAGATATATCCTAATCCCACCATGTTCCCCCTTTTACTCACAAATAGGGCCAAGCAAGATCATTAATTATGCATGGGATCATGAGATACTGCTTTGATGGGTTTGCTGTTTGTATTTGTTAAAATGTTTTACAGGTACTATACAGAACTCCCTTCGATCTAATGACATCACGAAAAAACTCACAAGTGTTCACTTCAAGAGATGTGACGACCAATCATCCTAGACAATGGAGGACCCCGTCTCCCACCCAGCATCTTCAATGCTGGGTCTCAGACACACTGATCTGAGAGTACCACGTGAACGACACTCTCCCAATGGTGGAGGAAGCCATGCAGGCCCTCCAATCTACCAGAACTCGCCGATTGCCTGCCCAGCAGCGGCCGCAAAGGCAGATCCAGATAGCCCTTGTTGCTGTCTCCAACCGCTTTTGGAATCTATCCCTAGAACGGGACAATGCATACCTCCCTTATCTTAGGGAGGCAGATGAGGCCGAAATTGAAGAATTCATCCCCACTGAACGAGGGTTCCACTACAAGGCCCCCACCGGCAGATGTCGCCGCAGTCACGCCACGACTCAACATCCTCATGCTCAGGAGGATGTAGCCCCGAGGATTCAGGCCCAGGATCCCCGAGTTCCGCCCCCTCGGACCACCCGACGAGGGTGAAAAACATACAATCAGGGATCGGTCATCACCCTGGTCCTTGAGGAGGAGTTCCGCTGCCCAGCCACGGAGACGGACCACGAACATGCACCTACACCTGTTCTCTCCTCCCGATCCCACCATCCAGATATGGCGGCATCATATGAGTCGGCACACATCCCCACCGAGCTCCATCAGGCCCGTCGCTCACACAGGACGACACTTACCCGACAGGTACCTCTCCCTGCCCAGGGTCTTGATGCCCACCAACTTGATGTGGTGGAGACTTGGAGCCTATAGGACCAGCTCCTAGCAGATGCCTCTGACACCTGCCAACATGACATGGTGGCGATCAACAAATCCCACCACCCAGATGTGGCGGAAATTAATAGGCGGGCATGTCTCCCTTCCAACAAAGGCCACCGACTCGATACGGTGGGAACCCAAAAAATGTAGGGCCAGCTCCCTATGGATGAAAGTAAAGTCTGCCACCCCGATGTGGCAGCCAACAAAGAGATAAACCAGTGTATCCCGGCACAGGGGAAGATTCGTTCGCCTACCCCGACACAGGATAATTGTTAGTACCCACTGACCATCGAAGGACCAGAGCAGGATATTCCTACTCCGATACCGGAATGGGCCTTCATACCCATTCCAGCCAAAGATGTCTCTCTACATCTCCTGGAAATGATGGATGTGTAGGTATTGATCCCAGATCATATCTTGAAGAATTTCCAGAATGTAATTCCATCAGCAGCAACAACAAGGACTCGGGCCTGTGAGCACGTCTCCCCAATTGAGGTGACTCATCTAAGAGATGAGATAGCCGCCTTGAATCAGATCTGCATCCCTGCTCCTGCCTAGGAGGGTCGTAGGCTATATTCCATGATGCAAGGGCATCCGGATCGAGCGGCTTCACTCGTTCCAACTGGGGGACACTCGTCCATCACGGTGGATGCTCCAGAGCAGGCATATATCCCTACTAAAAGTCAAGATGTTCGTCAGAATATCCCAACAACATCACGGGACCCAATTAGATAGGGACCCAAAGGTGAAGGCCATTATCAACAGCAAACGTCCCCCGCTGCTCGCAAGAAAGTGCCCCAAATGCACTGAAGGCAGCTGGAAAATAAAGAGTGGGTTCATGACTCCGCTCTTCTGGAAGATGGGGTTCCCAAGGCCGCTAATCAAACATCACAGGCTCAAAACCCTGCCCACCCATTACCATATTATGGGAGCAGCAGTAGCAGTCGCGAAGGTCCTCCCCACAATGTTGCTACCAGTAGCTCTGAAGGTCCTTCCCAGAGCACCCATGGGGGCCTCCCCCGAGGGCATATAACGATCGATCACAAGAGCTCCTCTTTTGATGCGAGTTACGGAAGCCCTCCACGTGACCAGAAGATCTAGTATCAAGAAGGTCCTCCACTTGATGTGGTCCACCCTGAAGGTCCTCCCCGGGGTATACACTGCAAGTACTCTCCATGTAGTGGGACCACATATTATGATAGTAGTCCTCGCTATCATAGTTGCAACTGCAGAGGCCCTCCCCACAGTGACGTCTCATCACGACAAGAAGACCCTCTCCTTATCGTGGCCTGCCCTGAAGGTCCTCCCTAGGGGTTATGTTGCAACACCACTTCGCACAGCCGGGCATCAGATCAGGGTGGTAGTCCTCACCACCCTGATAATGGAGGTCCTCCCCGTAGAGACATCAAGCAATGAGAAGTTCCTCCCCTCATTGTGGTACATTCTGTAGGCCATCCCTAGGATGTATCCCACAGATATTCTCCCTGCGGCAATGGTAATGGTAGTCCTCTCCATTTCCACAACTGTGATGGTAGTCCTCGCCACCACGACCACCATTGTGAAGGTCCTCCCTGCATTGGACCCAAGCAACAAGAAGGTCCTCCCCTTATCACAGTGTGTCCTAAAGGTCCTCCCCAGGATGCACATCGAATGTCAAGCCATGATGGTCATCCTCACCATGATGGAAGTTGTTGCGAAGGTCCTCCCCATAACGACGCCACACATCCAAGAGGTCCTCCCCTTACTATGACACGCCTTGGAGGTCCTCACTAGGTTGTGCACTGAAAAAGTCCTCTATGCGGTGAAGCATCAATCAGTAATGGTAGTCCTCGCCATTACGGCCACCATTGTGGAGGTTCTCCCCACGATGGAAAATCATATCGACAGGAAGGTCGTCCCCCTTCCAAATCAAGCACAGAAAATCCCTTGTATGCCGAGGAACTCAGAAGGATGGGATCAAGCATTTAAGATTCCTAGTTAGTCACCAATGACATCCTTCTTCAATCAAGAGACGGTCCAGGGCTGCATTCATCTTCGGAACCACCTTAGAACCGCCCATATGACAATTCAATACATACCAGTCCAACTGCCTCCGACCACACTATCAGTGAGCTCATCAGTTGGGTCGACCAGGTAGAGGAGTCTCTAGCAGAGGAGTATGCCGATACACTGCACCTGAGGAAACGACTGGCCAGGGATGATATACTAGTTATGTTTTGGCCCACGACCACCTCTTAGTTCGACATACCCAGAGATTTTTTGGAAGAATGCATGCACGACATCCTCCATTATATATGGATGACCCTCCGCTGACTGAAATCAAGCTTCCTGCCCTACGACAGGTATGTAGACCACGTCAAGAAAATGAGAGACCTCCTGTGTCACATCGACCTGGAATCTCTTCCTTTGGCACGAAAACAGCGACCCGAGAGGCGCAAAGGGAACATGGAGATAGCCTGTCTCTGTGCGCTGCACCGGTTGCATCGCCTCATCGGTAATGCCCTGACAGGAGTCCATATCAGGGGATGGGGAGAACATGGAGCTCTGCATTTCACACCGCTCCCCACCCAGAACAACCCATTCGGCCTGGTGTCTTGAAACTTCATCATGTCAAGACGGAAATCAAGTGGTCTCTCTATTCAGGAAAGGCAACACATCCAACAGAGCTGGGCCTTGAGTAAGTCCCAGAAGCGTCAGGCCTGACAGGAACGAGCTATTCAATATATCCTGAATCAGGCCACCGAGAGCATACAACAGGCCTCTCACCTAAGAGAGGCCAATCAATGATCTTTTCCTACCTCCTCATAAGGGATAAGTTCACAAAAGAACTCAGCACCAAACCCAGTTCACCCCCGAATGGGGGCACGCAAGATCAGGCAGGTAGCGATAGCCGCAACCACTGCTGAAATCAAGGGTCAACCCCAGCCTGAAGGGCTGGGGGCATTTTTGACAAAAAATTCCCCCGTAGGACCAATAAAAATGGGAGGAGACTCAACGTATAAAGAGCGGAGCCAACCCCAGCCCTCAGGCCTGGGGGCATTATTACCCCCTCAACAAACACCTTCCCCATGAGAGTCAGTATTCTCTCATCTAGGGAGGATAAACAGAAGTGGAGGTTCTTGTCCTATCCCTTCATTTGAATCATCATCCCATCCGAGAGGAAGGTGCACCGTAAGGTCACCTCAAAGAACTCTCCACGTCACCCTTCGTCAAGAAATCCGAAGGCAATCCCAGGTCATGAAAGAGAAGGCCAGCAGAAGACGCGGGAGATCCTATTCTTATTTGGAAGATGGAATCTTCTCCTCCCCGTGATATGCATCTATCAACGTCATAGAGGTTAACCCCACAAATGACACCAGAGATGCTGTAAATCAGGATGGACTGGGAGATGATGCTTGCAGTCAGGCTGTGACTCCCAACAAACCACCAGGTGTGCACACCTGGAACCAGAGGGCCACCCTAAATATGGCCGTCCTTCTAGCCAATCCTCCTCCGCCTACCCAGCGAACGTTTAATAAGGATAATAATAAAGGACTGGTAACCCTTAATCCACCTCCTTCTCTCGACAAAGATGATCCACTCATGCTCGAAGAGAGATTCGCTCAATAGGAAGAGGAGATGAAATAATTGAGTCGGCTTAATGCTGAGCTACTCCAGAGGAACCACCTTATGGAAAGTGCGTCCCAGGAGGAGCCACATCATGCACTCCCAGTAAGTGCACCTCAAAGACTAAGGTTTTCCCCAGCAAATGAAACATGGACAGGGCTCTCATCCAATGAGGCGCCCGGCCTGTCCAACTACCTAAACGTAGATTTGTATGAATACCAAGACTTACCTCCACTCAGGAAGCAACCGCAGCGAGTACACCAGAAGCCTCCGAAGGTTCCACAAACGACACACACACCCCTGGTGCCGGCCAATCTGGATCCTCAGGCAATGCCTCAAGCTACGCTTACCCAGGACCGGTCCCAGCAAGATGTAAACCAGGGTCTCACCAACACCATCGAGGCACTAACAACTCTATTGGAAGCGATGGAAGGTCAACGCGCTCTGATACAGCCGGAGCGGAAACCCAACCCAGATTGGGTGACCAACACACCACCTCCACCCAATTTTGGGTGCCCTGTATTCCCTATTTTCAACGGGTCAAGCGATCTGGAACAACATTTGATGCACTACACATCTTATTGCGACCCTATGATGGGGACTCCGGAACAACAAGAAGCAGTAAAACTCAGATGCTTCGTATGGACCTTGCAAGGATCTGCCTTCGTCTGGTATTCGAGTCTGCCAGCCTAGTCAATAAAGAGCTAGGAGGACCTTTGGCAGCAGTTCCTGTTCCACTTTAGCTCAACATTGCCTAAAACAACAGTCAACGACCTCATAAACTACAAGCAGAGGGAGAACGAGAGGGTATCAGATTTCATCTCTATATGGAGAGGTTTGACCTATTCCATGAATAGGCCAATTCCTCAAGATGAGATGCTAGCCATATGCATCGATAATCTTTGAGATGAGCTGTGAACACCGCTCATACCAGTGGAGTGAACCACTAGCTTCCACCATATCTCGGCTATTGCCCAAAGAATTGAGGACTCCCTACAGCGGTCTAATGAAAAGTCCCGAATAGCCTCATAGGATCCTACGAAAAGATCCCCTAGTGCTAAAGTGTCTGCTGTCACACTCAAGCCGGCCCCTGTGCCTGCTCCACCGCTCATGCCTCCACCAAATCGTCAAGGGCCTCCTGTATATCAGCGACTGCCTCCACCTAAACGGGATGATTATAGAGGACCGAAGCGGAACTAGTTTGAGGAATGAAGACAAAAAGTATAATCGTTCCGATACGATCAAATCCACAACTACTTCATTGCCTCTATGAATTACAACTTGATCAGCCTCCCGGAGCCAAGGAACCCTGAATAAGTTAGCCACGATGACATGCTAGATTACTGCCCCTACCATCTAATGTTGAGACACAACATCCGAGAATTATTCGTCTTCAAAGACCTCCTGAAGAGGATGGTAGAATCTGGACAGGTCGAGCTGGGACTACCCCCAGCACATGTGGCACGTATCTCTACCATCGAATCTGACAAAGAGGAGGGGTGGTAGAAAGTAACCAGCAAGCATGGGCAGAAATTCAATGACTGGATGACTCGAAAGACTATCAACTTAGCCCAGGGCATACTCTGTGCTCAGCTACGGCAGCCAGTGTTTCCACCAATATCCCCTGACGCCGCACAACCGACAGAATCAGCCTTGCAACCCTCCACAAGCCGATCATCCAGGCGTAATCAAAGGAAGAAACAATCGCAAGAGGAGCAGTCTGCAACGAGGCTAAATTTAGTCCTGACCCTGGCAGATTATATGTCCCCAAATTTGGTGCCACGGGCACTGACCCACCAAACGACACCATCAAGGACAACCAACCAGGTTGACCTTTCAGAGGACAAGAGCCAATCTTTGGTTCTATTAACATCATCCATCTCATGGAATCGTCCCCTGGTGAAGGGTACGATTATGAACTCGAGTTCCCTGTATGAGGATCTAGGAGGAGAAATTGTAGAGGTAGGGGATACCAGGGGAGGCGCAGTCACGGCCGAAACCAACCCTATGGTTGGACCTCAGCCCAAACCGTTAATATCACGAAAACCCATGGGAGAGCCCTTCAACGGACTCAGCAAGAGAAAGAACATCCCTTCACATCCACAAGCGGCCACCTGGCCTCGTTATTCTGCGATACCCATCAGAGGAGGAGCAAGTGTCTGGCCCCCAAGTGCGCAAAAAAAACACCATCCGGGCCAAGTCATCAAAATGCAGGAACGCCATCAATATTTGACCCCACGTCCGGTCCCTCCTCGTCAAATGCTCCGGCACCCAAAGCACCCGCTGAGACTCTCCCGCCAACGGAGAAGCGTCGGCCGCAGGAGTAGAAATACGATATCCTTAAGCAGCTGGCATCAGTACCAGCCAAGATGTCAATCTTCAATGCCCTAAAACTGTCAGCAGACCTCAAGGAGGTTCTTATAGAAGCTTTGATCAGCCCCCAAAAGTTTCAACCCGAGTTAGCTTCCACTAAGATTTACCGGACGGAGACTGACCCGGCTGAATGAAATGCGGTGATTTCCTTCACCGATCAGGATGAAGATTCCATCATGCAAAGACACATCTGACCAATATATGTGTCTGGTACACTGAATGGTGTTGAGATCCGGAAAGTCTTTATAGACAATGGATCTAGAGTTAACCTCTTTCCCCTATGGACACTCTGTATGTTGAGATACAGTGAGCACTATCTAATACCCTCGGCCACAACTCTGTTGGCTTACGACAAGGGAGAGTAGAAAACGATGGGAAAAATTAAGCTAAAGACCCATTTTAGTGACCTGGTAGACTACACGGAATTCATGGTGGTCTGATAGAGCACAGAATTCAATGCCCTACTAGGAAGGCCGTGGCTCCATAAGCACATGTCCGTTCCTTCATCCTACCACTAGTGTATCAAGTACTGCGTCAATGGACAAAGTGGAACGTTGCACGCTGACAAGTCCCCTTTCAGGATCTCCGAGTCACATTACATTGACGCTAGGTTTTATGAGCAAATGAAAAAGAAGCCTTTGGTCGATGGTGTCGACTGGATCCCCGCTCTAAATGGCCTGGAAATGGTTCCTGATGACCCCCTCAGGAAGCTTGGTAGAGATTATGTTCTGCCCATCAACCATGTTGAGAGTAGGAGTTCAAGTCCGGACAAACACTCAGATGTCCTCATGACTTTAGCCATAACGACCGAGCGTGACAATGTGGGAATTTCCACTAACCCTCAATCTGGGGACGAAAACTCGAGTAAGGACACCCATGACACCTCGCCTCTGGACTCCCAAGATCCCATGTCAGGAGATATTTCCTTGTCGGATCAAGAAGATGAGGATTTGGGAGAAGAAGAGGGGGAGGATCTCAGGTATGCACCTCCTACATTTGAGAAAGGTATCTCCACCACTGTGGAAAAACTCAGGGAAATAAACATGGGTACCAAGGAAGATCTGAGGCCCACTCTCATTAGTGTAGCAATGTCTCCCAATGAGCATGAGGTATATACCGCCTTCTTAAGGAAACATCGAGATGTTTTTTCCTAGAACTACACTGAAATTCCAGGACTTGATCCCGAAGTAGAGACACATCACCTGGGTCTTCCAGAAGACCACCAGGGCTATAAACAGGCTACCAAAAGGACACATCCCTCACATGCTGCCAAAATAGAGGCTGAAGTAGATAAGTTAATTAAAGATATCTTCATTCAGGAGGTCCAATACCCCATCTGGTTGGTAAATATCATCCCTGTCAAGAAAAAGAATATACAAATACGTGTTTGCATTGATTTTATAAATCTCAATCGGCATTGTCCGAAAGATGATTTCCCGGTCCCAGTCACCGAGTTATTAATCGATGCAACAGCCGGGTATAAGGCTCTATCCTTCATGGATGTATATTCTGGGTATAACCAAATCAGGATGGCCCAAGAAGACGAAGAAGCCTCTACCTTTTGGGCCCCTCAAGGGGTATTTTGTTACAGGGTCATTCCCTTTGGTCTCAAGAACGCTGGTGCCACATATCAGCGTGCCATGCATCAGATCTTTAAACCGTTCCTAGGGAAATTCATTGAATGTTATGTGGATGACCAAGTGGTCAAGCCCAGGCAGCGCTTGGATAACCTGTTAGACCTTGGTACCATATTCAAAAAACTCTGATAGCATAGATTGAAGATGAACCCCTTGAAATGCGCCTTCAGGGTTAACTCAGAGAAATTTCTTGGCTTTGTCGTATACCATCGTGGCATCAAAGTCGACCATGAGAAGACAAAGGCTATCCTTGGACTACCACCTCCCCGCAACCTCACTGAGTTGAGAGCATTCCAAGGGAACTTGGCTTATATTAGTCGATTCATAGCCAACCTGGCAGGCAAATGTTTTCCCTTCACCAGGTTAATGAAGAAGGGGGTCACATACCAATGGATGGATGACAGCAAAGAGGTGTTCGACAACATGAAGAGGTACTTCTTAAGCCCACCAGTGCTCATGCCCCTAGTTGAAGGAAGACCTCTCATCTTGTACATGATGGCCGACAAATGGTCACTGGGAGCCTTCCTCGCACAAAAGAATGACACTAGCAGTGAAAACAGTCTCTATTACCTCAGTTGAACCGTGATTGATGCTGAGAATCGATACTCAAATATTGAGAAGAGTTGTTTGGCCTTGGTCTTCATAGTTCAAAAGCCGAAACATTATCTACAGCATCATGAAGTCCATTTGATCTCGCGGAGTAACCCGCTCAAGTACATCCTCTGCCAAACAATGCTAACAGAGTGCCTATCCCGATGGGCAGTCATCCTACAACAGTTTGACATCTGGTTTGTGCCTCAGAAGGAAATTAATGGATAGAAATTATCAGACTTTCTGGTAGAGCACCCTTCGACAGGGACCACTGCACCGGGCACCGAGCTACCTGATGAAGACATCTTCTCGGTTCGAGAGGAGTTCCCAGCATGGGAAATGTACTTCGACGGTGCATCCTAAAGCCCAACCGGGAAGAGTATGGAGGATCCCAGATTCAAAAAAGTGGGTTTGGGAATAATACTCGTGTACTCAGAAAAGGCAGTCTTTCCATATTCCTTCCTCCTGTTAGAGGTATGTACAAACAATGAAGTGGTATATCAATCTCTCATTACAGTCTGGGAGCTCGCACTCCAGAAACAAGTACAACACCTTAAGGTAAAAGGTGACTCGGAGCTGGTCACCAAGAAAGTCAATGGTGACTATGTTATTAAAAAGGAGGAGTTGATCCCCCTGTTTGACCATGTATGAGGGTTTATGGCGAAATTCTCCACAGAATCAACATTGATCTATATTCCCCAGTCTCAGAATGCTCATGCTGATGCATTAGCCAATGCGGCCACAGCCTTAACTGACCCAGACCGGGATGAAACGATCATCAGTATTGCTCATCGCCGAATGGTCTTGCCATATGTTTAGACCAAGACAGAGGAAATCCATGAAGTTAGTCCTATCTCTGAGCCGTATTCTCCCACCACCGGTTGGATGACCCCCATGGTAAGATACCTTCAATGAGGAGAACTTCCATCAGACATGGCTAAACGAGAGAAAATATGGAGAAGGGAAGTCAACTTTGTCCTATATGGTGGCATGGGTCAACAATAGGTCCTCTACAAATGAGGCCTTGATGGAGTCCTCCTCAGATGCATTGACAGAGAAGAAACCACCGCCGTCATGACTGAAGTGCATTCCAGAGAATGTGGAGCACATCAGCCAGGCACCAAGCTTTCCCATCATGTTTAGAGGCTTGGGTACTACTGGCCCATAGTGGCACGATACTATGAGCGTTTTACCACAAAATGCCACTCATGCCAGATTCATGCGAACTTCATACACCAACCCCCAGAGTTACTTCATCAAGACAAGTACTCCTGGCCATTTTCCGTCTGGGGGATGGACGTCGTGGGACCATATGCTCCCACCACGACCAAACAGCTGAAGTATATCCTCACAGCAACTGACTTCTTTTCCAAATGGGCAAAAGCCATACCCCTCAAGGAAGACGGGGCAAGAAATATTGTCAGCTTTGTGAAGACCAATATCATCACTAGATTTGGTGTCCCTCATTCCATACTGATGGACAATGACACCAACTTATGCTCTGTAGAATTAGAAAAACTATACCACGAGTATGGTATCAAGGCTAACCACTCATCCCACAACCATGCGGCGGCCGACGGACAGATAGAGGCTTTCAACAAGACCCTGTCCAACATTCTCCAGAAAATGGTGGACAAAGACAAGAAGTAATGGCTGGATAAACTCCTCCATGCATTGTGGGCTTATCAAACCATAGTCCACACTGCTACTCAGGATACTCCATACTCATTAGTATACAAAATAGAAGTGGTCCTGCCCATTGATCTCCAATTAACCTCACTCCGAGTTTCCATTTGTGATCAATTATCCAATGATGAGCAATCAAAAAAGAGGCTGGGTGAATTGGAACAGCTGGATGAGAAGTGGATACACACTTTGCACCATCTAGAAGTCTACCAGAATCAGATTTCACGAGCCTTCAATAAAAAGGTCCATCTCTGGTCTTTCTTGGAAGGAAAATTGGTATTGGTCCTCCGGACCCCAATGATACCTGGAAAGAAACCTCCAAAGCTGGAGCCCAAATGGGAGGGACCATACGTTGTACACAAGGTCTACTCCAACAGAGCATATACCTTGATCTCCATGAATAGGAAAGTCACCACGACTCCTACCAATGAGAGATTCTTAAAGAAGTATTTCCCATAGAAACTGAAAGTACCTTCATCTTCACCGCATGATGTTAAACTGCATGAAGTTTTTCCTCACCATATGACGTTAAACTGCATGGAGTCTGTCCTCACTGCATGACATTAAACTGTATGGAGTCTGTCCTCAACGCACGACATTAAACTACATGGAGTCTGTCCTCACCTCATAACGTTAAATTGCATGGAGTCCGTCCTCACCGCATGATGTTAAACTCCATGGAGTCTGTCCTCACCGCATGACGTTAAACTGTAAGGATTACATCCTCACCGCATGACGTTAAACTGCATGGAGTTCTTCCTTACCGCATGATATTAAACTGCACAAAATCTAATAATACCCCTCGTCCTAAACACACGAAGTTAAAATGTACGGCTTTCGTCCTTACCGCATGATGTTAAACTGTATGGAATCTAATAATACTATCGTCCTAACCACATGATGTTAAACTACATGTAGTTCGTCCTTACCACATGACGTTAAATTGCACGGAATCTAATAATACCCCTCATCCTAACCGCATGACGTTAAAAAATATGGCTACCGTCCTTACCAAATGATGTTAAACAGCATGGAGCTCATCCTCACCGCATGACGTTAAATTGCACGAATTTCAAAGAACTATATACGGCTTGATTCCTACCCTCATAGGATACGTAGCGACGCCAGGGTTCCCCATCCTAGCCCAGCCACCCCCAAATAAAAGTTAAAAATGCCTTCTTCCCCCGTGTACAGACCAGACCTGCACGAGGTATATACCTCATCCTCACTGCATGACGTTAAACTGCATAGAGAAGATGTTTTAAAAATTCCCTCTTTCCCACGTGTATGGACCAGACCTGCATGGGGTGTATTAATTGTCCTTACCACATGACGTAAAACTGCATGGACAAGAGGTTAAAAATTTCCCCTCCGCCCGTGTATGGACCAGACCTACACGGGGTGTATTACCTTTCAGAGAACTACGTACGGCTTGATTCCTGCTTTCATAGGATACGTAGCGACGCCAAGATCCCGTCCTAGCTCAAACACTCCCAAATGAAATAAAATAAAAGAAAGCAATGTACCCTTCCCTCGTGTATGGACCAGCCCTGCATGAGGTGTACTTCTTCCAGAGAACTACGTGCGGCTTGATTCCTTCCCTCACAGGATACGTAGTGATGCCAGGGTTCCCTGTCCTGGCCCAACCCCCTGAATAAAAGATAAAAATACCCTTTCCCCTGTGTACGAACCATACCGGCACGAGGTGTACTCTTCGTCCTTTCCGCACGACGTAAAATTGCATGAATAACAAGATTTAAAGATGCCCCCTTTCCCCCGTGTATGGGTAGACCTGCATGGGGTGTATTCTTAAGTCCTATCCGCACAACATTAAACTGCATAGATAATTAAAGATAAAAGTTCCCCTTTCCCCTCGTGTATGGACCAGACCTGCACAGGGGTGTATTTATCATCCTCACCGCACGACGTTAAACAGCACGGACCACGTCCTCACTGCATGACGTTAAACTGCACAGAGTTCATCGTGAACCACCTAAGATATATGAAGAAACGAGGTGGAAATAATCCTTGCACATTTGGATGCATCCTCCCTATACATCAGACTCCACGACCCAAACAATTATGGATCTTCATAACCATTCATAGCCATCGGAAGTGGAAATTCATCGACCCATGGACACCTTTGCATGACTATGCATACCATGCCCTCAGTGGCACTGCATATTGATAGCCCCTGGCCCGTCTACCAAAGACAAGATTTCCACAGGCGACACTCTTCCTAGCTCCGTACACTTATCGGCCTCAGAGCCCCCATACCATACCTCCTGATCTAGAATTTTATGGCGCATTGGTTTACAAGATCATCCCCTTTTCACATCCAAAATTGCTAGGGTACCCCTACCCAGTTATCCAATGTTTCCACCCGTGGTTCACATGACGACCTGCATCTATGAACATCAAGCCAACACTAGGCTACTATGACTCAACAGACAATTGCAGTGAAGATGTTTCTTGTATGCTTGGACACCATTATCCCCATATGTCGAACTCTGTACTATGAGAAATCTCATATTCTCGTAATCATTCATGGCCATCGGAAGTGGAAAGTTATCAACCCAGGAACAACTTTGTACGACTATGTATACCATGCCCTTAGCGGCTCTACATAATGATAGACCCTGGCTCATCTATCAAAGGTAAGATTTCATTGGGTGGTACTCTTCCTAGCTCCGTATGCTTACCAGCCTCAGAGCCCCCACACCACACCTCCTAATCTGGGAAAACTCAATGTTGCGGTTTACGACCTTCATCCACCACCTTGTTCCAAGTATATCAGATCATGTTGACTAAGTTATCATTCGAGTGACTGTAGTAATAGTCACCCAATGGTCCGAGCTTTATGACCGCTAAACTAGGAGTACATCATCCTTACCGCATGACGTTAAACTGCATGGAGTGAAGGTACAACCCCGTGTGAAAAATAAATCAGAACAGGGATCTCTCTAAGCTTTAACAACAACCAAGGATGAATATCCCTAACAAGCCCAAATATTTCCTTACCCAATGACAGAATTCGTGGCCCAGATAATTGTGGATCTTCATAACCATTCATGGCCATCAGAAGTGGAAAGTCATCGACTCGGAGACACCTTTGCATGACTATGCATACCATGCCCTCAGCAGCTCTGTATATTGATATCCCCCGGCCCGTCTAACAAAGGCAAGATTTCCTCGGGCGATACTCTTCCTAGCTCCGTATGCATACCAGCCTCAGAGCCTCCGTGTCATCTCTCCTAATCCAGGAAGCCCCAGAACCATGATTTACACCATCAACCCCTCTCCACATCTTGGACATGCCAGGATACTCAGGCCCAGTTACATTCTAATCAAGAGTGGACTTTTTAACTACGTCCTTGCCGCATGACATCAAACGACATGAATCACATCTTGGCCACCTGATTTAGGGCTTCAAAGACCAAGCATTAAACAACCAAGGGAATGCCTCCAACAAAAATCATTTTCACTGGTTTAATAATGCTCCTCGTCGTTACCATACGATGTTAAACTGCACGGTCAACCGTCCTTGATGCATGACGTTAAACTGCACAGCCTCCTTTAATGATGCTCTTCATCTTTACCGCATGACGTTAAACTGCACGGTCAAACCCATCATGGGTTCAATAAGGAACGTAGGATTTTATCTATCCTTCAGTGCATAGGTCAGATCTGCACAAGCCACCGTCTCACACTCGTGTGAGAAGGGATTACTTCACCCATTCTTGGGAAGCTCAGTCTAGATGTTTCCCCCCGTATCTAGGCATACTCTCATCATAAACCATACTCTGTACTCAGAAAAATCCGAACTCTCATAAGCTACCCCTGGTGGTCCCAACTCTCAACTTCCATGAAGTTTCTTGGCTATCAGGGGAATAAAATCATTGACCTAAGGAAACCTTTGCATGCCTATGCATACCATTCCCGCAGCGGCTCTGCATATTAATCGCCCCTGGCCCCTCTACCAAAGGCATGACTTCCTTAGACAATGATTCTCTCCGTACGCCTCTTGGCCTCTGAGCCCCCATGTCTATCCCGAGATTCCGAAACCCTCTGAGTTACAGTTTACCAACCTCTTTCACAACCCTGCCTGAATATGGTGGAACGTCTCTGACAAGATTACTGAGGACCAAGAGAAGTCATTCCATTCTAGATGATGTCCCAGCTACATGACTTTAAACTACTCCAAGCCCCAACTGTCCTTTATGCTAGATAAATGCGTAGGACAGGACCCTTGCTTCAACACTCCTGATTGATACAGATGTTATCAAAAACTTTTAGACGTCACATACCCTTTCCAAGCCACCCCTGGTGGTTTTCATAATTCTCCAAGACACCCATGGTGGTTTCCATAAGCCAGACATTCATGAAGTCCTATGGCCATCAGAAATGGAGATTCATTGACTCCAGGATAATTTTTCACGACTATACATACCATGCCCTCAGTGGCTCTGCATATTGATTGCCCCTTGCCTGTCTACCAAATGCAATATTTCCTTAGGTGATGCTCCTCCTACCTCTGTATGCCGACACGACTCCCATGCCTTGAGACATGCCCTGCATATGATTCAAATTTAAACATATTCCCACCACGTGCGTCTGAAGAATATTGAGACATCTTTTAATCAGCTAAAACCCATTAAGGACCTTTCCCCACTATACTTGGTCAAATATGTTTGACCTAAAACATTAGTAATGATAATCTTGATGGTAGGACTTTAAACCTCCCAAGAAAAGAGGTACAAAGCCTGTTAGTCCGAAAACCTAAAAAGGGTGACGTAAGAAAAATTCCGGCCATACCCGCTAGGTCCACACTAAATGGGTCCAGGAAAAATTAGGGCATTAAAAGAAAAGACAAAAAGTTTTTGGGGATTTTCTATAAATCCCTAGCAATAGTCAGACTATACTCGCTGGATTCTATGGTCCAGGAAAAAGTTAGAGTTTTTTTCTTGAGTTATGATTAATTCTGATTCATTGAGATGTTATTTACGCAAAAATTGTTCTAGTAACAACCAAATTTTACTGAAACAAGAGATTGATAGAGATTGTATTCCGTTCGAACAAAAAGGGGAGGATGTCCACAAGCTAGGGTCTCTCCCTCACAAGAAAGGGGGGGGGGGGTATGTAAAACAGAGAGTACAAGAATGGATCAGATAGTCATAAAGGATCCTAACTCGCTCTCTCCACCAGATCAAAAACCAATCGATGAAGGTTATTACAAGACTGCTCAGCACTGCCTTCTCCCCGGTTTCAACCTCAGCCACCAAACGAGTATGCTCCAATGTTGCTTGGAGATCACTGATCCCTTTTCTGGTGTCTTCAAGATGACCAGTCATAGCTAATAACTGATCCCTCAGCATCGCTGCCCGTTCTTCACATTCATTCAACTCGAAGGATAGGACGACCACCTGATCTTGAGAAATCGCCTCCTGTGCTATCAGCTGATGGACCTGTATCATGGATTCCTCTAGGGATCAGGTCCCACAATGAGCGGAAATGAAGTGAGCAAGTTTGCGTTCACTAGTGGAAACTTCCTCACGGGCCATGACAACTTGGCAAGAAAGAGAATGGAACTGCAGATAGTCAAAGCCACCTGACCCCAAACCCAGGAAGAGCTGTCAAAGAGCTTCGGTTTTAGTTTCCATCTCAGCTAGAGGAGTTTTGGAAACAATATTGCAAATCTGGGGCTAGTCTCACCTGCGCACTGCTCGGTGGTCTTCCATGACACGAGGGTCTTTGGTATCCTTTCCAGATAGCATGGGAACGAAGTCCGGCATTGAAACAAGTGAAAACATGTGCTCGCTAGAAGTTGGTTTCAAAGATGGAAAGTCTGGATCCTCTAACCCCAATTCAAGCTTGGGGATCAAGTTGCTAAGCCTGATATCGACTGGAAAAACATCTAGGATTGCCTCGCTGGGACCCGAAACCACAGGGTTGTCCTCATCCAAGTCCAATAAGGATGAACCCGCCTGAACTTCAGCCATCGAAGGGCTGGGAGAGGAAAATCCCCTGAGTCGTTTTGATCGATGAGCCATCAGTCGATCCTCCCTTAGAGCTGATGAGGAAGGTGTGGTGGGCGCAACAGCTGAAATACCTCCTGATTTGGGAACCTGTCGGACAGCCTTCCCTAGGATCCCATCGGGATGGTGTTTTACCCACCTTTTTTCATACTCCAAGGAAAGGCTGGAAGCCGCCCCCATGATAGGAAGGGAAATGCTTGTGTCATATCCCTCCTATGTCAGCATCAGCCACCATTGATGAAGTATGGCCGAGTGCAGTCCTTCAGCCTAAGGAGGGGGAAGGGAATCTTGGACTTGCATGCACCTAAACTGGTGAGAAAAATGATACGGGACATACAACTCGCATAGAGAAACCCCGTCGATCCGCACAGATAGAAATCCGTCCCGCAGAGAGATCATGTAAGAAGGCTCCTCCAGGCTCCCTCAGTGGTTGTCAATTAAGATTCCAGAAGGGGTGGGGTAGGGAGTGAAAGCAAACCGGGAGAAGTCACTCAGAAGCTCGAGGACTTCACCAGAGCTAAGGGACTACAAGAGAACTCCAGCTATATCTAGCAGGGTAGGCCAAAAGTTAGGAAGAAAGATGGCCATGTTGTGAAGATACTCATAACAGGGACAATTATCCGCTACCCAGGTGTACAAAAATTTAAATGGACCACTCAGACGGAAGGGTGACCCGCCCTTCTGCATGTGACTCAGCAGTTCATAAATACGAGCCAATGTGGGCATGACCAAATTCACCTGGAGACCCTCTTCCAACTCAACTTCCATCATCAGGGTGCAAGCCCTGATGCCAGAATTGATATCCTGAGAAGGGAATAGCCACCCACTCAGAAACATAGCAAATAAACCTGCTAGCCGGAGCATAGGAGGCACACCAGGGCGCACCTCGTAACCCCATGAAAGGTAGTCACCTTTATCCAGAACTGCCCAGTAGGAACCTGGGGTGGTTTTTGACTATTGAGAGGGATGAGTCCTGGGGCACTTGATCTTCGGAACAGGACCAGTGGTGTTGAGAAATAGCCCTATCCAGGTGCTATAGGTAATAAGAGAGCGTGCACGCAATGCCTGACCCAGTGATTGCTCTACCTTAACTAGTAGATCCTTCACCAACTAAGGTACTTGTTCAATGTTAACCCACGCACTGGGAGTGGGAAGGAACTCTTCATACATCTCACTGATAATCAGAATCCCTACCAAGTGATAGATGTCCCACAGACTAATGCCAACTTCACCATAGGCAAGGTGGAAAGTATTAGTGCTTGAACACCAGCGATTGAGTAGGTCAGGCAGGATTAGGGATGGTGGGTAAACAAAAAACTGGGATGCCCATACCGCGGAGTACAAATTGACTACTTCCAGCGACTTAGGAGATTCCCGGCAATGATGATGAACCCAGAAGGCCCAGGACCAGTCGTTTGAGAAAATACCACCAGACCGAAGATCCCACTTCATAATCCACCCCGCATCGGGATCTACTCAAGAAAGGTTGATTATGGAGGGGTAACTCTTGAGGACGGCTTCTTGAGAGAAGTTTTGTGTGTGATGATCACTTTTGGTCTAAATAGAGACTCTCAAAATGAAGGTGTCTTTATGATTAGAATCAGAGGTTATCTCCCCCAATGGGGTAAGGCTCTCCTAAACGCACTTTGGTAGAACTTACAGGAAAGGAGAACGAAGAACTAAGATGGTGGGGGGAATAGGGATGTCGCCTTAAAGTCCAAAGCCGTAAAGCAGAAGCTGATTTGATAATGGATAACTCAGGAGCTTAGGAGAGAGCAAGTCCTTCAAGACACCATCGTCAGGAATGATGGACCGACCAGGGTCCTCTTTGATGTTCTTCGCTCTTCGAATCATATCTAAACATCTCCCTGAACCAATTGGGAGAGGCTCAGTAGCAGGTCTGGGTGTAGGGCGAGGGGGAACCATATTTTCTCCCTGCACAATGAAATCCAACAAGTGGTTAGTCTGGAATAAAATAAATTCTCGGACAAAAATACCAATGTCCACGAGGAGGCCTTGATGTATGCTTCATGATGACTATACCCTGTGAGCCAACCCTATATGGAAGTAGTTCGTGAAACCCTAGACCATGGAGCATTGGCCATAAAACTAAGAACTAGGTTGCTCCGCGGAATTTCAATCCCGAATTTAAGTGTTTGAGTTCGGAAAAATTAGAAATTTTTAATGTTCAGAAGATTTTAGTCCATGGAGCATTGAAACCATGGAGCACCAAAACCGCGTAGAAATTTCCTACGCGGCCCATCATGACTAAATTTTTAGTCAATTAAAAGTGTTAGTTCACGGTTGGGACATTGGTCCATGGATGAAGAACGACGTTAATGAGAAATGGTTCGCGGAAGTGGTAGCCAGTTCGTGGATGAAGCGTTTCGCAAAGGAACAAGTATGCGGAGGCAGAAATGAAAAAATCTCTGGTTTCATGAAGAATCCGGTAAAGGAAAAATGAAGGCCCCCCCATATTTATAGACATGGTCCCCTACTGGGTCACTTCCCTACCGCAACCCATCTGAGTTTCAGGACCACTTTGCATCGGAATAGCCTCCTCTTCATTCCGATTGGACCCCATTTTGATGGGGGGAATTTATAGGGTCCTAAAAAAATCCTCAAAGTATTGGGAAAATGTAAAGAATACTCATGGATGGAGAAGGAAGAGCCGGTCCTGCAAAGAGTCCCTCCTCCGTGGACCGTTGTCATTCAAGAAACCAAGGTGGAGACCCTCTGTGGTCGCGAGGAAGGACAAGCGCTAACCCAGTTCACCATTTCGAACCGCCCCAGCTGCGGGCCGCATTGACCAGCCCAAAACGCCTCCACTTTTGTTCACGAAATGGAGGTGGAGCCCTCTGCAGCCACGAAGCACTTTATGAGTTTGGTTTGCAGAGGAGGAGTGTTTAATGCTCCGTGAGTTTTGAATTGACCAAGTCAACTATAATCCAGGCTTTCGGTCATGGGCCTCCACAAAAGGTGTCGCATGACCCCAATAGATCCCTTTTCCTACCTCTATAAAAGTAGACCAAGTGGAGAAAAAAAGGAGAAGAGGATACGAAGAGGAGATCGATTAGATTCAGGAGGAAGGATTTCAAAAGAAGGATTTTAGGATTTCGAAGGAAGGAGTTTAGGATTTTGCAAAGAGCGAAGTTCCAATTCGCGAACTAGAGCAGGTATGAAGATGGAAATGAATTAATAAAGAACTAAAAACACATAATAACTTGGTGAACTATGAACCAAAAATAACATAAAAAGAGAAGACCATGAACCATGGCCCCTCCACGGATGCACTACCCGCGGACAAGGGAGTTTATCCCCCTTTTCTAATCTGTCACACCGCATAGCACCCTCCTACGCAAGCGAAGCCCCTACCGACAAATCTCCAACTGGCGCCGCCCTTGGCCGCCACTGCTCGCGTGGACCCCTCCGCGTACCAAACTTGTATGTGGGACAAACCCAAAGTTGTGAACCCTCGTGGCTCACGGGATTCCAGTCAGTCTGCAGACCCTCCTGGTTCGCAGACGGCCTCTCAGTCCGCAGACCCTCTTGATTCGCGGACGACCTCTCAGTCTGCGGACCACCCTGGATCACAGACGGCTTCTCCAGCTGCATAGCACCTCCCTACATGAAGGGCGCCACCCCTCATACACTCGTGTGGCCTGCCAAAACCTTCAGAGTTCCCATTCCCCAAGCCGGATAAAATCCTTCCAATTCCAATCCGGCCTGATCCTTCGCAAACTCCTCATTATCCCATTCATTAGCCCTGAGTCGAGGCCTCCATCATAGCCACCGGACCGATATGGTGTAAACTTTGGGAGTATCAGTGCGCCATTTTGAGTTCACATACCCATGGTAAGTGAAAGCAAAGGGGTTTCTCGGGCCCTTGGGCGGATTCCCGAAGCATGCCTGGGTTCACATTCGCACGGTAATGCGGGGTCTAAGCCTGAGAGCCCCCTTTCTGCCCCTACTCACCAGGATGGGGGACTACATGCTTCGGTGGTTAGGCATTTCTACCCTCCCCAGAGAGGGGACAACATGCCCATATGAAGGTAGCCATCCCCATGCACCTCCGTTCTTCCCCACCAATACGACCAAGGAGGGGCGTAGTGGGGAAGGGTGCTGATCCATCCTTCTTTGGGGCCAAGTCCCTCTCCTGGTGGGCTCTGTCACCATTGGGCATCCCTTCTGGAGTAAGCCCCACACCATCCTCGCTGGAAGCCAATTTCCCCACTACTTTCAATCTGGAGGGTTCATTGCTCCGCCGCGCGACTTCTACCTTCCTTGAACATCAGGGGGAAGGAGAGTCCAGTGGTACCGACCTTTTCCTCCACTCGTCATTTGTCTCCCCTTCCCTTGGTCAGGAGAAAAGTACGAGGATAGCCAAGTCTATTGCATTCTCTTGTTTCTCACACCGAGCATGACTCATGTGGGCTTAGATAATTGTGATGGTCATGGTACCCGCACAACGACGATGGACTTGTTACGAACTACATGGGCTTTAATCCCTATCTTCTAGGCAGGGTACGTAGGAAGCCTCCCTAAGGTTCAAGCCCATAATCCACACCTTGGGCCTCCTCAGAGTGTAAGCCCCAATCCACCACTCTGGGCTTCCTCAGAGCGTAAGTCCCAAGCCAATGCAAAATACGAGGGCTTTGATTCCCTACCACAGGGATACGTAGGAAGCCTCTATGAGGCTCAAGCCCGATCACCAGCAGACCCCTGAGTCCACCTTCACTCCAGTTCTCTGATGCTCCCAATATAACTATGTGGAATTTGATCCCTGTTTCCTAGGAAGGGTATGTAGGAAGCCTCCATGAGGTTCATGCCCAACAACCGGTCGATCCGACTATCTTCATATCGGTTCACCACACCACTCCTAGTACCGCCTCAATGAGTCCCAACTTCTTAGGGTCATTAATCCAATGAGGGATGGTAAACCTCGGGCATAAATTATTCCGAACCCCTACGTTTAGCTGACCATTTCCGACCAGGAGAAATCCGTGGATACTATGCTTGGGTATAAACCAATGATTCATGAACATATGAATACGTCTTAAATCTATAAGAGAGTCCCAGAACAGGAAATAATTACCCCCCAAAAGGGTTCAATGAGCTCGAATTCCCATCCTCTCAACCAATGTGAGTTATTAAGCATCGCTGGCCAAACCATCTAGTGAATGCCTGCCTTTGGAAAGTAGGTCCATGTGTCATCGGATACGGAACTGTTGGGCGTTTTGAGACTGACCCGAGACAATAACAATCTCTGATTCATATATAACTTGTAAGAAAAACTCAAATGTGAATTTAATGTGTAATGTGATAGGAATGATTAAAATTTATTTTTCAAGTTCAAAAAATATTAATAAAATGACGAAAAATATGAAAATGAAATCATATTATTGTAAAAACTTAAAATAATGATCTTTTTTTCTTATATTTCTTATTGGAAAAAAATACATGTCAAATTGACATTTATTTTTTCCAAAATTATACAATGTTTAATTTTAATTTTAAAATTTATTCTTCTTCTATAGATATGTGTTAAGTAATCATAACTGAGTAAATGAATTTGAATTATCATAAAAATTATGGGAAAAAGTTGTCGACTAATCTCTTACCTATATTAAAAAATATCACTTCAAATTGACATGTGAAATGAAATTAATGATAAAATGTTATTTATTTTTAATGAAATATATTTTATTTCTTACTCAAATCTACCAAGAATTTAATAGTTTATTATTATAACCCTAATTGGTATTTATCATGATTTTTCAATTTTAATTTATGATAGGTTTTTATGTAGTTTGTAATCCTTTTTTAATTAAATATATTGTTTCATAAAGAAATGATACTCTAAATTACTTAAATTTATCACATATTATATAAAAGTATAATTATAATTAGTTTTAACATCTTTAAATAGTATAAATAAAATAAATAAAATATTTATTAGAAGCACACACTTCTTTGGTATGAAACCTATTGATCCATGGACAATATGTCCTACATCTTACATTCTTATTGCATTTACTTTTACTGTTATTTCTTTTATCTATTGTATTTCAATATAATTGTTATAACAACTACAATAAAATTGTATAATGTGAATATATTTATTATTTTTTAAAAATATTTTGATACTATTTATAAATAATAATTTTTTTTGTTTTAATTATGTTATTTAATTTTATCTTATATGATATAGAGATGATATATGATTTTATATGTGTTAGAATATAGTGATGATAAAAGTTGGAATATATTAGTGCTAAATAAGACTAGATAAATGTTATGTTTTTAATGCTAGGTTTGTTCTTATAAAAAATGGATTTTATCAACACATCCATTATTAAGAATTTAAAAGTGTTGATAAAGGAAATTTAAGTACTCAAAAATGCATAATATATAGTTGTGGATGCTTCAATTTCATTTAGTAACCATAATCCAAAAATCAACTACACTTCTCATTTTATTATACATCTATAGTCATTATTGCTCATCTATTCCCACCCCATTTTAACCACTACGTTGATGCCTAATCCCCCTTTATTCAAGTTGATTTCAACTGAACCTAATTAAAGTTTCTTGTATTTTAATTTTTTTAAATATATTATGAATTAATTTTAGGAATCCTATAGCTTAAATAAATATAGTTTATTTATAGACAACTAAATATTATTTATTTTCAATAATTTTTATCTAATTTTTGGAATTTAAAATATATATTTTTTAGTTATGTATATCATGGTAATATATTTATTATAAATTAATTATTATCTATTATGATTTATTTTTTTGATCTTGTTTATGAAAATTATAATTAGTTTTATTGAAATTGTAGTTGAATCTTTGATTCCTACTATATTTTTTTAAGATTTTATATAATGTTTTTATTTCTAAATTCAAGTTATTAAATTAGTTTATTTCTCTTTATTAAATATATAAAAATAATATTTTTTAATTACACTATTAATATTATCATTTTTTTTATATTTTATAAAACATATTACATTTTTAAAAAAATTATATATATTTTAGTAATATATATATATCATAACATTTATTGTAATAAAAATTTATAAAATATATAAAATACCTAGTACAAAATTTAATGTATAGAACATCAATTTTTTTTTCAATTATGGTTATTGTTGTTGTTGTTATTATTATATATATTAATTTCAAAGTTAGTTTTTAAAAAATATAATATATTGTATTATAATTTTTTTAAGTTGATAAGAATTTATATTTATAATTTATAGTAAATTATATTATATATTTGATAGTTATTATAGGTAATAATGTATCATATTTGGATTAATGCACTATAAACACATGATCAATATGATAAATTGGTTATTGATTTCTTGGAATTTTATAAAAAAAATATTATAAATAAATAATTATATTATTATCTATGATGATTGTTTGATATTAGAAAACTAAAATCTATAGAAATTAATTTTCATTAAATTTTAATTGGTTTTAATCCAATTTCTAGAATTTGGAATTATTATGGTGAAATAGAGTAGAATTTAAGATTTCATGATAATAAAGAAATTAAAAATGAAAAAACAGTTCAAATAAAGAAAATTATTTGTGATATCAAAGTGTAAACTATTAATAATGAACATATGAGTGATATAATATATGATGATGATGAAAAATAACTATATATAGGTTGTATCAAATTTATTACTTCATCAAATTTTTTGATATTAGTAAATTTGAAATATAGAAATAGATATAGAAATAAGAGTTTTTCATAATTTCATATAGTATTGAAATAAATAATTCCAAATGAATATTATAAAAAATATTAAGATTATAAATAAAAATAAATATTATATTGGATGGGGTTTGTATAAAATATGATACAAATATTCTCTAATGAATTTGTGTCATATGTAATAAAATATAAATGTTTGTTAGAGTGTCCTAAATATGGGACATCACAATATAAGTTGAATGAAATATCTCAATTTGATTAAATTATTATAACATGTGCTACAAATCTTATTAAATTAATTTGTAATCTTCTTATAATTCCTCATTTGAATCATTTATTTAAAAATTAAAATGCAGAAAAAAGGTTATGATGACATAAAATTGAGAGAATATTTTATGGAAAACTCTTTTATCTAAAATATTCTCTATAATGGATGAAAATTGATCAACAATTTCTTTTTTTATAAATAAAGATTAAATCCTTATATATATACTAAAAAATTGAATGAATATGCACTATATCCTCAATAAAGAACATAGTTCTTATCTTATTATGTTGGTAATTTAAAATATATCCCTAAAATTTTTAATGATGTAATAATATTTAATATTGGTATTTGATAATTATAGAAAAAAATATCCTAAAAATTATATTGATATTTATTTGTCACATTATTTAATGATTTGATTATACTAGGGGAGGAAGTCATCAAAGTGTTATATTCTAATAAAAAATATATATACATTTTAATTTAATATCATTGTAATTTAAATATAAAATATTTACAACTATATATAAATTTATCTAGGTATAGTGTTAAGGGTCATAAATCATGTCAAATTTTTAAATAAGGTATTTCACATCATCAAATACAGATAGGGTAGAAAACTGGTGTACATGGTTTATTTAATGGTTCTATGAACGTATTACTCTTTTTAAATATTGAAAAATCCTTTAATAGACCACTATAATTTAATTTTAAAAAATACTATGTCATAAGATTAAAATTTTTAAAGGGATAAAAACATTGAGGTCTTATTGAGGAAGGGACAACTAACAGGTGATGAAATAATTATATGTAATAAATTATCAATTTTATTTAATCTTCTTTATTAAAGATATCTGAAGGTAAAACACAACATTGATGTCTTGTATGATGAAAATAGTATATATGAGAGTTTTATTGGAAAAATTTCATATATAAAATTCAAGAGAAACAATGGGTTGATTACATTATTGTACTTTTTATCAATGTGAATACGTATGAAATTATCTCCCTTAGCTAAAAAAATGAAAATTCATTCCTCTATTATTCCATATGTTATCTAAGAGAGATAAAATCAGTTTTTTGTGATCACATGGTATTAAAGTTCCTCATGGATATTATTAAAATTAAATTTACTGCCATTAAAATGTTTAAATTTAATAGGCATAAAAATATTAGTATTATCATGTGTTTAGGCATTAACTCTTTATGGTTTCACTACATTAAATTTTACTAACCCATGTCAGTATAACTATCACCAATTTGTGTTTATTTTTCAATTATATTTACATAAAATTTATGGATTATAACTAATTAATATTTTATAGAGTAATTATATCAATATAAATTTTCAATTGAAAACATATTTTCCACAATGTTTTTTAATATCATGGTACATTTAGAGTAAAAAATAATGTTTTCTGGACTTATATAATTATATTAAGTTTATTATTTTAAATTATATTTTAATAAATTTTAGTGGTACATTATGAATCTATATTAAAAATATGCCTCTATTTTTTAAATGTGTATACCATAAGAGATGGTTTCGTTTTCCATAAACTACATTTCTAATGTGGTACATATCAATTTTCATATATCTCTCCATTCTGAATTTCATTTCAGAGGATATAGGATTCATGGGCTAAAAATAAATTCTAAGACATATTATTTAATAATTAACGACCATTTAAATATCTTATAAAAAATAAATAATTTTAATTTATAAGTAATATCATATATTAATTCATTGAAATAACTATTTGTGATGAAAAATGATATATTGGTAAATAATGAGTATAAAAATATTTATTATATGGTTTAAGGATAACATGAATAGTGATTTAGATACAATAGAAACATTGATATGGTTAACAAACAACCCATGTTTAAATGGGATAACATAGTTTGTGTAAGGAATTTATGGTTATACATTTTAAATCAAATATTAGGACAAATAAATAATAATTTTGAATAACAGAGTAATGGTTTTCACTAAAGTAATTAATTTTTTGACTGAAAAGGAAAAAAATTAAATATTTTCATCAATTGAAGATTATTGAGCTATTAAAAAATATACAGGATATTGATTACATGAAACATTGAGAACATATATTCAATTTTAACTGGTTGATGGTAAATCTTGAGTTTTAATTCAAAAATTCATTTTATTACATTTGAGGATTTTATGTTTAATAGGTTTAGAGTTTAAGGCTATCACCATTTCATGAATAAATATTTATTCACAAATTGGAAACTTCTACTCAGTATCCATTTTTTCCACAAAATATAAAAATTTATGATATAACAAGTTTTATTCTCTTGAAAAATATTGAAAAATTTCATCTTTACCTCTTCCTTATCCCTACCCATATTTAAATACCTATGAATTTTTTTTTGAAATTTGGGATAAGAATAATGAGCTCAGTAAGGGACATATAAAAATAAATAAACCTATTAGTTCATGAATACTTATAGACGGTTTTTATTTTTTAAAATTAAACCTTGGGCTCAAAAAAAAATTTTATTACCCAATAAATAAAAATTCATACTCAAAGATTTTCATAAAAATTTCATAATAAATATTAAAGGAAAAAATAAAACTCATAAAGGTTTCTTTTTCAATATTGAAAAAATTATGATTTTTTTAAAAAATGTTTTAAATTTCACCATTATGAAGTTGTATATACTTTCCTTTAAACATAAGATAATGAGTAGTCACATGGGATCATAGTATAAAGAACACGGTATCTTAATATTGTGGAAACATAAGAAATGCGGTAGTAATATAACACATGACATAAGCATAAGTAAAAACTATATGTCAAGACAACATCCTAGGGTGGAAAGAGTCCCACTATGGATTAGGTTTACTCCAGAATCCCATATATAATATCTCCTAAGACAGAAACATCACCTAGTGAATTGGAGCAATATTTGGGTGCTCCTCTCAGAACATGTTCATGATTATATGTGAACTAATTAGAAGTAAATAATAATTTATACTTATAAAAGTTATCCATGGAATGAAAATGGGTGTATAATCCTTCTCTTACCACAATCAAAAGAGATTTCTTAAAGAATAAATTTGAGAAATGAACATAAGGCGTGTGTTACCCCTTTAAAAGAAGGGGAGAATAAGCTTGGTATATTTGTGATATACATATATACAAAATTTATATTCATTAAATAACATTAAAAAAGATACAAAGTGGGTAAGGTATATAAATTTCATCACCCAAGTGTGGTTCATAGAGGTCCCTTACACCCATAAGAAAAACATTTCAAGATATCAAAATATCCATTCCATTTAAAACACTTTTTTGAAAATAATTAAAAAAAATAGATATAGTTTTTTTCATTGAATACAACAAGAAAGAATATAAAGGAATACCAATATCATGTAGTTGTTATATAGGCAGGAAAACCCATTGACACCATATATGTTAAAATAGATCATTCATTTTGTCTTTCATAAAAGAAGTCAACATAATTCGTATGAAATACATAAAAGAATTCCTTCTGAAAAACAATGAATGAAAGTAAAAATATATATAGAATGACTTTATAATTAATTTATTTCCATATAAAAACATCAATTAAATATTTTATGAATATGGTAAATGAAGTTAAAGATTTAGAAAATAAATCTTGAAAACATTTAAAATGATATTTTTAAAGTAAAGTGTCCCTTACCTTGAGTCCAACTCATTACATGAGTTCCTTATCTTACTGAATAATAATATTATATTAATTATTTACTTTATTAATAACTTGTTTCAATTTTATTATTCCTTTTATTTCAATAATTACCATGTTATATTAAATTATATAATCAATTAAATTCACATCAGATGTTTTGATGATATTCATCTCGTATATTAAAAATGGATTCGATTGGTTAAATATGATAAAAGTGGCCATTAATTAATAATATATATAATAAAAAACATTAAATAATTATCATATTATACATGAATTATTATTTTAAAACAAACCATGAAATATGGTTATAAAAAATGAGCTACGTTATAATCAGGGAGATGGTAGGCCGTAAACACACACGAGTAACATTTCCATTTTTCAACGATCATGAAGGAAGGAATGTAAATTTTATTTTATATTTCTAGAATGATAATTATATCATAAATATCATATAATTTATTTAAATATTCTAATATATAAAATCCATTTTATTTAGTAATTAAAAATTAATGACATCGCTTTGTGGAGGTGGTAATCCACACAAGCACACAGACGATGTTATTATTTTTCAATACATGGAAATGTATGAAAATATACGATATATAAATTTTAAATAATTATAAATATTATAATTATTATATATTTAAATTAAATATGTCATCATAAATATTCATGAGATCCACAGATGGAAAAAAAATTACATCGCTTTGTGAAGTGGCAGTCCACCGTAAATACAAATGATGGTTTTTCCAAGTTGATAGAATAGGTTATGAGTGTTGGTTATTAAATTAAAATAATAATATATTATTATATGGGAGATAATTATGTTATTATATAATTATAATCAAAAAATATTTGATGTAGGTGGATAAAGAAATAAAATCAAAACATTTTGTTAAAGACTATACCTCTTCTTGAGATAATCTCATTTTCTTTACACCTTAAGCCCTCTAAGGTTAGTATTTTTGCTAAAAAAAGAACTATAGAATATAAAGATGGATTTTAGGAATATATTTCTCTATTATTTTATCGAAATAAAAATATTTTTAATTATTAAGAAAATAGGATAGGATATTCCTCTTCATAAGTGAGGGGAGGGGTGCTCTTAGAGTTACTAAAAATATTAAATTAATATAAATTGATTTTCATGGAAAAAAGATCCAACTGATATAATTAGAATATTTTATGAGTATTGGTTGACATAATATCACCCAAAAAAATTTAGAAAAGTTTATATTAGGGTTTTACCCTTATCTCTTTGTTTTAACCTGTGTTAACCCTTTTTGACAATTATTGTGATAACAATTTTTTTACACATTAGGGGTCAATATAATTACTATAAAAGAAAAATTCGTCTATAAATGGACTATAGTTGATATCTTTAAACATATAAAAATAAATTGGGTGGATATAGGATTTTTAAGAATTTTAAATCATTTAATAAAATATTATTTATTATAAAATATCATTAAAGTCATTTTTGGGAGTATACAATTAATATGAATTAAAAAAACATAAGAAGAAAATAATTTGAATATAAACCTTTCACAAATAAAAAAATATTATATTTATATAAAATAATCATATAAAATAATAATTCTTTATAATTTTATTACTTTTAATATTTTTAGAATCATTTATTTTTTTCTATGAAATAAATAAATTTCATATCGATGTTGTGTAAGAATTTAAGTTAATTATTTGATCACTAAAAATTATAAATAAATTTACATGATAAAAAAATAATTTATATTTTGAATAAACCATTTATAACTAAACATATCCTCTGTTTATCCCTATTTTAAAAATTTAGATATAACAAAACAAAGAGAATGACATTTTTGACTTTCTTTACAAAAAATAATATAATGGTAAAAATCAAAGAAATATGGCACCAAAATTAAATAGTTAAAAAAATTGGACATAAAGGGAAAAAATATACTCATTAAATAGAATAAATGAAATTATTAGTGTCATTTTTAGTTCTTATCATATTTTTTTAACCTTAATTACTGGATTTATCCTTACCATAGTGATAATTATTTACTACGGTTACTATTCATATTATAAAAAAATAAAAGGAAACTATTTAAAAAATTTAGACATCCTAATTATAAATATGGAATCAATTATCAATGATTCAATTTCTAGAGGTCGCATAAATTAATTTAAATTAAGACACAAAATCCAGTGAAAGAGCAGTTTTCTAGAAAAATGCCGTTTTATGTATAAAAATTTTTTAATACCAAATTATAGTATAAAATTCATTAAAATGACAATAATTAGATTTTATTTGATATTTGTAACTAATATAATTTTATAAATAATATAAAATATAATGTTATTTTATAGACAAATTAAAATAAAATATCCTTTCCAATAAAAAGCAGTATTTATCGATATTCATTGAAAAATTAAACTTTTCAAAAAAATATCAAAATTTCACCATAAGATAATTTTAATACGAAGATTTTAAAAAATTTATATGTTTTATAATATAAAATTTATTAGATTTGCATAAATTAATTTTAATATTTTTCACAAAAAATGAAATAGAAACCATTTTTAAAGAAAATAAATTTTTGAAGAATAAAATGACTTAACTAAAAAAATGATAAATAATTTACTAAGTATTTATCAATAAATTTTTATTGATTAGGAAATTTATTTATATTTCATAATTATATTAATCTTATTCATACCCTCCAATTCAACATCTAGGATATAATGTTCAAATTTAAATAATATTATTTTTATAGTATATCCTAACTCTTTTAAAGCTCAATGTTGCGTGTTAATAAAGCTATCAAGTATACAGTTATTTTAAAAAATCACAGTGTTACATTTTTATCTATTTAATAAATTGAATCCTCACAATTTGAGATCTGGCTCGGTAAAAAAAAAATTGAAATTTGAAATTACCATTGATGAAATCTCACATCATAAAAATGGTTATTAAAACATCCACTTAAAAATAGGGAAAGGAAAATATAAAGTTCATATTGATTAATAAATATCTAGGTCTACCAAAAGTATAACATTAGTGGGAAGTGAAAATATAGATATGAAAAAAAGCATAATGTCTAAATAATAATGTAGAGTGATAGAGATCATCACTAAAAAAAGTGAATTAACATGTGAATGTTACTGACTAAAAAAACATAAACCAAAGAGGTCTGAAAAAGACCATCAATTCATTGAAAATATAGGCAATAAGATAATTTTTTTATTTAAAGATTATTTTCCTAGGGTTTATGAATTTCTTTACCATATAGATTAAGAACATAAGGAAATATACTTAATTGAAAAGTATAATTTCATCCATTAATCAATTTACACCATAATATCATCTTTTTCTCTAAATGATGATTATTAAAGATGTTTTTTAAATTATTGAAGCTCTAAAATAAACATTATTATCCAAAACTATCTGAGACACCCGGGTACCCTAATAATCAATCCAAATATAACATAACCAGAAGGGTGTTCCCGATAACCGTGGGTTGGAAACTAGTACCTGACATCATATAAGATCAAAGAGGGAATAATTTTTTCCACATAAAAGTGGAAGATAAAGATACAATTTGGCATGCATAACACTCCAAAAAGGATAAATTATGATAATCAAACAGGTAAACAATACCCAAAATAGAACATCATTAAAGTAATAAGATTCTATCAAGATATAATCTCATTCATCAGATAAAATGATTGGATAAAATCTCTAATGGCCACCTATATGACTCTAGGTCCCAAATACCAAGAATTTCCACCACCTCCAAGTGGATTTTTTTTTCACACTTAGAATAACATAATCTTAAAAAACCCAAAGGTAAAGATAGTGTGTGATCTAAATAGATCAGTAGGGTCTCACTTAGTGTTATATAAACAATACAATATCAATAAACCAATTATACTATCAATTTAAATAGAGTAATACAGGAAAAATTATTTACATATTTAAAAAACTGATTTCAAATAAATTGATGAAAAATATATCAAAATGGGTTAAATGAAAATTTTATATATTAATTAATTTTTATGAATAAAATTCAATAATAAATGGAATTCACAATGAAGTCATGAAAATCAAAGCACCATGCCAATAATCCCTGTAATTTGTTAGTTTTGGGTAATAAGTTCCTCACACTTATCATTTATCAAAATGACTCTAGAAATGTGTGAAAACTCAAATAAACACCCAATTAGGGTAGCTACCATGGAAAAACATCCTACACCCTATTAGGGGAGCCACTATAAACAATATTACTATACTTGGTTTAGTTATTATTATCATCATAAATCCATTATTAGGGAGTCAGAGTCCGAAAATGCTTGTCCAAGTTAGCAAATAAATACCATATAAATATGTTATTTAAAAATTAATCAATCATCCATAGGGAAAATCAAATCATCACCCAATTATAAGACCCATTTATGGAAATAATACGTTTCAAAACAATTCACCTTTAAAAATTCAATTTCCCAAAAACCAGTTTTCAATATGCCATTTTTCATTTCAAAACAAAATCTTGGTTTTCATAAATATCATTCCCTTTGAAAAAAATATTTCAATTTAATCCATTTTTTCAAGGATTAACAGTTATTATATTTCATCAAATTAATTTTCAAATAAGTAGATCAATTTTCTCAAATCCACAAAACAATTTAAATTCCATTGAAATTGGTTTTTTATCAATTATATATCAATATAAAATAATCAATAATTTCAAATATAGGGTGTTAAATTATTTAAAAACTTTTTTCAATTAAATCAAGAAACATAGGGTTTTAATTTAATGTAAAAGTATTATGGAACAACTTACCATTAATCACACGGTCAAAGACAACACCCGTAATTGGATTTCCAAACAAGAAGGAGGCAAATGAGATCAAGAAACACCACCTAGAATCAATATAAAAAATGTATTTTAAATCCATAAATAACATGATGATCTAGAAATATATAAGGAATATAAAATAGAAAATTATAATAATCTACACAAGAGAAGATCTACTTACCCGATGGAAATCAAACAAGATTAATCGTGATTTAATCTTCCCAAAGGAGGGGTTTGAGGATCAAAAATTGATTTTTGAGATTGTTCAAGACCAATGAAACTAATTAAGTTCGAGTGGGAGACTATTAAATGTTAAAATGGGGGACTTGATACTTTAAATATAATTTTCATGGGATTAAAAATACAGCCACACAGTTTACTAGAGAGGCTGCATGATTAGTAATAACTATATTCCCTTTCCTTGTGACATCCCTGGGATTCTATTTAGGGTGTATGGTTTGGACACATAGTTACTTTAACCATTTTTTCACCATGAAAAACCACATTATTCTAAGCTACATTATTTGGGGAAGAGGTCGCATGGTTTGGAAAAACTTTGTTCCCCATTAAAGGGGTTCTAAGATGGACGTAATATTTTGGGGACAAGATGGATGTTTTACCTAACTATTTATCAACTATGAATAGATCCTTAAAGCTCCAAAATTTTCAAAATTCCACCCTAAAGAACCCCCAATGAACCCCAAAAAAAGAAAAAAAGGGGTAAATAACTTCATGTGAAAAGGTAACAAGATTGTACATCCTCCCCACCATAAATACTTTCAATCTCTAGAGATCCCGTTGATAAGATTCCATGCCAAAGATATGGAGGCTATACTCTTTCATTAGTGCCTCATCCCTCAAAGTTTCATATGAATCAGAACCATGCTTCCATAGTACATAGACCAAAGTTATGTTCCTTCCATGAAGCACCTTTGTCTCAAAATCAACAATCCTGATTGGATTCTAAGTCATTGATAAATCAAGATCAAAATTAAGACCATCCAATCTTAAAACATGATAAGAAGTAGAAAGATAATTTCAAAGATATGAAAGATGAAACATTTTGTGGGTTGAATTTAAATTTAGTGGGAATTCTAAATGGTAAGACTCTTTCCTCACTTGGTAAAAAATCCCAAAAGGTCCCACAAACCTCAGCACAAGATTTTCTTATTTCCCAAGATGTTAGTGACCTAACTGAGGTGAAACTCTTAAGAACACACAATCACCAATTGAAAACTACAATTGTCATCAATAATGATTAGAATAAAAATTATAATGACTCTATTAAATTTTCATTATATGATGAATCTATCAAATCTTTTCTTTCATCTCTTAGAACAAACTTGGTCTAACCAAGGAAGCTTCACCAATCTTCAGAAAACACAATGTTATAAAAGACCTAAAAAGAATCCATACAAATTATATAATGGTAGAAATTATTTAAAGAAAACTCAACCATTACTAAATTAACCTCCCAATATCAACTAAATTCAAGAACATAAGAACATAAAAAATCGTTGAGGATCTTTAGATATCATTTTATCTGACTCTCCATTTACGAATGATATGTTGTGCTCAAATTCTCCTGAGATCCTAATGCATCCTAGGGGCCTCTCCCAAATCAAGAAGTAAAATGGGGATCACTATTAGATACTATAGTTGAAGGAAATTTGTAAAATATAAAAATATCTAGAAAATGGAGATGTCCCATGTCCTCAACTTTAATTGTATATTGAATGGGTACAAATTGAGGTGATTTAGTCAGCCTATTAATCAAAACACATATCATATTGTTTCTTCAATGGGTACATGGTAACCGAACCAAAAAGTACATAGAGATATTGTCCCACATCCAAGTTAGAACTTGATGTGGTTGAAGCAAAACAAAAGGTCTGAGGTTCTCAACTTTAACCTACTAACAAGTATAATAATGAGAAACAAAGTCAGTGATGTCTTGTCTCATACCTGTCCATCAGAATCATAACCATATATTATGAAATATCTTGGTGATTTCTAGGTTCACCTACTAATGAGAATTATGTAAATATAAAATTATGGTCTTCCTTTTGGATATAGGAATAATAAAACGATTTTGATAAAATAGGATTCCCTCATAAGTGAATGTCCAGTCATTGATGGTCTCCCAACCATAATGAAAGTCCCTAATGCCATGGAATTTATTAAGTTGTTTCTTTTGAAGAATCATCTCGAGAAGAGTGATGATAAAATAAAAAATTTCTATGAAAACCCCATCATCTTTCTCCCCAAATCCCAAATTAAATACATAATAAAGAGACACCAAGTTCCACTCTTCTGATTATTTTTTCACATCATAGGTTAGAAGTTTCATACTCAAGGTGCCAACAAAAAAATTACCCATTCCCGAGGTGTAGAAATAGTCAAAATAAAAATATTGTAGGTAATCTACCCAATGAATCTATTGGAGGGTCAAATATGTTCAATATAAGTTATAAATCATGATTTTGTTTTATGAATTAATAGTAAACCATTCCATAAAAATGAAATCCCACAAACTCTTAAGAGCATGCATCGCAACTATGGGTTCAAGATTATGGGTTGTGTAATTATTCTCATGTGACCTAAGTTGTTTTGAGCCATAGGATACCACGTGTTTACCCTACATAAGAACATAGACCAAACCCAAACCTGATGCATCATAGAAGACCACATATCCCTTCCAATAATTTATAAGATTCAACATTGGTGTAGTAGTCAAAATAACCTTCAACTCATCGAAAGAGATATGAAATTTTTCATTCAACATGAACTTTACTCTCTTTTGAGTGAGGTCAGTCATTTTAGTAGACATGACCAATAAATCTTTAACAAAAATCTGGTAGTACCCCACAAATCCCAAGAAGATACATATCTCAAAAAAATTACATGGTTTTCCCATGTCATAATAGCCTTAACCTTCTGAAGATTGATTGAGATGTTATTTTCCAAGACTACATGTTTGAAGAAATTCACTTTTCATATAAAGAAATTACATTTTGAAATCTTCATGTAGATTATATTATCTATTCATTATTCTTAGGATTATTATTTTATGGAATACATGATCCTACTATATTTTGGACTAATAAAAAATATCATCCACAAATTCCACCATGAATGAATAAAGGTAAGCATGGAATATTCTATTAATCAAAGAAATAAACACGAAATTTTTCATTCCAAAATGGATAAAAAGACACAAAAGTGACCATTACTGCTCCTAAAGGTTTTCTTTAGAATGTTAGATTCTTTAATCATCAATTCTTGATAACCAGACCAAAGTTCAATCTTTGAGAATCACTTTTCCCTTTTCAAATGGTCAGAAAAAATAAATCCATGGAAACAAAAACTTGTTCTTTACCATATATATATATATATATATATTGAGTTCTCAGTAATGAATATAGAGGAAAAATGTTATTTCAACTTTATTTGAAAAGGGAATAGGTGCTTCCCAAGGTGGAAAAATCAGGTGAATAATTCATTTATCCAATAGATCATCCAATTGAGTATTTACCCCTTTTAACTTTATTGGTTCCATATGGTAAGAAGTAATAAATATCAGCTGAGTACTAGTTAATAAATAAATAGATAACCCTACCTCTCTTAAAGGTGGAAGAATAGAGAAATCAAAAGGGAACATATCAGGAAACTTAAAAATGACTAGAGAGAAATCATCACTCAAATATTCTCTCACAAAGTTAAATGAAAACACTGATAACACATTACCGACCTCTGGATAATACAGTCTTGCTCTACTCAACCTCAGGTCCCGTTGTCCCTAAAATACAAAACACACACCATAAGTTGTAGTGAAAAAGACTCGTTGATGATAACATTCAATTAGTTCATTATGAGCAATTATTAAATCTAGATTGAGGATGATGTCAGGAGGTTTTATATCAAGTACCAGAAAATCCTTGGTAAGTCCAAACTATGATAAGGAGAAAATACAAGCAGGACATTGAAGACCCTTATCTCTCTTCATTCAAAGGGGCATAATAATATTCATCACATAAGGTAAAACCTTAATAGGAATATTTAGAAAGTTAAAAACATTATTTGATATAAATGAGTGATATTAACCATTATTAAATAAAGAAGTCACTAATGATAAAGATATAGTGATGGTTCATCTCATAGATGCTGGATCCATGTCTACTTCCTTTGGAGACTCTTCCACTATTTGAAAAAGATTTAATCTAGATGCATGTAGCTGAAACCCGATAGATTATGAAGAATCTACTTTCACCATAGAATCATTAGGTTTTGGTGATCCCATTCCACTACGTAGATAAAAAATAAATGGAATAACGTCTGTATGTGGCATAAGAGACTACCCGTACCCCATGTATTGGGCTCCTCAATGAAAACTTGCTTCAAATTCCCAACCATGACACACTATAAGCAAGTAAAAGGGACTCCTCTAGCCACTGAAATTGGTATAAAAGATGACTACTATCTAAATCCACTATGTGGATCATCACATTTCCTCTTTCCCTTGAGGGATCTCATTAAACTACCACTGGGAGAAAAGGAAACTCCTGTCAACCTTGACTTTCCATCCATATCATGCTCAACCATCAACACTCTATCCAATATAACCAAAAAAGAAGTGATATTCAACATAAATACTTGATATCGTATGTCATCATTAAGACACATATAAAATCATCGAGCCTCCAATTTCTAATTATTCACAACATCAGGAGGAAACTATATGATATCAAAAACATGGTTCGAATACTCTGTCATGGTTTTTTCACCCTATTATAAATTAAGGAGCTCTACTGTAACGACCCAAAGTTTCATTAATGGAAAATCCCTCTTGATCCAGTTAAATGTTTCTTTATAAAAAAAATGTTTTTATAAGATGTCAACTTCTTTAGTTTTATGTTAAGATTTGTGACCGTTACTTTTATATCCGTTGAACAGTGATCATCTGAGTAGTATAAATATAAGGCTTTAATGAAACCATTTCTACTCAGACAAAGGAAGCGATGGCCTCATCTAGTAGAATTGCCCCTTACGAAGCCCATTTGTCGGAGCTCGGAAAAGAGGTGGAATCTTTGGGCTTTTCCCTTGACCAAACCCAAGCTGAGCTTCATCAAGTCAAGCTCAAATGTGATCGTCTACGGGAAAAATGGAAGTTGATAGAGATTACCACTCGAGCGATGTTATCCGAGCAACCCCAAGAGTCTGTCACCATCGCACACCTTACCCTTAGGTCTTATGCGGCTATTTTAAGGGGTTATGTAACAAATAAGTAGCACCATGTTCATGTACATTATTTTTTGTATATAATAATGAATATAATTTTTTTGATACATTGTAATTAGTTTTTAAAGTACAAATAGTGTTTTTAGTTATTATTTAATTAAGAATTATATTTTATTAAATTAAAGGATTTTTGAATTAAATAATATTTTAATAAAATATTATTATTAATATTAGATTAATTTTTATTAAATATAAATGATCTTATAATTTTATGAATGCAATTAAAATTTTTATTAAGTTTTGAAAGCCATTTCTGTGAAAACCCGTGAATTTTTTATAAATGTCTGTTTTTATTTTAAAATTGAAAATTCACATATTTAGAAAATTATTTAGATAAAATAAATATTATTTTTGGAATCAGGACGTCAAAATTATCCAACGGTGAATTTTTCATAATTTTCTGAGACAGTCAAATTTTTGGGTAAAAATTAAATACCATTTAAATTTATAATGTGTTTTATGACATCATAATGACCCAATGGTGATGTAATAAAATACCATAAAACTTATGTTCGGCCAATATGTGTTTTATTAGTAAAATAATGAGGTTTTGGGTTTGTTTGAATTACTTTTCAAAGCATTAATGGAGCCCTCAAGACTTATTCAACACTTTGCCTTTTTAAATTAATTTCCATGGGAGTGTGACTCACCTCCACATAAGCAACCCTAATTTTTTAATAAGTTCGGACCTTGGACTTGTAAAATATCGTTTTCCTCTTTCCTTTTCCAGAAACCATGGTCAAATACCATGGGATGGTTTGTGGTTTGGATTATTTTAATATAAGGGGTCCCAAACCTAAATAATAAAGAATTCTCTCACCTTTCCTCTATAAACCCAACCAAGATCCCACTTCCTCCTCACTCAAAGCCCTTTAAGTTCGTCCAACCTCTGCCCTACTCTCTGTAGAATCCTCTCAAGGTGCCCCAAGCTCCCAAGAAGCCTTTCACAAGCCTCTCTCTAGCCTTTGGAAGCACACTTCCAAGTAAGGGGTTTTCTTCCTTTCTCATTTTTGTCAATTTTCTTTAAGTTGTATTGCCTTTTTTTATTTCAATTATGAATGTTGGGGTATGGTTTCTCACCTCCCCCATACTGCCCTATTATTGTTTGAATGATGGGAGAACCCTTTCTCTCTCATTAAATGCCTCCCATGTACACCCGTTACTATGCCGAAATTCCGAAAGGAACTTCTCTCTCTTCTTTTACATTCAAGCAATACTTTTGTATCATGAATCTAAATTCCATTTCTATTGTTGGGACATGTATATATATGATCTCCTTACTGTCCATTACATGTAAATATGATGAGGAACCCCTTTCTCTCTCATCAACTTTTTTTATGAATTCTTATGTCATGTTGTTACGCTGCCGAAATCGCACCGATTTTCTAAGCCAATGTCTTTGTGTAGTGAATACCATGCCCATTTCTCCATCAAGGGTATTCACCTTTATGCACATTTACATATTGATTATAAATTTTCATGTATTAATTCCACATTCCTTTATCGTGGAAGAAATGATTATGTTTTATGAATCCATGTTTTATGATCCATGTGGCACACTTATGCATGAAATGAAATGTTTAAGAAGGGTGCGCCCTTTATAGCGCTCCAATGCATTGGGTAAAGTATAGTATCATGATACGTCATGTGCAATGAGTGTTTACTCATGCTAATTCAAGTGAAACGAGGGTTTACTCGTGCTTCAAGTGCAATGAGGGTTTACTCATGCTCCATGTGCAATGAGCCTTGGCTCATGCTAATTCAATGTTAAGTATTGTTGCCACATTTCCATGTTATGATTATCATGCTTTATCATGCCTTTATGTTCATGTTTCTATTATGCTATATTGATATGCCTATTTCCTAACATGTATTTCACTCCTCATGTTATTCATTGTTTACTCCCTTACTGTGCTTTATAGCTCACCCTTTTCTTATGCATGTCCTCAGGTTATCCCATGCAATGCTAAGTACGAAGGAATGTAGTGGTCATGTAAAGGAAGTTTTCAATAAAGATGTTGTATTTCAAGTTTAAAGTTTTTATGTAATTATCCTAAGCCCCAAAGACACTAAACCTCTCGATATTCTTTGTTGGATCAAGTGAAGTTTTATGTAATAAATCATGTTTAATTTGTAATAAAAAGCAGGGTTGTCATAGTTGGTATCAGAGGATGGGTTTAGTTATTTTTGGGATTAGGAAACCCTAGTAAAGCCTTAGATACAAGACTAAGCATAATAAAAACATCCCTAAGTTTTGGTAAATACTAAGTAAGTGGTTTATCAAACAAATACATCCCTGTCTGGATACGAGCAGGTAGAGGCGGCTCTGGAAAAGATGTATCCTAGGGGTAAAACCCGAAAACACCGCTTTGAGCTAGACTCGAATGGGAACTGGTGCACGACAATGGTCCTTGATGCACTCTTGGTTACGACACTCCCGAGGGATATGTTTTGATAAATTCACAATCTTAGTATGAACCCTTATTAAGGGAAAAATGCCCCTAAGAATATATGTTAGAAGGAAGATCATGAAAATCCAGGATTGAATTTTATAGACTCATGAGTTAAAGAGATTAAAGTTTATTTATAATTCATCAACTTTTGTCTTTGGATTACCCTTTATGTGTTACCCCTAAATTTCTTTTATTCCAGCCAATGGCCGGTAATAGGAGAACTCGGGCTAACAACCGTTGTGAAGATCAGTGTGATGATTGTACTTATGAGATTCCCAATCCAATGGGAGCGGGAATCACGAACTTTGTCACGCTTCTCTCTCAGCTAACTCAAGTTTTGAATAGAAACACTGGTCAAGAGGAACGTTCAACCCCCCCTAAGAAAGAACAAGTCGCTATTGAAAGCTTCATGAGACAAAGGCCTCCTACTTTTAGTGGATCATCCGATACCACGATTGCTGAACAATGGATCAACTCCATTGAAAAGATATTCTCCATCCTCCAATGCTCTGAAAAAGAGAAGGTTGTCCTGGCGGCTTATCGTATGGAGGGTGAAGCTGATCAATGGTGGACATTGATCAAAAATACGAAGCCTAAGGAGGAGATCGAGGCTTTGGAATGGAAGGTATTCCGGAAGATGTTTTTCGATAAATATTTTCCACGCACCCTCCGTCTTATGATGGAAAGGGACTTCCTTTCCCTCAAACAGAAAGATGAAGAATCTGTGGGAGCGTACGAGGCAAACTTCACAAGGCTTGCACGATACGCTTCTGGCTTTTTCGTTACCCCCGAATGCAAGGTTGACCGCTTCTTTGGTGGGCTGAAGCCTAGCTTGCGGAAAGCATTAGCGATCCGTGACTTTGATAGCTTTGAGGAAATTATCCGATGTGCCCTCAAGGTTGAAATGGAGATCGGAGAATCACAGGGGTATCATGGGGACAAGAAGCGTAAGGTGGACTTCAATGCTGGTGGTCCGATGGATAAATCCAACGGCGCTAAGAAATTCCAGCACCCCACTTGCCAAAAGTGTGGAAAGAAGCACCCTGGAAGTTGCCTTAGGGGGACAAGAAAATGCTTCAAGTGTGGAAGAGAAGGGCACCTAGCTGTTAACTGTCAGCATGAAGGACCCGCGGCTGCGACAGAGGAGAGGAACGCTCCGTTCGAACCTCAACGCGTTGTTCAATGCTTCAAATGCAAAGAACCAGGTCATTTTGCGAATCAGTGCCCTAATCCAAGGGTTATCGGAGGCAACCAGTAACCTCCAAGACAGCAAGGAAGAACTTTTGCCATCACTTCTGCCGAAGTGAACCCCGACAACGAAGTGGTGACAGGTACGCTAGTTATTCATTCAAGAATAGCGAACATACTTTTTGATTCAGGTTCTACGCATTCTTTTATATCTCGAATGTTTAGTAGAACAATCACAGCACCACCACAAATCATGGAAGTAAAGATGTCGGTGAGTACGGAAAATGGGGAAATCATTGCATCCCATGAGTATAAGTCCTCCCCTGTTATAATCTGTGGATTGAATTTCCCAGCGAACCTCGTCATACTCCCTTTGGTGGAATTTGATGCAATTCTTGGCATGGATTGGCTTTCCTTATATAGAGCCAACATAAATTGTTAGGAGAGGGAAATCACACTCCATATGGAGAATCGACCCCCGATTATTTACAAGTGTCAGGAGGAAGATGAATCTCCTTTAGCTCCATCATCTCAAGTATGGATATTACTGCCTTATGAGCACGCATATCTGGCTCAGATGATTAAGTCCAAGGAAGAAACCACCCTTGAAGAAATGCCTATTGTGAGGGAATTCGCTGAAGTATTTCCCGAGGAACTTCCTGGTCTTCCTCCAAGAAGAGATGTTGAGTTCTCAATTTAACTTATACCTGGGGCGCTAACAATATCCAAGACTCCATATAGAATGGCTGTTGTTGAGCTTGAAGAGCTGAAGAAACAACTACAGGAGAATCTAGATAAAGGGTTTATACGCCCAAGTGCATCACCATGGGGTGCACCAGTCCTCTTCGTCAAGAAGAAGGATGGGTCAATGCGGCTTTGCATCGATTATCGTGAACTTAACAAAATCACGATAAAGAACAAGTATCCTCTCCCAAGAATTGATGACTTGTTTGATCAGCTGCGTGGAGCACAATACTTCTCCAAGGTGGACTTGCGGTCAGGATATTATCAAGTAAGGGTGAAGAAGGAAGATATCCCCAAGACTGCTTTTCGTACAAGGTACGGGCACTATGAATTCATAGTAATGCCTTTTGGACTCACCAATGCTCCAGCAATATTCGTGGACTTGATGAATAGAGTCTTTAGAGATTACCTTGACAAATTTGTGGTAGTCTTTATAGATGATATTCTAATATACTCCAAAACCAAGGAGGACTATGAGGAGCATTTAAAAACTGTACTAGAGACTTTGCGCAAGGAGAAGCTCTATCCAAAGTACAGCAAGTGTGAGTTCTGGTTGAAGGAGGTCTCATTCTTGGGTCATATCATCACAAGCAATGGGATATCTGTGGACCCCTCCAAAACAGATGCAATTGAGGGATGGCCGAAGCCAACATCAGTAACTGATATCCGTAGCTTCTTGGGGTTAGCTGGATATTATCGACGATTTGTGAGAAACTTCTCACGATTGTCCAACCCTCTTACCAAGCTAACTCGAAAGGGAGTAAAGTTTGCTTGGAGTGATGAATGCGAAGAAAGCTTCAAGGAGTTGAAAAGGAGGCTTATAACTGCACCCGTGCTCACTTTACCCACAAGTGGGGAGCTTTTTGTGGTATTCAGTGATGCTTCGAAGAAGGGATTAGGATGTGTGCTGATGCAGAATGATAAAGTGATATCCTATGCCTCAAGGCAGTTGAAAATCCATGAGCGAAACTATCCAATGCATGATCTGGAGTTGGCGGCGGTGATCTTTGCCTTGAAAATCTGGCGGCATTATCTCTATGGAGAGAAATGTGAGATATATACTGACCACAAGAGTCTTAAATATATATTCACACAGAAAGAGCTTAATATGCACCAGAGAAGATGGATAGAGCTCATCAAGGATTATGACTGTTCAATACATTACCACCCTGGGAAGGCGAACAAGGTGGCGGATGCCCTAAGTAGAAAGGATCCAGCAATTCTATCAATTATGAGAATTGAGAAGGATCCAATCTTCTTAGACTTGATGAAGATGGACGTGGGAATCATAAAGAAGGGAGCATCATCAATCCTTTCACAAATGATTGCACAACCATCTCTTTTGGAAAGGTTAAATGATGCTCAAAAGGATGACGAAGGAATCCAAGAAAAAGTGGAAGCTATCAAAAAGGGAAAATCCTCAGAGTTTAATGTTAATGAAGAAGGAATTGTACGGTTTGTGAAAAGACTTTGTGTTCCATCAAGTTCGGAGCTAAAGAAGGAACTTTTGGATGATGCACATAATTCAAATTTCTCTATTCACCCAGGGAGCACAAAGATGTATCGAGATCTCCGAGAAAACTTTTGGTGGGATAATATGAAGAAGGAGATCGCTGAATATACATCAAAGTGCCTGGTGTGTCAGCAAGTGAAGGCAGAGAGGCAGAAGTCTAAGGGGATGATGCAACCATTGCCCATACCAGAATGGAAATGGGAGAACATCACCATGGACTTTGTCACTGGACTTCCAAGGACACCCAAAGGCAACAATGCAATCTGGGTTGTTGTGGATCGTCTTACAAAGACTGCACACTTCATTGCTATTCGAGAGGATTTCTCTTTGGATCAACTGGCACGGATATATATCAGGGAAGTGGTACGGTTGCATGGAGTACCACTATCTATTGTGTCTGACCGAGATCCAAGATTTACCTCTAAGTTTTGGAAGAGTCTTCAACATGCTCTGAATACTGAACTAAACTTCAGTACGGCCTATCATCCTCAAACTGATGGCCAATCCGAGCGGACTATCCAAACACTTGAGGATATGTTGAGAGCGTGCTCAATGGAATTTAAAGGAGGATGGGATCAACATCTTCCTCTGGTTGAGTTCTCTTATAATAATAGTTTCCACTCGAGCATCCAAATGGCACCATATGAAGCCCTGTATGGGAAAAGGTTTAGAACACCGGCATGTTGGGATGAGGTCGGTGAACGTAAGCTGCTTGGACCATAAATGGTCGAAGAAATGGTGGAGAAGGTGAAAACCATTCAGCAGCATATCAAGGCAGCCCAAAGTCGACAGAAGAGTTATGCAGATAATCGTCGACGAGACCTTGAGTTTAAAGTCTGAGACATGGTGTTTTTACGCATATCTCCGTGGAAGAAGGTCATGAGGTTTGGAAACAAAGGGAAGTTAAGTCCAAGGTACATCGGCCCATTCGAGATTCTTGATCGTGTTGGGGCTGTGGCCTATCGACTAGCACTTCCACCGACTATGTCCAAGGTGCATGATGTCTTTCATGTATCTCTCTTAAGGAAGTACATACCGGACCCTTCACATGTACTCTCTTCCAAGGTGGTACAATTGGAAGATGATCTTTCTTATGAGGAGCAACCAGTGAAGATCTTAGATCGTAGAGAAAAAGTTCTACGAAATAAGACAATGCCCCTCGTCAAGGTGTTGTGGAGAAACCACAAGTTTGAAGAAGCAACTTGGGAGTCGGAGGATATGATGAAGCTAAGTTACCCACATTTGTTTTAGTGTGGGAAAAGGAAAATTTCGAGGGCGAAATTTCTTAAGGGGGGAATGTTGTAACGACCCAAAGTTTCATTAATGGAAAATACCTCTTGATCCAGTTAAATGTTTCTTTATGAAAAAAATGTTTTTATAAGATGTCAACTTCTTTAGTTTTATGTTAAGATTTGTGACCGTTACTTTTATAGCCGTTGAACAGTGATCATCTGAGTAGTATAAATATAAGGCTTTAACGAAACCATTTCTACTCAGACAAAGGAAGCGATGGCCTCATCCAGTAGAATTGCCCCTTACAAAGCCCATTTGTCGGAGCTCGGAAAAGAGGTGGCGTCTTTGGGCTTTGCCCTTGACCAAGCCCAAGATGAGCTTCATCAAGTCAAGCTCTAACGTGATCGTCTATGGGAAAAATGGAAGTTGATAGAGATTACCACTCGAGCGATGTTATCCGAGCAACCCCAAGAGTCTGTCACCATCGCACACCTTACCCTTAGGTCTTATGCGGCTATTTTAAGGGGTTATGTAACAAATAAGTAGCACCATGTTCATGTACATTATTTTTTGTATATAATAATGAATATAATTTTTTTTGATACATTGTAATTAGTTTTTAAAGTACAAATAGTGTTTTTAGTTATTATTTAATTAAGAATTATATTTTATTAAATTAAAGGATTTTTGAATTAAATAATATTTTAATAAAATATTATTATTAATATTAAATTAATTTTTATTAAATATAAATGATCTTATAATTTTATGAATGCAATTAAAATTTTTATTAAGGATTGAAAGCCATTTCTGTCAAAACCCGTGAATTTTTTATAAATGTCGGTTTTTATTTTAAAAGTGAAAATTCACATATTTAGAAAATTATTTAGATAAAATAAATATTATTTTTTTAATCAGGACGTCGAAATTATCCAATGGTGAATTTTTCATAATTTTCTGAGACAGTCAAATTTTTGGGTAAAAATTAAATACCATTTAAATATATAATGTGTTTTATGACATCATAATGACCCAATGGTGATGTAATAAAATACCACAATCCTTATGTTCGGCCAATATGTGTTTTATCATTAAAATAATGAGGTTTCGGGTTTGTTTGACTTACTTTTCAAAGCATTAATGGAGCCCTCAAGACTTATTCAACACTTTGCCTTTTTAAATTAATTTCCATGGGAGTGTGACTCACCTCCACATAAGCAACCCTAATTTTTTAATAAGTTCATACCTTGGACTTGTAAAATATTGTTTTCCTCTTTCCTTTTCTAGAAACCATGGGCAAATACCATGGGATGGTTTGTGGTTTGGATTATTTTAATATAAGGGGTCCCAAACCTAAATAATAAAGAATTCTCTCACCTTTCCTATACAAACCCACCCAAGCTCCCACTTCCTCCTCACTCAAAGCCCTTGAAGTTCGTCCAACCTCTGACCTACTCTCTCTAGAATCCTCTCAAGGTGCCCCAAGCTCCCAAGAAGCCTCTCACAAGCCTCTCTCTAGCCTTTGGAAGCACACTTCCAAGTAAGGGGTTTTCTTCCTTTCTCATTTTTGTCAATTTTCTTTAAGTTGTATTGCCTTTTTTTATTTCAATTATGAATGTTGGGGTATGGTTTCTCACCTCCCCCATACTGCCCTCTTATTGTTTGAATGATGTTAGAACCCTTTCTCTCTCATTAAATGCCTCCCATGTACACCCGTTACTATGCCGAAATTCCGAAAGGAACTTCTCTCTCTTCTTTTACATTCAAGCAATACTTTTGTATCATGAATCTAAATTCCATTTCTATTGTTGGGACATGTATATATATGATCTCCTTACTGTACATTACATGTAAATATGATGAGGAACCCCTTTATCTCTCATCAACTTTTTTTATGAATTCTTATGTCATGCCGTTACGCTGCCGAAATCGCACCGATTTTCTAAGCCAATGTCTTTGTGTAGTGAATACCATGCCCATTTCTCCATCAAGGGTATTCACCTTTATGCACATTTACATATTGATTATAATTTTTCATGTATGAATTCCACATTCCTTTATCGTGGAAGAAATGATTATGTTTTATGAATCCATGTTTTATGATCCATGTGGCACACTTATGCATGAAATGAAATGTTTAAGAAGGGTGCGCCCTTTATAGCGCTCCAATGCATTGGGTAAAGTATAGTATCATGATACGTCATGTGCAATGAGTGTTTACTCATGCTAATTCAAGTGAAACGAGGGTTTACTTGTGCTTCAAGTGCAATGAGGGTTTACTCATGCTCCATGTGTAATGAGCCTTGGCTCATGCTAATTCAATGTTAAGTGTTGTTGCCACATTTCCATGTTATGATTATCATGCTTTATCATGCCTTTATGTTCATGTTTCTATTATGCTCTATTGATATGCCTATTGCCTAACATGTATTTCACTCCTCATTTTATTCATTGTTTACTCCCTTACTGGGCTTTATATCTCACCCTTTTCTTATGCATGTCCTCAGGTTATCCCATGCAATGCTAAGTACGAAGGAATGTAGTGGTCATGTAAAGGAAGTTTTCAATAAAGATGTTGTATTTCAAGTTTAAAGATTTATGTAATGATCCTAAGCCCCAAAGACACTAAACCTCTTGATCTTCTTTGTTGGATCAAGTGAAGTTTTATGTAATAAAGCATGTTTAAGTTGTAATAAAAAGCAGGGTTGTCATATCTACAGACTTTTCCAAGACCATTGAATCTTGATAGAACATATTAGTAAAAAGAAATATAAATTAATTCTAATCCAAGACCTCATGATTATTCAATATCACCATTAAATTACACCATCTCCTACTGGGCCCTTCCATCTTGAAGGTATAAAACCTTACCATAATTTCATTTAGTGTTTAAAACAAATAAAAAAATAATCTATATATTTTTTAACCAATCCTCATAATCATGAGGATCATTAGATCCTTGGAATATAGGAGACTTCTGGAAAATACAATCTTGATCATGATTACAATATTCATCCCATTAATGTACCAGAATTAGAGCCTAAACAATAGTGGGTTCTGGTGCATATCCTAGCTCTTAGACAACACACACTTCAATCTCAATAAGATTCTGGTCCATTGGAGGATTTTCTCATGGTGGTTCACTATAAGACTACTCCTATGGAAAATTAAAAAATATTCTCAGAGGCATGATACTAAACAAAATTAATAGAGAACATTAGAAGAATAATTAATATTACATAGATCAAAGATATAAAACTATCAATTCCATTAAAGAGAATTCAATAAACTCAAAAAAGGACTGAAAAATACTATAATCCAATCAAAAAAATCCTCAAGATGAATTACCAAACAACCACGGTGACTTAAGGATTATTAAAATTGAAACTCACTCACAACTACCTCATAATTCCTAATAATCCTATATCATGACTACCAGAACATCCCAAATACATACTAACATCAAGAAAATATGTACAACCTCACACCCTCTGATACCAAGTTTTCATTAACTAGCCTGGATACCTGGTACCCTGATACCCAATCTAGATCTGAAATTGCCCAAAAGGTGTTTCTGATCCCCATGAGTAGGAGAACAACACCTGACATCAAAAAAGATAAAATATGGATTGCTTTTGGACACAATATAGTGGAAGATAAAGATACAATTCAACATGCACAACAATCCCAAAAGGGGAAAGTACCAAAATCAAACATGTAAAAAACACCCAAAACTATACATAATTAAATTACCCAACATCTTTCTAGAAAAAATTCTCAAACATCCCATGGATGGAGTGAATAAAATATCCACTGATGACTTATATGACTCTATATGTATCACCCTCAGATTTCAAAAGAAAAAAATTATGCTCGATAGCGGAAATGACAAGAAACACTGAGCTTAAATGAGAATATAACATGTCAATTTTTTATGATATATTTATTTTTAAATAAATATAATATCTTCTATAGATTGTGGTTCACACAGTCCCAATACTTTTAGGTTCTATAGCATATTGAACATGCAACACAGATCTTCAACGACCCATGATATGTATAACCATTATAACCTAGCTTTTAAATTTTCAGGTATGAATAGTACTAAATACTTTATGATATATATATATATATATATATAAATTTCATACTCAATATAAATTTTTGATAAATTTTTATTAAAAAATAAATCAATTTTTAGTAATGTGATTTTATTTTTAAAAATATGTTTTCTTCAAAAATGTTTTTTTACTAATTTTTACAAAAATAATATAATAATTTATTTTAATTTAAGAAAATATATTTGATAAAATTAAATTAATTATTGAAATTATAATTTTAAATTTCTTTTAGGTTAAATGTTTGAGAATTTTCTACAAAGATTATTGTTTTTGATGAATAGTGAAAATCCCTGAATTTTAATTGACAATTTCTATTTTGTTTAAATTATTTACAAAATTAAATTATATATTAAATTGGTTTTAAAGTAATATTAGTTCAAATATATTTCTATTAATGCAATTTAGGTAATTTTAATCAATTTTATATTTAAATTGGATATAAAAAATCTGAAATCTTTTGGACATTTTTCTCTTTAAAAACTTGCTTTCATATTGCGTCTGAGGGATTAATTTTAAATTAAAATTTTCTACTTATGCGAATTTAATTTAGAAAAAATGGATTCCATATTTGGAATAATAATATTTTATATTATCTAATATGTTGATCTTAATTTTTTACCAAAATGAATAGTGAAAATAATAAAAATTAATTACTATGATTATGGTAAAAATCTATTTATTGGGGGTTAAACTTAATAGATAATAGATAAAATGACCTAAAAATTATATAAAATATATTTTATGTCCATATTTATACATTATAACTTATATCATCCAAAATGGTTTTTTATAGGATCCCTGTTACATGGAAAAAATATATGTGGAATTCATTATTTTTGAACATTACAAGTGTGTCACTCACCTCACTTATAAAAGTCCAACCCATTTACACCTCTATTAAACCATTAAAACCAATTTTCTAAACCAATAAATACCCAAATAACTTCTATAGTTACCCTCTCTAATTATAGAATCATTATTTTGGGAAGCAATTCAGCCAAGTAAGGCCTTTGGTGAGAACCAAAAGAAGTTATCCAAAGAAGAGGAAATGTTCTTCAACGAGATTTTTTATATTTTTTCCTCCACTTCTGTAATATTTTGTTAAACCATGATTATATAATAAAAATATTATATTATATATATTGATATGTTATTTTTTTAATTTTTTAACCTAAATAATTCACCACTTTCTTCAAATGAGTTGGGAAATCATCATTCATGTGTATGGGGGAGTATCGCCTCATGAACTGATGTCATTCATTTTTCCATTAACAGCTATCACAGTTGGGTATGATGATGGATATAAAGTATATATATATATATGATATTTACAACATTATTATACCTCTAGAGTAATTATATCATATATACCTTTTTTTACTTTCCTTTTCATAGGTGATACGACAACGTCACTTGTGTTTATGGCGGACCACCGCCTCGCAAAGCGATGTGATTAATCTTTCACTAACGGTTTACATGTAATGTAATAAAGATATAATTAATGAATAAATGTGATATAAATGAAATATTTATGATATTAAGGAAATATTTATCATGATTAAAAAATAATGTATCATTTTATTTTTTTAAAAAAATTGAAAAATTATAACATCGTTGTTTATGTGTGGACTACCCCCTAAACAAAGTGATGCTTCTCTATTATCATCACCACAAAACATCGACGATATATATAAGTATATTTAAATAAATAATATCAAATATATGATATTATTTTCATTATTTAAATATAAAATATTACTTACATCCTTTCCATAATGATAATTGAAAAATGGAAATGTTACTCATGCGTATGTACAACCGTATCCATGATCATAACATAATTAATTTTTGAAAAACATATTTAATGATTAGAATTAAAAGTATAATTGATATATAAATATAATAATTATTTCATTATTTTTGTTCTAGATATTATATAACTATATAATATGCACATGAACAAGAACTTTCTTAACAAATAATGAATGAGAAGACAAGCCAATTAACACTCGGAACAATGAAAATAATTAATGATTTTTAAAAAATGGGTGATAAGATGTTGTAAAAAGAACATATATGATATTATAAATATTAATTTTTAATATAATAAGTTAATAACATTTTTATAACCATTATAAAATAGATTAAATCATATTCAACCAAAATTAAGTGTGAGGTAAGGGATTTCCATCCAACTTTTCACTTCTATGATACACATGCCATATTCACCAGCTATTTCTTTTATGTGGTATATATAATGACCATGAATGAATTTTATGACACATATAATTAAAATTATTGGGATTTAAAAAATCCATTTTAGGATCTCTATTTCATGGGGATTACGATTCAACGTTATCAAAGTGGTAAGAGTTTTATGTTACAGTCCCTCTATTTATCTAGATTATTTATAATTAAGTATCCAATGAAGAAATATTGTGATATTCCAATCAATAATTCTCATAAATTTTATTATCATATTTTTATTAATTATATTATCATTTAATTTTACAAACCTTCCACTATTTGGTACCTAAAATAACTGAGAATATGTTTTTATGAAAAATCATCTTTATTTATCTCATCAGTCGAAAACCCATTTTCTTACAAAAAAATGTTTTCTAAAAATGTTTTTAGAATTATTAAAATGGTTTATTAAAGTTTTTTTTTACCCAAGTTTCACTTTTTAGATTCTTTTGAATGGAATATTCATGTCATTTTCCAAAAAATACTCGTTTGTATTTTAACAAAAATGTGAAAGGAGTATTTATTTTAACATGTACGACATGAACATAATTTTATACCATCATGAACATTATTTTCATTGAATAATACTATATAAGTTTTAAAGGGTATTCTTAGAGAAAATTATTTTAAAAATGTTTTATGTTTTAAAAGTTGTTTTTTCAAAATGGTAAGTATATTTTCCTCAATAAATGTTTTAAATGATTTTTAAAATAAACTTTATACTTTTCCAAGGTTGTTTTAAACAAGTATTTTCACAATATCTTGTGATTTTTTGTTTTTTAAAAAGTTTATTTTTGAAATAAAAATTTTAATTTTCTAATTTTTTAATGATTTTTTAATGGTATGTCCATTCATTAATATGGATATTTTTTATTGATACCATCCTCATTCTTTTTTAGATAGATTAAGATTATCTCAAAGATATTTTAATGAAACTTGTTTCTTTTCCATGGGTTAATCATGTTTCAAATAAATTTTACTAGAACAATATTATTTTTTAGGGATTAATCATGTTTCAAAGATATTTTCTTGGAACCCGTTTCTTTTACACGAGTTAATCATGTTTCAAAGAGATTTTCATGGAACCTGTTTATTTTCCCAAGGTTAATCCCATTTCAAAGATATTATCGAGGCACCTGTTTCTTTTCCATGGTGTAACCATGTTATTAATGGAGTATGGATTGTTTTTATGGGTTTTATAATGAAATATAAATCTATTTTTACTTTATTCATATTGTTGTTCTTGGACATTTCTTAAACATTGGGTGTGCCCCAATAGCACCGGGTGAGCCCATTATAGCTTATTTGATGGGTTCACCCACATAGAACTAAGTGAAACTATTATATCATATAACATGGGTGCACCAAAATATTACTAGGTTAAACCATTATAGATTATACAATGGGTTTTCCTAGATAGTTTTAGGTGATCCTGTAATAGATTATATGATGGGTGTGCCCAGATAGAGCTCCAAATCATTGGGTAATGATTGCATTCTATAGATAATTATATTGGAAGTCAAACATAGGGTTATTCCAATTTGATGGGTAATTCAAGGGTTATATTATGATGATGTTACAATATACAAACACGTTTTATCTATGCAATCCATTGGTTTATAATGTATCATTTTATCATGATTGATATCATATGGCTCATGTTTATTGATTTTCATGAAACATTCATTTTTTAATGACTTATTACATGTTTCATGTTTGATCATTAATGTATTGATAAGTATGAGTTATTTTATGATTCATTCATGCACTATGATTAAGTTGTCACATCCTTATGCACTTTTTATTCTCATTGATGAATTTAAATTGTTAATTCTTATGTTTACCCTTACCTAGAATTTTAGGTCACCCTTCGTAGGTTTTTTATTCCCTAGGTCATAAAGAATGATATTGAATGAATTATTTCTAAAAGGTATTTCATATAGATGATTATTATGCCTTGATGTTAAATAACAATAGTTGGGTTAAGTGGGAGAAATTATCATTTAATTTCATGGGTATTGTTTATATAGGATTTTTCCCAAATTCAATAAAAATATAAACCTAAAATTTCCTTGAGAATACAAGTGATCCATTTTTTCCTTTTTATGTTGTAATGTTTGGATGAGGAAAAAATTGAGTCATAATTATTATAATAAAATATGAAAATGTAATTTTTATTATTTTTAGAACCAGATCTACGAGTGTGGGTTCTGGGCTATTATATTTGGTATCATAGGAAAGGTTTAGATAAATATAGATATTTAGATGTTATCATGTGAAGTTATATTTAGAGTTATTGATACCATCACATGTCTATAAGATTAAGGATAATCATAAGTTCAAATTATTAGGCACCCCTTTTAGGTTTTAAGTGATGATATCTTAAAATGATTAATGAAATATTTAGAAAAGTTTTATTAGGATAAAGTATATGTAAATACTTGGATTAATAATAATTATTCATTTAAATTTTATGGAAATAATATCTAAGGTATTGATAACCTTTATTATTTATATAGTCATTGTTACCATAGTAATTATGAGAACACAAGTTTTATCATATAGATAACTATGATATTAAAATGTGATTTGGTGACTAAGTGATTAAGGTTATTTTAAAAAAGAAATATATATAATGATTTTTTGGGTCTTGAAATATGGAATTTATGAGATAAAATTTAATGTTAAAACACCCTTTTATTTTGAGGTTATTTCATAATGTTTTATTTTAATACTTGGTTATTACTGTTTAATTTTGCATATTACTATATCATTTGATGGTTTAGTAATTATGAGAATAATATTAGAATATGATAACCATTTTTGTTTTGGTTAATGTAAAAAGATAGGTGGAATATATTTTTATCCCATTTACGGTTATATGATCCTTTAAAAGATGATTTTTAGTGTTTTATTCATGAAAAATTCAACTTGAATACTCATCATTTGGAGAAAAATATGAGATTCTGGTGGAAGTTGGATAAAGGATGAAATTCCACTTGAAATGTAAGTATATTTATCTATTTTATCAGTCTATATGGTGAAATAATTTCTCAAATATAAAATAATTATCTTGAAACAACAATGTTATCCTATTATATTCATATATGATGAATCAAATGGTCTTTTAGATCATTATAGGTTTATAGTTTTTAGTCCCTTGACATTCCATTGATAATTAAATTGCATGTGATCAATTACCTCACTAAATCTCTATAATTATTTACTCTTTTCTTCCATGTACAAATCTTTACTTCCCACGTATCTTCTCATATTTTGAAACCTAGTTATGAGTTATTCTATATGAACTTTTTTACTTCCTTTTTATCTTATTAAGATGAGGTTTTATTAACCCTTTTTAAGACATGGGTTTACAAAAAAATTATTTTCAAAAGTATATCCTTTTATTACTTAGATAAATTTTAAATTTAGAGGATGTAATTTATTAAGGGGGGGGGGGATGTAACTATAATAGCCTAATGGCATAAATCCTGAATCCTGTACTGAAATCCATAACCTTACATTCTTTGATTTTATAATGATAATTGTGACCCAAATTTTCCATATAAACCTTACAACATGAAAATGAAAACTTGGATCAGTTACATAATGTAGGAAATTCAAATATAGAGTTTTAGTGAATTATAATAAACTCCTAAATAAATAATTCACAAATCATTAAATAAACATTTCTCCTATTTAACATAGATTTTCTTATTTCACAATAGGTAATCAATATCACCATTGTGAAATAATTTATTTACATAAATTATTAAACATCATTATTTAAAACTTGGTGAAATGGAAACATAATAAGGGTGAGCTCAAACAATCAATAAGGGAAAAGGTGTGCATTAACAAATGATTGTAATCAGTGAGCAGAAGAGAACATAAGGTTATGATGAAATAATAAAAGTGAATAATAGAATCATAAAAGAACTAAAACCCATCAATACCTAGATAATAAAATATTAGAACATGGTAAAGTAAAAATTAATCAAAATAAACAATCAAAATTCCAGTGATATCAATATATATCATTAGAAACATTATAAACTCATAACATGAAATTAAAACTTTTTTTGGTAACTTTTAGAACCACTTTCATAAAACCCTTTAAAAACCCTTTCAAAACCCTTTTAATTGAAATTACCATATAACTAGATTCCAAAATTTTCATTAATAAATGCATCAGAGATATAAAATGGGAATCAACCTTCATATAAGCTATATTAGGCTCACCCATTTTTTGTGAGCTATAATTAAGATCAACCCTTTGTATAATCTATATCAAACTCACCCATGATATATAATGGGGATAAAAACTTTGTATAAGCTATATTCGGGTCACCCGTTACATATAATTTTAAAGAACCATATAAAGAACAAAACACGTTCATCATTAATCTTATAGAAACAATCATTATTCATTTATAACCTGATAAACCTATAGAAAATAATTGTGTTTAATGTTAATCTCAATGAAACACAATTAACCCATGGAAAAGAAATGGGTTGATAAAAATATATTTGAAACATTATTAAACCATGGAAAAGAAATGGTTTCCATGAAAATATCATCGAAACATGGCTAACACATGGAAAATAAATGATTTCCATAACAATCTCTTTGAAACAATATTAACATTTGGAAAATAATCAAGTTACTTAACAATATCTTTTAATCATTCATAATCCATTAAAATAAATTACAAGGATGGTATAAATACATAATATCACTAGTGGAGGATAATTAAAAACAAGGGTTTTTTGTAATTGATAAATGGAAATTACCTTAAAAGGCCAATAAAAACATTCTTTAGGTAAATAATCCATAAACATTCAAAGTGTCCCATACCACTTTGAAACATTTTAATCCTAAACCCCATGAAGGAATAAATTTTAAATAAAATTAAATAACATGAGAATAAATTAAATTCAAGATATAATAGGTCATAGGTAAGTATATACACCTTAAAAAATAAACATATGTTGAATGTGACAATTATCACATAGATATAAAAAGTGAGATAAAAATACCTTACATTGAGACCGTTTTGTCATTTTTGTCCTATATATTCATGAATAATAAGAATATTTTAATTATTTACTTTATTAAAACCATTTTTCAAGTTTATTATTACTCTTATCTCACTTATAATAAAGTTATATTCAATTACTTAACCAGTTAAGTTTAAGTCAAATGTTTTGATCATATCCAAGTTATATCCCAAAACTGACTTTGATAGGTTGAATAAGGTCTATGAGGTCATTATTTAAAAATATTAAGAATAATAATGATAAAATGTTTATCTAATTTTTAGATCAATTATAATTTTGAAATCATAAATTAAATATGGTCATGAAAAATGATCCAACGTTATGATCATGGAGACGGTAGACCATACATACACAAGAGTAACGTTCCCATTTTTCAATGATCATTACATAAAGAAGGTAAGTAACATTTATATTTAAAAAAGTGAAAATTATATAATAAATACACTATCATTGAATTATACATACATATATATTACATTATTTTTATGTGGTGATAATAAATAAGAATCACATCACTTTGATGAGGTGATAGTCCACACATCCACAAATGACGTTATCACGTTTTCAGCGTGTAAAAAGGTAAGTGAAAAAGTGATATATTATGTTTTTAGAAAGTTAATTATGTCATTAATATCATATATATGTAATTAATATCACATATTGTTTTTATTACACTCATCCTTAATATATTCTATGTAAAGCGTGAATGAATCACATCGCTTTGAGGAGGTGGTAGTCCACACGTTCACAAACGATGTTATTGTATTCCCACACAAAAGAGAGAATGAGTGTATGTGTTATATAAAAATTATAAAATTTTGAATACATTATAAATCTCATAAAAATAATATAAAAATATTTTTTCCATCATATATTCTAACATGGAGAGGTGGTAAAAGAAAAACAAACGACATTTTTTTTCGATGAGGAAGTCCACCGTTCACACGAACAATGATTTCATTACCCATTTGATTGAAGTGTTTATCAGTAAAAGTATACAAAATAACATAAAAAATCTTATTATATATTGGATACTGAAGTTATTATATAATTATAGAATAAGAAGAATTTAATGGGTGGATGAAGAAATAAAACAAAAGTGCTCATTCAAGAATGTTACATCTTTTCAGATAACTACTTTTGGTTTGCAATGAAGAAACTCCTTGGTTTGATTCCTTCCAAAATCGAGGCTTCTTGAATGATAGTTGGGATGTTTGGATATTATTTTGGAATGAGTTTTATGATCAAAAAATTCTTGAAGGGTGTGAAGAATGGGGGAGAGTGAATGCTCTTTTATATTGGAAAAGTAGTGGCAATATTGTAAATAAAAAAGGTAAACACTATTTGTAGGTCTCCCTTACCTCATGTTATTATAAAATGAAAAATAATGTATTGAAGGGGAATTATGGTCGATCAAAATTCACACCACAAAAAATAAATTTATTTTTTAAACTTTTTATTACTTAACTCTAAAGTTTTCTTATTTCATTAATTTTGGTTTCTTCACTAAGGTAACATATTTTCTAACCTATTTAATTAATCAATTTAGAATAAATTAAGTGAGACTAAATCAAAAATTTATACCCATTTATTTTTAATATTAAATAAAAATTATAAAATAAATATTCCATGTGTTTTGGAAATTAAATTTAACAGAAGCACATGTAACACGTAAAATACTGCTTTAACCATAACCATGCAAATAATGTTTTTATTATTTAGGGGTCAATATGTTCATCATAAAAGATAAATTGGTGCATGAATGGATAAAATTTGATATTTATTAACATTTAAAAATCTCTTTAAAAAATATTGTTTTTTTGTAATTTTAAATCATTTAATAAAATATCATTTATTATAAAATAACATTATTGCCAATTTTGACGTTACATATTTAATTAAAATAAAAAAAATTCAATAAAACATGTAATTTAATATATTAATATAAAAGACATGTATAATGATATATTCATCTAAAAATATCATGGAATAAAAAAAATTCATTCTATTTACATAACTTTTAATATTTTTAGGGTTATTTATCTTATTTAATTGTTAATTAAATAATCCATGCATTACCATTTCTTAAAAATTTAATGTAGATATATCTTATCTAAAAATTAGATAAAAATTTTTATGATAAAAAAATCCATTTATATTATAAAATAATATTTATAAGCAAATATTATAAAGTTTTTTCTCATCCCCAAATATTTTTAGAAAATAAAAGGAAGAAGGGTACCTTTTTTTGTCTTTTTATTTTATTGACTTATTATATGGGTCACTTTAATTAAATAGTAAAATAATAATAATGTCATATAGATAAATATATTTCCATCCAATGGGTGTTAGACATGTTTATAGGTTATTTGGGCCCTTAACATTAAAGTTTAACCACTAAGTAAACTCATTTTTACCTTAATCAATGTAATTAATTTTGATTACTTTCACTAATATTTTTGGTCAAACACAATGATTAAATTAATAGAAATTATAAATAATTATTATTTCAAATATAGAATTAATTTTTCCAAATTCCAACAACATAATTAGTAGAATTTAATTTAAAATTAACAACACAGATTGGACAAAACAATAGGCTTTCAAACTAAAAAGTACAAAAGTTTGAAATGTTTTTATATCCAATATCAATGTGAAATGGATTGTAATGACATAAATTGGATTTATTAATGTATAATTAAACTAATTATACAATAAAATAAATTTAAAATATAATTTTCTTATAAAAATAAATTAGATGAAAATGCAGTTTTCAATTAAAATTCAACGTCAATCACTATTCATCAAAATAAGAAAGTTCTCATAAAAATAAAAAAACTTCACCGAAAGTAAATTTTAAAATTAAAATTTCAAAAAATAGTTTATTTTTTCAAATAAGATATATAAAAGTGTCAAAATTTATTTTTAGAACATGTTTTCTATTAAAATGCCGCAAACAACTTTTTATGAAAATACAGTTATTATGCTTAAAATTGGATTTATTCTTATTTTATGCCTATAAAAAACATTGGATGAATTGAAATATATTTGATTGAATATATATCATAAATATTTGGGATGTTATATTAACTCCCTAACATTTTAAAAGAATAAAATTATGTTTGATAGCGTAAACAACATGAAACACTAAGCTTAGATGAGAATGTAATGCCATGAGAATTTATAATATATTTATTTTTAAATAAATTTAATCCATTAAATATATTTTGGAACACAAAACCCCGATATTTTTATGTTTTATAGAATAATCAATACAAAAACAACATGGTTAAACTACCCATGATATATATAATCCTTATAACCTAGCTGTTAAATTAGTAGTAATGAATAGTATTAACTACTTTATTATATATATAAAAATTTATTAATTCACTAATAAATATAAATTATTAGAAAGTCTTTTGTAAATAATTGAACAATTTTTAGTGAAGTGATTTGATTCTGCAAAAATACGTTTTCTTCAAAAATGATTTTATATTTCCTTTAATGAAAAAAATATAATAAATTTTTGGAATTTTTAGAAAAATTATTTGATAAAATTAAATTAAATTTTGAAAATATAAGGTAAAAATTATATTAGGGTGATGTTTTAATAATTTTCAAAAAAGATTGTTTTTTGATGAATAGTGAAAATACTAAATTTTATTTGAAAACTTCATTTTCATTTAAATTATTAAGAAAGTTGAAATATATTTTAAATCACTTATAAAGTAAAATTAGTTAAATTATATATCTATTAATATAATTTAGGCCATTTTAATCAATTTCATATTGAAATTGGATATAAAAACTTTGTAAACGTTTGAACATTTTCTCTTTAAAATCCCGCTTTCTCGTCGCATTTGTAGGATTAATTTTAAAATACATTTTTTTCACATATATGAATTGAGTTTGAAAAAATATATTCTATATTTGGAATTAGAAAAATATATATTATCAAATAATTCTAATACAACATTATACCAAAATGAATAGTGAAAATAAAAAAAATTAATTGTAGTAGTTGAGGTAAAAATGAGTTTATTGAGTGTTAAAATAAAATGATAATGGTTAAAATAAATGAAAATATTGTTTAAAATATATTTTATGGACATATTTCGACCTTATCCCTTCAATTATTCATAATGGTTCATTTTTGGTTCTCCGTGACATGAGAAAATTTGGGTGGAATTCATTTTTTTAAAAAATTTAAAATAATGCCACCCCCCTCACTTATAGAAGGCCACCACCTATCCTTCTCTCTTCACACTATGAAATCCAATTGGTTGATACAATAACTAACCATTTTAATTCTATAATTACCTCCTCTCATCCAATAATAATTTTTTTAGAAAGATAGCCATGGAAGGACTTTGGTGAAAACCAAAAGACATTACCCAAAGAAGAGGTAACATTCTTCAAAGAGTGTTTTTATTTTATTTATCCCTAAAATTCCATCAATAATTATTAAAATAGGATTATATAATAAACTCATTATCTTAAATAAATTAATATTTTATTATGTTAATTTTTAACCTAAATCCTTATCCTCTTCCATCAAATGGGTTACAAAAATCATCATTCGTGAGTACGGAGGACTACCGCCTTGTGAACAGATATCATTCATTTTTCTATTACCACCTCTCACAGTAGAGTATGATGATGAATATAAATTATATATATGATTTTTATAACATAATTATACCTCTATATTCATTATATAATAGATAATTTTTTAAATTTTCATTTCATAGGGGATATAATAATGTCGTTGGTGTGTACGACGGACAACCGCCTCATAAAGTGATGTGATCCATCATTCAATAAAAATTTACATGCAATATAATAAGTATAAATTTAATAAATATATGTGAAAAAATGGAATAATTAATAAATTTATTACATATTTATCATTATTAAATTAAAATATATCATTGTTTTATATTGAAAAATGATAACATCATTTGTGTATGTGTGGACTGCCGCCTTCATGAAGTGGTGAGACTATTTTCATCAGCACACAAAATGGATGTTATATATAAATATATTTAGAGAAATAATATGATATTTTGGATATTATTATCATTATGGAAAGATAAAATATTACTTAACTCTATTCCATATTGATAATTGAAAAATGGAAATGTTACACATGCGTACGTACGACTTACCATCTCCATTATCATAACATACTTCATTTATCAAAACAATATTTTTTGATTGTTCTTAAAAGGATAATTTATGTATAATATGATAATTATTATTTTTAATTACAGAGATAATGTAAATATATATTATTCCCAATAACTTAAACTTTCCTAACAAAGCACAAATGAAAAACAAAGACAATTAACTCTTGAAACAATGGAAATAATGAAAACTATTAACAAACATGTGATAAGATATTATAAAAGGATTATATATTATGATATAAATTTTAATATTGATATGTAAAAAGTTAATAACATGTTTAAAACCATTATAATGGAGTTTAAATCATGTTTAACCTAAAGGAAGTGTGAGGTAACATATTTTTATCACACTTTTTACTTTCGTGAGACACATTCCAGATTCACCACCTATTTATTTTATGTGGTGTATATACTACTCATGAATTTATTTTATGATTGTTCTCTTGAAAATTATTTGTGCTTAAATTTCTATTTTAGGATCTCTCTTTTAGAGGGCTTACAATTGAAAGTTACAATAGTGGTAAGAGGTTTATGTTACAATATATCGTTTATCGACATTGTTTATGATTAAGTCTCTAATATTGAAATCTTGAGATATTACTCTCAATAATTCAGATGAATTTTATTATCCTTTTATTATTCATGATATTATGAAGTAATTTTACCATATTTACACTATTTTTTTCTTAAAATAATTGAGATTTTTTTAAGAAAAATCATCGTTATTTCTCTCTTCAATCGAAAACCCCTTTTCATAGAAAACCATGTTTTATAAAAATATTTTCGAAAATATTTTTATCCTTATTCAAATGATTTATTAAATTAATTTTTACCCATGTTTGATTCATTAAAAAATGTTTTGAAAAGAATCTTCATGATTTGACCAAACAATTCACATTTAGATTTTACAAAAATGTGAAAGGAATTTTTTTTTAATGTGTATAGAAAAAAATATTATAACATAATAACCATTATTTTATTTGAATATTTCTATATAATTTTTAAATTTTATTTTCAAAAAAGATTATTTTTTTTTTTTTAAATTTTAAAAATTATTTTTTAAAATGTAAATTATATTTTCATCAAGAAATGATTTAAAGGATTTTTTGAATGAATAATTTATATGTTTCCAAGTTTTCTTTCACATAAAATTATTTTATTAATATCTTGTGAATTTTAATTTTTAAAAAGGTGATCTTCATAATAAAATGTTATTTTCCATAAATTTTTGAATGATATTTTAGTGTTATTTCCATTCATCAATGTTAAAAACCCTTGTTTTTACTTATGCTTAAGTATGGATATTTTGTATTGAAATGATCCTCCTAATTTCCCTTGATGGATTAAGATTATTTTAAATATATTTCTTAAACCCATTTATTTTCCATGGGTTAATCATGTTTCAAATAGATTTTCATGGAAACTGTTTCTTTTCCATAGGTTAATCATGTTTAAAAAAGTTTGTCATGGAAATTATTTCTTTCCCATGGGTTAGTCATGTTTTAAAGAGATTCTCATGGAACCTATTTCTTTTCTATGGGTTAATAATGTTTCAAAGATATTGTTATAGAACCCATTTTATCTCCATGAGTTACCAACGTTATGGAATGAATAATGATTATTTTTATGAGTTGATTAAATTCATGATCTTTGTAATTTATTTATTTTATGGTTATTAGACATTACATATATGTTTTGTGAACCCAGATAGCATCAATTGAACCCGTTATATCTTATATAATGGGTACACACAGATATTGGAAGGTGATCCCATTATAGCTTATACGATGGGTGCACTAATATAGTGTTGAGTGAGCCAGTTATAGCTTATACGATGGGTGTACCCAGATAGCATTGGGTGAGCTTTTTATTACAACACCCAATGATTTTTTATTATGTATTTAGTTGAATAAATTAATTTTTTTTTGATTTCTTACATTGCATGGAACAACGATCTTAAATGAACTCCAAAATATTATTATTTTAAAATGGCTATTTTAAACTAGCCTTTAAATTGGAGGGTGTGAATATGATTAACTATATTATAAAATATATATTAATTTATTTTTGAATAATAATTTAATTATTATTAATAAATAAACACATATGTTTTAGCAAAGTCATATTGTTCTTCAAATATACATTTTCTTTGAAAAAATATATTATTTCTTTTTTGAGAAAATAAATATAATAAATTTTTTAAACTTTTAGAAATTTTTTAGACAAAATTAACATAATAGATGAATTCATCATGTCAAAATTATCATAGGATTACTTTTTTGTGAATTTTATGAAAGGTTTAATTTTTATGTGTATAGTAAAAAATACAGATTTATATAAAACTCTCATTTTCTTCATATTTAAAAGTCATTTTATGATTTTAAAATGATATAAAATTAAATTAATAAATATAAATTTTAATATAATATAAATAATCAAATTTAGATAATATTTATACCTTATTTTGGTATAAGTATATTTTTGGATTAAAAATACACTTTTCCAAAAAACTATTTATCGTTGCATTTTGACGGTTTAATTTTAAATATAATTTTGAAACATCTTTGTTTTAAACTTTTAAAATTTTATTCCATATTTGTAAATTGGAGTTCCAAATTATCTTTTAAATTCATTTTCATTTTTAGGCATAAAAAATTTATCGTGGAAAAAAAATAGATTTGTCACAGTATAGGTAAAATAATGTACCAGGTAAAAGTTAAAAAGTTGAAGCATAAAATACCTAAAAAGAGAAAATTAAATGGTTTTTTATGTGTTTATCGACCATAAATATTAATTACACCATTAATTATCAACCAAATTCAATGTAATCAATGACACTCAAATGTGGTTGGCTTTAAATATAAAATAATCATTATTTAATCACTTAGAACCACCCCTCCTTAAGTATAAATACCACTCCTCGACACCAAATATGTCTTAAAAATCCATGAAGATATTAAAATATATAAAAAATTTCTCCTCCAAACTCTCCCAATTTATATGTTCTAGTGGTCTCATTGAATTAAAAACACCAACTTCCTTAAGGGGTCCTTCAAGGAGGTGATATTCAAGAGGTAACTTTATCAAAAACCTCGATTAATTTCCATACTTATTATACCTTATATTCACATAATTCATCCATATATTAATAGTAAATAAAATATCATATATATACTTGAATTTTATATTTCTAATGGAGTATCTTATATTCATTCCTTTCCTTATCTCCACTTATTCAAAGAAATTCAACCACTGTCCAAATTATGCCAGTTAACTATCTCCAAGAATAATGATTTTATTCATTTTACATTACTACCTTCAAGTATATTCATAAAAGTATTATTTTGGTTAAATATGATCTTTATAGGTATATAATAACCTATTTTATATTCAGAAACTAATATATAGACATAATATTAAATAAAATTAAACTTTTTTGTGATGGTAAAAAAAAAACAAAAATAAATTAAACATTTATCATTAAAATTTTATCAAATAAATCATCCTAATACCATATTGATAAATTATATATAGGAAAATTTAAAGTTATTTAAGTGGACTAATACCGTTTCATTTCACTTTTGTAATTTTATTTGTATTTGATAAAAAAATCAATAATTAGAGGTAAGTTAATCGACCATGAAACCATGAAACGAACACACCCAAAACAATGAAAATATTGAAATATTTTTAATTAATTAATAGTATGATGTTGTAAAAGTATCATATAAGGTATTATAAATATTAATAGAGTTATTTAATGAATTAATAACATTATTTAAACCTTGAAAAGGAGGTTAAAGTCTGAAAAACTAAAGGGAATCGCGAGGTAAGGGTTTCTTGTCTCACTTTTATTTTTCTGAGATATATTCTTTATTCACCACTTATTTATTATGTGTAGAATATATAATACCCCTTGTTATATAATAACATTAATTTAATTATATTAATTTTATTCAATGTTTCATTTATTATTTCATGTTAAGATTATGTGTGGGATGAATTTTCATTATCTTATGCTGTATTTCCAGTTTTTTATGTGTATTTACATCTAATACAAATACTCGATTCATTTAACTAATGGTCACATTAATGATATTATCTTTATAATGGAATTTCTTTTAAAAATTATATTTTTTTTGTTTTTCCCTTAAACCCCCTGTTTTCTTCCATTGTTTTGTTTTCTAAAATTGTTTCAAAAAATGTTTTTACTATTATCTTATGGTTGTTTAAAGTAATTTGTACTCATGTTTCAATTTTTACAAAACGGTTTGAAAATATTATTTTTTTTCATTTTCTAATTTTTTTTTTGTGAATTTTCAAACAAAAATTAAATATTAATTCCATTTAATCTTATACATAATGAGTTTAATTTCCCTCTATTATGATGCCTTAATGATTTTATGTTTCCAGTATAATTTCAAGATTATATTAAAAGAATTTTTTTCTTTTATAACTGTGGGGATCTTTAAAAATAAATTCTTTCAAAATGAAAATGTTTTTTAATTATTTATTTCAAGTTATATTTAAAAATTATTTTCCATCTAAGATAACATTATATTATGTTACTTATGATTTAATGGGGATATTAATAAAGGATATTATCATTATTATTTATATGGCTTGTTTATTTTTATGATGTTAGGGTGTTTATGAATCCCTTTTCATTTCAATGAGATATGTTATGATGAAATGTTTATAAAATTCATTTCTTTATATGAGTTATGATATGATGGATGAATTATTTTCTTATGGAACACATTTTTATGGTTTTAATTATGTTATTGTGGTTACATTACTAGAAAAGATGGTGGTTATGTTCTAACTAAAGATGATGGTTATGTTTTAACCAATGATGGGTGGGACCTATATCTCCCTCTAATGCATTGGTTAATGATTTATATCTCATGAGATAGATAAGAATAAAATGGGAAGTGAACTCTGTTCAGTAATACATGACTAGAATGTTAAGTGAACTCAGTTCAGTAAGACAAGACTGGAACAGGAAGTGAACTTAGTTTAGTAAGAAAATACTGGAATGAGTAATGAACATGGTTCATTAAGGGACTTTTTCTACTTTGATAGACTTGGTAGGGAACTATGATTACTCTGATGGTTTGGGGAGTGAACCCATTCCACTATGAGGAAAGGTATGACACTGGGGATAGTGGTGTGTTTCACTCATGAGGTGTAGCCACCCCTAGAGTTCCCATATACGTTTTTTGAAATTAGCCTTTACTACTTAGGGGATGATTTTATATGCTTATATGCTTGAAAAATTTCATGTATCATGACAATGATATTCTCTCATAGATCATGTTAATTTTTGATTCATGTCTTATGAAATTATATAATTTATTCCATTACTTGAGATTATGATCTTTGATATAGAGGATATAATTTTCAAATGTCATACTCATGATCTTACTCCCTTTTTCTTATGTTATGATTGATATCTTCCTTGTTTAACCTTATAATGCATATGATCTCACCCTTTTATTATGATTATTTTCCCCATGACATAAATAAAGGTATTAAGTATGATATGTAAAAAAGGTTTCTAGTTATTAAGGAATAAGTGGGAGACAATATAGATGTTTTATAAACTAGTTGTTTATGTATCTATGTTTCCAAAGATTCTAAACCCATACAGTTCTGGTGTGGTTTTGTTATGTTATGTAATTAATATTCAAATTTTCAGATTTAATATTTATGTATAAAAATAATGGGTTTTTATAGTTGTTATCATAGAAAGTTTTAGTAAACTTTAGAAACTAGGATAGGATTATGTATAGGTTATAATCCTAGAATTTTGGCAATGATCATGAATAACCTTGGATTAGAGCTACAATTTAATAGATTGAAAATTTATTAGTAATTTATCTTGATTATTTGGTTTCTCACCATGATTATTGTTTCTCACACTATGATTTTTGGTTTATAGATCATTGCTGGAACCTAGAGGATTCAAGTTATTGGTGAATGTGATAGACAATAGAATTATCTTTCTTGTGAGAAACCAAATTAAATGAGAGTTATAAGTAAAAAAACTTGTTATTATTCATAATAAAAAATCTTATAATATTATCAATAATTTCAAATTTTGTGAATTTCTTGACACATATAATAAGAGATAGATGGAGTTTCAGTGTGACTAGAGAGGAAAGAGAGTTAAATTTTCCACATGTAAAGTATGTGGGAGGAGGCATCAAGTATAATGTTTCAAAGTAACTATAAAATTATTTGGGTGTGGAAAAGAAGGAAACAAATCAAGTAATTGAAAAGTAAAAGTGAAATGTTCAATTAACACAATCGATGAGAACAATGGTATTCCTAAGGCATCATTGATAGTTAAATGTTTTAAATGTTGAATAATTAGAAATTTTAAAAATTGATGCCCTAGGGGAAATATTGTGAAGAGAATCATCAATGTTGTATGAGTAATGATTATATTGCTGATGATTAAGTGACTATGAATGACATATGAGATACAATAAGTGTTATGGAATAAAACAATGAATCCTGGTTAATATTTTAAGAGGGAAGTGGAATTATTGAGTTTTTATGTATTAGAATTCAAGAATAATGTTTTATAAGTAATTTTATGGTATTATGGAATAATAAAAAATCTATGAAATATTATGCTATAAATTTTCCTTTAGTATTTGAATGTATATGTTTATTGGTACTGGTAACCTTGAAAAGTTATTGATGTGGTATGGTGATATATTTTAAAATAAATGATTAAGGGAAAGACAATCCTTAATATGTGCATGATATTTGGATGATAATGAGATAAGGATATGTTTAGTTATAATATAATAAATGTGACACTATTGATGAACTTTTAATTGATTAGTTATATTATTAAAAGATTGTTTTTGGATTGAGTTTATAGAATTTTTGGATTTATGGTATGAGGAAAGAGTTAATTTTTGAAAACATTCATGCTTTCACTAAGGTTTTATGGTAATTTAGGTAATTAAAATTCTTCTATAGAATACACTATAAATATATTAACATGTTTGGTGTGTGACAATTAGGAGCTATATCATATTCTTTGGGGGATTAATTATAATTTTATTTTGAAAATTTGGGTACCTTATTTCTAAAGTTTTGAATTTTAATATTTTCTAAGGTTCATAAAGGTAACCATTTATGAAATTGTTCATTGAAATTTGTATAAGGTTTTATATATTAATGTATTACTTAACCATATGAATATTTATTCGTATTTAATAACTTGTTCTATCAATTTTTTTATGATAATAATTAAAGATAAATGGGATGAATTGTAATCCCATTATGAATCATATGATCCACTAGTTATTTATAAATTACAATTTCAAATTGATTTATTGGAGGAAGAAATGAAGTGTAAATTGATCAAATCACAACCAAAGAGTGATATCATACTTATGAAATGAAATCAAGCAAGTATATATTCTCAAAGGATTTTTAAATAAAATGTTTTTCTATTATCGTCATTTCTGATGATATCAATGACATATTTTAGACCAATTTGGTCAATTTTTTTGGGGTCACTAACCTTATCTAGGCAATGTTCTCTATCATTATACATTATAAAATGATATTTAAAATTAAATTCAATATGTATATTTTCACTTTCCACTAATGTTCTTTCAATCAAAATCCTAGTTTTTTGTAACCTTTTCCTTTTACTTTCCCTCTTTTTAAGAAGAAGTTTTATTGACCCTTTTTATGATGTGGGGTTTCCATAAAAGAATTTTCAAATATCAATTTATGATTTTTGAAGTTCAATTTCAAATTGGGAGGGTACAATTTCTTAAAATTCTTGATCACATTGGGATGGTGGGTTATCGATTATCACTTCCACGAAACCTCCATCGAGTCCATGATGTGTTTCGTGTATCTCTCCTGATGAAGTACATATTTAATCATTCACATGTACAAAACTCAGATGTCATAACTATAGCACCCCCACATTTAATTAATTAACCCTTTATTTATGTATTTTATCTATATAAAGTAGTTGTATTAATTTTTTGGAGCTTTGGATGTGTTTTGGAATGTTTTTGGTGCTTTTATGGAGGTTCATGGTTGGATAAAAGTTAGTAAGAACAATGCAATACTTTAAAGAAAACCATGAAACTGAAATAATGGGCACTGGGTAGGTGTATGGTTAGGTGCAAAGTTTGACTAAACTGTAAAACCACCTTAGAGAAACTGTGTGATGTTGGATATAGTGGTTTATCATGGTTGGTGGATAGTTTTTAACTGTTTTATCCAACCGTGCATGGAGTGTTTAGAGGAAGTGGCTAGCACACAATTAGGTCATGATTTTTCTAACCGTACACCCTAACCATGAAATGTTACAAACAAAATCCAAATTTTATGGATATAATTAATATTACCTCCTAAAAGGCTTGTTTTCCCTTTAATATGACCCTACTTCGATTTCCACTCCTTCCAAACGATTGAGAGACCCTTTTTCTTGACCTGGGAGAAATCCGTTGATGATTTTAAGTGTATTAGAGGCTTATATTCCTTTATAAGTGTTCATTCTTGGTTGTTTTCCTTAAATTTATTCTGCTTCCCTCTCTTGGATTCCCGGTTCTAATTAATTGGGGATAATTCATGTTTTTTGATAAAAACATGATGATATATGGTTGTTTTATTTAAATGAAACAAGATCTAAGGTTGTTTCAAGGAGTTTCAAACTAGTTTTTTAAAGAGTTTGTCTTGTTCTTTGTTTTCACCTAAGTTTTATAGGTAGGTTTCTTCACTCTCAACTCCTATTAGTTAAATAATAATGGCTTGATTTAAAATTTATCGAATTTCATGACTTAAACTGTCTAATTGATGTGAAATTCTTGATGGAAACCCTATTTAGTAATGGTTTGTAAAATTTTATAAATTGGTTGTTCTGTGGAAGGTGAAATTTGTTTCATAATTTTAAAATGGCTATTATAAAATTGTGGTTGGTTTTGATTCATGGAAAAAGGATTAGATTTTTTTAAAAAAAGTAATATTTTATTGAAATATATTGACATGGTATTTGTAATATGTATTGGTGTGAGTTTATTTCATTGATGTGGCCCTGGATAAGGGGCGTGTATTGTTAAGGTACAATGACATGAAATTTTTGGAGGGGCATGTTCAATTAGGATGCTTGTTATACACATGTAATGGAAAGGTATCATAGTTCTTTAGTGGTGCATCAAGGAACCTTGGGTGTGGATTATTGAGTAGGTGCTTAGAGCTTGTTTGGATTTATCATTGATGTCCTTGTTGTCTTTGAGTTATTGGTTTTGGTTTATTCTTTTTACTATGATATGGTTCATTATTTTAGTTTGATTTTTTCATCGGTTAATTATAATTTGATTTTTATTTCATTTTACTCAGGCATAATATTGTGGTTTTTTGGTTATGGTTATCTTTGTTTGGTTGTTTTCTTTTGAAAGGTGAAATCAACCCCCAATTAGCTATTAAGAAATAGGACTTTATTTCCATCCTTTGGTTTCATGGGTATATCACATAAGTCCCAATAACACCCACCACCTCTTTCCAAACTGATGGGTGAGCGATATGATGTTACAAATGGTATCATTTTGTTTGGTCCTCATGTAGAAAATCATTTTGGTTTAGTCTTTGAGTTGTATTGGTAGTAAGGGGTAGGATTATTGAGAATGAAATGTAGAGAATTAAAATGTAAAACTAGCCTATTTATGTTGAAATTCAATTTACCAGGGAGTTTAGGTACATGAGTGTTTTGAGACAATTTAAGAGTTGTAACCTCATCATATTGGGTTTAGCCGATGAGAGGAGCATGATATGAATTTTCAGGTATAACTTCCCAATAGGATTGAATATTTCATTTTGAGTAATGATTTATGATTTGGTGAGAACGTGTTGATTTTGAAACATATAAAAATGGTTTTATTTTCAAAGTCATGACTATGTCATTTTAAAAAATGTTTTGAAAATTGAAATGGGGGAATTTTTAAAAGTGTTTTGAAAGTGAAAAATGTTGAATTTTGGGAAGCCCTGTTATGATATGTGTGATTTGGTAAATTTGAAATTTTTAAGCATTCTGTTTATAGAGAGCGAGACTTAATGGTGTTTTCTTTTGGTTATATAAAATGGAACTGGTTAGGCATATAAGAAACAAACTAGAAGAGGATACTAAGAATGTGGTTTCTTTGGAGCCACAGGTGAACCATAGATGGTTCATAGTATTGTCCAAGAATTTCAGGCCATGTATAGAGGGAATATAAGGGATTAACCATAGAAAGTGGAGTATTATATACAATTCCATAAGTATAATCCACCCAACTTTCAAGGGGATTCAGAACTAGAAAAATCTAAGGTTTTCCTGAATAGGATGAATCAAATATTGAATTTCTTAGGCACACTAGCTGAACTAAAACTCAAATTGGAAATGTACATGATATAGGATCTAGTATACCAGTAGTGGGATTTAGAAATTCAGGATAATTTAGACTAATTAATTTCATTGGAGGATTTTAAAGAGTTATTTAACAAAAAAGTATATCCCACACCTTCAGGATTACTAGAACAACGTAATTTTTTATCTTGAAGCAACAGAACCTCACAATGACAGATTATATGGAAAAATTTATGAACATTGACCACATTAAGCCAGAAGATTCTACAAGTGATTCCTTGAGGGAAATAATTTTTGAATCCTGGTTGATTATAAAGATTTAATCAAATATTTTAATGTTTTTTAAAATATATTATACAGAGATGGACAATAGAGAGAAAGTGATAAAAAAATATATCTCAGGATCTATGGGTGGATGAAGAATGTTGATAGCTATGGGAAATGGTGGGAACTCTAATACTGTGAAAAAAAGGAATATGAACACCTATTTCCAAGGTTTTGGTATGAATCATAATAATATGGATGGATGATTGACGCTCAAATTTACCCAAGAGATGAAGGTAGAATAGTCCTTGTTGTCTAACTTGGGTTGTCGAATCCACTGAGACCTAAATAGATACTTAAGATATACAACCTATGAGATGGATTTTTGGAAAGGAAGTGGAAAACTTGGTTTTGATTTTAGATGGTTTTAAATAACACTATGAAACCTAAGTGAATTCAATTCCATGAAAATGGGTTGATCATAGGATTATGCTCAGGGTGGATTTAATGAATTTTACTTCTTTAGACAATTTTGGTTTTATTAATTCTTGATGAATCCATTCTTCAAAATAACAATACCTTCATCATTTTCTTGTTTGATGCTAAGTAAAATTAATTAATAACCCCCTACACACATAGATAACCAAATTCATTATCTCTCATTTTAGTACTTGGATTTAGCTTCCTCAAACACAATGAAGATGAAGAATGGAAATAACTAAACAATGGAAGTTATAAATTAGTTATCCAATTAACAACAATTAATTCATAAAATAACATTCAATCTAGAAATTTAATCTTCATATGATCAAAACATTAAATGGTTATCCCTCCATTGATGGTATACTCTCAATGGTGGGTGGAAGATGGCTTACAATAATTGGATTGATGAAATTAAAACTGCAGAAATAACGAGCACTCCTCCGTGTGTATGAATGAAATTCAAACCTATGTGTGAAATAATTCAACACAACATAGATATATCTATTTTCATTGTGATTATATAGTTTTAATGAATTAAATGGGAATAATATAAGAGAAAGATATTGATTAAGAACATATAAATAAAAAATAGAAACTTACATGACAATTGAAAACATTACAAAGGAACTTTGGCATAACAAATTTACATCCAAAAAACAAGAGGTCCATTAACCCTCACCAACAATTCCTTAAATATGAAATTGGGAAGACTTAGGTAGAGACTCAATCAGTGTATTCCCAATTATTAAATTAATTTAGGCCTTAGGGTGGTGTAAAGTAGTGGAGAAATTTATTCCCTCCTGGACTTTTTATCCTCCTTGTCTTCCCTAGAAAGATTGTCTTTTATAAGAAAGCATATCACCAAATCTAGGTGGACCATAGAAGATTATTTTGTGTTTCTGAATGTCTTATAGACTTATGTAAAATTGGGGCCCATTTGGAGTTGTTTATCGAGAGTTATGGCTGACTTAGTGGGCTAACATTCTGGGCTGCAGATTCTGGCCCAGATTTAGATATTCTATTTAGGCTGCCTTAGTAACCACCGTGGAAGCCGAATTAGCACTGTATCCTGAAGAATTATTTTTTCCTCTATATGTCTTATATAATACTACAAAATTTGGGCTTTATTGGGCCTGTATTGTGGGCCCCACATTCTCATTAGCGGGCTGGTGTCCAATCTTCCTTCTCTAGAATTACTTCCATTCAATGCCAAATATCTCAATCTTCATTTATGAATACTCCATTGATCCCTAAATGAAAAATGTTCATATTTAAGTGTATATCCATTTTGAAAAATAACAAATTAAAATATGGATAATTAAATTTCTTAAAATCAGATGAATCATTGGGCCTAAATTGGTGTATATTAGGCATGAAGTGAAAAAATGATGGGAATGGATGTTCAAAATTAAAACCCACTAAATCAAACCTATAAGATCAAAAATGAACATTTAATACCATTAAAATTTTATTAACATATGTGTTTTTATTGGCTAATCACACCCCCAACTTGAGATTTTCTAGTCCTGGGAAAAATGTATCTCAATAATATGAAATTCGAAATCCATTTTCCAAAATTTTTTTAATACACAATGATCACCAAAAACCTTTATACCAAACAATAATTAAACCCATAAAAATATTTTAATACAAGATAGTTTCATAAGGAGATCCCAATACCAATTCCATTATTGTTTTTCAAATTCATCACCATATTTCATCCAATATTAATTAAGAGTAATGATGTGTTGTGCATCGCAATAGACATAGGGGTTCATCTTTATTTAAGGGGGAAATGATAGAAGCACTAGGTGGAATCAAATTTGAAAATTATGATGAGTATTCAATTATTTTATTGTATTTAGTTTTGTTTTTTTTTTCAATTTTTCCTTGATAATTGAAATTGCACTAAAAAAAGTCAACCCCTATAGCGAGACATTGCTGATGATTCCCAGGCTCAAAGACCGTAGGGAACCAAGTGAAGCCCACATACTTGGGTATCATCTCAAGTTAACAAAGTAAAAACAAAGTCAAATTACCATAAATAAAGATAAAATTACTAACTCTGGTCCAGAAAACTATAGAGTCATGATCCCCAAGTGCCGAAAGCCACACATTAGGTCATTTCACAGCTCTACGCGCACATTTTTTTTTTCAATACTCATATTAAAATTAAAATGATAACCAAACCAATAATATTTATTTGGGGGACACCATTAACTCAAAATAATACCCCACTATCCAAAGGACGTGCGTTTTTATTATTTTATATTTGGATAAAAATATAAACAATGAAATATCACATTAGATAGCCACACTTACCAAAATCTATGCTCATGAAATATACATGGATTGAAATCAGAATCATGGCATTATTAATTATTTGATATTCAGTTTCAAAGTGTACAATATCTATTATCATGTTCAAGGTTAAAGAAATTTTTCCTTCTATTAAGGCACAATTGTTTTTCAACTCACTAATTTTTTTGACACAAAGCAATTTTTTTTATCTCCCCCAACTTAAAATAACACTGTCCCCAGTGTTTAAAGAAAAGAAAATTTAGAAGTGGGTAGAGGTAGAGAATGGGAGTTCAAAAATGAAATTGAGAATAAGGATCATGGAATGAAGTCACTTAGTGGTTGAAGTTGAAATTCTTGTTGCTCTATTTTAATCCCTTGATCTCCATGTCACTCTGAGAATTCCCTAGTGGAAGAAAAAAAACAAAAAAACAATACATACATATATATATATATATATATATATATATATTTATTCATGTAATAAAAAAATGTAAATTATAAGTATATATACAAAAATTATAGAATAAAAAAGCACTATAAGCCGTAGGTCAGTGGTAACCGTGCGCCCCTGTATCCCTTTGGTCCCGGGTTCGAGTCCCCGTGGCTTCACCGATTGTGATGGGGTTTTCCCCATGAACTATGATGTGGCATTTTAATTTTATTATTATTATTATATTTTTTTTTATTTTAACCTACAAAAACATAAAAATAAAATTAATTGATGATACATTGTCTTCTTTTTAAATTTATGGGTAAGGTATTACTCAAGGATCACACCACGTGACATGGATAAATATGGTGCTCGCCTTTCATACCCATCCATACTCATAATATAAGAACATGTCAGTAATCTATTTTTTTATTTTTATATATCAAAATGATTCATTAATCTTATTTAAAAAAATATGATTCACAAAGATGAAAACCACGGGTTGCCTCTCGTGTATCTCTTTGGTTTAATGTTGGTAGCTCGACATAAACACTTAATTATTTAACTATTTTCCTCATCTAAGGTTTGTTCACAAATGTTTTCATCAAACTCATTTTTTTGGAATTTTTCAATGAATGGTTTGACACTATTTCCATTAAATTTAAATGTTTGACCATTGGTGGGAACTTTAATTTCTATAGCCCCGTGGGGGTACACCTTATGCACTATGTATGGACCTGCCATTTAGACCTTTACTCTTCCAGGTGCAAATGAAGTTTAGAACTATACAAAATAATAGGTTTACCTGGTACAATGTATTTGTTTTTAAGACTTCAATATTGTTAATCTTGTACTTTACCTTTATTGATCCTTGAATTTTCATAAGCCTCCATTATAACTTCCTCATGTTCATTAAGATCTAATTTTCTTTATGTTTTGGAAAATGAGAGGTCATAATTCATTTTCTTAATTTCCTAAAAGGCCTTATGTTCAATCTCTACTAGAAAATGGAATTCTTTACCACAAACCAACCTATATGGGGACATTCCTAAAATGGTTTTATATGCAGTTCGATAGGCCCAAAGAGCATCTAAGAGTTTTCTTGACCAATATTTCATATATGGATTAACAGTTTTCTCAAGAATTTGTTTTATTTCTCGATTGGATAACTCAAATTGACCATTGGTCTATGGGTGGTAAGAATTAGACACTTTTTGAAAAATTCCATAATTTTCCATGAGTGGTGAGAATCGAAGATTGCAAAAATGATTTCCACGATCACTAATGATAGCCTTAGGAATTCTAAATCTAGAGAGGATGTTTTCGTTGATAAATCTAATCAAATTTTGACGATCATTGGATTTTATAATAATGGGCTCAACCCATTTGGATTCATAATTGACATATAAAAGGATGTACAGATATCCCCTAGAGTTTGGGAAGGGACCCATGAAATCGATTCCCCAGCAATTAAAGATTTCAACATGGGAGTGAGTGGCATTTGATACCTTTTTGTGATGGACCCTACTTTTTGACACTTAGGATATCATTGAAAAAATGTGTAGGAGTCCCTTGAGAGGGTGGTCCAAAAGATACCACACTAAAGAATTTTAAAATAAGTTTTCTTAGAGGAAAAGTTACCCCCACATGCCTCTCCATGACCGAATTTAAGGATGGACTCTTGTTCATATTCTGGGACACACCTCCTAATGACTCGGTCTGGATAGAACTTATATAGGTATGGATCATCAAAAACATAGTTCTTGACATAATAAAGAAATTTATTTCGATCTTGAGTCCCTAAGAATTTTGGAATGACTCCTGTAACTAAGAAGTTAGCTATGTCAGCATACCATGGGAAATCACTCACTGAATAGAGGTACTCATTAGGAACTAAATCAAAAAAATAAAGGTAATTTGAGTTTTCTTTTAATTCCACACTAGAGATATGATCAGCTACAACATTTTGAACACCCTTTTTATCCTTTATTGTGATGTCAAATTCTTGTAATAGAAGGACCCACCTAATTAGTCTAGCCTTAGCATCTTATTTTTGGAAGAAGTAATTTAGTGTAGAATGGTTAGTGAACACAGTGATGGGGGATCCTAAGAGGTAGGAACTAAACATTTCTAAGGGAAACACAATAGAAAGTAAATCCTTCTCAGTGGTGGTGTAGTTTATTTGTGCATCATTTAATGATTTTCTTGCATACGCAATGACACATGGATTTTTCTCACATAGTTTTCCTAATACTACTCTTACATCAAAGTCACTCACATCACACATAAGCTCAAAAGAATGTTTCCAATTTGGAGACTGCATGATAGGTGGAGAGATAAGATCTTACTTGAGTGTATAGAATGATTCCTCACAGCTTTCTGTCCATACAAATGGAGCATCCTTCACCAATAAAGTGCAATGTGGTTGAGAAATAGGGCTGAAATTCTTAATGGACCTTATATAGAAACCAACATATCCCAAGAAAGACCTCACTTCCTTGATAGTTTTTGGTGATGGAAGGTGACGAATGATGTCATACTTGGCTTTATTAACTTCAATCCCCCTACTCGAGACTAGATGGCCAAGGAATAGCCCCTCTTTAACAATGAAATTGCATTTTTCCTAGTTTAGGAATAGATTATTTTCTTCACATATTGACAAGACTCTCTCCACATTCCTGAAACATCTCTCAAATATATCCCCAAACACAGAGATATCATCCATGAAGACCTCTAGAAAATTCCCTACCATGTCAGAGAATATTCCCATCATGCACCGCTGGAAGGATCCAGGGGCATTTCATAACCCGAAGGGCATGTATTTGAAATCAAAGGTGCCAGATAGACATGTGAATATAGTCTTCCCTTGATCCTCTATAGAGAACTCAATTTGATTATACCATGATTACCCATATAAGGAATAGTAGAAGGCGTGACCTGCAAATATCTCAAGGACTTGGTCAATGAATGGTAAGGGGAAATGGGTTTTCTTAGTAAATGAGTTTAGCTTCCAATAGATGATGTAGACTCTCCATCCACTACTCACCCTTGTTGGAAGAATATCTCTATCCTTATTGGTTATCACTATGATTCCATCATTTTTTGGAACTACTTGGATTGGGATGACCCACTCACTCTTAGCTATGGAATATATGATACTAGATTTTAACAATTTCAGAAATTCTTTTCTCACTACTTTCATGAGATTAGGATTGAGTCATTATTGAGGTTAACAAAATGACTTTGAATCAGATTCTAGAACAATACCATGAGTCTCGATAAGTGGGATAATCCTAGGAATATCAGACATGGTCCATCCAATTTCTTTCTTGTGTTTCATAAGGACATCTAAAAGCATCCTCTCATGATTGACTTGAAGAGATGAAGAAAGGAAAATAGGATGTGTTCCATTTTCTCTTAGGAAGGCATACTTAAGTGCATAAGGGAGTTCTTTCAATTCAAGAATAGGTTGGTTCAAAATTTCAGCAAAATATTATAACATTATCTCAAGATCAATTTATTTTTTTAGAGTTTCAGATAGGATTGATTCCCCACGTGTACAAGTTTCAGCTACTATATTGGCTTGATCAGATTTAGGGAAAGAAGTTGGAGTGGTCTCCATGAATGTGGTTTCTTGAAATATTTCACCGATTTCTGGTCTTAAGATTTCATCATAGGAAAAATATAAAAGTTATTCTTGCCAAGGAGATAAAATTCCTTTATGTGAACAAAAGAAATTAATCTCATCCTAACATAAACATTCCTCAAATATTCCTTGATGTTCTATGGATTTATTATCAACGCTTCCTATCATGTATACTTCATGAATTTCTTCACCATCCACTATTTGTGATCTTGTATTATAGATGTCCAAGTCTAGACTCATGTTTTCAAAGGTTATGTCCATGTTCCCATTTCAGACTCAGATAACAGAGTTAATTGTTGCAAGGAAGGTACTACCAAGGATGAGTGGGGTTTGTTCCTTGTTGAATAAGTTAGGATTGTTGTTAAGGAAAATGATGTCAGAAGGGTAGATGAACATTTCTAATTTTACTAGAACATCCTTTAAAATCCCCTTTGGAACCCTAATTCTATGATAAGAATGTTGAAGTGTGACAGATGTGGATTTGAGCTCTTCCCGGCCTAACTGACAGTACACAACATAGGGAATGAGATTGAAACTGGTACCTAGGTCACACAAGGTAGTGAATTTTTTTCTCTCCTAGTTCAACATTGATGTAAGGACATCCTAGGTCTTTCATATTTGGTGGAAGGGTTTCTTGGATTATTGTGACAACATTTGCTGCTAGAAGGACTGTGTTCTTATGTGAGAATTTCCCTTTAAATGTACAAAGTTCCTTAAGGTATTTTGAGTACAAAGGAATGGTTTGAATAACATCGAGGAGTGTAATGTTAAACTTGAATTGTGATAATATTTACCTCAATTTTTCATTCAATTCAGGATTGGTTTTCCCCCTCATGTGTTGAGGAAATCATGTAGGTTGTGGGTTTTTTTGTTGTAGGGTTATTTATTTCACATTTTTTTCAGTTTCCTCAGTTTGAACACGTGGCTCATTTGAATTTTCATTAGATTTATAAGATTCACATGGCTTCTGACTTATTTCTTTAGGTTTCTCAATTGATTTCCTACTTCTTAAAACTATCACAACCTTTAGTTGATCATGAGTTTTTTGAGTGAAACATGACTCTCCCATTAAATTTGAGGACGGTACCACCTGAGTAGGCATGGGTGGCTTTCTAGTTTTGATGGTTCTAAGTTCTTGTTTAAGGGAATATAATTCTGAGTTCATTTTGTCCATTTGTTTACACAAATGTTCTAGGATTGGGAGAGGGATATATTGAGCAGGGTCTTGTGTTGGTTGGTTTATCCCAGGTGGATACTTTGGTTTTTGGATTGGTTATTGGTATTGGATGGGAGGATGTTGGTATTGGACTGGTTGTGGTTGGAATTGGTTAGGGATTTTGAAATTTTGTGTAGGGTAGGGGTTTTGTTCTTTTGGTTGTCCAGGTTGTTGGTTATCTTTCTAGCAGAAGCCTGGGTAGTCATTATACCTTTGGATGAATGTGTTTTGATATTGGGGATTTTGAAAGTTTAGATCATTGAACTCCACTGGTGGTCCTCCTAGAATAATTTCTTTAATGGAATAGATGGTTGGGCAGTTGTTGGTCTTGCGGTCATGTTTGTCACAAATTGTGCAAATATGGTCAATAGTTTGAATTTCATGGACCTTTCTAAGATCGATCTATTCAACCTTCCTAGTGAGTGCAGCAAGTTTCTCCCTAAGGATTTCATCCTCCCTAAGTGTGTGAATTCCACCAGATTTGGGTGGCTTCTCATAGTAAGGTGATGTCCCCCATGTTTGGTTTTGTTCAGAAATGCTTTCTAGATACTTTTAAGCATCATTTGGGGATTTGTTTTTAAAGGTTCCATTACACATCATGTCAATGAATTGTTTGTTCCCTGGGCCCAACCCTTCATAATTTTTTTAACCAATTTAGGAATAGAAAACCCTTGGTGTGGAACCATGTTTAGGGTGTCTTTGAACCTCTCCCATGTTTCATAGAATGACTCTCCCTCTTTTTCAAAAAAGTTTTGGATGCTCTTTTTATGTGCAATTTTTTTTGGTGGGGAAATTTTTTTTGTAGAATTCTATTTGTAATTGGTCCCAAGAGTGGGTTGATGTGGGTATCAGATTGTTTAAACAATTATTTGCTCGATTTTTTAGTAATAAATGAAACAGCCTCATCTTAGCAAAATCAAGTTGATGTGGTGGGCACAAAGTTTCAACAATGTCATTGAACTCTTTGATATAAATGTATGGAATCTCAGACTCCATCCCATGAAAGGTTGGAAGATGGTTTAGGACATGGGGTTTAAATATGTAATTGGTATCTCCTAGGGAATTGTGTCTAATGCGTGAGGGGGAATTGGTCCAAGCTATAGTGAGGTAGTAATTCATTGTTTTATCTACTACATTCCCCAGGTTTGGAGCTTCTTGACTTTGGTTTCCTAATTGATTTCACCCAGGATGTACAATTTGATTTCTTGGAAGTCCCTCAATTATAATTGATTCAATTTTTGATTCTGGAGTATCCAGAATATTATGATCTTATGGAAACAATCCCCTTTTGTTCAATTCACTCCCCAATTCCAGGACTTTCCTCCCTAACTAGTCTATTTGAATTATCGTGGGTGTAGTCAGACATGCACCAAAAAGAAAAAAATGAGAAAGGGAAAAGATAAGAGATCTTGGGTGAGAATAGAAGAATGAGGGTAAGGAAAGAAGGGTTTTTTCTAAGGTACATACTTGGTCCCTGACAACGACGCTAAAATTTGATTCACGCTCAAATTTACCCAAGAGATGAAGGTAGAACTGTCCTTGTAGTCTAGCTAGGGTTGTCGAATCCACTGAGACATAAGAAGATACATAAGATACACAACCTTTGAGATGGATTTTTGGCTATGAAGTGTCCAAATTTGTTTTTTATATGGTTTTAAATAACACTATTAAACCTAAGTGAATTAAATTCAATGAAAATGGGTTGATCTTGGGATTATGCTCAGGGTGAATTGAATGAATTTTACTTCTTTATAAAATTTTTGTTTTATTAATTCTTGATGAATCCATTCTTCAAAATAAAACTACCTTTATCATTTTCTGGTTTGATGCTAACTAAACTCAATTACTAATCCCCTACTCACTTAGAGAACCAAATTCATGATCTCTTCAAGGGATATGGTCATTTTAGTATGTGGATTTAGCATCCTCAAACACAGTGAAGATGAAGAGTTGAAATAACTAAAGAATGGAAGTATTAAATTAGTTAGATAATTAACAACAATTCATTCATAAAATAACATTCAATCTAGCCTTTTCATCTTCCTACGATCAACCCATTAAAGGGTTATCCCTCCATTGATGTTATACTCTCAATGGTGGGCGGAAGATGGCTTACAAGAATTGGATTAAAGAAATTAAAACCACAGAAATAACGAGCACTCCTCTCTTTGTGTGAATGAAATTCACAACTATGTGTGAAATAATTCACCACAACATAGAGATATCACTGTGCTTTGTGATTATATAGATTTTATGAAAGAAATGGGAATAATATAAGAGAAATATGTTGATTAAGAACATACAAATACAAAAAAGAAACTTACATGACAATTTAAAACATTACAAAGAAACTTTGGAATAATAACTTTACATCCAAAAAACAAGAGATCCATTCCCCCTCACCAAAATTGCCTTAAATATGAAATTGTTATGCCTTAGAACAAGCCTCAATCAATTTATTCCCAATTATTAAATTAGTTTAGGCCTTAGTGTGGTGGAAAGTAGTGGAGAAATTGATTTCCTCTTTGACTTTTTATCCTCCTTGTATCTCCTGGAAATATTGTCTTGTATGGAAAAGTATATCTCCAAATCTTGGTGGTCCATAGTAGAGTCTTTTGTGTTCCCAGATATATTCTAGACGTTTGTAAAATTTGGGCCCATTTTGTGTTGTGGATCGGGAGTTATGGCCTATTTAGTGGGATAACATTATGGGCTGTAGATTCTGGACCAGATTTTGATATTCTATTTGGGCCACCTTAATAACAACTATGGAGGCCTACTTATCACTATCTCTTGAAAACTAATTTGTTCCTATATATGTCTTCAAGCATCCCACAAAATTTGGGCTTTATTGGGCCTATATTGTGGGCCCCACATTCTAATCAGGGTTCTGGGGTCTAATCTTCCTTCTTCAGAATTGTTTCCTTTCATCGCCAAATATCCCCATCATCCTTTACGAATCCTCCATTGATCCATGAAAAAAATGTTTATATTGAAGTGTAGATCCATTTCTAAAATTATCAATTTAAAATATTTATAATTACATTCCTTAAAGATAGATGAATCATTGGGCCTAAATTGTTGTACATTAATCTTGATGTGCACAAATGATGAAAAGGGATGATCAAAATTAAAGTCCACTAACTCAAGACCATAAGATCAAAAACGAACCTTTAATAATAATAAAATTTAATTAACATATGTGTTTTTATTGTCTAATCAATGGATTAGTAAATCTTCCACTTAATACCAACAATATGTTGTGATGTTTTCAATGTCGTTATTTTGAACACATGAAGTGAAATTATCCATCACCACCTAGAGAATTTCACAATTTCAACCAGATGGGGAATCATCAGTGCTATTGTCACAGTGTTCCAAGGTCAGGTGATAGGTACACATAACATATTTTTCATTGATATATGCATTTACAGGAGGAGGGAAGCATAATAATTCTCATTAGATAAACTAAGAAAGCCATGCTAATTATTGGAATAGCATGACTCATTAACAAGTGAAATATCAAAAGAGAAATAATAAACAAAGTGTAGTGACTAAGAAATTATATAGAGTTGAGAAAATGATTATAGATGATAGACCATCGATGGTGAGAGGTAAAATTATTTTGAATTCTACCCTTGTAAGGATTTGTTTAATATGGGTTAATTCCATTAGATTATTTCTTTTCGTTCAATTGATCTTATGTATTTTTATGTTGAGATGATTCCTTATATTTTGAAACATCAAACTTCTCTTGGTCAAAGAGAATATAAATATCTTATCTACAAAAAATTTTCTATAACTATTGATGGAGTTGAAATTTTATGGGATTTATCTATGCTTGAAATGGATATTTATGACATAATATTGGGTATATATTTGTTGTAAATGTTTAAAACTCCCATATATTGTTATACCTGAAGGGTTGTACTTATAATTAATTATGGCATCGAGAATTGCTTTAGAGGTGACCAGAATATAAAGTTAGGCAAAGAAATAACGTTAGAACCAGTAGTTGGAAATATCTCATACTAGTTGGAATCTTTAACTTTATCATCCATGTATGAGAACAGGAGTAGATATTTCCCAACCATAGTGGATCAATTTTCTATTGTTTTCTTGATAATTTCTCAAGGTTTCCACCCATAAGAGAAGTAAATTTTATGATTGATATCTTACCAAGGACAAGTATTATCTCACTTCTATGTTATTATATGGAACAAATATAATTAACAGAATTGAAAGTCTATTTAGAAGAGATGTAATGAAAAATGTTCATTCATACTAGTCCATATCTTTGGGTAGCACCCGTTTTTTTTGTGAAAAGGGAAGATAGAAATATTTGGTTATGTGTGGGTTAAGATAAGAAAAAAATGTTATGATAAATAATTGGTATCCCATTATACAATTTTATGATCTGTTAGATCAATTGAGGGAAGTATAGTGGTTCCCTAAAATTGACTTGGATTTGGTATATCACAAAACATGGGTTCATAAGGAGGATATCCTAAAGACAACTTTTAGAAGTAGATATAGCCATTATGAGTACGTGGTTATGAATTTTGGTATTAAGAATTCCCTATAAGTCTTTATGGAATTGATGAATCAAATATTTAAAATATATCTAGATTATTTTGTGGTGGTGTTTGTGGATGGAATATAAATGTATTCAAGGACAAGGGCTGAGTATGAGAAATACTTGGAGTTAGTGATTAGTATATTTCAGGATCATTGTCTATATTTAAAACATTAAAAGTGTGATTTTTTAATACAATAGGTATGTTTCCTTGTCCATGTAATCTCTAAAAAATGTGTTTTTTATGGATCCAAAAAATATAGAGGTTGTGATCTCTTGGAAACCAAAAAATATTGCCTTTGAGATATGTAGCTTCCTTGTATTAACTCATTATTATTGATGTTTTGTTCATGAATTTTTATGACTATATTCACCAATGATAGATTTTATGAGAAATAATGTTCCATTCTAATGGGGAGAGAAATATCATATGTCTTTTCAAGAGTTAAGGTTCACCTTACATTAGCACCAATCTTGATATTTTCGAAATTAGGAAAAGGCAATGTGGTGTATTATCGTGCTTTAGGATCTATGTTGGGTTGTGTTATCATGAAAGGAGATCAAGATGTTGCTTATATATCATGGTTGTTACAGTTATGTGAGATGAACTACCCAACATATGATTTAAAATTACCTATTTCATTCCATGAGTTTAATACTTGGAATCATTATGTATTTGGTTAGAATTTTACTAATTATAAAGATCATAAGATTTTTGAATACAATTTTTCACAAAGATATTTGAATCTGAGAAAAAGAAGATGAATGGAGTATCTTCAAATGTTTGACTTCAACTTGATATATACACCTAGAAAAGGAAATTAAGTGGTAGATGCATTAAACAAGAATTAATTTAGTCAATTGGTGAAAGAGGCTTCAGATCAATGATAAATGATGTTAACAATGACTGATATGCATTAGGATTTTGAAGACCGAGATAGTGCTGTGGTTTTATTTCCATTTTCTTTTATTCCAAATTTGGATGAGAAGGTTATAGAGGCATAAAAATCTAATTTTAAATGTGTTTCACTATGGTAAAAAATCCATGGTGGGGATTCTATTAAGGATTCAAAGATTTATAGAGGATCAATTTTGTGTTTTTGAGATCGGATAGTTTACCTTTATCTTGTTAGAAAAAACTTCTTCATGGTTTCTAGTATTCAATATAGGATGTTAATCTTAGAATATAGAAAATGTATAAGGATTTGAAAGCATAACTTTGGTTGGCTAACATGAAAGGATTAATGGTTGAGTTTGGTATGAGATGCCTCACCTATCAATAGGTAAAGGCAGAGCACATGGGGTTAGTGGGTATGATATAGTCTTTACTTATTACTGTTTGGAAATGGGGGAAGATAGCCATATATTTTATGATAGGTCTCCCAAGGAGGGTTCATAAACATGATTACATATAGGTGGTAGTGGTTCAACTCAACAAGTCATCCCATTTCATCCATATTCTTGAATCTCATATTGTGAAGGACTTTTAAAAAATCTATATCAAAGAAGTTGTAAAGAGGCATGGCATTCTAGTTTCAATAGTATCAGATAGAGACCCTAGGTTTACATCTCATTTTTTGAAATCCTTATAGGAATCCCTTGGGACTTAGTTGAATATGAGTACGGTGTATCATCCTCGAACATATGAAAAATATGAAAAGATGATACAAAAATTTTAAGACATTCTTTTGGATTGTTTAATGAATTTTAGTGGAACATGGGAGGATATCATACTGTTAGTGGAGTTATTATATAACAACAGTTATCAAGACTCGATTCATATGGATCTTTTGAAAGAATTATATGGGAGTCCTTATCATTATTCACTTTTTGGGTGGAAATAGGTGAGACTTCACTGGTTTTCCCAATCCTTTTGCAAGAGAAAACAGAGAAAATTTATTTGACTAGGAAGATGATAGAGACGGATCAGAGTAATCAAAAATCGTATACGGATCATCGTCGATGACAATTTTTGTTCGATTAGAGTGATCTTTTGTTCTTTAGAATCCATATAATGCTTTTACATCATAATTTTGGGATGGATGGAAAGTTATCTACTCAATACATAGGCCCTTTCGAGATACTTGAAAATGTTAGGGAGGTGGAATATCGATTTCCTTTACAACCAAGGTTCAACTCAATGCATAATGTGTTTCATGTATCTCAATTGAAGAAGTATCAACCTGATCCTGGTAAGCTATTTAATGTTACAAAATTGACCTATATTTGGATTCTAGGCTAGTTGATTTTCAACTGAGTATTTTTGATAAGAAATGGAAATTCTTTATTTGGAAAATAATCGGCCTAATATGTGTTTTATGGAAACATGGTTGGATTCAGGAGGAAACATGGGGGCATGAGAAGGAAATGATTGGGTAATGGCCTGAACTATTTCAGTACAATGGTGGGTTTCAATTTTTTTTGGGGGATGGAAAGGATAATGTTGGGGAGAATATATCACCGTTGGTTTGAGGGAATTAACCCATTAATTATATATTTTAATTAAATAATGTAATTGGGTTATGTGTTGAGAGGTTTGGAGGTGTTTTAGATTGTTTTTGGGGGTTTTTTTATAGAGTTGTACAATTTGAGTATGGTTAGTTGAAACCATGAAACACCATATAAGAAACCATTCAAATGAACTAATGGGCACTAAGTAGTCACATGGTTAGCCAAATGGTTTGGACAAACTATGTGGCCACACGGGAGAAACTGTGAAAATTTGGAAATAGGGGTTATAGAGACCCTATCATTTCATACATTAAAATTATATAACTTTTTTAGAATACTTAAAACATTATACAAAAATATTCCCAAATACTGTACTAGTATAGTTTCTTTGGATACATTGATACAGAAACACTGATACATAAATGAGCTACATTATCTCCCCTAGGTTCTTCTTGACTAGTAACTTTCTAAGACACATAAAATATAATACATATCTTCATAACTTGGGGGAAGGAAACATAAAAATGGGTGAGATCAGATGTTTATTAAGGATAAACAAGGGATATATTTATGCATAATCATGATCATAAGTGTATGATAACATGATCATGAAAATATAAGATCATACCATACATATCAAAGATCATAAACATGAATCATGGAATAAGTATTGGAAGTTAATAAGATATGAATCATAAGGAAACAAAGAACATAATCCATGAAATCATAATATATGAATAAAACATGGAATTGTGGAATACACAAAATAATATATAATGATTTCCATAGTAGTCAAAGAATTTTTGTTGAGGACATATTATTGGAAAAAGTCCTTTACTGAATCGGGTACACTCCCCATTCTGACCTTGTATTTCTGAACCGACTTCACTCCTCGTTCCAGTCATGCAATACTGAACCAAGTTCATTTCTCGTTCCATCCATTTATATCTCATCAGATATATATATTTACCCAATGCTTTATAGGGAGATATAGGTCCCACCCATATCATAAAAAATCACACATACACATTACACAAGATCATAAATAATCATATTATAACCCATGGAAAGAAATGAGTATTATTAACATGTAATCATATCATAACCCATAGAAAAATACAGGTTTCATAATAATTTCATCATAGAAATAACCAATAAAAGAAGTGGGTTTCAAAAGCATATAACTCATGAAAGAGAAACGAGTTTCATAAACATCACACCATAAAAACACAATCCATTTAGAAAAAAAATTTGAAAGGAAACATTGAATAATTTCACCATAAAGGCATGATTAACAGAAAAGGATGTTATCTTAGAAGGAAAATAATTTTTAACAATCTTTTAAAAACATTTATTGAGGAAAATATCCTTTATGTATTGAAAAAACAATTTTTAAAAAATAAAACCTTTTCAAAAACCTTTTTATTTGAAAATAGATTTGAAAACTTATAAATGAATATTTTAAAACCATATTTGTTTAAAATCATTTCTTCCTTGAAAATTATCTTCAATTATAATTTGAAGACATTTTGGATTTTTTTTCGAAAACATGTTTTTTGAATAAAAGAGATTTCCAACTGAAGAGAGAAATATGGTAGTTTTTTTCATAAAAACATTTACTTAAATATATTAAGTACCAAAAAGTGAACAAATGGTTCTAATATATGTATAAACCTTTTATAAATATATGATAACAAAACTCATGAGTTTTCTTGAGATAATGATCATAAGATTTCATCAAAGGAAGCATAAACATAAATACTCTTGAAGTGTGATGAGATTGTTTCAATAAAATATTATAACTTGGTAACATAGGATCATACACTTCGTGTAAGAAAAGGAAATTATATGAAGATTAAAATATATTTAAAATAATTATATTCATGACATAAAATATAAAATAGAAGTATATACACCTCTAAAAATAATTTTTGTACATAATAAAATGTGTGTATCAAAGAAGGAAAATTGAGACAAAAATTTCCTAATAATGTGGTTTCTTTTAAAATATTAACCCCATGAAATAAATATAACCTAATGGATATGTAAATACCCATAAAGTTAAGTACAATAATCATTTAATACATCCATGGGCAGTATACACACCACAGAAAAGGAATGGGCGGTGAATAAAGCATGTGTCTCACTGAAATAAAAAGTGAGAAGAAATCCCCTTACCTTGTATCTTGGATCTCATAATACTCATAAAAAACTCTTGTATAATAAATATAAGTTTATTAAAAATCTATCATAGAACCATATTTTGATATATAATACCTTATATGGGTTTATTATGACTTTATATGATGCTCTTATTAATAATTTTGTGATAAGGTTTCACTTCGGGTAATATCTTATTTGTTCTTTACATGAGTCTTAATTTGTTATATCTCTGGTCCTTATACATATATAATGATTTAAATAATATAAAACATTATATAAATAACATGTATTTTCATTATATTTTTATTACAATAATCAATAATATTTATAAGTATGAAATTGAATACGTTGTTCATGGAGACAGTAAGCCGTACCTTCGCATGAACGCTGTTTATATTTTTATTATCATATTGGAAGAAAGAAATAAAAGTAAATATATGTATATATATATATATATTATAATTCTAGTATAATTATTATTTCATACATATCATATAATTTCCCTAAATTCATCCTTAATTCATTCTTTGTAGCGTGTGAATGAATCACATCACTTTGATGGGTTGGTAGTCCACACTTCCTCAAACGAAATTATTATATTAAAAAAAATGGAAAGTATAAAGATATATGTTGTAAAATAATTAAATAATACTAAATACATAATAAATATAATTTATAACACATATAAATAGTGTTTCCATCATAATTTTGACCATTAGAGGTGGTAAAGGAAAAATGAATAATCATCATTTCGTGAGTCAGTAGTTCACTGTACACGTAAATAGAATGTTCATTACACATTAGATGGAAGTGAGTTTAAGTGTAGGTAAAAACCATAGACTAAAAACATCTTATTATATTGAGGATACTTGTCTTTTTATAAAAGTATGAAATAATTAGTGTTGAGGGGGTGTGGAATTGAAATAAAATAAAAGAACTCAAGGAAGAATGTTACCTCTTATTCAGGTAACTCCTTTTGGTTTACACCAAAGAGCTTCCTAGTAAGAATTTATTCCCAAAGGAAGGATTAAAGGAAGAAGTTATAGATTTTTTTAGTGTATTGGTTAGAGTTTGTCCTAATATAAGTGGTTTTTGATGTGTGAGGAAGTGGGAGGAGAGGAGGCCTTTTTATAATGGAGGAGTAGCACTCCAGAAAATATTTGAAGAGAGAATTACACCCATGTTTTTCTTGTTTCAAGTGGATAAAATAATGGAAAAAATTTATAAAATGTTGTATAGGGTCTAAATATGGATATAAAATGGCTCTTGTACAAGTGTCTAGGTCATTTTGGCCCTTAAGATTAATGTTTAGTGCCTTATTAATCTCAATCTTACCTTAATCGTTATAATTAATTTTCATTATTTTCAATAATATATTTTTATTAAAAACTAAGTTGAAAATATTAGATATTATTAATTGTTATGATTCTAAATATGGATCCATTTTTTCAAATTACAATAACATAAGTGGAAAAAATTAATTTACATTTATTCCCGTAGTCGGGTCGACAATGTGGTTTTTTAAAGTAAAAATGTTCAAAAGATTGCTATGTTTTTATATTAAATTTCCAATATAAATCAATTCCAATGACAAAAAATGGTTTTATTTATAAAAATATGATCTAATTAAACTTTTAAACCAAATTAAAATATAATTTAACGTTATAAATAAATTATATGAAAAATAAGTTTCAATTTAAAACTCAGTATTTTTCAATATTCAATAAAAAATGATGTTTATAAAAAAACATAAATTCACCCTAAGATAATTTAGACATTGTAAATTCATAAAAAAGTTTATTTTAACTAATACAATTTATAAATTTGTTTAATATTTATTTTATTATTTTTTACAAGAGGACATTAAATGCAGTTTATTTGAGAAAATAGTATTTTTATACGTATAAGGAATTTACCAAAAATTATATCATTCATTATCAATATGTTTTATTTGTATAAAAAAATTATAAAAAATATTTGGAAAGTATTTATTACTATTCATATTTCTATGTTTAACAGATATGTTATAATTATCTTGTTTAAATAATTATTTTAATAAAGTGATGTTTCATAGAAACTCAATGCTGCATGTAATGTATGCCAAGTCAGTATTGCGTGTAACATATTCTAAGATAATTTTCCTTGTAACTTATGATGATTTAGTGCCATGTTAAAGGAATGTTTCACTTAGTGCAATGAAAAATATCAATGAAAATTTAATTTTTTTTGAGAAAAAATGTCTATAAAAACTAGAGGTGTTATAGGGGTTTGGAATAATTGGCACACAAATTTTCTAACTGTGTGAGATACTAATGTGAGGAGAGTTTAGAGGAATTGAATAGAACATGGTTAACACATAGTTTTATTAACAATTCTTCTTAACTATGCAATGTTGAAAATAAGATATGGATATTTTAGATCTAATTTGTATTACCTTCTAAATCGATTTTTCCCTTAATATGACCCAAACATGATTTCATTTGTTTCCAATATCTAGGTAGTCCCTTCCTCATGATCTGGGAGAAATTTGATAATGATTTTAAATGTGTTGGAGGCCTGGATTCCTTGTTAAGTGTTTGTTATCGGTTGTTTTCCTTAGTTTTCTTATTCATCCCTCTATTAAATTTAGGGATATAATTCGTTGGGGATTGATTCATATTGTGTGATGTCAATCATTATTAGATATGGTTGTTTTATTTAAGGGTAACATGATCCAAAGATGTTTTAAAGAGTTTCAATCTGGTTTGTTGAAGAGTTTGTTCCTTTATTAATTTTCACCTAAGTTTCATAGGTAGATGAATTCACTCTTGACTCCTATTAGTTAGAACATAAAGGATTGATTTAAAAATGATTGAATTTATTGAATTTTACTATGAAATTGATTTGAAACTTTTGATAGAAACCCTTTTTAATGATGGTTTGTGAAATCGTATAAATTGGTTGTTTTGTTGAAGGTGCAATTGGTTTCATAATTTTAAAATGGATATTTTAAATTGGTTTTGGTTTTAATGAATGGAAAATGTTTTTACTTTTTTTAGTAAAAGAAATGTTTTATTGAAATGGATTAAACAATTATTTGGAATATGTGTTGGTGTGAGTTCATTTCGTTGACTTTACCCTAGATAAGGGGTGCGTGCCATTGGGGTACAATGATGTGACCATGTAGAAGTGGCTTGTGCCATTGGGGAACTTGAGAAATGGTTAACTTATGATGACTTAGTAGATCGACGAGAAATATCTGATGAGTATATAACTATAAATAGATCATTAATGTGTGGGTGTGAGTAAATCATGGAATGAGTATGAAAAATGGAAATTTGAAATTGTTTATAGAGTTGTTTATTACTTTCAGTGGAAATGGTTTTGGTTTGGAAGACTATTTTATGATTTGATATAAAATGCTTCAAATTCAGGTTTAAACTATTTTATATAAATGTGATAACATGTTCTATAATATTTTCGTGAGATGAAAAGTCATTAGGGAAAACCAATTGAGTTTTACACTCACCCCCTTCTTTGGTACTTTGGTGCATTTAAAGATATCGTATATTGAGACATAGGTAAAGGAAATGCAACATAGTTCTTTACATATGCATCATTATACCTTGTTCATGGATTATTGAGTTGGTGATTGGAGCATGTTGGGAGTTACTACTAGAATTATTGGTTGTATTTCAATTATTGGTTTTGGTTTTTGTTTTGTACTCTGATATGGTTTGTAGTTGTTTTTTTGTTTTATTGATGGTTAGTTATACTTTGAGTTGTTTTTTATTTTACTCTTGAATCATTTTATTTTATTTTTTGTTATTGTTATCATGGTTTGTTTTTTTTCAATGATCAAACCATCCTCTAATTTTTTATGAAGCCCTTAACATTTATTTACAGCCTTTGGTGTCTTGGAAATCTCACCCAAGGCCCAAAAAAACCCACTGCCCATTCCAAAGAAAATGGGTGATGGGTGAGATGTTACAATAAAATTGGAGAAAGATATTTCTTATGAGGAATAACCAGTCATGATTCTGTATTGAGTATATAAGGTTATACTAAATAATACCACTAACCTTGACAATGTTTTATGGAGAAACCTCTAACTTGAGGAAGCTATTTGGGAACTTGAGGATGTGATGGGACAAGGGTATCCTCATATATTTGTATATAATTAATTTAAAATAAGAAATTCATTTTAAGGGGGTATAATGCAACACTCCAAGATTTTATGATATGTATATTTTTGAATAAATTTAATTTCTTTGATAGTTTACATTGCACAAAATGTCGAGCTTAGACAAACTCCAAAATATTATTATTTAAACCAGAACATTATAAAATAGTCATTAAATTTGAAGGCGTGAATAGTATTAAATATATTGTGAAATATACATGAATTTAATGGTCATTTAAAAATTATTTATTCTTATAAAATAAAAACATAATTTTTAATAAAGTCATTTTTTTCTTCAAATATATGTTTTCTTAAAAAAATGATTTTTAATGTTTCTATGAGAAAAAAATATAATTAATTTTTGATACTTTTATTAAGTTTATTTTATAAAATTATCGTATTTTTTGGATTTATCATTTCATAATAATATTTGGATAAATTTTTCCAATTTTTTTGAAAAGTTTGATTTTTTAGATTATAGTAAAAAATGTCATTTTTTATAAAACTCTCAGTTTATTTACATTTAAAATTAAATTTATGATTTTAAACTAATATAAAATTAAATTAAGTTTTTTTTATTTATATATAATCTAATTAATTAAATTTATATAATATTTATACATTATTTTTGTATATGTACATTTTTGGGCTTAAAAAAACATTTTTCAACCTATTTTCATTGCATTTTCAGGGTTTAATTATAAATGTAATTTTAAAAATTATATGTTTTTAATTTTTAAAAAGGATTCTATATTTTAAATTAGGTGGTAAAAATTAATTTATAATGCAGTTTGAATTATTAGGAGTAAAAAATTTACCGTGGTAGAAAAAAAATATTTACCGCAATATTGGAAAAATAATGTTGTAGGTTAAAGTTAAAAGGTAAAATATTAGAGTACCTAAAAAATAGAACATTAAATGGGTGGTTTTTGTGTTTCTATACCTTAAAAAAACATTTAAAACATTAATTATCAATGAAATTCATTAGAATTAATACCACAAAAAATGTGATTGGATTTAAATATAAAATGATAATTCTTTAATCACTTAAAACAAAACCTTATCAAGTAATAATACCACTCCTCACCACCCCATTTTTCCTCACAATCCTTTATTCTCTTAAAATATCTGAAAAAACCTCTCGAAACCACTCTACCCATGTCTAAGTTATACTAGTCTCAACCAAATACCAATTCCAAGTTCCTTAAGGGGTTCTTTCAAGGAGGTGATATTCAAGAGGTAAATTTATTAAATAACCTCTCTTAATTTTTTTTCCTTTTAGAATCTCTTCAAATCATTCATCCCAAAAATCATAATAAATATAGTATCAATTATATACTAAAATTTTATATTTCATGTAACGAACCAGGTATTTATAGAATAATACTTTTTCATTATAATTAAAATTTATGAATATGATGTTAATTTTACATTAAATGGGACGCTTTTTCTAATATTTCACTCGACACACAACAATGGGTTTCTCCGAAATATTATGTTTCACACAACATTGAGTTATACGGAAAAATAATACAATAATATTATTATTATTTTAAATGGTAGTTAATGCATAACCATTGGAATGGAGAGAATGAATATTATCAAATGAATAATAAAATATGGTTTACACAAGTTTAAATAATGATTCATTGGTTACCAAATTTATTAGAAATGAAAATAAGAACCAATTGAATATAAAGGATGTGTTTTTATGAGAACCTATTTAAAAGAGAATAATTGTGTTTATAAAATCGTATCACTCTCTATGGATTTTTATTTAATGAAAAATATATGTTATATATTCAATGAAATGTTTTAAATTAAACTTATATATTTTTAGATATTATAAAAGAATAAATTCTATTTTTTGGATAAAAGAAGTATTTTTTAAAAAATGTAGTTTTACTACCTTTTGATGTCGAACCCTTTTTAAATTTAGTTTTTTTAATTTTATATTTTATATTTTATAAAATAAAATTATACTATTCAAGTGGGACACCAAAATTTAATTTGGTTAAATTTTTGGTAATTTTCTAATAAAGTATATTTTTAATGAATAATGAAAAATACTGCATTTTAATTCAAAGCTCTATTTTCATCTAATTTATTTATACAGTTAGATTGTCATTTTAATTGGTTTTAAAGTATTATTTAATTATTTTTTTATCATTTAATCCAATTATAGTAATTTTACGTAATTTCACTTTTTAATTGGACATAAACACATGTTAATATTTTGGTAGTTTTTACTTTTTAAAAACACACTTCTTGGTTTTGACAACGAGAATTAATTTTAAATTAATTTCTAAAAATTCTATGTTTTGAGTTTGGAAAAATGTATTCTATATTTGGAATTAGAAGGTTAAAATTATTTAAATATGTACATTTTATTTTTGGATATTATGAATTGTAACTTGAATGATTGTTTTATTTACTATGGTTAAAGGGTAAATATGGTAAATAAGGGTAAAAAATAATATTATAATAGTATATAACAACCTTAAAACATGTCTTAATCCTATTGGATGATATTTTATGACCATGGGAATCCTTGGGTCGGTTTTGGGACCCTATAGAGCAACTTGGATGTGAAAATGACATTTTATAATAATTAATTTAAACTAAAGAGAAATATAACATAAACATGTATCTTTTAATAAAACAATATTTATACGGGGTTATATAAGTTATAACTTCAACTATAAATATTCATTATATATATAACACTATTTCCTACATAATGATATTTTAATTTTAATTTTTATATTTTAAATAAATAAATTTATTTATAACACAATGATGATGCAATGATTGCTTCATTAATAAAAGATTCAAATACATAATATTATAAATATTAAAATAAATTTAATTTGAATAGTTTTATGCCATTAAATTTTATTTGGAATATATTTACATATTTTCTTTTGTATAATTCCTTTTTTTGAAGGAATAAAGTTGTTATGAATTTCTAAAAAACCAATTAATAAATAGTTTCAAAATTGACATAAATGAGTTTTTATGATAAATATTGTTTTATTAATTGATATAATACTCATAAAAAATATAATATTCAAAAAAATTAATTATATAATGTTAAAAATTTCATTAATTATATAATTCTGGTTCTATTGACATTTTATAGTAACTATAGTAACCATATATTGGGAAAATGCATGAAGAACTGGTAAGAGTTATTATTTTTAACTAAGGGTTAAAGCTAAAAGATAAGGTTAATTTTGTGACCAAAACATGTCTAAAACCTATTGGTTGAGTTTTTTTTGACCCAAACGCATCTTAGATTTGAAATTAATGGGTTTGAGACTATTTTAAATTGAAAATAATTTTATAATAAAATAATACTTCAAAACATTCTTAAAGTGACCCTCCTCCCTCTTATAAAAGGACATCAACTCTACCCACATAATCACCCCTCCAAATCCCCTTGTATCATCCAAATTATTCCCAAATAATCTCCCAAAATCCCTCCCTTACTCCTAGAATCCTTCCCTTGGGAAAAAGGCAATTCAAGAAAGCCTTTTGTCTAAAATCAAAATAAGTTACTAGATTTAGTGGTAACGTCTTCTCTCAAGTTCTTTTCTTTTATTTTCCTTCTCCACTCCCTATGGTATTATTATGATTTGATTATAAAAAAATTAACATTAATATACTAGAATGTATTTATGAAAATTATTCAAACTACACTTACACACACCTCCATCTAATGGATATGAACATACTGTTTCTCTCGATGATGAACTATGGCCTCACGAAACAATGATTGTTCAATTTTCCCCTACCACCTCTTATGGTGGTCATTATGATAGAACTGTATTTATATATGATGTATATTATATTTATATTATCTCTATTATTTATTAATTTATATTTACAACATACCTTTATGCTTTCCATAATGTGTAAATATGATAATTTCATTTGAGGAAGTGCGGACTACCACCCCTTCAAAGTGATATGACTCATTCTTGCCATAAATGGAATGTATAAAGGATACAGTTAATGAAATTATATAACATATATAACATATGATATTATAATTTAATTATAATATACCTATGTATCATTTACCTTTCACTTCTTTAATATGGAAAATAAATGAAAGTAGCATTCATCGTACGTACGACCTACCATTTCCATGAACGGTGAATTTCATTTATTATATCCAAATGTTATGGAATATTGTAAATAAATATATATACTGAATATATATGATATTTTAATAATTAATAATATTCTTGAGATAATGAAATTTTGACCAATGGAAATTTTTTAATTATATCAATTTCATTTTCGACTACCAAATATCAACAAAATGACTGATATGAACTAGAATAATTATATGTTTTTTTATAAAAAGGTAATAATTGATATAAAAGGAATAATAAACATGAAAATTGTTCTAAAAAAAGTATAAATTAACAGACGTTTATTATTTAGGGAGATAAAGAACTAAGAAGACAAGTCAGACTCAAGGTAAGGGAACTTCTTAACCCAATTTCCATTATTTGGGTTAATCACATAATTCTTTATTATGTTGTGCTATGATTATGTGAGAAAAACAATTTGATTTAATATCATGTATTTGTACTTGATTTATGGGTAATTATAGTGAATACAGATAAATGTTCTATTTTTTTTACAAAATGATCTTTGTAAGGGATCTTTTCACCCTCCTCTTTTAGTCAAAGACTTATTTTATGTTATATCTTTTAATTTCCATTTTTATTATGTAGGGTTATGTTATTTTATATCCTTATTACTGTAAATTTTATTTCCAAATGATCATAGACCCTTTTCTCTCTCATCATCTAATTTTCTAAATTTCTAATTAATGCGGTTATGCTATTGATTTTTTAAGGGAATTTCTAAACTCAATTTTCACTCATTGGGTTTTATGTATACTTCGTTAATTACATTATGCCATGATTATGTGTGGAATCACTGTTTATTTATCTATTTTATAATTTCCACTTAACTTTTTGTGGATATACTTTTTCAACACCAAATCACCCCATTGATAAATTCTTACGTCATTTATATGAACTTTGTATGGGAAATATTATCTTAATTTCCATTTATTAAGTTAAATATACCTGTCATTGATTTTTTTTCAAGAATATGTTTGAATGAACTCTGATTTTTATTCACTTAATATCCAATTATATTGGGTATATCTATATTTTTCACACGTAATTATTCCATTGATTTATCCTTAATCTGATGATGTGATCTCTGTAATGGACATTGTCTCAATCTCCTTTCATTGATGCATATTTTGGTTTATACACGACCTTTTTTATAACCTGTATAATTATACCATATTTTTTTAATTTCATTCAATGGTTTTCAAAAGGAATATTTTGTTTTACGAAGTGTTTTACAAAATGGAAAAGGGAATGTTTTCTTAACATACATGGTGACAACTACCATTCCTCCACTGAGAGCATTTTTTGATATTTGGATTCCTTAACAAGGCATAATGTTTTTAAAAGGAAAATAAATACCATATACCCTTTTTAAATATTTAGGTATTTAAAATGGTTTTGATAAAGCATTGATTATATAAATATAATGAAATGATATATTGTGATTACAATATGGAAATATTATCTTTCCTTTATGATTTTAATGTTTTCTGAATATGTTATGGTTCAAGGGAATTTTTTACATATACTGGTGGTTCCATGATAAACCAAGGGCAGGTGAGCCTGAGATAGCTGTCCAATACATTGGGTAATGTAATAGAGGTAAACGTTAATGTTTCTATTAAGAGATTTAGAGAATATACTGTCGTGGGTATTCCAAATGTAACTCCCTACGTAGCAGTGAAATATAAAATTTATGTATTTTATAGATGCCACAATTTACCATTATGATTTATTATTTCTATGTGTTATTCATAAATCTTATGATTTCATGAGGTATGTTAAAGAGATTATGTTTTATGATTTAAAAGTATTATTTCTTTGATTTGTATGTATTCATGGACTAATGTTTTATTTCCTTATTTTATATCCATTACTTATATTTTTATACTCAATCCAAGTTTTTGAAATATTTTTCATAGGGTATATGGAAGGTAAATTGAATGGAAGAAGTCTTGAAGATTTTTATCAAGGAAAATAATTCTTGTTTTATTTAAGAAGTTTTATTGTTGTGAAAAAATTGGATAGTGTATAAGTGCATACTTTGTATTATATGACAATTAATGAAATAATTATGGCCCAATTCACTAAAACTCTAAACTTGAAAATATACTCAATGTGAATTCTTGACATAACTCAAGATTATGTAGTGTTTGAGGTTGTGGCCTTATAGTTTGTATCCAAGGAATGTTTCAGACAACTTATAAGATTAGGATGTTTTCTTAAGGGTTAGGGATATCATTATGGGTTTATAATTTGAAGGTAGATCATAAGTTAAATGTCCTAGAAACCTCTTTTGAGTCTTTATGATCTGAAATATTAAGGTGAATAATGTTATTTCTGGAGACACTCACCGTTGAAGAAATTATGGGTTATTAGTTTTTGGGATGCAAAATGCGAGGTATGAAAAAAAATTTGATGTTAAGAAATGTTATGGTTATTTTTTAGGAATTTATCTCATTTTTTCAATTCTATAAGAATTATGCAGTTTTTGAAACAGGACAACATGTAGACCACGTGACAACCCGTCGCATCAAACAAAGTTGTAGGAATTGATCCCACAACCAAAGTGCCACAGAGATTTATTGTCTGCAACTAAACTACATGAAGTCCCTAGTGAGAATAGATTATTTTTTTGTTAAATGATTTTATGGATAAAAAATAAGTTGATTTTGGGAACTTATGTTTTATCAAATGGATATCCTTAGTGTAGAAAAATGATTTTGTGATTAAGTTATAAATGTTATTTTGGAAGACATTCTCTCTTTTGGGAACACTATATGCCCAAGGAAAATAGAATACTATGGGATTATATTTTAGGATTAATGGTTGAATTTAATTTTGGAAGAATATATGTTGTGGAAATATGGAGCTTTGGATTATTTATGTAAATTATTAACCGATCATAGAGAATATGTTATTAGGTTAAATACTTTTTTGTATGAGACTTTAAGAGTAGTCAATGTTATTTGGAGATAAAAGTTAATATTTATCGTGGAAGACTATGTGATCAAATCCTTCCGAATTTTGTGTTTCAATAATAGTTTGGATTATATTGTTGAATTTTAAGGAAAAGTTTGTATTAAATGGTCTTTTTTGAACATTGGGTATTATTTGTTGAATTTTGGAGATTAAGAGTAGTATTCCTTTTTTAGAGGATTATCCTTTTTAGGGATTATCTGATCTCGTACTAACCATTTTGGTTTTGGAGAATGTATAAAGATATGGGAAATATATAGTTTATCTTTTTTGGATTATGTGATTCTATAGAAGTTTATTCTAGTACTTCTGGTGTGATGAAGTCATCCTGAATACTCATCATTTAGGGAAAGATGAGTTTGTGGTAGATATTTATTAAAGGATAAAACACTAATTTTTAAGTAAGTATATTTCCTTATGATCTTAGTCTAGGTAGTAATAAAATTATTAAACTCTATAAAAAGGATCTTGAATAAAAAAATGTTATATGCTTGATTTTATCAATATAATTTTTCCCCACCAAAAATTTATGGTATTGTGTTGGTTAACTTTTCATGATTAAGTTCTATATTACTCTCTATTAGTCTATAAGAGTTAATTTTTATTCCATATCCATGTAGAATAATAGTAGGTGTTATCTTTGGTAAAATTTTTACTTCTATTTATTTCTTTTAAAGTGATATTTTTTTGAATTTTTTCCAATGTGGGATTTTAAAGGAATTTTCCAAGCCCAATTTTAAAACTGTGAGGATGAAATTTCCCAAAGGGGGGAATGATGTAATGACCTAGGTATTTATTGAATAATAATTTTTTATTACTATTAATATTTATGAATAAGATTTTAATTTTATGTTAAAGGGGATGATTTTTCTGATTGCGCACTCAACACACAACAATAGGTTTCTCCTAAATCTTACATTGCACACAACTTTCAGTTATACTGAAAAATAATTCAATAGTAATAATATTATTTTAAATGGTAGTTAACACCCAGTAGTTGGAATTGAATGAATGAATAGTGTCAAATGAATTATGAAATATTGTTTACACATGTTTAAATAATGATTCATTAGTTACCAAATTTATTATAAATCGAAATAAAAACCAATTGAATATAATGGATGTGTTTTTTATGAAAACCTATTTAAAAGAGAATAATTGTGTTTATAAAATCATATCACTCTCTATAGTTTTTTATTTAATTCAAAATATATTTTATATATTAAACTAAATGTTTTAAATTCATATTATATGTTTTCTAGATATGATATAAGAATAAATTCAGTTTTTTAGATAAAAGAAGCATTTTTCTAAAAATTCAGTTTTACCGCCTTTTGATGGAGACTCCTTTTTAAATTTAGTTTTTGGAACTTTTATATGTTATATTTGACAAAATAAAATTCTTATATATCATCAGGACACAAAAATTATCTATGGTTAATTTTTTGTTAATTTTAGGATAAAGTTCATTTTTAATGAATAGTGAAAAATACTTCATATTAATTCAAAACTGCCTTTTCTCTAATTTATTTATATAGTTATATTGACATTTTAAATAGTTTTAAAGTATAATTGGATATTTTTTTTATCATTTAATCCAATTATGGTAATTGTAAGTAATTTCAAATTATAATTTTCATATAAACACATGTCAATCTTTTGGTAGTTTTTACTTCTTAAAACATGTTTCTTGGTTTTGACAACAAGAATTAATTTTAAATTAATTTCTGAAAATTATGTGTTTATAATTTGTAAAAATGTATTCAATATTGGGAATCATAAGGTTCAAATTGTGTAAATAATTACCTTTTATGTTTGAACATTATGAATTGTAACTTCAGTAATTATTTTATTTACCGTGGTTAAAGGGTAAATCTGGTAAATAAGGGTAAAAAAATAATATTATAACAATATAAAACTAGCCAAAAACAAATACTAATCCGATTGGATGAGATTTTTCTAACCATGGGAATCCTTGGGTCGATTTTGGGACCCCATGGAGCCACATGGATGTCGAAATGGCATTTATAATAATTAATTTAAAGTAAATAGAGATATAAAATAAACATGTATCTTTTAATAAAATAGTTTTTATATGAGGTTATATAAGTGATATCTTCAACTATAATTATTCATTATAAATAAAAAAAATATTTTTTACATCATGATATTTTAATTATAATTTTTATAGATTAGATAAATAAATTTATTTATGACACAATGATGATGCCGTGATTGCTTCATTAATAAAATATTCAAATAAATGATATTATAAATGTTAAAATAAATTTAATTTGAATATTTTCATGCCATAAACGAATTGTTTGGATGATATTGACATATTATATTTTATTTAATTCATTTTTTCGAAGGAATGCAGTTGTTATGAATTAAAAAAAATTACTATATAGTGTCAAAATTGACATAAATGAGTTTTTAAAACAAATAATATTTTATTAAATGATATAATAATCCTAAAAATATAAGATTCCAAAAAATGACTTATATAATTTTAAAAATGTCATTAATGATCTAATTATGGTTATCCTGGAATTTTATAGTAACTATAGGAACCAGTTATTGTGAAAATGAAGGAAGACATGGTAAGAGTTAATGTTTTAAACTAACGGTTAAAGATAATTATAAGGTTAATTTTGTGACCAAAACTTGTCTAAAACCTATTGGTTTAGAGTTTTTAGACCCTAAAACAACTTATCTGTGACATAAATGGGTTCGATACCATTTTAAATTGAAAATATGTTTATAATAAAATAATACTCAAAAACTTTACTAAAGTGCCCCTCCTCTCTCTTATAAAGGGTCATCACTTATACCCACAAATTCACATCTCTAAAGCCCCTTGGATCATCAAAATTCTTCTCAAATAAGCTAAAAACATAATTAAATTATTTTAGAAGCCTTAGGAAGGGAATAAGGTAATTTAAGAAATCCTTTTTGCTCAAATCAAAAGAAGTTACCCCATTTAGAGGTAACATCTTCTCTCATGTTCTTTTATTTTATTTTCCTTATCCACTCCCTATTCTCTTATTATTATTTGATTACATAACAAAACTAGTATCTATAATAAACTATGATGTTGTTTTGAGAATTATTCTAACTACACTTACACAAAACTCCATCTAATGGATAGAAACATACTATTTCTGTGGACGGTGAACTATTTCCTCATGAAACAATGATTGTTCAATTTCCCCCTACCACCTCCCATGGTGGACAATATGATGGAACTATATTTATATATGAAATATATTATATTTATATTATCTCTATTATTTTGTAATTTTTATTTGCATCAGACCATTATTATTTTCATAATATGTAAATTTGATAATTTTATTTGAGGAAGTGCGAACTACCGCCCCCTCAAAGTGATATGACTCATTCAAACCATATGTGGAATGTATAATGGATGGAATTAATTAAATTATGTAACATATATAACAAATGATATTATACTTTAATTATAATTAACCTATGTATAATTAAATTTCCACTTCTTTAAGATGACAAATTAATGAAAGTATCATCCATGCGTACGTACGACCTACTGTCTGCATGAACAATGCATTTCATTTATTATCTCCAAATGTTATGGAATATTATAAATACATATATATACTAGATATATATGATATTTAAATCATGAATAAAATTCTGGAGATAATAAACTTTTGACCATATGGAAAATTGGTAATTATATCAATTTCATTTTTGACTCAAGTACCAAATATAAAAAAGACGACAGATATGAACATGAAAAAATATTTGATTTTTATAAAAAGGTAATAAGTTATATAAAAAGAATAACAAACATGAAAATATTTCTTAGTAAAGTAGAAATTAAGATACATTTATTATTCAGGGAGATAAAGAACTAACGAGACAAGTCAGACTCAAGGTAAGGGAACTTCGTAACCCAATTTCCATTCTTTGGGTTAATATTCAAATTATTGATTATGTAGTACTATGATTATGTGATAAATTACTTTTGATGTCATATATTTTATTTAAACTTGATTTATGTGTACTTTTAGTGAATACACAAAATTGATCTATTTTATTTACAAAATGTGTTGATTCAATAAGGAATCCTTATGACTTTTCCATTTCTATATGTTTTGAAAATCACAAACACTTTATCTTAATGAAAGTTATATTTTTCCTAAGAATTATTTTCATAAGGAAATTTTTCCTTCTCTAAGAAAATTTTTATCCTTACCTATGTTTTCATTGTTAATTTTATAGTTTCTCTAAATCTAACTCATTTTTTTACTGAGGACAAATTTGGTTTCATATATAAAACTTTAGAATCCTATAAATCCTTGGATATAAAGTATTTTGTTTTTAGGATCTTAATTCACTTAATTTTAGAATCCGAATTATCTAAAATTCATACTCTAAATTCTCTAAAATTCAGGTTTCGAATTCACTGAAATTTAGACTCTATATTCTATGAAATTATGTCTCCGAATTCTCTGAAATTCAGACTCTGAATTCTTCAAAATTCAGTATCCGAATTCCACTGAATTCAGACTCTGAATTCATATGAATTCAGACTCCGAATACCTCAGAATTCAGACTCAGAATTTCGTAGAATTCAGACTCCAAATTCCTCAGATTTTAGACTCTGAATTCCTCAGAATTGAGATTCTGAATTCACTAAAATTCGGACTCCGAATTCTCTGAAATTCAGACTCTGAATTCTATGAAATTCAGACTCTGAATTCCTCATAATTCAGACTCCGAATTCATCAAAATTCCTACTCTGAATTTTTCCAAAATAAGACTCTGAGTTCCTCAAAATCTGTACTTTGAATTCTTTAGAATTCAAACTCCTAATTCCTTAGAATTCAGATTCTGAATTCATTGGAATTCAGATTCTGAAATCTATTGAATTAAAATTCTGAATTCTTTTTAAAACATCAATACAAATATCCATGTCTTATAAAACTTGAATGTTTATTTTTTTAGACTCCGAATTATATTTTTCCATAGACTCTAAAAAATAGATCTGGTTAATCAATTTAATTTTCCTTATACTTGTTATGAAACGATGTGGTACAATCTGTTTCTAACTAACCATTGTTTGAGTGAAGCATGTATTTGTCCCTCCAAGATTCAAGGAAAAATATTACCATTAGAGGAGGGAGTCGACCTTTGGAGAAGTGCCTATAAATAAGATCCAATTTGAATGAGCTCACAACCGATCCATCAATCTAGAGATTGCATGCTGCTGAAGTGATTTCTAGAGAGAGAGAATCTCCTGCTTTGTGCATACTGAACATCTTGTTCAGCTTGCTTTGTGCGACCCCGATTGTTGTTGAGTAAAATATAGGGCATATGAGGATTGGAAGATATAGGATCCGACTACCTTAAAGTTTGACGACTTCTAGGTATAAGGGGACAGAGGTTCCCATCACCTTAAAGATCTAGGGCTTACAGGGATAACAATATAGATTCTGATATTCCTATTGAGGGATTACCCTGGTGGGGTAAGACAGACTTTCTTGAAAGTATAAATCAAGGGAAATTTATCCATGGTTGTTGGATACCCTACTCTTTGGGTTAAAATTTCTTCTACCTGTTACTTGATTTGTTTTATATTTATTTTCGATGTATTTTGATAAAGAAAGAAGGTATAACCTTCTTATACTTTCATATTCTTTTATGTACTTTGATAATAAAGATTTTATATGCTTTAAGGTAGAATATTTTCCTTGTAAACATTACTTAAGTTTCTTTTCCGAAACCACAATTCCAAAACCTAGGAAGGTTGATTAATAGAACTAAAATAAGTCTCATGAATTTACCTTGTTTAACTTTGTTTAGCATAGTTTTCCTTAATGTTAAAAAAATGTTTTTAAACTTACAATTCAACCCCTCTTATAATTGAGCATCTATATCATTATTTTGATCCTATAATTGGTATTAGAGGAGGTTTATGAATTACTTATATTCACATATAAGTTTTTATGCTCAAGTTTTCCTTGTTCTAAATTTTCTTTTATAACTTTTCTTGCTTATGTTTTTCTTAGAGTATTTTTATCATTGTTTAAATTTTTTTTCTATTAACGTGTTTTTGTGGAAAGATATTTTCTTAAAGAATGGAAAGAATGAATATCAGTTCGATTTATAATGTAAATCCTATTAGACCACTTATTTTTTATGGTAATAATTATGAATACAGGGGATATAGAATGAATAAATTTGTTATTAATACTGGAGTAGACAATTTTTTCATGCTTAATAGAGATTACAAGATTCCTGACATGAAATTCAAAACCTTCACCAACCATGAAGAGTCATAATATCAACAAAATTACAAGGTACAGAATACTATTTTGTGTTCAATGACTAAAAATATATAGTTAAATTTATTCTTGTGAATCTGCTAATTGTATCTGGAAGAAATTAGAAGTTAAATATTTTGGCATTCCCAAGTTATAGAGACTAAAAGAGCTATGATTATAGTAGAATATCATGGATTTCTATTTCCCTATGATGAACCAGTTGGAAAAGTGCAATAAATATTCATGACCATTTTCAGTAGTTTACAATCTATTGGAAAGAAAGGTTTAGATGATGAATCTCTTATAGAAAATATTATTGATATTATGCCTAAAGAGTGGGAATCCAAAAGAACATCTATTGATGAGAATAGAAATGTATCTCAAATTACTCTTGATGACCTTTTTGAAACTCTTCTTCAACATGAGAAAATAATGAAAAGATATGCTAATATGAATAGGAAGAAGAATGGAAATGGAAGTGCAGCCTTTACTACTACTAAATCCATGACTTCAGAAAGGGTTACAAGATCCAAGTCTATGAAAGTCACTGTTTTATCTGAATCTAGTGAAAGTGAACATTTTTAGAATGAGATAGCTAATCTTGATCAAAGGATGAACAAGATAGTTGGAAAGAAAGACTTTTAGTATAGATATAAGAAGAAAGAAAGAAAAGTAAATAAAGACTCAGAAGTCACTTGATATGAATGAAAAAGAGCATGGAATATAAGGCCAGGTTGTCCTATTCTTAAGAAAAATAATAGAAATGAAAAGTTCTCTGAGATGAATATAAAGAAGTACTACAAGGCTAATTCTAAGAATGTTTAGAAAGATAATGACACCTGGAGTGCTAGTGGTGGTGAATCATCTGATGAATCCTCAGGCTATGAATCATCTGAACAGAAGAATCTTGGTTTACTAGCCAAACTACCCATTGAAAATCATTATCTAATGGCCAAGGTACACAATGATGAATCTTTTACTAATTTATCTTTGAATAAAAATTATACTGTCGATAAATACTATGAAACTTCAGATGATGAGTCCTCCTCATCAGAAGATAATACATTACTTTCTTATAAAAAAGTATCTAGGTTTTCTAAAATTATTGAGTATGAAAATTATAAACTCATGAAAAATATTGATAATTAAAATTCTAGAATATCTATTTTAACCAAAGAAGTATCATATCTTTCTAAATATCTTGATAAAAAAACTTTTTATTTAAATAGTATTTTGAAAAATCATGAGGAATTTAATTTTCAGAAGGATAAAATTATTAAGGATCTTGAAAATGTAATTTATAGGAAAAATATTTTAGAGGCTAGCTCTATTTCTAAGACCAATGTTTTTGAGGATAAAAATATTTTTATTAAACTAAAGTAAGAAATATTTCCCTTAAGAAAATGTTTGTCAAATTTTACCCTAGGTAAGGAAAATTTTAACAAGATGTATTCCCAAATTCGACCTTTATGAAATAATTCTAGATTTGGTTATACTCATTATAATCTTGTTTTTATTAATAACTACTTTGTTCCCCAAATTTTTCCATTTTACACTAAATGTCAATGTGGTGGACATTGGGTGAAAATTTTTTGTTTAAGCAAAAATCAATATTTATGTTTTCATAAAGCTTATTTTTCTATGGAAATGTGGATACCTAAAATTTTGCTTTCTGAAATTTTCGGATCTAAGAAAGTTTGGATTCCAAAAGTATAACTCTTTTATTTTTAGGAAAAAAGGAAGTACCAACAACAATACATGGTACATAGATAGTGGATGTTCCCGATATATGGCTGGTAACAAAAATTTCTTTTAACAGATTATCAAGATGAAAGGAGGAAAAGTAACTTTCAGAGATAATGATTAGGAAGAAATTATTGGTATAGGTAACATTGTTCTTCTGGAAAAAACATTAATTTAAGATGTTTTATTTGTTATGGGTCATAAGCACAACCTCATTAGCATAAGTCAATTATGTGATGAAGGATTCCTTGTGAATTTTTGTAATGATAAATTCTTAGTACATATTTCCAAGGAAGAGTTTATTCTTTCTTCCCAAAGGTAAGAGAATGTATACACACTTAACTTAGAAGACCTTATAAGCCAAGATCTACCTTGCCTTAGTGAAATGGAAGAACAATCTTAGTTATTGAATAGAAGGTTAGGACACTATAACCTTAGGAACCTATGAAAACTATCGAAGAAAATAATAGTTTAGGATCTTCCGAATCTTAGATTTCATTCTTCCAAAGTTTACAATCCTTCTATATTTGGGAGGCAATGTAAATGAAGTTTTAAATCAATCAGTGAAGTCTCAACTTCTAATTCATTACATTTAGTGCATATGGATCTTTTCAGTCCAACACAAAATAGATGTATTGGATGTAAATATTATGTATTTTTCTTAGTTGATGATTGCACTAGATTTACATGGGTCTATTTTCTAACAAAGAAGAATGAAGATTTTTCTTATTTCAAAATTTTTAGATCTGAAGTTAAAAATTAGAAAAACCATCTTTTGGTAACTATTCATAGTGATCATAGAGGAGAATTTTAAAATTCAGATTTTGAAACTTTTTGTAGTAAAAAATCATTACTCATAACTTCTCAACTCTAAGAAATACTCAACAGAATGGTGTTGTTGAAATAAGAAATCAGATTCTTCAAGAGATAACTAGAACCATGTTGAGTGAATACTCTACACCTAAACACTTTTGGGCTGAATTTGTAAATACTGCTTATTATACTATAAATTGAGTTTTGATTAGACCTTTTATTAACAAAACCCCTTATGAATTGTGGAATTGTTGAAAACCAAGACTTTCATATTTCAAGGTATTTGGTTTCAAAGTATTAATTTAGAATACTAAATATAATTTACAAAGATTCACATCCAAATATGATGAAGGAATTTTACTAGGCTACTCAATAACTTCTATGGTTTATAGAGTTTTTAATAAAAATACTTGTACTGTTGAAGAAATAGTTCATGTTAAATTTTATAAAACTGATCCTTTTATTTTTAAAGAACCCCAAAACTACATCCTTAAATGTGTTTTCAAAAACTAATTATCAACCCTTGATAGAATATCCTTCTGATATGGAAAATATTCAATAATAAATTTCTGAATCATTTACCCCATAATATTTCCTACCATATATTGATGAACAAGTTTTACAAAACCCAAATCAATTATTTCTTAAGAATCATCGTAGTGATAGTATCATTGGTGATGTAAATCAACCTTTAAGGACTATAAGTTCCTTAGGAAATAAAGTTCAACATCTTGAATTCCTTTCCCAATTAGAACCAAAAAGCAGAGATGGAGATTTAGGAGATGATGATTGATAAAGGCCATACAAGATAAGCTAAATGAATTCAAAAGGAACAATGTCTGGACCTTGGTTGAAAGACCTAAGGGAATTTTTGTTTTTGGAGTAAAATAGGTATTTAGAAATAAGTGTGATGAAAATCAAATAATTGTAAGATATAAAAATAGATTAGTTACTAAAGGCTATAATCAACAAGAAGTAATAGACTATGAAGAAACCAATTCCCAAGTATCTAGACTTGAATCTATTCGTATTTCCCTTCCCTTTACAGTATTATTTAATTTCAAACTTTTTCAAATTTATGTAAAATGTGATTTCCTGAATGGATATGTTCAAGAGGATGTTTTTGTTGAACAACCTCCTAGTTTGGAAGAAAAAAAATATCCTGAACATCTTTTCAAAATTACCAAAGCTTTATGTGGACTTAAACAATTCCCTAGAGCCTAATATGATAGACTTATAGGATTTTTTCTAAAAAAAATTATGTTAAGGGAACTGTTGATCCAACACTTTTTATAAAGAATGATAAGAAAAATGTTTTTATTGTTCAAATTTATATTGATGAAATTTTACTTGGTTCAACTCACCAATATTTAACTGATTTATTTGTGAATATAATGAAATCTAAGATTGAAATGAGTATGATGGGCGAGTTAACATTTTTCCCATGTTTTCAAATTTATCAGAAACCAGAAGGAACTTATATATCATAATATAATTATATTAAATAACTTCTTAAAAAGTATGGATATGAAAACAATAAAAGTATAAGTTTTCCAATTGGTACCTGAAATTTTATTGATCTTGATGATGTTGGGAAACCAGTAGATCCAACATCATTTAGAGGCATGAGAGGAAGTTTACTATACTTGATAGCTAGTCATCCAGATTTAATATTTTCAGTATGCTTATGTGAAAGATATCAATACAATCCTATGGAATCTTATTTAAAAGTATTAAAATTATTATTTCACTATTTAAAGGTAACCATGGATTTAACACTCTTTTATACTTCTAGAAATGATTTTGTTTAAATTTTTTTTTGCATGCTGATTTTGGTGGATATAGGATGGATAGAAAAAGTACATCTGAAATGTGTCATTTATCATAAGATTTATTAGTTTCTTGGTCATGTAAAAAGAAACACTCAGTAGCACTTTCCATTACTAAATCTGAATATGTAGCATTTGGAAGTTGTTGTGCTCAAATGTTGTGGATGCAACACACACTCATAGACTTTGGAAGGAGTTTTACCAAAACAGAGATATTGTGTGATAACACTAGTTATATTTCCATAAGAAAAAACCCTACACATCAGTCTCATGAAAAACAAATATATATTAGGAATCACTTTCTTAGGGATCACACAAAAAAAAGATATCATTCTTCAATTTATCAAAATGTGGGAACAACTTGTTGATATTTTCACAAAACCATTACTGTCCGATAGATTTAACAAAAGTTAGGAATGATAACAGTATGGTAATCTTCCATATTATCTTTTTTATGAAACCAATCTCCATACATAAAGAAACTCTTTTTCAAAATGAGAGTACATTTGCTGGGTAGTTCAAAATATTTTATAGTTTAATTTTTTTTCGTAGTTAAATTTTTCATAGTGTAAATTTTTTGTAGTTAAAATTTTTTGTAGTGTAAATTTTTCATAGTTAAAATTTTTCATAGTTAAAATCATTCATAGTTAAAATTTTTCGTAGTCAATATTTTTCCATACTTAAATAATTTTTCTTAATTTAAAATATTCATAGTCTAAAATTTCTCAATTTTAAAAATTTTATTTCTTTACTATTTTTTTCTTATTCTTAAATTCTTCAAGAAGAATTTTCCTTATTACTGATAATTTTCCTAAAAATTCGAAAGGTATGTTTACTTACTTAAATTTTTATAATCAAATATTACTTGTTGTTATTTTACTCTTGTTTGATGAAAATTTTTTGGATTCACTTTCCTTAAATCCAAAGTATTATCTTAAAACCCTCAAAAGATTAGAATCTTCCGAAATCCTTCTTTGACTTTAATCTGAACCATTAGATATTATCGAGATAGTTTCAATCGTTGGATCAACCACAAAATTTGAACTGTTAGCTAAACATCTATATAAAGACCCCCTAATGGTTGTCCCACATCGATTTTCAAGCCTAGCGTGCCGAAGCTCTGCATCTCTACTTAATCTTTGTTCTGTTTTTATGATCTTCTCAACTCTGAATGTCTTTGGAAGCATCCCCACAGAAGAAAATGCCATCAACCAATCAACTTTATGAATGGATAATATACAAGGAATGGTTAGTCAATCAGAAGTTATTTACGAAGTATTATTCTATCATTTCAAAGTATATAATGTTGAATGGATGGGATAGCCTGTGCGTAATAAAATCAAAAAAATAGGATCTTGTTTATCTAGAGTTGCTTTTTGAGTTCTAAGAATCTGTAAGTTTTTTAACGAAGGAGGGAGAGATAAGTTCTCATTCAAAATTTATGGAAAAACTTATTCTGTTTCATAAAGTAAGGAAACTGGTATCATTGGAATACCATACAAAGGAGAATCCATTTTCTTCACCCAAAAACTACCGGATCAGGAAGGAAAGTTTGATAAAGAAAAATCTATAAAGGGGCTTGGACTCAAAGGAGTGAAAATTCCAAAGATCAACCATCTCTCTACTAACTTTAGAAATTTAGATTTATGGGTTTATTGATTTATCATTCCGAGAAAATGAGACAAGGACTATTTAAATAAAAGTGAAATCTATGTTTTGGATTTTTTGATCAAACTGAGTAAGATAAACTTAGTAGAGTATATCTTACTAAAGATTGAAAATATCAAAAACAGAACCATCAAATTGAAGATCATTATGTATCAAGAAATCCAATCCAAGATCATTTTATTATGTCTAGAATCATTAAAAATCCCTTGTAGTTCAAAGCCCATAAATTTCAAAGTCATGTTGCTTCGTGATGATACATTTAAGGAGGATGAAGGTCAGTTTCAATGGAAAATCCAGATAATTTTAATAATTTTTTGAAAGTGAGATGAAAGCCTTATCCAAAAATCCAGAAGTAGATGAGACTTCCAAGAAGGGTGGATAAAAGAGAAAGATTAAATAACCATAAGTTAAGGGAAAAACTCCTACAGTTTAGGAAACCCAATCAGTACCTCCAAAATATTTGAAGAAAATGACCTATTCAGATGAAGTTGTTGCTAAGTGGAGATAAGATAAGAAGAAAAAGAAGGAAGGAGAGTCTGGATTTGGCTCGAATCCTTTTGAGGAAAAATAATTAAATATTAAATCTGTTGAGGAATTTGAAAATCCAAAAAAAAGAGATGAAGAAAAAGAAGAAAATGTCTGAAGCTGAGATTGCCCAATCTCTTCTCAAGGATACTGAGAAAGCTTCTGAGCATATTCAGGTACCATAAAATTTTCTCAATGAACCTGTAGATACCCAAAGCCTGACGTACATAGAAATTACATTACTTTTGTGTAATACTTAGTACATAACAAAAATAGACACACAAGGACCATAATAGTTTAGTGTCTTTGGAAATTCGGAATATAATCTTCTAAACGCAGTGAAAGATATTCAACATCTCCCATAAAGATCATCCATTTTTTTTCTTACCTAAAACCTTTATTTATATCCTGGGGAAAAGAAAACATAAAAGGGGTGAGGTCAAATGCACTGTAAGGGTAAACATAGAGAACATAAAACAATCCATAAACATTTGAATGCAAAAACTTGAACATAAAATCTAAACATCAAAATCTTAAGCAAAGACATGAATCTTGGAAGTACGTAAGGCATATATCATAAGGGAACATAAATCATGATAAAATAACATGGGAATAAATCATGTAATTGTGGCAACCATTATGAACATGTTATGATTTCCATAGTAGCCAAGGCATTGCTACCAAGACCATCTTAGTGGACAAAGTCCCTTTTTGAATCGAGTTCACTCCTCGTTTTAGTCTTATAACACTGAACCAGATTAACTTACCATTCCAGCCATGTCATTCTCATGAGATATAAATCTTTACCCAATGCATTAGAGGGATATATATGTCCCACCCATCTCATAATGAAATCATTCTTACTTGTGCCACAAAATAAACATACTTCATTCACAACAACCCAACGAATAAAATGGGTTTCATAAACATCATCCCATCATCACATAATCCATATAAAAGAAATGGATATCATTTCATAATAATAAAAGAGAAACCATGTAAATCATAGAGACATTATACATGAAACATACACTTATTAAATAAAGTCACCTTAGATGGAAAAATAGTTTTGATAAAACACTTGAAATGAATTCTTGAGGAAAATATCCTTTCTTCTTAAAAATCTTTTTCTTTTAACAAAATTCCATAACATTTTGAAATAAAAGGTTTTTTTTGAAATTAATCATGCAATATTGTGGAGTAAGCAATGTGAAAATAATGAGTTATAAAACCGTAAAAATCCATTCATACCGTATAAGTTAAAAAAACATTCTTCTCGTACTTTTGTCGGAAAAGTCAAAAAAGTGCCTCGTAACGCAAATAAAAGAAAGATTCCTTACATACCATGTAGTAAAAGTCAAAAATGGGTAAAAAGGAATTTAACCATACATTAAAATACTTTTATTAAACATGGACATGGATGATAGAAATAACCCCAGTAAATACTTACGAATAAGAAATCTCGGATAAAAATGAGATTTGCAAAATTATCTCTTACCTTAGGTCTGATATGATTCGTATGGATCCAAACCTCCTATATAATGATTTAAATAATGTCATTGACTTATTACAGAATCATATTAATTGTTATGATATCATATATGGTTTACTTATGACTTTATACTACCCGTTCTTTTGTAAGTTCCGTGTTAAAGCAGAGTTTTGGGTTAAATCGTTTTATTTATCGTACGTGTTTGGACTTGGTGTTCTTGATATTATTACCTATATCCTGATTTACATAATTCTAGAATGTAAAACATGATTTATATATAATATATATATTTCAGTATATACATATATATATGATAGATCTATTAAATGGAATGCAATACACCGTTCATGGAGGCGGTAGGTCATACGTACGCATGAACGCTGTTTTCGTTTCCTTATTGAATTGAATGAAATTAGTAGATGACAAACATATATATACACATAAATCCAGTATCATTATTATGTCATATATTTTATGATTACTTATTATATATACTTTATAATCATTCATGAATGGTTAACATGGAGAATAAATCTCATCGCGTCGTGGAGACGGTAGTCCGTACGTACACACGAGCGATGATATCATTCCCATGATCGTAGAATTGCATTGAGGTGTATGTATAATATTTAAGAATCAATATCACTTTGAAATAATCATATATATTTATTTATTTACACCATTATACCCATCCAAGTAAGGTGGTGGTCGAAAACAGATTACACCACGGCGTGGAGACGGTATTCCGTACGTACGCATGCGCGGTGATTTCGTTTTCCATAGGCTGGATAGATGGTGAAATAGGGTTGTTTAATACTTTTAATAACATATCAGTATATGAGTGATACTGATGTTATTACTTCATAATGAATCAACTAAAGAAGAAAAAGTAGAAGAAGAAATAATGTTGAGAGAACCGGTAACAGATATTACCTCTTCTTTCGATATGCCTTTTTGAAACCTCCTATTAGGGCACTAATATTGGTCTTTGAAGAAGACCAGAACCTCTAGGATGTTTCTAGAGATGTGGAGAAGAGAATTTGGCAGGGTTTGGCATAGATTTAAGGCTCAAAGTGGTGTGGGGAAGAGAGGGAGGAGGTTCCCTTTTATAAGGGAGGAGATGGGCACCTTTGGAAAAACAAAAAATATTATTTTATTATAAAGTCATATTCAGTTTTTAATAGCTCCAAATTGATTTATTTAGAAGATAAGGTGGGGATGGGTCTAAATACTCTTATCCAATAGAATTTAGACAAGTTTAGGATTATATTGTAACCTTATTATTTAGATATAACTTTAAGTTAAATAATTTTACTTTTACCGTGTCTTTTTGTTTTCTTACACTATAAGGTTAATAAGCTTACTATAACAAGAAAAATGAACGTCAAGTTTTTTATTATTAATATATATAACCTTATCTAAGTCATTTGGCAAAACCTTAGATTTTTAGTAATAAAATAACAATTAATAATATAATGTTTGTTTTAAAAACTACTTTATGTCAATTTTGACACTATTTGGTAATTAATTTTTGTGAAAATCATAACAGAAATATTAGTTCGAAAAAGGTTAATTAAATCAATAATAACATGTAATATTAACATAGAAAATTATTGGAATTTATAAAAAGTCTCAAATTACATTTATTTGGGTATTTATAACATCAATTATGTCAATATTTCATTAATAAGATAATTACTGCATCATCATTGTGTCATAAATAAATTAACTTATTTAATGTCTAAAAATTAAAAATAAAATATCATTATGTAATAAATATGTTTAGATTTCTAATGAATATTTATTTTCGAATTTATTTTAATGAATAACCCTATATTAAAAATGATTTAATTATTAAACTTTGATTTTAACTATTTTAACGCTTCTTTAAATAAATTAATATTAAATGCCTAATTTAATCCAAGTGGGCCTAAATGGTAATATTTTATTTCTAAAGTTGTTTTCTGTCTAATTACACTTATCCAATTGAATTAGGACATGTTTTAGGGTACTAGTAATATCATTTTTATCCTTAATTACCCTATTTACTTTTAACCGTGGTAAATAAAAGTAAAAAGTTACTATTCAATAAAAATTATTTTCATCTCATTGAACAACATTTTACCTACTGACATCAACCATGTCTCTTGGATTTTTGAAACTCCATTCACAAAAGCGGTAAAATTAAGTTTTATGTAAATTTTCAAATTCTCCTAGGAGGTGGGTAAAAGACAGTCAAAAGTTCAATAAAATTTTTATATATCTAAAATTATTATAAAATGACTCCAATGAATTACATTGAACTTATAAAGGTATTATGTATCAATTTTTACATCAATAAATTTAAATAAAATAAATATTTATTTAAATAAAAAGTCGGTTTTTAAATAGTAACCCCATGTTTTCACTATTCATCCAAAATTGGAAGTTTTCAGAAAAATACCCAAATTTCACCCTAGGCTAATTTCGATATTCCGAATCCAAAAATGAAGTCCATTTTGAAAGATGAAATTTTCAAAATTCTAAAAAGTGGTTACTACTATTCATAACGGCTAGTTTTAATAATATTTTAATAGCATATCGTTGTTTAATGAAACTCGGTATTGCGTACAACACACGCTATTGAGGAAGGTCGCGATTGTGTGTAAGGAAAGCCAAGTTAGGGTTGCGTGTTGTGCAAGACTCCTATGTTGTTTCTTTATAACAGAATCCAACCATTTTTCATTTATACATTGAATATATATATATACTCAATGTTGCGTAGAATAACTACTATCAAACAAACTTGAAATTGTGTGTAACACGATCCAAGATTAGTGTTCCGTATACTGCAAGATAATACGCTGTTGCGTATAGCGCAAGATAATCTTGGTGTAGTGTACAACAGAAGATATGAAAGAAATTAAAAAGAATATATCTTATAAAATCTCGGGTTGTTACATTATACCCCCCTTAAAATGAATTTCGCCCTTGAAATTCGTCGGGGTTATAAATCTTTTACTATTCATAGAAACCCACATCGTAAAAAATAATACTAAAACTTAATTTTAAAAACTAATGTATGAAACGTAATGATTACCCAAATTAACTAATCACTGGGTTTCCACATAGGAGTACATAGGTAAAAATATGGATATGGAAGAAAAATCTAACTATCAAGTTCTGATGGAGAGTGGTAAAGAACAGGGCTATGAAAAATCCAACAGTCACGAAGCCATAGATTTGTGATGATATAAGGTACCATATGATTCATCGGATATAAGGGCACTATGAAAACATTTTTGGTTTTCATGATCATTTCTCTAATGTTGAATAATTTGAATTAGAATAAATACTTACTTTATTTTGGTACAATCTCACTATTGTTCGTGCTTTGAACAATTTCCACTTCATCTCTTAAAGAAATGAAGTTGAATTTGTTATTCATGAAGTGTTAATAGATCATGTGATAGAATTATGGGTCATTCTATCTGTTTCAAACAAAAGGTTAGAAAAAGTTATCAAATATACATAAGTCCATCTATGGTGAGGTTAATCGTATATGATTCCAAAAATGATCTTAAACTTCATATATCATATCGCTTAATAAAATAAAACTAGTTTCCACTAACCAGGGACTTCTTGTAGGCCAGTGGTATGCGATAAAGGCCCATCACACTTTAGTTGTGGGTTCGATTCCCACAGCCTTGTCCGACGCGATGGGCTATCGCCCATCCTATAGGTTGTCCTTTTTCTAAAACTACATTACTATAACATCCCATCAATAATATCGAAAAAACTTCTATCCTTAAACAATACTAACTTATTTCAAACATAATCCATTCCAATCTTTAGTCTTATCCATAATACTATAGTCCACTCTCATAATATAGTGAAAACGATTACCAGAGATTTCATATAACAAGCATGTTAATACCATCGTTGATCCCCATATATCATAAGATATGTCTTGTTGGTCACATTCCAAAAATTCAAAGGCCTTAATCATGTATTCTCTTGAAAAATGAATACCCATTAAATCTTTGTAAAATCATGAGTGCTGTCAAAAGTTAACTCTTTCCACATACCAAAACCCCAAAATTCTATATACTCAAACCATGATATAACTATTTCCTTATATCAGTCATGAGCTCATGAATATTGTCAAACATTTCATTTTCTTCTTATCCCTTCATTATGCGCATATTATCTTCTTTACAAAAATATCTCAATCACTTTCCATGGTTACCAGTACCATAAAATTATTGAAAACCACAATATACCAATACATAAATATTCCAATATTCCACGATACTATATACAACATTATTTTGGTATCCCATTACATAAAAACTTAATCATTCCACCACATCGTTTTCATATTCAAAATTGCCAATAGTGATCGCATGTGACATCCCTTTGTCCTTTGCCTTAAGTAGTTGCTCATGTCGATCATCATTAACCCTTGGATTAGGGAATTGATTAGCATAATGACCCATTTCATTGCACTTGAAGCATTGTAGTGTTGGTGGTGCGTTCTCTGCAGTCTTTTCTTTATTCACACCATTAGCAACCCTTTTTCCATTACTTCGACACTTAGCTGCTCGATGACCTTCTTTTACACACTTAAAACATTTTCTAGTCCCTTTAAGACAATCTCCACCATGCTTTTTTCCACACTTTGAGCATAAGGAAACATTCATCTTCTTTTCACCATTATTATGAGATTTCTCCTTGAACTCCATATTTCGTTTTTTGTCAAAACCATGATATGGATATGTAACACCAACTTCCATTTCTACCTTAATAGCACAACGCACAATTTCTTCATAGCTACTGAAGTCTCTTATAGCTAATTCCCTTCGAAGATTAGGTTTTAAGCCACTGAATAATCGATCAACTTTACTTTCAGGTTGGATGATAAAGCCAGATGCATACCTTGAAAGCCTTGTAAAATTCGCTTTGTATATACCAACAGATTCATCATCCTTTTTCTTTAGTTCAAGAAACTCCTTCTCCATCTTTGTTTGAAGAATATGAGGGAAGTACTTATTGAAAAATAAGTTCTTGAACTCGTCCCATTCCATGGAACCAATTTCATCTCTTTGACTCGTATTCTTGATAAGATTCCACCATTGATCAGCTTCACCTTCCAAACGATATACTGCTAAGATGAATTTATCATGTTCAGAACATTGAAGAACTAAAAATATCTTTTCAGTGGTACTGATCCATTTTTCAGCTACCAGTAAATCAAAAGACCCACTGAATGAAGGTGGACATTGCCTCATGAAGGACTCAACAGAATATTGTTCTCTTCTCAGCTCATTTGGAAGTCCAGAATGATTCATAACTTGTGTAAGTATAGCAATAATATTTTTCACTCCATCTCCCATAACATTTGTTTGTTCAGGAGGACAATCATTGCATTTTCCATTACATTGATCAACATGGTTCCTTCTGGTTCTATCCATCATCTAAAACCCAAAAAGAATAGTGTGAGAGGCAAAAATCATGCTAGGGAAAACAATATAATAAAGGGGGAGTACCTTCAATATATAACATCTTAGGTTACCATAATTCTAGTACTATAACCTATACTTATTCTTAACCTTAGGGACATCCCTATACGTACCTTAGAAATATCTCTAGGGATCTCACTAACGTTTTTGCATCCTAGTTTCCAAAGGTTGACTAAACCTTTCCTCTGATTCCAACTGTAGAGACCCAAATCCTGACGTACATGGACATTACATTACTTTTTTGGAATACTTAGTACATAACAAAAATAGAAACACAAGGACAATAATAGTTTAGTGTCTTTGGAAACTCGGAATATAATCTTCTAATCATGGTGAAAAATCTTCAACATCTCCCATAAAGATATTTCATTTTTTTCTTACCTAAAACATTTCTTTATATCTTGGGGAAAATAAAACATAAAAGGGGTGAGCTCAAATGCCCAGTAAGGTTAAACATAGAGAACATAAAACAATCCATAAACATTTGAATGCAAAAACTTGAACATAAAATATAAACATCAAAATATTGAGCAAAGACATGAATCTTGGAAGTACATAAGACATATATCATAAGGGAACATCAATCATGATACAATAGCGTGGGAATAAAGCATGTAATTGTGGAAACCTTTAAGCACATGTTATGATTTCTATAGTAGCCAAGACATTGCTGCCAAGACCATCTTAGTGGACAAAGTCCATTTCTGAATCTAGTTCACTCCTCGTTTCAGTCCTGTAACACTGAACCAGATTAACTTACCGTTCTAGCCTTGTCTATCTCATGAGATATAAATCTTTACCCAATGCATTGGGGGGAGATATAGGTCCCACCCACCTCATAATGAAATCATTCTTACTTCTGCCAAAAAATGAACATACATCATTCATAATAACCCAACGAATAAAATGGGTTTCATAAACATCATCCCATCATCATATAATCCATATAAAAGAAATGGATATCATTTCATAATAATAAAATAGAAACCATGTAAATCATAGATACATTATACGTGAAACATACACTTATGAAATAATGTCACCTTATATGAAAAAATGGTTTTGATAAAACACTTGAAATGAATTCTTGAGGAAAATATACTTTCTTCTTCAAAATCATTTTCTTTTCACAAAACGCCATGAAATTTTGAAAGAAAAGGGTTTTGTTGAAATTAATCATGCAATATTGTGGAGTAAGATTTATGAAAATAATGAGTTATAGAACCGTAAAAATCCATTCATGCTGTATAAGTTAAAAAAAACATTCTTCTCGTACTTTTGCCGGAAAAGTCAAAAAAGTGCCTCATAACGTAAACAAAAGAAAGATTCCTTACATACCATGTAGTAAAAGTACAAAATGGGTAAAAAGGACATTAAACATACATGAAAAAACTTTTATAAAACATGGACATGGATGATAGAAATAACCCTACTAAATACTTACGAATAAGCAATCTCGGATAAAAATGAGATTTGCAAAATTATCCCTTACCTTAGGTCCGATATGCTTCGTATGGATATAAACCTCCTATATAATGATTTAAATAATGTCATTGACTTTTTACTGAATCATATTCATTGTTATGATATCATATATGGTTCATTTATGACTTTATATTACCCGTTCTTTTGTAAGTTCTTTGTTAAAGCAGCGTTTTGGGTTAAATCGTTTTATTTATCGTACGTGTTTGGACTTGTTGTTCTTGATATTATTAATTATATCCAGATTTAATTAATTCCAGAAAGTAAAACATGATTTATATATAATATATATTTCAGTATATACACATATATATTATAGATCTATTAAATGAAATGAAATACACCGTTCATGGTGACGGTAGGTCGTACGTACGCATGAATGCTGTTTTCGTTTCCTTAATGAATTGAATGAAATTAGTAGATGAAATATATATATATATATATACACATAAATCCAGTATCATTATTATGTCATATATTTCATGATTACTTATTATATATACTTTATAATCATTCATGAATGGTTAACCTGGAGAATGAATCTCATCACGTCGTGGGGAGGGTAGTCCGTACGTACGCACGAGCGATGATATCATTCCCATGATCGTGGAATTGCATTGAAGTGTATGTATAATATTTCAGAATGAATATCAATTTGAAATAATTATATATAGTTATTAATTTACACCATTATACCGATCCAAGTAAGGTGGTGGTCGAATATAGATTACACCACGGCGTGGAGACGGTATTCCGTACGTACACACGCGCGATGATTTCATTTTCCATAGGATGGATAGATGGTGAAATAGGGTTGTTTCATAATTATAATAACATATCAGTATATGAGTGATACTGATGTTATTACTTCATAATTAAACAACTAAAGAAGGAGTAGAAGAAGAAATAAAGTTGAAATAATCGGTAACGGATATTACCTCTTCTTTCGATACACTTTTTTGAAACCTTCTCTTAGGGCACTAATATTGGTCTTTAGAGAAGACCAGAACCTCTAGATTGTTTCTAGAGATTGGAGAAGATAATTTGGCAGGGTTTGGCCGATCTGGAAGGCTCAAAGTGGTGTGATGAAGAAAGGGAGGAGGTTCCCTTTTATAAGGGAGGAGAGGGGCACCTTTGGAAAAACTAAAAATATTATTTTATTATAAAGTCATATTCAGTTTTTAATATCTCCAAATTTATTTATTTCTAATCTAAGGTGGGGATTGGTCGAAATCCTCTCATCCAATAGAATTTAGACAAGTTTAGGATTCTATTTTAACCTTATTATTTAGATTTAACTTTAAGTTAAATAATTTTACTTCTACCGTGTCTTTTTGTTTTCTTGCACTATAAGGTTAATAAACTTAATATAACAAGCCAAAAGAACCCCAAGTTGTTTATTATTAATATATATAACCTTATATAAGTCATTTTGCCGAACCTTATATTTTTAGGAATAAAATAAAAATTAATAATATAATATTTGTTTTAAAAAGTATTTTATGTAAATTTTGACACTATTTGGTAATTTATTTTTGTGAAAATCATAAAAGACATATTAGTTCGAAAAAGGTTAATTAAATCAATAATAAAATTTCATATTAATATATAAAATTATTGGAATTCATAAAAAGTCTCAAATTACATTTATTTAGGTATTTATAACATCAATTATGTCAATATTTTATTAATAAGATAATTACTGCATCATCATTGTGTCATAAATAAATTAAATTATTTAATGTATAAAGATTACAAATAAAATATCATTATGTAGGAAATATTTTTAGATTTATAATGAATATTCATTGTCGAAGTTATCTTATGTATAACCCTATATTAAAAATGATTTAGTTATTAAACTTTGATTTTAACTATTTAAACCCTTCTTTAAATAAATTAATATTAAATGTCCTAATCTATTCCAAGTGGGCCTAAATGGTCATATTTTATTCCTAAGGTTGTTTTTGGATGAATTAAACTTATAAAATAGAATTAGGACATGTGTTAGGGTAATAATAATATCATTTTTATCCTTAATTACCCTATTTACTTTTAATCGTGGTAAATAAAAGTAAAAAGTTACTATTCACCAAAAAATATTTTCATCTCATTAAACCAGATTTTACATACTGACATCAACTGTGTCTCTCGAATTTTTGAATTTCCATTCACAAAAGTGGTAAAATTAAGTTTTATGTAAATTTGCAAATTCTCCTAAGAGGTGGGTAAAAGACGGTCAAAAGTTCAATAAAATTTTTATATATCTAAAATTATTATAAAATGACTCCAATGAATTACATTGAACTTATAAAGGTATTATGTTTCAATTTTGACCTAAAATAAATTTAAATAAAATAAATATTTATTTAAATAAAAAGTCAATTTTTAAATAGTAACCCAGTGTTTTCACTATTCATCCAAAATTGAAAATTTTCAGAAAAATACCAAAATTTCACCCTAGGATAATTTCGATATTACAAATCCAAAAATGAAGTTAATTTTGAAAGATGAAATTTAAAAAATTCCAAAAGTGGTTATTAGTATTCATAATGGATAGTTTTAATAATATTTTAATAGCATATCGTTGTTTAGTGAAACTCGGTATTGCGTACAACACACGCTATCGAGGACGGTCGCGATTGCGTGTAATGCAAGACAAGTTAGGGTTCCGTGTTGTGAAAGACTCCTCTGTTGTTTTTTTATAACAGATTCCAACCATTTTTCATTTATACATTTAATATATATATATATATATACTCAATGTTGCATAGAATAACTACTATCAAACAAACTTGAAATTGTGTGTAACACGATCCAAGATTAGTGTTGCGTATACTGCAAGCTAATACAGTGTTACGTATAGCGCAAGATAATCTTGGTGTAGCGTACAATAGAAGATATGAAAGAAATTAAATAGAATATATCTTATAAAATCTCGGGTTGTTACAGAACTAGTACCAGTAGAGACTTCAGGCAAGAAGATGGCCATTATGGAACCTGGTGAAGAGGAAGAGTTAGTGAATGAAGTAAAAGTGGAAGGATAAGAAGAGGAAGGAAGTGATGATATAGATGATATGATAAGGAAAGTTGAAGAATATAAATAGAATTAGAGTCCTTCTGAGAAATTATCAATCCATACTTCCCAGGACGAATCTTATAAACATACAACCCCAGGAAAAGGTGATGAAGGTCAGGATGAAGTAAACAAACCATCAAAAGAACAGAGAAACAACCATGATTTTGTTCAACCAGAGGACCTGGTGAAAGATGGTGAAAATGAAAAGGCTGAGGAAGGTAAGATAGTGCAACTGTCAGATAGTGAACATGAACCACCAAAGGATACAGAGATCATTATGAGAGATGATAAAGGAAAACAGGTGTTAGATGATACACCTAAGAAGGCCAATGTGGCTAAGAAATATGTTGGTGGATCATCTAAAAGAATAGCTGTTGAGGTAGAGAGAGAATCCTCACTGACAAGAGAACCTGATTTAGAATCATCTTCTATGGGACATGATTTTGTGGTTCAATCCTTGAATAAATTGGTTAGTATAATTCCATTGTTTTTGAGTATTGACTTGAGGTGTTAGATGCTTCAACATTTATTTAATTATAAATCAGATTCTATTTCCATGCTTACGGACAAATTCATCAGGATTGAGGTCGATTTTAAATCCTTCTTTATCAGGTATGATTCACACAGGCGGTCGTGCAAGGAAATTACAATGTTTTCTAAGAAGAAAATTTAATATATGAGAATATTTGATGATTTTCAAGATAATGTGAAGGATTATTTTGATACCGAAGATTTAAAGATAAAAAAACGTACTACAAGTTTCAATGAGAATCTCAATCTTTAATAAACCATTCAGAAGTAGGAAGTCAAGGATCTGAATGGGAAAATTAATTCAATTGCTTTGAATCTGAATTGGTATAGAGATCTTAGAATTGAGTTTGAAGAAAATCTTAGTAAGTAGGAAGATCTTTTGAAGGCTCAAACAAAAATTTTTAATGCCCTGGAAGATAAAATCAATGCTCTGGAAAAGAAAAATGAATATTAGGATCAGCTGCTCAAACATTTTGAAGAGGATCATAAGAATATTAAAAAGTATAAGACCATTGTCAAGAATCTTATTCCAATGAAAAAAGAAGGATTATTTTCCCCTTAACTCTGATATTTTATTATATTAACTTTCTTTTACAAATTTTTTCCAATCGTAATGAAAATTTTGGTTGTTCATCATGTGTTTTATTGTATAGTACTAATATTTCAGGTACAATATTTTATTCCATTAACTCAATTGCATTTTTAAAATCACAAAGGGGATAAAGGAATTATAAAAACAATACTATGTAAATAAGAGAATTCCCTAAGTAATGGGGAGTCTATCAAAGGAATAGTTTTTCAAAGAATATTTACTTATGCATGAAAAAGAAAAATCTATTTAAGGAAGTAAATAATAAGATACTTAGGGATTTAGAAACCTAAGGGGGAGTTATTCATATTCATCAAGATTCATAAGTAAAGGGATATAAACTTTTTGTTTATGTTCATAAAGAAAAATTCTAAGTCCTAATATTCCTTTTCATAAGGATTTTTATGCTTTCCAAAAGGGGGTGATTGTTGAGTCAATAAGGTTTACTTATGAATTTTCTATTTCTCTATGTTTTGAAAATCACAAACACTTTATCTTGAGTAAAATGATATTTTCCCTAAGGATTATTTTCATAAGGAAAATTTCCCTTCTCTATGTAAATTTTTATCCTTACCTATTTTCACTATTCATTTTATAGTCTCTCTAAATCTAACTCATTTTATTACTAAGGAAAAATTTGGTTCCATATCTAAAACCTAGGAATCCTATAAATCATTGGATATAGAGTATTCTATTTTTAGGATCTAAATTCATTGAATATCAGACTCCATATTCTATGAAATTTAGAATCTGAATTCTTTGAAATTCCGGTTCCGAATTCATTGAAATTCAGACTTCAAATTATCTGAAATTCATGTTCCGAATTCATTGAAATTCAGATTCTGAATTCTCTAAAATCAAGATTCCAAATGCTCTGAAATTCAAACTCTAAATTTCTCATAATGCAGACTCCAAATTCCTTAGAATACCGATTACGAATTCACGGAAATTCAGACTCTAAATTCTTAGAAATTGAGACTCAAAATTTCTTGAAATTTAGATTCTAAATTCTTCAAAATTCCGATTCTGAATTATAAGAATTCAGACTCTAAATTCCTCAAAATTCAGACTCTGAATTCCTCAGAATTTAGACTCTGAATTCCTTAGAATTTAGATTTTGAATTCATTGGAATTCAGACTCTGAAATATATTAAATTTAGATTACAAATTCTTTGCAAAAAAAAGAATAAAAATATCTATGTCTTATAGACGTTGATTTTTTATTTGGTTAGGCTCCGAATTATATTTTTCCTGAGACTCCAAATAATATATTTGGTTAAGAAATTTCATTTTACTTATACATGTGATGAAACGATTTCATACAATCTTTTTCTAACTAACCATTTTTTGAGTGACATGTGTATATGTCCCTCTGAGACTAAAGGAAAATTATGACTGTTGGAGGAGGGATCTGACTATTGGATAAGTGCCTATAAATAGGAACTAATTTGAATGATCTCATAACCGATCCATCAATCTGGAGATTTCTTGTTGTTGAAGTGATTTATAGAGAGAGAGAGAGAATATCATGATTTTTGTATACTAAACATCTTGTTTAGATTTCTTCATGTGACTCCAATTTTTTCTGAGAACAGTCAAGGAATTCCAAGGATAGGAAGACAGAGATTCTGATTACCTTAAGGTTCGAGGAATTCCATGGATAGGAAGACAGAGGTGCTGAATACCTTATATATTGAGGGCTTGTGGGGATAAAAAGACATATTTTGATATTAATATCTAGGTCTTACCTTGGAGTGGGTAAGACAAACTTTATTAAAAGTATAAATCAAGGTACCTTTATCCAAGGTTGTTGGATACCCTACTCTTTGGGTTAAAAGATCTTCTACTTGTTACTTATTTTGTTTGAAGTTTATTTCCACTATATTTTGATAAAGGAATAAAGTATAACATTCTTATACTTTCATATTCTTTTATGTACATTGATAAGTAAGATTCTATATTCTTTAAGGTATAATCTTTTCCTTGTGAAAATTTCTTAAGTTTTATTTCCAAAACCACACTTTCATAACCTAACAAGTTTGTTTATTATAACTAAAATGGGTCTTGTGAATTTATCTTATTTAACTTTGTTAAACATAGTTTTCCTTAATGTTAAAAACCAAAGTTTTTAAACATACAATTCACCCCCTCTTGTAATTGAGTATTTATATCATTATTTCGATCCTAAAAAATTATCTTTGTAAGGGGACCTTTCGCCCTCCTCTTTTAGTCAAAGAATTATTTTAGGTTATGTCTTTTAATTTCCATTTTTCTTATTTTGGGATACGTTCTTTTATATCCTTATTGATTTACATTTTATGTACAAGTGATAAGAGACCGCTTTCTCTCTCATCAACTCATTTTATGAATTTTTAAGTAACGCTGTTAGGATGTCAAATTTTTGTAAGGGAATTTCTAAACTCATTTTCCACTCATTGTGTTCTACACACACATCATTGATTATATTGTGCCAATATTATTTGTGGAATCACTATTTATATATTTATGTTATAATTTTTACCTCACATTGTGTGTATATACTTTTTTAACACATAATCACCCCATTGATAAATTCTTACATCATTAATATGAACATTGTATGAGAAATCTTATTCAATATCCATTCATTGAGTTAAATATCAATTTCATTGGTTTTGTTTTTCCAAGAATATATCTAAATGACCTATAATTATTTTAAACATAATATAAACTTTTATTGGGTTTATCTATATTTGTCATACATAATTATTTCATTGATTTATCCTTAATCTAATGATACAATCTCTATAAGGGACATCATCTCAATCTATTTTCATTGAGGCATATTTTTGTTTACATGTGACCTTATTTTATATGATGTATAATTATACCCTTTAATTTTAATTTCATTCAATGATTTTAAAAAGTAATCTTCTGTTTTATGAAGCATTTTAATAAATGACAAAGGGAATGTTTTTTTAACGTACACGATGACAATGACTATGCCCCTCCACAATCATTATTTTATAATTGGATTCCTTAACAAGTTGTAATGTTTTTAAAAGGAAAATAAATACCATATACACTATTTATATATTTGGTTATTTAAAATAGTTTTGATGAATCATTTATTATGTCAATATGTTGAAATGAAATATTTTTATTGCAATGTGGAAATGTTATCTTTACTTTATGAATTTTATGTGTTGTGAATATACTATATTTCTTGGGAATTATTTATGTATACAGGTGGTTTCGTGACAAATAATTGGAGGGTGAGCCTGAGATATCTCTCCAATACATTGGGTAACATGATAGAGGTAAATGTTAATATTTCTCCTAAGATATTTTGGGAATATACTGTGATGGGTATTTAAAACGTAACTCCCTATGTAGCTGTGAAAGCTACATATAAGTATGTTATGGATGCCACAAGTTACCTTTATGATTTATAATTTCTATGTGTTATTCATAAATATTATGATTTAATGAGGTATCTTAAAGAGATTGTGTTTTATGTTTGAAAATTATTATTTCTTTTATTTTTATGTATTCGTGGACTAATGTTTTCTTTCCTTATTTTATATCCCTTACTGAGATTTTTATGCTCATCCCAAGTTTTTGAAATGTTTTTCATAGGGTATATGGAAGGGTGAGATAAAGGAAGTAGTCATGAAGATTTTTATGAAGAAAAATAATTCTTGTTTTATTTAAGTAATAATTTATTGTAAAAAAATTGGATAGAGTAGAAGTGCCTACTTTGTAATATTTGAGAATTAATGTAATAGTTATGGCCTAATTCTCTAAATATCTAAACTTGAAAATATACTCAATGTGAATTCATGAATTAACTAAAAATTATGTAATATTTAAATTTGGGGCTTATAATTATAATTTAATATCTTATATGCATCCCGTTTCTTAGCTCCTCTTATTCAAAGAAATAAAACCATTTTCCAAATTATGGCAGTTAATCGTCTCTGTGAATAAGGATTTTGTTGCTTTTCCATTACAGCCTTCAAGGCTGGACATAATAATATAATTATAGTTAAATAATATTTTAATAACTATATTATAACCTATTTCATGTTCTTGATATAATATATATACATAATATCAATATAAAATGAAACTAGTTTTTGATGGTTCAAAAAACCGCCAAAATAAACTAAACATTAATCATTAATGTTTTATCAAATGAATCATCCTCATACCAGAAATAAAAATGATATATGAGACTTTTTAAACTTATATAAGTGTATTTATATCACGAATTTCACTTATGGAGTTTTTTCTATTTTAAAAAGAAATCAATAATTATATACAAGTGAACCGACCTTGAAACCATGAAACCAACACACCTAAAATAATGAAAATAATGAAGTATTATTAATTAATGGGTGGTGTGATGTTATAAAAGTATCATATAAGGTATTATAAATATTAATATGGTTCTTTAATTAATTTATAACATTATTTAAACTTTTATACAATTGGTTAACGTATGAAAAACTAGGGGGAAGCATGAGGTATGGGTTTCTCGTATCACTTTTTACTTCTATGAGATATATGACTTATTCAAAAAATTATTTCTTGTTTGTGGTCTATATAATACACTTTGATATATAATTTCATGATTTTAAATATTTTAAATTTATTCAATATTTTATTTTATAATTATTATATTTACGGGGCATACAATTATACTAATTACAAAGTGGTGAAGGATTTCTTAACTTAATTTCCATTTATTAGGTTTAAATTATACTTCATTGACTATTCAATGCTATAATTATGTGTGGAATGAATTTTGATTATATTATGTTGTATTTACACTTTTTTTATGTTTATTTATAAAATATACACATAATCGATACATTTAACTAATGCTCACTTCAATGATGTGATTTTTATAAGGGAATTTCTTTTAAAAATTATATTCTTAAAGTTTTCATTAAGACTCACTAATTATTCCATGTCCATGAATTATAAATTTGTTTCTGAAATTTTATAGTATAATATTATAACTGTTTAAATTATTTTTTAATCATTTTTTACTTTTTTCAAAATGGTTTGAAATTATTCTTTTTCTCTTTTTTCTAAATGATGGTTTTTTGACTTTTCTAAGAAAAATAATGAAGAACTGTTTTTAAAAATTATATGGCACGCATTGAATTTCTTATGGTCATTACACCTTAATTATTTTATGTTTAATTTATAATATTAATATATTATTTTCAATTTTTTTTATTTTATAATTTTGTGTCTCTTTAAAAAGAAATGATTTAAATATGAAAATTTTAATTCTTAAGAATTATTTCAGATGATATTTCCAAACTATTTTCCATATATGATAAAATTATTTGATGTTAATTATATTTTAATAGGGATATTATTAAATGATATTATCATTATTCTTTTTTATGGTTGGTTTATGTTTATGATGGAATGCTGTTTATGAAACCCATTTCTTTTGCATGAGATATGTTATGATGAAATATTTATGAAACTAATTTCATTACATGGGTTTTCATATGATGAATGAGTTATGTTCTTATGGAACACATATATTTGGTTTCATTATGTGATGGTGGTTATGTTATAATAATGGATGATGGTTACTTTATAACCACGTATGGTGGTTACATTGTAACCAATGATGGGTAGAACCTATATCACCATCCAATGTATTAGGTAATAATTTAAATCTTATGAAATAGAAAAGACTAAAATGGGAAGTGAAAAACTTCAGTAATAAAGGACTATAATGGTAACTAAACTCGGTTTAGTTTTAGTGGACTAAAATTGGAAGTGAACTCGATTTAGTAAGACATGACTCGAACGGGGTGTGATCTGGGTTCAGTAAGGAACTTTATCCACTATGATGGTCATGGGATTGAACCTTTACTATTATGATGGTTTAGGGAGGGATCCCATTCCACTATAAGGAAATAGATACTATTGGGGATAGTGGTGTGTTCTTCTAAGTAGGTGTATCCACCCATTGAGTTCCCTTATATGTTTTAGCAATGATCTGTGACTACTAGGAGAATGATTTTTTATGCTTATGTTTATGCCAAATTACATATATTATAGAAATTTTATTTTCTCATGAATCATGTTCTATTATGATTTATGTATTAGGAACATATATCATATATTCCATGACTCAAGATTATGATATTTGAAATACAGGGTATAATTTTAAAAATTTATGCTCTTGTTCTTATTGCATTATGATTATGTGATGATTGATATCTCCCTTGTTTGCCCATATTGAGAATATGGAATCATCTTTTTTATATGTTTATTTTTCACAGGAAATGAATAAATGTATTAATTATGATATTTTAAAAGGTTTATAGTTATTAAGGAATAATAAGGAGATGATGTGGATGTTTTATGAACTAGTTTTTTATGTTTCAAAGCTTCCAATAATACTAAACCCATATGGTTCTATAATATTTTTATTATGTTATGTAATAAATATTTATATATTTAGATAGAATATCTATTTTTAAAAATAATGGGTTAATAAAGTTATATGTTATATTATTGGTTCACCCAGATAGCACTCCAATGCATTGGGTAATGATTACGTTTTTTGGAGAATTATATTGGTAGTTGGTTATATGGTTTACAATTATAAAGGTTCAGTACGGGTTCTATGATGACAGTGTTCAATGACACTAACACATTTTTTCAATGCTTTCCATGGGTTTATAATGTTTCCTTTGGTCAATATTGATATCACCTGGCTCATGATTGTTGATTTTTATGACTCTTTTATTTTTAAAGCATTATTCCATGTTTCATGATTGATGATTCAAGTATTTCTAGGTATGAGTTATTTTATGATTTGTGGATGAAATCTAATTATATAAAATTACCCTTATGCACTTATTATTTTCATTAATGACTTTCAATTTGTTAATGTTTATGATTATCCTTATCGGGCATTTTCACCCACCTTTATTATGTTTCTTCTTCCTCAGGTTATAAAGAATGAGTTGGAATATATTTTTTCTAGAATGGATTTTATATTGATGATTATTATGAATTAATGTGAAATATGAAAATCTAGATTAAGTGTGAGAAATTATCATTTAATTTCATGCGTATTTTTGATGTAATATTTTTCCCCATTTCTCTAAAACTTTAAACCTAAAAGGTCCTTGAGAATGTAAGTGGTCTAGTTTTTATTTTGGTTTTGTCAGTTTGGGATGGGAAAAAATTGGATGAAAATTATCAATATCAAATCTGTAAATGTAATGTTTACTATTTTTAGCATTGGATCTGGGAGTGCGGGTTCTGGGTTGTTCTATCAGGTCCCAAATATAAAGAACATCCCCCACCACTATGTTTAACTTTCCCTTTTCTTGTTCCTAGAATTTTAAAATCTAGAAACACTTAAAGGAAAAGGTAGGGTGTGAGATAAACAAACCATTAGGGTCTCACCAATTGTTCCATAAACAATACAATATCAATAAACTAATTATGATCTCAATTTAAATAGAGTAAGTCATGGAAAATCATTTACATTTATTTTTAAAAAAATTCTTTGAAATCGATTGATGAAAAATATACCAGAACTATCTTAAATAAAAATTTTATATAAAAAAATTTATATAAATCAATTATAATGAATAAAACAGTTATATAATCTATGTTCTTCACAATCAAGTCAAGTAAAGAAAATCACTATTCTGACAAGCCCCACAGTACGTTAGTTTTTGGTAATAGGATCCACACACTTCTCATTTTTCAAAAAATATCTAGAAATGTGTTCATAATAAACTCAAAATCCAATTCGGAAATCCACTATGGGAAATAAGCCTATACCCCATTAGGGAAGCCACTATAGGAAATCTAGATGAACAAGGTTTAATTAGTGTTGTTATCATAAATCCATTTTGTGTGACTCAGATTCCTAATGTGTTTGTCCCTATTACCTATTAACTACCCAGGCTTATATGTTCTCTAACAAGAAATCAATAATTCATGGTAAAATAAAATCAACACCCCATGAGGGGACCCATTATAAGAAATCATATGTTTCAAAACAATTCATATTTCAAAATTCGATTACCCAAAAATCAGTTTCAACATGACATTTTTCACCACAACTAAATCATGACTTTCATCAATTTCATTCCCTTTTAAAAAAATATTTCAATTTAAGAAATTTTTTCAATGATCAAAACCTATCATATTTCTTCAAATTGATTTTCAAATAAATGCATCAATTTTCTAAAATCCACCCAATAATTTCAGTTCCATTGAAATTGGGGTGTGGGTTAATAAATTACATGGAAATATAAAAAAAATAAATCATTTAAAATATGGATTTTTAAATCATTTGAAAAGAAATTTTAATTCAATCACGAAATACAGGGTTTCAATCGAAAATAAAATTCTTATAGAACCACCAAAAATTAATCACATGATCGATGATAACACCCAAAATGAGATTGCTAATGAAAAATATGGAAAAGGGGATCCGGAAAAAAAACTAGAAAAATGATCCAACAAACCAAAGTTTAAATCCATCAATAACATGGTTATCTATCAAAATATAAATAATATAGAATAAAATATCAGAATAATCCACATGATAGAAGATCTACTTACCTAATAGAGATCAAAAGAGATCAACTGTGGTTTTATTTACCAAGATTAGGGGTTTTGGAGAAAAAATAAAATTTTGAGAGCCTTCAAGACTAGTGAAATCGATTAAGATTGATTTGAGGTCGATTTGGGGTTAAACTAGGGGTCCTGGTATTTTAAAAAAAATTGGTGGATTAAAAACCAACATTCGTAGTTTGTTGGAGAGGCCACACAGTTAGCAGTAACTATGTGACCTAACCATGAGACCCCTATAGGATTATGTTTGGGGTACATATTTTGGCTGGATAGCTACTTTAACCATGAACTGGCCATGAAAAACACCAATATTTGAAGCTGTATGGTTTGAGGGAGAGGTCGCATTGTTTGGACAAACCAAGCTCCCCCTTTTAGTGTCTTTAACATGGCTGTACAATTTCTTGGGCCAAACCGCATAGTTTTCCATAACTGTGAAATAACTATGAATAACCCTTTAATGCTACAAATTTTTTCAAATTTCACCTTAAGAAACCCAAAATGAACCCCAAAAAATATAAAATAACAAAACAAGGTTCAAGAAGTACCTATTAAAAGGTAACAAAATGATACATTTATAATCCACACAAGGATATCAAGATATTACTCCTATATTTAAATATTGACCAAAAACTAAATTATTAGCATAAGGTAATGTATTATCAAAAATTTATAAACCCTCATAAATTGAAATTATATGTTTAACTCCAAAATTTCAACAATAACTATAGTGTTTTTTCTTATATAATTACATAAATAGTCCTATATCCCCAATAACCTTAATAAACTCAAAATTAAAGAATGCTTTATCCTTCATGTTGATCTCATAACATTCATATTAGATTCATGGAAATTTAATTTCATTGTTCCTAAATAATATTTCATGTTCAATCACATGTTAAATATAAAGGTTACGCATATCTCAAGCCAAATAATAATCTCCCAAAATATCATTGATCACTATGATAAATCACTATATAATCTTATAACGTTGTGAGATTTACCAAAATATCATGAATAAAATTTAGAAATTAACCAAAAAATAAATCCGTTCTTGACTATAAATATATCTAAAAATACTTCCTTATTTATGGAATAACTTTTCAACCATTAATATTATCTATATCTCACCATTCATTTAACTAAACTTATAATCATATACTTACCCAAAAGGATATTTAAACCTCAAAAGAGAATTCTTCCTAAAACCCAGTATAAGTTTCAAATCAGCTCAAAATATTATTACTTTAAATACCTAAATTTGTATTTATTCCTTTGAATATATGATAAACCTTATACTTATAAACAAATAATGGTATCAATAACTCTCAAGTTATCCTCACATGAATACATTTATGGTTATACAAATTAACAAAATATTTATTAATCATATACTAATGAATATATTCCATAAATAAAAAAATGAAATAAACTTCATCAAAGATGACCAAAATAACTTTTCCACAAAATTAATAACCAATTTAAAGGTTTCTAATACCACATAATTTACTTCATTAATGAAAATAATCTATTTATCCATAAAAAAATTATGAACTCAACAAAAGGCATATATTAAGGGATATCATTCCCTTGATCACATGTTTTCCAAAAATATCAACTTAAGTTATCAATACCATTCAAAATATATTTTTAAATACTTTAATAAAATAATTTTTAAGTAACCCTTATATGTTTCATGATTCTTATAACCAAAATACTATTGATAAAAATACTTATAAAAAATAAATCATGAATCTAAATACATAAATACTTAAATCCTCTCTATTAAATGATGTGTCAAACTTATGTCTTTCCTTTTTCTAGAAGTTATCCTTTTGAAGAGGCCATTGACTTAGATAATTAACTAGTTCCCACATTTATGACAAATAACTATAAACGGATCTATAGGATGAGATTTATTTATCTCCATTGAACTCCACATTTTTTAGATTAATTTCTTACTATATTCCCTACTTTTACACAAATAAAATAGTTTACTATTCCCTTAAGACATTCTACTAGGTTTCAATTTTCACATTTATGGCATGAAGGAAATTTGACCTTCTTTCCTCCATGGTCTATACCACCTAAGCTCTTAGTGGACTCCATGCTTCTCTTCTTTGGTGAGTTCGAGATTTAATAAAGGTATAAGTTGTTAATAATATATCATGATAACTGATTTGTGATAATTATAATATCTTTCACTCAATTCATCTTCTCATTTAGTTTCTTTTAATCACCACATTGTCCATCACATTTAGTTTTTAATTTATTCCTCCTAGTTACAACCATTTTTTTAAAACCAAAAATCATTTTGTGAGAAACAATAATCATAATTATGAAAAATCATTTATAGGATTTCTAAATCTTGGGACCTTACTTCCAATATATGAAACTTTAGGTTTAACTTAGGTTATCTATAATCATCATACATTTAAATAATTAATGACAGTTCTGAAATAAAATGTGAATTATCCCAAGAATATCACCAGGGAGTGTCAAACCAGGTGCACAGTAAGGGTATACTCACTATGCACCATAATGATGGCTGAGATATACTTGACCAACTCTTTTTAGGGTTATTACCTTAGATACATCTGTACTAAAACCAAGTCCCCTTATAATATTAGACATAGATGTATTTATAGGAAAACCACACAATCTTAACCTTACAAAAACATAAGTATGGTATCCTATACTTAGGCTTATCCCCAGGATTTTCACCAAAGGTATATAATAATAATATCCAATGATATCTAGAAATTTCCTCTGATTCCAACTGTAAGGACCGACCCTTAAACATTACAAAATATTGAGTTTTAAGACAATAATTAATTTTATTTCATTTAAGGAAATTTATGGTTTATAGTTTTAGAGGATTAGGCCATCACCATTATATAAATAAATATTAAATCACAAATTGGAGACTTCTATTTAGTATCCATTTTTTTAAAAAAATTATGATATAAGAAGTTTTTTCCCTAAAATATCTTCACAACATTCATTTTGACCTCATTTGTGTCCCTACTCATCCTCAAAACGCTATAAAAAACATTTTAAAACATGGTATGATCAGAAAATGATCAGTAAGGGACATATAAAAAGAATAAAAGAAACATGTTAGTTTGTTAATATTTATACAAGATTTTTCTTCTTCAAAATTAATCTTTTGATCATAATAAACATTTTATTACCTAAGAAATAAAATTTTCTTTAAAAATATTTTAATAAAACATTTCACAATAAATATTAAAGTAAAAATAAAATTAATAATGGTTCATTAAAAATCCTAAAAAAATTATGAAATCTTTTTCAAAAAGTTAAACATTTCACCCTTATGAAGTAGCATAAAATTTATATTAAATATAAGCTGATGATTTATCACAAGGGAGAATGACATAATAAAAATGGTATCATAATATAATGGAAACATAGGAAATGTGAAAGAATTAAAAAAATTACATAATCATAAGTGAGGGATAATGGTATGGAAAACATCTTATGGTGAAAAAATCCCCATATTGTTTTATTATTACTCCCTAATCCCATATAGAATATCTCATGAGACAAATACTTTACCCAATTAATTGGACCACTATTTGGGTGCACCCATCATTACATTTTTATGATTACCTGTGGAAAAAAGGAAATAAATCAATAGGCATAAGAATATGAAATACCCATGGAAAGAAAATGGGTTGAATAATATTACCTTATATAATAATCAAAATATATTTATCATAGAAGGAATTTGATAAATTAACATAAGGAATATATTAAACAGTCAAAGGAAGGGAGAGTTATCTTAGTATATATGTTAGAGACATATATACATAATTTATAAGAATTATATAACATTAAAAAGGGAGATAAATTGGGTTATAGAGATAATGTTCATAACCTAGGGGTGGTTCATATAGATCCCTTATAACCATAAGAAAAACATTTCTAGATATCAAAATATCCATTCCATTTAAAACACCTTTTAAAAATACTTATAACATATGGAAAGAGTGTTTCTTACGTTGAATAAAATATCTAATATTATTAAGGAAGATAAAAATCATGTAATGGTAATAGCGGTAGAAATTTTTTTGAAGTCTTATAAATTAAAATAGAACATTATTTTTATCATTTGTAATGAAACTCAAAACGTTCCATATAAAATACATAAAAAAGACACCTTTTAAAAAGCATTTAAAGAAGGTAAATTGAGACATAAAATTTATTTTATAATTAATTTCGGTCTATATAAATACAACGATAATTTTTTTATGATTATGGACATAGAATAGAATGGTTTATAAAATAAATATTTAAAACATTTAAAATGTGGTTTTTAAAGTAGTGTTCCTCACCTTGAGCCCAAATTGTCATGTTAATTATTTATCTTCCTAAATAATAAAATTATGTTAATTATTTACTTTCTTAATTTCATTTTTCAAGTTTATTAATAATTTAATTTCACTTATTATCATTTTATATAAAATTACTTAATCAATTTATTTCACATGAGATGTTTTTAGGATATTCAGCTTATATATCCAAAATGAATTTGGTAGGTTGACTATGACCAAAGTGGTCATTATTTCAGAATATATATAAAAAAATCCAGAAATAATTATAAATTATATATATAAATTAAAATTTTAAAACCAGCCATGAAATGGGAATATGAAAGACTAACTATATTAAAATCATGGAGATGGTAGGTACTATGTATGAATGAGTAACATTTCCATTTTTTAAAGATCATAATGGAAATAATGTAAGTATTATTTTATATTTTAATAATGATAATTATATCATATATATCATATTATTTATTTAAATAAACTTATATATATATATATATACTATCCATGTTATACTATAATGAAAAATGAATCACGTCACTTCATGGAGGTGGTAATCCACACGTACACATGAATGACATTGCCATTTTTCAATGAATGGAAAGATAAGAAAATACATGTAATATTAATTTTATAGAATGTAGAATATTTCATTAATAACATATATATAATTCAAATATATCATTATAAATATTCATGAGTGGTGATGACAGAAAACGAATTATATCAGTTCGTGAGGCGGTAATTCACCATATAGATAAATGATGGTTTTGTTTCCGATTTTACAGATGATGAGATGGATATAGGTTATGAAATTAACATAATAAATTCTAAATATATGGTATATACAAATTATATTATAACATCACTATTTGATATTATTTTAAAGAGGTGTAAGTATAAATAATTCCAAAACATTTGGTTAAATCCTTTACCTCTTCTTCGGACAATCACATTTATTTTTCACATTAATCCTTAAAATGTAGGTATTATACCTAAAAAAATACCTCTAGAATGTGGGGAGGGATTTTAAAAAGTTATTTGGGCTGATATTTTACAAATTAAAATTATTTTTAAGTGTCAGTAAAAGAGGATAGAAGGTGACCTTTTATAAGTTAGGGAATAGGAACTCTTGGAATTTATTTAAATATTAAATTAATATAAATTAATTTCCATGTAAAAAATTATCTAAACTAATATATATGAAATAAAGGATGGGTATGGGTATAAATTATATTATAAAATAAAAAATTTACAAGTTTATAATAGGGGTTTACCATTATCTCATTGTTTTAACATGCATTAATCCTTTTTCTCTATTACCATGATAACAAATTTTTTACTCTCTCGGGGTTAATATAGTTACTATAAAAGTAAAATTGGTACAATAATGGACCATAATTGATATTTTTAAACATATAAAAAATTAAATGTACAAATATAATATTTTTAGTATTTTTAAATCCTTTAATAAAATATTATTTATTATACAATGGAATTAATGTCATTTTGGGTAACATTAATTTAATTTTACTTAAAAAAACATGAAAAAAATACATTTGAATATAATCCTTGAAAAAAAGCATTTTATTTGTATATAGTTTTTTTCATAAAATATAATAAATTTAAATTATATTGCTTTTAATATATTTATAATTACTTAATTTATTTTTTATTTTAATTAAGTAAATATCATGTCAGCATTGCAAAAACATTTAATGTAATAATATTATTACTAAAAATTAGAAATAAATTACAATGATAAAAAAAATAAATTATATTTTTATTACCATTTTATAACTAAACATAGCCTCCGTTTATCCTTGTGTGAAAAATTTTGAGATAATAAAACAAAGAGAATGTCATTTTGACTTCTATTTATATAAAATAATATAATGGTGAAAAGAAAAGAAATATTGAACCAGGTTTATATATTTTAATTTTTTTTATGGAAATGGAAATAATGAAATCATTAAATAGGATAGATTCAACTGTTAGGGTTATTCTTCAGTCCATATCATATTATTTTTTACCTTAATTACTCGATTAATCCTTAATATGGTGATAATTATTTACTATGGTTAAAATTCAAAATGAAAAAAATAAAAGAGAATTATTTTAAAATTTTGGACACCCTAATTAAAAATATGGAATAAATTATTCATGATTCAATTTATAGAAGTTGTAGAAATTAATTTAAGATAAAAAATATAAAACCCAATGAAAAATTTGTTTTTTAGAAAAATTCCCTTTTAAGTATAAAAAAAATTTTGTACCAAAATAAAGTATAAAATACATTCCAAAGACCATAATTTTATTTTTTTAATTAAAATTAACTAATTAAATTTTAAAACTAATCCAAATTATAATTTAAATTTATAAATACTTTAAAAGAAAATATAGTTTTCAATAAAAATCTATATTTTTAACTGTTTATTGAAATAATCAAACTTTTCAAAAAAACCCTCAAAATTTCACCAAAAGATAATTTTGATATGTTGATTTAAAAAATTATATACCTTTATAAAATAAAATTTCTCAAAGGTTCAAAAATTAATAATAATATTTTCTATCCAAAAGAAACAAAAACTGTGTTTTTGAAGAAAAATCATTGTAGAAGAATAAAATGACTGTACAAAAAATGTGTAATTATTTAATATTAATTTATCAATAAATTTATATTTATTTGGAAACTTATATATATTTAATAATTTGTTTAATAATATTCATACCCACTAATTAAATAGTTTCTTATAATGGTCACATGTAAATAATAATTTTTTTTATATGTGTGTGTTCACTTAAGGCCCATTGTTATGTGTTTAGAAAGAAAAAAAGCATAGTATTATTATAAAAAATATGGGTGTTATGTTATTACCCATTAAATAAATTTCATCCCCAAAATTTGAAATCGGGATCAATAAATAAGGTGTTGGTATTTCAGAATACCATTGTTAAAATCCCACATTAGAAAAAGGGTTTTCAAACTTCTTCTTGAAAATAGGGATATATAAATATGAAATTCATTTGGAATAAATCATTATTAGGTTTCCAATTAGGATAACAATAGTGGAAGGGAAAATATGGAAATAGAAAAAAATCATCATGTCCAAATAATTATGGATAGTGATAGAGATCATTGATCAAAAGAAAGTTAATGATATTGAGAATGCCAATGACTATAAAACCATAAAATAAAGAGGTGTCAAAAAAACCATCGATTAATCATAAATTATGGTAATAGGATAAAATTATTGTTAAATGATCTTTCTACTAGGTTTGAATAAATCATTTACTATCTAAACTAAGAACATAATGAAATATACTTATTTTACTAGTAAAATATCATACATTGAGCAATTTATACCACAATCTCATGTATTTCTCCAGAAAATGAATATTTAAGGCTTTTTTAAATTACTTATGAACTAAAATGAACATTCTAATTCAAAAAAGGATATAAATATATTTATATTTTCTTTAAATATTCTCCTAAAGTTTAATAGTCAACACAGTGTAAGATAATATCCAAAATGTATAAACACTCATATAATGAAATGATATTCTTATGTCTAAAATTTCTACAATAATAAAAAAGGTAATAATTAGATAATTTAATCAATAACCATATGTAGAAAATAAACATTATAAACTCAAAAATAAATAATGTTTTATCCTAAAAGGCAATCTTATATCTTTCATATTACATTGAAAAAAATTAATTTAATTCTTCCCAAACTATATTTCATGTTAAATCGTATGTTAAAACTAAATGTTACGTATATCTCAAGACATATAATATTCTATCCAAATTTAATTAATCACCATGATAAATCACTATATAAAATTATAATTTATTGATCTCTACCAAAATATCATGAATTAAATTTATAAACTAACCTAAAATTTAATCCTTTCTTGAACATAAATATATTTGAAAATATCACCATATTAATGAATTAATTTTAAACCATTAATATTATATACATATCACCATACAATATACTAAAAATCAAAAAATTTACTAGTCCAAAGGTTTATTTAAATCTAAATAGAATATTCTTCCAAAAACCTAGTAAAAATTTCAAATCACCTCAGAACCCCATTATTTAAAACCTCAACAATGGTATTTATTTCTTTGAACAGATGACTGACTTTAAAAATGTAAATCCATGATGGTATATATAACTATTATGTTAGACTCGAATAAAGACATATATGATTATAAAAATGTATAGAATACATATTAATCATAGACTATTAAATATATTCCACAAATCAAAAAATGTGAGTAGTTTCATTAAAGATAAACTAAATCAATTTGTTATCAAATCACTAACCAATTTCAAGGTTTATAATACTAGAATAATTAATTAATTAATTAAAATCATCTATTTATCCCAAATAATAATTATTAAATAAAAAGAAGGCATATAGTAAGGTCTATATTTCACTTAATCGCGTGTTTTCTAAAAATATCAACTCATGTTTTCAGTACCATTCAACATATGTTTTAAAATCCTTAAAGAAAAATATTGTGTAAAAAAATAATATGTTTTATGATTCATATAAATATAATTAAAATGATAAAAATTCTACTAAAACATAATAATATAACCCCAATACATAAATACCTCAATACATTCAATTTTAATGTTTGGTATAATATGGGTCCTTCCTTGGTTATAAGAGTTAATATTTAGAAGTGGAAATTGATTTGGATAATGACAAGGTTCACCAAATTTAATTCAATGAACTATAAATGGATATCTAGGACAAAATTTAATTATCACTATTGAAATCCACTTTTTTTCTATGAAATTTGTTACTTTATATCCTTTTTTCCACAAATAAAACAATTTATTATTCCACTGAGACATTCTCATGGATGTATCTTTATAAATTTATAGTTTGAAGGAAATTTAGAATTATTTACTCTATAGTCTCTACCACAGTAGCTCTTAGAGGAGTCCATCATTCTCTTCTTTAGTGAGTTTGTGATTTGGTAAAGGTAAAGGTTGTTATTTATATATCATGATAACTGATTAGACATAATCATAATATCTTTCACTATAGTCATAATACTATTTGGTTGCTTAGAATAATCATATTTTATATCACATTAAATAATAAAATAATTTCTTATAGCTCTAGACATTATTTGATCAAAAAATCATCATATGTGAAATAGAAAATCCTAATTATAACTATTTGTTTATAGGTTGTCTAAATCAGGACACATTATTTTCAATATATGACACATTAGGTTTAACATAGGTCATACATGATCATCATATATTAAAATAATTCATGATTTTTCATAAATAAAATATGAATTTACCCAAGAATATCCCATAGGAGTGTCAAATCAGGTGCACAGTAAGGGAACACTCACCATGCACCAGAATAATGGTTGAGATATACTCAAGAAACTCTTTTTAGGGTTATTACACATAGATTCATCTATACCAAATCCATGTCCACTTGTAGTACATATATAGGTATGTATTTCTAGTAAAACCACATAATACATATCTTACCAAAATTTTATAATGTTATACTATACTTAAGATTATCCTCAGGGTTTTCACCCATGATATCTAATCCTAATATCCAATGTTATCTAAAAATTTCCTTTGATACCAACTATAAGAATCCAACCTTGATCTTGAGTTTTAAGTAAGGAATTTATTTTATCATATTTTAGGATCTTTAAAATTTTTGAGTTTTAGAGGATTATACCATCACTATTACATAAATAAATCCTAAATCACAAATTATAAACTTCTATTTATTATCTATTTCTTCGGCAAATTGTTTTTATATAATAAGTTTTTTACATGAAATATCTTCAAAATTTTAATCTTGAACTCATCATTTTTATACTCATACATAAAAACATGTAAAAAACATTTTAAACCATAGGATGATCAAAAAAATATCATTAAGGGATATATAAAAGGAAATAAATAAAGAAATTATTTTATGAAAACTTATACAATATTTTTTTAGATTTAAAATTTTGATCAAAATAAACATTTTATTACCCAATAAATCAACTTTTATTCCAAAATATTTTCATAATAAATTTCTTAATAAATTTTAAAGGAAAAATTAAATTTATAAAGATTATTTTTTCAATCATGAAATATTTATGAGAACTTTTTAAGAATAGTTATACATTTCACCCTTACTATGTATAATATATATTTCTTTAAACATAATATCATGACTAATCCCATGGGACTATAACATAAAAAACATGTTATCATAAGATCATGGAAATATAGGAAATGTAGTAGAAATATAAAATAATAAATTAGCATAAGTAAAGGATAACTTCAAATACAATATCATATGGTGGAAAAAGTCCCATAATGGATTTGGTTTACTCTATAATCCTATACATAACATCTCATGAGATAAAAACATTACTCAATGCATTGGAGAAATATCTGGGCGCACCTATCATAACATGTCCATGATTATGTGCGACATAAAATAAAATGAATCATAATTAATAAGAATGATAATTACCCATGTAAATAATATGGGTTTCATAATATTTACTCATATCACAACCAAAATATATTTCTTAAAGAATAGATTTGAGAAATGAATATAAGGCAAGTGTTACCCTATCAAAGAAAGAGAGAATAATTTCGGTATATGCGTGTGAGACATATATACAAAATTTATAAGAATTGAATAAGATTAAAAAGATATATGAACTGGTTATAAAGATAAAGTTCATATACCAAGGGTGGTTCATGGAGACCCCTTACACCCATAATAAAATCAATTTTAGATATCAAAATATCCATTCAATTTAAAACCCTTTTTTTAAAATAATTAGAAGAAAGATAAATATATATTTTTTCATTGAATAAAATAAATAATATTATAAATAATCCAAACATAAAGTAATATTTATGGAGGTATGGAAAACTTTTTAGGCCATATAATTTAAAATAGAAAATTATTTCTGTCTTTTTTAAAGGAAGTAAAAATATTCCATATAAAATAAATAAAAATATTCAGTTTGAGAAACCTTAAAACAATGTAAAATGAGACATAAAATTTAATTTAGAATTCATTTATTCTCATATAAATGAATTAAAAAAATTAATTTTAATAATATGATCTTTCAAGTAAAGTATTTAGAAACTAAATCATTAAAACATTTGTAATGAGGTTTTTAAAGTAAATGTGTACCTTACCTTGAGCCTGACTCGTCACGTGCATTACCTATCTTCCTGAATAATAAAATTATATTAATTATTTTTTTTCTTAAAATAATTTCTCAAGCTTATTATTCCTTTTATTTCATTTATTACCATGATATATACAATTACATAATCAATTAAGTTTGCAATGGATTCTTTGATGATATTCAGCTCATATGTCTAAAATGACATCGATAGTTTGACTATAATCAAAGAGTTTATTATGTCACCACATATATAGTAACAATCATGAAATAATTATAATTTTTATATATATATTATACGTTTAAACCAAACATGCATGATAGTTATAAAAAATTAACTATATGACAATCATGGAGATGGTAGGTCATACATAAGCATGAGTAACATTTCTATTTTTCAATTATGATGATATAAAAGAGGTAAATATTATTTTAACATTTAAAAAATAAAATTATATCATAAATATAATATTATTTACTTAAATATACTTATATAGAATCTATGTGATTCGGTAATGAAAAAAATAACACATCACTTCATAGAGGTGGTAGTCCACACGTACACATGAACTATGTTATAATTTTTCAATGATTGGAAAGGTAAGAAAATATATATTATATTATTTTTTTATAATTTTAATTATTTCATGAATATCATATATATAATTTAAATCTATAATAATAAATATCTATGAGAGGTGATGATGCAAAATGAATTATATCCATTCATGAGGTGGAATTCTGTCATACAGAAAAATGATGGTTTTGTTTCCCATTTGATGAAAGAGGAGTTGGATCTTGGTTATCATATTAATATAATAAATTATCATTATATGGTATATAATGATGTTATTACATCATCATGATTTATTAATATTTAAAGTAGGTGGAAGAATAAATAAAACCAAAACATTCGGTTAAAGGCTATACCTCTTTTTCAGAAAATCTCTTTTACTTTATACATCAATCCCTCTATGGTTGGTATTATGCATAAAAAGACATATACAATGTAGGAATAGATTTTAGAAAGATATTGGGGTTAGTATTTTATGAACTAAAAGTCTTTTGAATTTTTAATAAAATAATAGAGGAGATTCCCTTTTATAAGTGAAGGGAGGGGAACTCATAAAATTAGTTAAAATATTAAATTAATATAAATTATTTTTAATGGAAATGGATAAAAATATAAATATTTACAAGAGATAATGAGGGTGGGTCGAAATAAAATTATTAAATAAAATTTGGGCAAGTTTAGATGATGTTTTTCCCATTACAACTTTTTAAACCTTCGTAAAATCATTTTGAAAATTATTGTAATAACAAAGTTTTTACTATTTTAGGGACAATATATTTACATGTCATGAACCATCCCAATGGTCCCATTTTTTTACTTCCCTAAGACCACCTTCAATAGGCCAAGGGTTGGAGATTATTTCCAAGTATGCATATCACACACATGAGAGTCCTTAAACTAATGTATCTACACACACACACACATTTCCATGCCCATGAGATGCTAAAATATAAAAAAACCAAAAACCATGAATGTATATATCTAAAATACAAACATCAGAGTATAAAAAAAAGTATAGGAAATTAAGATTCAAATAATATCCCACTAAAAGAAACTGAAAAAATTTCCAAATTGTAAAGTATGAGTGAACTACTATTAATGTACCATAGGAACACACCTCACTCTATCTGGACCACTATCCTCCACCTGGTCTTAGTCATCTCTAGGAATATTTCAATAGTTTTTTCATCTGAATAAGACATGACATGTGCGAGGAATGTCCATGCAGGGGTGAGTATAACAATACCCTGTAATAAACCCCAAAACCACTAAGCATATAACATCAAGAATAAAAGTCATCTAATCACAAGTATATTACAATGACATATATTACATGAAAATAAACATATAATCATATTATACAAATTGTTTTAAGTAATATCACAACCATATTTACAGCCTTGTATTCTTGATCGAAGGATTCATAAAACAATTTTCTGGGAAAACACACTTCACGTGTCAAATAACATTTATAGCATCTATTCGAGATTATGTTCTCATAGGTTCTCACCCTAAAAAGTACACATCATATTTATAAAGAGATCTATACACATATGAGGATCAAAACCAACTCCATTGGGTATACCAACAACCTAATATGTATTAAACCACTAATTATGGGATCATTTCCCACATAGTGTTGGTCATGATGATACCAAGAACTCTACATAGGGAAATGATGATGATAGAGGATCTCACATTGGTTCATACAAAAAAAATTCCAAAAACTCTATCTAATATTGAAGTTCTTTATAGGGGATCGCCATTTTATGCATAAGGTTAGAATCCATACTAACCCCTTATGGAATGGATCAATGGAATGTAGCACAATGAAACTTGTCTAAGATGAAGAGGATAAGGGAACCAAGAAATTTTTGAATAAGTACATGATGTGTACTGGTGGTATACGGTTTGTTCCCTCGATATAGATATCTACCTATGTATCATGCCACATTCCTCTGTTTATAACGAAGTACACAACATTTTCGAGTCTATGCACTTCTGACCGTGTCCAAGTACATAGATCTTACCAAGTACACCTATCATAGTTGTGTCAATTCTTGAGTATATGGAGTGTCTATGCTCATGTATTTATATTCGTGTGTGTGTAGCCTTCGAGGTACAAGCCGAGACTCCTAGTAAAGAACACACACCAAGTGAAAACTGTCAACTAATGTGTGATATTTTTCTTCTCATAGAAACTCTAGAACCAAACATGGGGTCCCACATGGAAGGTCATTCCAAATGACACACCATATAACCTAAAATTTCATAAAAAACCATGGGTTATTCCTCTATATACACTCATGCCACCATCTCCTCCTGTCCTACAACTAATATCTCTTAGAGATCATAGATCTATTCTGACTGAGCCTCGTTTTCACCTGCTTACTAGAGAATGTGCCTCAATATTCATGGAAACCAATCTTCAATACACACATTCATTTCTCACAAAAGATATAAATAAATAGTATCTATAAATCCATCCAAGATCGACCATCCATATTTTTATCTTGATTCCATCATTAGTGTGAATCCAAATCTGTGTTATCAATCTTTTCCTCCAAGAAACTTGTGTGCAATTTTTTATTTCCTTTTATTCATCAAACCACTGGCCAAAGGAATTTCCCATGATTAAAGAAGAATGGGGGATGAAAAACACAACATAAAATCATGAGGAACATACCTCATACAAATTTGATGTTGTCCATGAGTCTTTTACAATATAATTACAAATGAAGATATAATGAAATAATCAAAAAAGAAACCCCCAATCTTATATAATATCTTACCCATATCCATAGTATGCACGATCCTTGAATTAATTTGTCAGTTAATTGATTTGTGTTTATCATAGGAATAAAAAATGGGGATAAATACATATAAAACAACAACCTACCTATTTTTTTATTTGATGATGATGAACAAATCTGATCAGTATTGATGGTGAGATCCTTGAATCCTGATGCACAACAATCATCATTCTCAATATGATTTGATGTCATCTTCCAAGAACATTCTCCTCTAATAATCTCTCCCAATTTTATAGGTTATGAAGATAACCCTAAAAATTGGGAATAATGATATATTTATAGAACATTCTAGTTCATGGAGAATAAATGAAATAAAATTAATAATTTATTTTATTCTTTTAATAATTTAACCGCAACTTATGCTTAACCTGAACGTCTAATTAGATCCAAGTTTAAGTCATGCCTAAGGTAAAACCCACAATTTGAACTCAAGGGAGGCCTCACATTTCTAATTCAATTCCTAATTTTGAATTTATTCCACTTTTCCAAGAAAAATGCATACATTCACATTTAATATATTAAATATATTTAGAAAATTAATTCCAATCTCACTAAGCCTTTGAATATCACTCCTTCTCATTGAATAACTTTGAAGATAAATCATATAATATTTTAAGTAATACATGAAAAAATAATGTTTTTATATTCTCCCCCTTAGGGATTAACATCCTAAAATGACAAAACAAAAGGTTACCTAAAGAGGTGTTGACACTAGGAACACATATGGGTCTCTCGCTCCCAGGTAATCTCCGGAATATTCTCATGCTTCCACCAAACAAACCCTAAAATAATATCTACCCCCAATAGATCCCCTCATTATAATATTAAATATATACCAGATACTCTGTAAAAGTATCTTCATCCTCAACTTTCAGCTCACCCAAGTTGATAACATGCGATGGGTCAGGCATATACATCCTCAGCTACAACAGGCAGGTGGAAGATGCTGTGTATCTAGTCAATTTATAATGGTATATCTATGAAATAATCCACCTCCCACATATATGTAGTATTTATAAAGTTCCAATGAATATTTAAGATAACTTTGTACCCTGTAAAAATCTCCATAACCCACATCGAGGTGAGACCCTCACGAACACATGGTCTCCCTCCTCAAACTCCAAAAGCATCCATTTTCAGTCCAAATAGAACTTATGATGGCTCTATGTGGTCCTCATTCACTCTAAAATAATATAAATGTTCTAATTTTTGGATCACACAAACATTATGTCCATAAGCCTTGAATCTCTTGGGTCGGTCCAAGCTAGTGGTGAACTATAGGGTCTCCCATGTAATTCCTCAAATGGTGACATACATATGGTAGAATGTTAGATGTTTTTGGTAAAAAACACCACTGCAGTTATGTGATCCACCCATTTATGTCCAAAATCTAACATGAAAGACTACAACATGTCCTCCAAGACCTAAATAGTCCGCTCAGTCTTCTTGTCAGTCTGGGGGTGAAACACCTTTCTCAAATTCCATTAAGTAAAAAAGGAATCCTAAAATTCCTTCCATAATCTCGTTGTGAAGAGAGAATCATAGTCTGAAATGATTATCAAGGGAAATACATGGAACCACATTATCTTTTTCAAAAACAAGCATCCCAAGATCTCTACTAAACTTTTATCTCAAATATCTAGGAAGTAGGCCAATTTGGTGAGTTTGTCTATGATCACCCATATAACATCATGTCCCTTATACGTACATTTTATCCTCATAATGATTTCTACACTAGTAGAAAAAATGTCTTTAATGTCGGTTTTTTTATTTTTGACTTCGGTTTTTAACCGACGTTGAAGTCGCCAACGTAAAAAATATGACTTTTTTACGTCGGTTTTTGTAAACTGATGCCAACAACAAATTTCATTTGCTATTTAGCATCGGTTTGTAAAAAACCAAGGCCAAATAAACTCATCCAAATCATTTTTGGCATCGATTTCCTTAAAAACCGACGTCAAAAAGTTGAAAAAATAGTTTCAACGTCGGTTCTTGAAAAAAACCGACGCCATAAATGGAAAAAAATTATTTTTGGCGTCTGTTTTACAAAAACCAATGCCAAAAAGTAATTTTTTATTCTTTTATGTTTTATAGAATTTCCTAATTTTCGATTTGACTGGTCGTGGAGCTTAAACAGAGTTACGGATCAAAAGTTATGGCCGTCAGAAGTTAAACATGTCAAAGTTTTGATAGATACAACTTGATTTAAAAAAAACAAGATAAACACGAATTAAAATCACATACACCAAATGATATAAAATATATATAATACTTCAAACACATTTCAATTGTTTTTGGATCTTTCATTGAAATGATATGTTGTTTACCATCACATCTCTTATATTTTGTGTAGAACTGATGCGATAATGAAAAAGATGATCGATAATTAAATATAAACCAAGCTTGGTAAATCTCATCTGAATGTTTTATATTTTTAACTCAATAATAAAAAGTAAATCATCATTATATGAAATCTAATCGAGTTTCTTATAAATAAATTACATTAATAATAAAGAAAATAAATGAATATAATACTTACCGTATTCAAATTAACGATTGAAGCTGCGTTGAAAACTTGATTGAATTGAAGAGGATAAAAATGATGAACGAAGGAGAAATATATTTATATATAGTAAATGAAAATATTTTCGATTGTGTTGTATGAAAATGTAGGCGAGATTTTAAAAAGTTAAACGCGCGTTGTGGAAAAAATTGAAATTCTGATCCCGCGTATTGGTGAATACTATTTGGAGTCGGTTTTGTTTGAAACCGAAGCAAAAAAGGATATATGTTGGTCTTTTGGCATCGGTTTTTTAAGAAAACCGATGCCAAAAATTCCAATCGATATCATTTTTGGCGTCGGTTTTTAAACAAACCAATGCTAAAAAGATAAAAAAAATACATTTCATGTCGGTTTTTTAAAAAAACCGACGCCAAAAGTAAAAATAAATTGTTTTTCACGTTGGTTTTTAAAAAAACCGATGCAAAAAACAAAAAATAGTTTTGGCGTCGGTTTTTATGAAAACTGGCGCGAAAAGTAAAAAAAATTATTTTTGGCTTCGGTTTTTTTAAAAACCGACGCAAAAAAAAAAAATTGCATCGGTTTTTATGAAAACTGACGCCAAAGCTTAAGAAAAAATACCATGTTTTAGATAATTCCTTAAGCTTCGATTTGACTGGTCGTGGAGCTAAAACGGAGTTACGGATTAAAAGTTATGGCCTTTGAAACTTGTACTTAATTAAGACTTCTTTTAGAGAAGGTCAACTTCCAACATCCATAACATTTAATTCGTAACTCCGTTTTTGGTCCATAACCAGTCAAATCAAAGAGTATGGAATTATCTATAGGACTGTAATTTTTTTTTACATTTTTGGCGTCGGTTTTCATAAAAACTGACGTCACAACTTTTTTTTTTATTTTTTCACATCAATTTTTTTAAAATCTGACGCCAAAACTATTTTTTATTTAGTTTTTGGCATCGTTTTTTAAAAAACCGACACCAAAAAGTCTCCGCAAAAATATTTTACATCGGTTTATAAGAAACTGACGTCAAATTGATGACGTTAAAAATTATTTTTCTACTAGTTCTATTGATATATTATCCCAATTCCACTTTGTCAGCTCAAGGGGTAAAGATTATCCCGCTAAAACCTGGTTCTCAACGTTCACTTTCTGACAAGTAAAGGAACAAGGGACAAACTCTGCAACTTCCTTCTTCATCGCTGACCACTAAAACTACCATTTAAGGTCACGGTACATATTTTAAATACCTAGATGTAAAAATAATGGTGAAGTACAAAACTCCCACAACAACTCCTCTGTTAATTAAACTGGTACCATCATCCATCCTCTTAAAAGTACGACATACTCCCCACCTTTAGAAAATCCTTCAGGAACATGTCTAATGGATATCCGAGTACATAGGGTCTCATAGTCAATACCAAAAAGATGTACCTCTATGACTCACTAAAAAGTGTAGGTGCAAAAACCATCGAATAGAGGTATGATGATCCATAACCATCTATAAAGGAAAACTACAATGAGTCAAACTAATCTAACATCTCACTCAGTATCTATGAACAAGATCTCATACTAGGATCATCTATTACAACATTCCCCTTACTAGGAGTATATTTAATATAATAGTCATATTCTCAAAGGAACTCTAGCCATTTCCTCTATCTCATGTTATTATCATTCTGGGTGAAGATATACTTGAGAATCTTGTTGTAAATATAGATGATAAGTCGCTCACTTATAAGGCAGTGTTGCTATATCATTAGTGAGAAGACTACCACTGCTAGCTCAAGATTGGGGGTTATGTAGTTCTTCTCAAGTGGTGTCAATTAATGTAAACCATAGGTAGTCTCTAACAACCACCTCATCAGATTACAACTAATCGTAGTCCCTGATTAATCAAATAACACTACATTCTCAACACCCTTTGGAAATTTAAGAATGGGAGTGCTCATCAATCTCTACCTCAAATTCTAGAAATCCTTTTGAAACCTCTTTTCTTACATGAATGGATTCCCATTTTGGGTCAAATCTATAAACGTAGTTGATATATTGGAGAAATTGGGTACAATTATCAATAGTATCTTTGCAACCCAAGGAAGCTCCATACCTCAATTGCGCTCTTGGGTTTCTCCCAAGCTAACACTCCCTTGACCTTTTCCAGGTCCATTGATACAACATCTATTGAGATAAAATTTCATAGAAAGGTGAAATCATGAATCTAGAAATTAAACATCAAGAGATTACCATAGAGATACTAATCTCAGAGTATGTCTAAGAATATCCTCAAGTGTCTCAGCTTCTCCTCCTTGTCCATCGAGTACATTAGGATATATTTAATAAGGACCCCCAAAAACCTGTCTAAGAAAGCCTAAAATATTAGGTTCATGAGTCTCAGGAACTTTTTTAGGGAGTTCTTCATTCCAAATGGCATCCCAAAGAAAATGTAGTGATTATAAATACATCAAAAATCCTCCTTCAAAATATCGTAATCCCACACTTATAGTTGGTGATAGCCTAATTTGAGGTCAATATTTGATAACCATTATGCCCCTCTCAACTGATCAAATAGGTAATCAATCCTCAATAGTGGATACCTGTTCATTACAATCACTTGTAATAGTCGATGGTAATACACACAAAACCATAAGCTTCTGTCCACCATCTTGTTGAACAACATTGGGGCTTCCCAGGGTAAAACACTAGGTCTTAAAAATACCTTCCTCTGTAAGGCCTACAACTAAACCCTTAGCTCAAAAATCAATTCTAGAGACATCCGATATGCTGATGTAGATATTAGGGCCATACCAAGGCGTATATAAATGCAGATGTATATCTATTGATAGGGAGGTAAGCAAGGAATGACCTTAGGAAATGAGTCCTCATACTCTGACACCACTGTAAGAAAATAAAAAACCATAACATCCATTTCACCATGGGTCATGCTATCCAAATAGTGTGTAATCGGTCGAAACCTCTTATTAATGTGTTCATCTTACTATGCCTGAGTTTCCATTTCAATAATAAAAGAAAACCTCATCCCATCACTATAAAAACACTCCACTCACTACCTAAAATAGTAAATCTAGGAATTAACTATGGGTAGCCTTTATATACATAATATTAAATTGTAAGTAATCATTTTCAATACAAAGAGATCCTAAAAGAAACTCTCACCTTAAAGAGTCAGGTCACACCATTGGAAAAAGGGTGTGGTCATCGAGACACCTCATGTAGGAGTCTCCAAGCATAAGGGTCAATCCAAAGGCTCAAATGAAATCTTTAAGACTCAAACTGAATAAGTGGAATGAATGGAATATTCACACCTATCTATATCATTACTATTGCTAAATTAGAGAAAAAATAGATCGTACTAATGTATCATACCTATATCCTCTGGGTCATAATCCTATACATCCTGCAACTTTTCTCATCCCTATTCGCCTACTCCTTAAGCATAGTGAGGACCACCTGGGGGTGGTGGTGGTAAAAGATCATAACATATACCACCTCCAGTTACTTTTCTAGATCATTCAACATGTCTGTCATTATATGGACCAACCTTTTCTAGTTTCTTCCTCTATCTAGATGGCCTATCCACTATCTCCCTACCAACCACACATCGAGTTAGAAAATCTCATACAAGATTCCCCCAGAGAAGAAAATAGTAGCACCGCCTCTCCCTAGGATGGATAGATCTATCATGTGATCCCTGAGATGGAGAACCTAAAACTAGGGATCACCTACTAAAATATATCATACGTCCATGTACCTATGTCTATCATTGGTTCCCTACCTTTGATGTATTATCTCTCGTGTTCCCACTCCCAGCACCAACTGTATGTGTCTTCTCATCCAATAAAATATCGATCACCAAAGAACACTCCAACATCCCTGAAGAATTAGGAATACATAGAGGTACCACACTAGCTCATATGTCTCTGTGTAGTCCTCTCTCAAATTTCCAAGCCCAAAATAACTTATAATGCACCATATCCATCAAGTAATGAAAGAGGGTGGTGAATCTCAATGAATAATCATCCACAGTAGTACTTCCCTAATGAAGTTTTAGAAGATACTAGATGAACATAACCCTCAATGTTATTATAAAATAATCCTATATAAAAGGTACTAAAACTCTAATCGTGCAAGGATCACCTAACCATATGACTCAGTCACTAAGCCCCAATATCATCCCATAGATCCATAGAGAAGGCTCATTGTAAAGACCAATATATGGTCTTTTGGTGTCTTATAAAGACAAAAGAATCATGTCACTGACTCAAGATAGTCTTCAGTCACCTATAGGTTGGGCTCACATCGGAACTTGAGGGGTTATTGTCACTGAAACTTATAAATAGGAATCATCCAGTGCACCTCATTTTCTGGTGCTATTGTTACTATATACATCTCGATAGGTGGTGGTAAGAATAGTGTACCACCTGGAGGTAACACCTCCTGAAAAGGTCCCTGTATCAAAGTCTCATTAATATGGGGATCATCCTCATGATCCTATTAATGAATCCTAGCTATAAAATTCCGTAGAGGCATACTATATTAGGAAAGATATGATAGATTCAATGAGTATATCTGGAGAGCTATCATAAAATGGCCACAGAAACCACAACCCATTCCTATATGATTTTGTACCAATTTTTTCCCTACAACTAGTGTCTACATGTACATAGTCAACAACTGGGTTGTCAAAATCAGGGTGTATGGATACATTGGATAATACACCAAAACTAGAGTCCTTTGATTGAGATTCAAACATGAAACAATTAACATTGTTTCCCCAAACCAATCTCAAAAACTTCTATCCTAAGGTTTAATTGACTACACTCTGATACAACTCTATCATAACCCATACCAATGGGCCCTAAGCTGCGAGTACCACGAGTATTACTACAATATACTAAGGGTTTGTGATGAGCTTAAGGTAGGAATATCAGACACATGGGATTCCTTATACTAATGTAAATGTACACACACACATCTCTAGGCCCATACAATGTTGAAATTTAAAACAATCAATAACCATGCATGGATACTTCTAAAATCCTAACATCAGAGTACGAAAATAAGTACTAAAAAGAACGGACCATATAAAATAAAACTAAAAAAAATAAAAAAGTCCATCTTATAAAGTAAGAGTGAACTACTATCAATGTACCACTAGGACGTGCTTCAGTCTGTATGCCTCACTAATATCCACCTAGTCCTAGTCCCTCTAAGACATTTTCAAAAGGTTGGTCATCTACATAAGACATGACATGTGCAGGAAAAACCCATGAAATTGTGATTATAAAAATACCCTATAGGAAACCCCAAAATCACTAATCATATACCATAAATAATAAAATTCATCTCATCACAGGTATATATAACTGACATATATAAAAAGATCATCCACATATACTCATAGCAGACACATAGTCTCAAAAAAGATCACAACCAATTTTCCATCCTAGGATTCCTGCTCAAAGGTTTTATATAATACACATATATATGAATACACTCCATGAGTTAGATAACACTGATGGAATCTATTCTAGATTCCATGATAATTGGGTATATCCATAAGAAGTACACAATATAAGTATGAAGAGATCATTGAAAAGATGGGGATCACACCCAAGGCCATGATGCATACCAACAACCCAATCTGTATTAACCTTCTAAGTAGGGGATAAACACCCATGTAGTGTTGGTCATGATGATACCAAGAACCAAACTTAGGGAAATGATAATAATAGGGGATCTCACTCTGGGCCTCATTGAAGGATTCCAACAACTCTATGTAATACTGATGTTCCTAAGAGGGGATCACCATCCTATGCATAGGACATGACTCTATACAAAACCCTTTCAGAATGGATCAAGGGAATATATTGTAGTAAAAATTGTCCAAGATGAAGATTTCAAGGGCTCAAATCCATCTTCGAAGAGGTAAACATCTTGTACTACTAGTTCACGACATGTTCCTTTAGCATAGGGTTATACCCATGTAACACGACTTGTTACTATGTCCACGTCTGAGTACACGATATGTTCGAGCCTGTGTACTCCTGAAAATGTCCATGTATAGGTATTACCATGTACACCTAGCTTGGCAGTGTTATTTTCTAAGTAAAAAGAGTGTCTGAGCCCATATTCTCTTGGTTGTGTCTGTGTACCCTATGAGGTACACATCAAGAATCCTGGTAAGGGTCAAACACCATGTGACATCTGTCACACACCGTGTGATATTTTTTTCTCACGGAAAACCTATCACCACAGAGGGGGTCTCACAAAGATTATAATTATAGATTACATGCCGTTTAATTTGGGATTTCATAGAACCTGTGGGTTCGTCGTCTGCATATAAGCACACTACATTCAACTCTGATTTTTCCATTGATCTTAGCCAAAGATCACAGATCTTGTCCAACCAAGCCTCTCCATTTATTTCTTACCAAAGATCATTCCTTAATCTAGTCATAAACCATCCCTTGAGCAACACCGTCATCGAACATGGAAGATACAAAGAACATATATCCCTAAACCCATCCTCGATCAATCATCTATCATTGCAGCTTGCTTTTATCATTAGTCTAAACCTTGATTTATAGTAATAATCTATTACACCAAGAAATGAGTTCACAATGATTAATTTCAGAGTATTCATTGAACCAAATTCCAAAGGAATATCTAATGATGAATAAAGAATGTGGTAAGAAATGAACAACCCACAAATGTGAGTAGCGAACCTCGAACAAATTTTGTGTTGTCCTTTAATTCATTACTCTTATAATGACGAGAAAAGAGATAATTAAGAAACAAATAAAGAATCAACCAATCCAAGATAATATTGATCCCATACCCAAAGTATGCACAATATGTGAATGAATTTGTTAGTTAATTAATTCACATACATTGTATGAATCAACAATGATGATATATCCACATAAAACAATATACTACCTCAAATTATATTGATCACTGATGATGAAATAATCTCGATCATTATCATTGTTGAGATCCTTAAATATTGTTGCACATTGATCGTTGATCCCGATTTGATGTGATGTTGTCTACCAAGAATGATCTCCTCTTATTCTCTCTCACAATTGGTAGGGTTATGCGTATAACAGTGATAATTTTTCATAAAAACACATTTATAGACCATGCTTGGTTATGGATAATAAATAAAATAAAATAAAAAAATTATTTAATTCATGTAATAATTCACCCTTAATTGTGTTCAATCCGAATGTCCAATGTTCCCCAAGGTTAAGTCGCGTACAGAGTAAAACCTACACTCTGAACTCAAAAACGACCTTAGATTTCCAACCCAAGTCCCCATTTGGATGTTATTCTATTTTTCTAGAAAAAAATATTCTTCCATCCAATTAATATATTTAATATATTTAACATATTTCAAAAATTAATTTTGGGCTCATCAGGCCTCAGAATCTTATACCATCTTATCACATAGCTCCAATGATTATAGAATTATTATTCTAAAGCAACACATGAAAAAATCAGAGTCATTACATCACTATAAAAGGAAAATTGATCAATAAATTGATCTTAGTTGATATTTTTAAACATATAAAAATAACTTGGATAAAGATGATTTTTTTGAATTTTATATCATTTAATAAAATATTATTTCTTATAAAATAAAATTAATTTCATTTTTATAATAATTTATTTAATTTGAGTTTGAAAAAAATGATAAAAAATTTATTACAATACAATCCATTAACACAACACTAACCTGGTATATTTATCTAAAAAATTCATAGAACAAAATAATTCATTCAAATTATATTACTTTTAATATCTTTAGAATAATTTACTTTACTTTACTATTAATTAAATAAATGGTGTTTTGGCGTTACACAAACATTTAAGGTAATAAATTAATCACTAAAAATTAGAAATAAATTACCAAACAAATTATATTTTAAATAAATCTTTTAAAACCAAATATTTCCTACATTTATATCTATGTCCAAAATTTAGAGATAATAATTTAAAGGGAATTCCAATTTTGAATTTTCCTTACATACAGTAATATTGAGGTCAAAATCAAATAAATATGGTACCAAGATTCTATATTTTTTCAAATGTGAATGAAAATGGAAAAAATAAACTCATAAAATAGGATAAATGCAAGTGTTATGGTAATTTTTTGGTCATTATAATATTATTTTTAACCTTAATTACATGATTTACCCTTACTACAATGATAATTATTTACTATGATTATTTCTAAAAATGAAAAAAAGTAAAAGACACCTATTTACAAAATTTGAATCCAATGATTCCAAATTTGGAATCAATTTTCTCATTATTAAATTTTTATAAGTGGGAAAAAATAAATTTAAGATAAAAAAACACATTGAAAAAATAGGTTTTTTTGAGAAATTCCTTCTTAATATAATTTTTTATACCAAATTAAAGTATAAAGTTCATTTCAAGGAGTATAATTGGATTATATTTAATACAAATTTAAAAAAATTTAAAACTAATCTAGAATATAATTTTACTTTTTAAATACTTTAAATGAAAATATATTTTTCAATAAAAATTAATATTTTTCATTATTCATTGAAAAATATAACTTTTCAAACAATCTAATTTTTTTCACCATAATCTAATTTTGATATATTTTTTTCAAAAGTATAGGGATATACCCCCATTATTATAATAAGAAAAAAATCATGGAGGAGGATGGGGTTAGATAGCTGCACTTCCCTCATCAATTATCGGCTTCAAACCATGCCGTTTAATAAGATCCTTTTGAGCTTAATGACTCTAATTGTGTTAAGCTCCCAAATTAAATTTAATGTGACCATGGATGAAACTACTTAGATTAAAACCTATCCTCCAAGTATTCACATGTTCTTAAAGTCCATAAATATCACATGAATTTTTTGAGTCACTCTCCTTAACATCTATCATAATCTATTTCTTCTCTGATAGATCATCTAGAGAGGAATAATTCCTACGTATTCACCGCTCTATGGGGATCTGAGCCTCATAATGAACTTATTTACCTCTTTATTTGTTAGGATTCAGTGATTCATGTGATTCAAAGAAGTTGGGTATAGTCTCCTGTGCCTTTCTTTCATTCAAATGTGATGTATAATTAGATGTGATCTATGTCACACCTACCAAATATCTAGAAATTAATTATAATATTTTCTAAAAAAAACTATTTTTGAATAAAACATATTTTTTAATAAAAAAATAAATTTAGTAAAAAAATGAGTGATTATTTACTATTTATTTATCAATGATTATTTATTTATTAATTAATTTATATATATTTTATAATATAGTTAATCATATTCAAACCCTATAATTTAATGGTTAGGTTATAATGGTCACATTTAAATAATTATATTTTTATAGTATACCTTATTTTTCTTAAAGCTCGATGGTGCATATTAAGTAAGTTATCAAGCATAGTAATCTTTTAAAAACATGGGGTGTTACAATGGTAAGAATAGTGATAAACATGAAGAAATTAGATTTCAACAAGAAAATATGGAATTATGATGATACAATAATGATCCATTTATCATTAAAACACATAAAAAACAAAATTGATATTTTATATATTGATTAAATGACTGGTGGTCTATCAATTTGAAAAGAAACAATAGTGTTCTATTATTAAAAATTTTCATTATCTTGATGAATTCTGAAATATTACTCAATATATGACATGATTATCAAAGGATACTAATTACCATATTATAATCATAGTTTGAGTAATATGGATTGATTATATAGAAATAATTTTAGAAAAAAACCTTAAATAATCTATAATAGTTCAAGTATTATATAACTATTTTAGTTAACTTTTAAAATTACGAAAACTATGGTGTATAAACATTGAATTGCATTATTAGTTAAGATTGTGTCACTCCCCAACCACAGATGCCTATTATTTTATTCTTTTATTGGTCTCACATCATTTAGACGATGTTTAGTTGGGTCCCTGTTTGAACATTTTTTTTAAATCTTGGATTTTTTGGCGGGTCTTGGGCCGGTGCGCGGTCACCGCACCATTAGTAGTGCCCATGAATTTGGCCCTGGTGAATGCATAGTTTCTCGATTCTTAAAATGACTAAATTTTATAAATGTTTAAATTTCCATGATAATATTATTTTTGCAGATAATAATAATAATATTATAATTAAATTGATATTAATATTCTTCTTCTTAAATATATATTAGTATAATTTTTATTAAATTTTCATTAATTTTATTATTACTAATATTATTAATTTTATTATTATTATTGAGAAAGAAAACTATTACAGTTTTAGTATTATTATTATTATTATTATTATTACTTTTATTCTTCTCATTACTTTTATTTTTATTTTTATTTTTATTTTTTTTCTTTTTTTTCTTTCCTTCTAACCCTAGCCACCTTCCCCCTTCTCTCCCCCCTCTCACGCAGATCGCCCCCCTCTCCTCCCTCTTCTTCCCATCTCACGTCGCACCTACAATGCTCATGCCCTTCTCCCACTTCAACTGGACCCCCACATTGCCTTCGACCTCTGCCAACCTCACCCTCCACATTCTCCAGGGACCGTCCAGCTCCAGCCTCCACCCTCATCCACTCACCCTCACCTGTGGGTCCCTTCACCCACCGCCCTTGCCTCACGCCCCCCGACTCACCCATCACCCCCCCTCCTGCCTTTCCAGCCGGTGCAAGGCCGCCACCCCCCTTTCTCCATGTCCAGCCAGTGCGAGGCCACTCACCACCCCCTCTACTAGTCTAGCCGGCGCGAGCCCCCCTGCCCCCTCCTTTTTTTGGCGCAACCCACCGGAAGCATCCTGCTCCCCTCCCTCTAACACCATGTCCAGCAAACCTGACCCCCCTTCCTGGGGTGCTTCTGGCGAAGACGACCCCACCTGTCTGACGTCCAGCAGTGAATAATTCGATCCATGTTGCACAGAGCCTCTACGTTGCTCTAACGTGGCCATAAATCCCCTCGTAGGGTTCACGAAGGGTGTTTTGGTTAATGTCGGATCACATCCCGTCCTCCACCACCAAAGGTGAAGCAATTCAAATCAGTTCAGACCATTTGTCCTTGTTCGCAGAGCGTGTTTGTCCTCGACGCATGTTTTGGTTCACCACCACCATCTAAAGTGAGAGTTTTTGTATTGCGCAAACATTTATTTTATTGTATTTATTGTTTTCTTAATTCTTTTTATTTTATTGGCAGTGTGGATAATGATTTTTAGATGCAATCTTGGCTTGCCGCAAGTTTTCAAGGTTTCCACCACCGTCCGAGGTGATGTTCTTCATTCATCATCTTGTTGCACACTTTATTTTTTTGGGGTTGCCTTTATGTCTGTGAGTCCCTGGCATTTTTTTGGATCTGAGAGGGTCTTCTCCACACTAATTTTGGGTGTGAGAAGTTGTTTCAGGGGGTCAAGATCATTTCCAAGTGTGTGTGCTTTTGTCGAAGTGTGTGAATATGAGCAGGGTGTGGTTTGATTTAGAAAGTTTGGCATGACCATTGTTCGAGGTAGGCGTTTCCATCACTTCCCTCTTTCTAAAGTCTTCCATAGGCACTTTCATGGTTTCATTTAATTTATAAATGTTTTCTCACCCTTATAATTTTGATAGTTTAGTCATTGTAGTGTTTCTTTGATGGTTAAAAGTGTTAAAAACAGCTTTGAAATAGATCCTTGGTTATGTGTAGGTGTTTTCATTCCCTTTCTCCCAATTTTAATCCATATAGTGTGTGTGATTTCTTAATTAAATATTTATTATGTTTTCCACCTCTATTTTTTATAGTTAACTTATGGTAGTGTTTTCTTGTTGAAAGATTTGATAAAAAATAGATTTTTTGATGCTCCTTTATTTATGCACATGCTTATATATTGTCTAATTGGTTAGAGCTAACAACCTTTATCTGCAAATGGTACTATTGGACATCTTCAGTGGGGTTTTCTTGTAGAAACATTTTATGGAACTTGTTTTTCCTGCGTTGGTTAGTTTTATAAAACTTATTGTTTTTGTAGAAATGTTTTCGCATCTCTTTGAATTGGTATTTTTCTCAAATAATTGGTTTTATAAGTGGTTCTTGTTTTCTAAATGATGTGGGTCTCTTTAGGCGGTTCTTTAAATTGGTTTGAAAATAAATCCATTCTTATTTGCCAATTTGGATTTTGGTGTATATATTTTGTTGAGTGTGTGGTGTAAAGCAACACTTGGTTTGTTTTTACAAATTTGATCATAGTATCACTTAATACTTTTATGTAAATTCTATGAAACTTGAAACCAAAGTTCCCATTTGGATTTTTAAATACAAAAGTAGTGTTTAGAGTTGTTTTGGAAGAGCTTGTGCGATGTTTTCATAAAGGAATTTCATTATGTAAAACTAAAGGCCCGGTTTACAACTCCAAGTGTTTAATAAAGTGTTTTTGATAACAAAATGATGTGACAGCCTTGTTGGCACTTTTTATGTTTGAAATTCATGCATATATATAAGTATATGGGGTGATCCTATCTAGGGTAACCCTTTATGGGATAACACATAGGAAGCGTCTATGCTTGGTGTAGGAAAGTGCAGTGATATGAGTCACGTGTGTGAGGGCCTTCCTATTTACACAGTGTTATTATAATCACCATGGGTTCATGGGCGTCTTTTAGATGATCGAGTGAAGGTTGCTAACCAAACCCAATTAGACAGGTTGGTACCCCTGGATTTGTTGTTAGGCCAGGCGGGCTTTGCCACTGGATTGGTCAGTAAGGGTGGCCAGTTGGTTATAGAATTAAGAGATTCACCATAAGACGATAGGTGGTTCTAAAACCGCGTACATCTAGGGGTATTCTAGGGATGTTCAGGATCACCCATGGTTACTAGAATATTTACACTGCTTGTTTACTTTTTGTTTCACTAGTTTATTTTTAGTTTTCACTTGTTACTTTTTTTACTATAGCCTAGCTTCACTACTTTATGTTACATATTTTTATTTATAAAATGACAAATGATTTTGGGAATGGTATGTAGCATGTGTTGGGTTTTTTAAATGGGAACACCTTGTTTCTTATTTTAAAATGTGAAAACCCTACTTTTATACCTGTATTTCAAACATGTGTAAGTAGACTATTTTGGAAAAGAGAACTTTTGGATTCAGTGGTTTATTTCTGGAATCCCTACTAAGTATCTCGGTGCTCATGCCTATTATATCTTTCCAGTTGCAGGCTCGGTTTCTTGTTTTAGAACCTAGTTCAGCTGCTCAATGTTTGAGAAGACTTTGTTCTAGGTTGGGTGGTGACCTGGAGGGTCACAAGGAGGTATGTACATTTATTTTCTTTTTGATGCTAATTTGATTTTATTATCATCAGTATTTATTTATTTAGTTATCTTGTTTTCATGGGAAAAATTGTTCCCAATGATTATATTTTGATGCCTGACACTAGTTTCCAGTCCATGGGGATCTGGAACGCCCCTAGGGCCATGCCGCGGGCCGGCTCGGGTGGTAGGTTCAGGGTCGAACTGGGTTGGTTCGTGATAAAATGGTATCATAGAAGGCCCTTATTATATGGGATTTCCAGTATATGGAGATTAGGACTGTCAGGGATTAGGAGGTAGGTTACGGGTTGGTTTCTGATCACCACTGCTCGTAATGAGACCTGAGTTACCAGGGTTAGTCCGGGATTTGAGTCTTTTGTCTTGGGTTGTTTTGGATTTAGGGATGAAAATGGGGGTGAATCAGTTCTCAATGCTTCCTCACATGGGATGGGGACCCATGTGGAGTCCAACTGCAAGGTTTAAGTTTCTATTAGTTTTATGCCTTACTTGGGTATTACTCACCACCATGTCATCGGGTTAGGAACATACACTAGTCCCCCATTCCGATGGTTTATAGTTGGTTGTGTTTCATTTTGAACTCATTCGATGTTAGGGTGTGTTGAAAATGAAAGTGATTTCGTAATGAAAAAAAGGGTTTCTTCCAAATTGTTTTTGAAATTAGTAAAGTGGGGTTTTAAGGATAAAGTGTATTGGTTTGGAACAACATGGAATGTGTTTGGATTTAGTAAGGAAAAGAAGTGTTTGAACCTTGGAACTCTTTATAGAGTGTCACATGTGTGTGGGTATGTATGGAGGGTGTGTAGGGGAACTTGTTTGCAGATGATGTGAGCAAGATTGAATGAACGCACATGTGATGGTTCAAAAGGTGCCATAGGTGAGTTTTAAAATTTTAAAGGAACGACGGTTTTGGAAAAGTGATTTTTTCTTGTATTTGTATAAGTTTTTCTATGGTCATGTTGCCCTTGGATTGTGTTGTTCATTTGATTGAGTGTTGGATTGATGCTGGTTTCGATGGTGTTTTTCTTATTGTTATGAGTATGCCGCCCATAAAGCCTCAAAAAGTTGTTAATGAGTTAGGCCTAGTTCCAAATTCTTTTCGTGTGTTGCCTACTTATCGAGGTAATTGATGTTTGTTAAAGACAGTTGTATTTTTCAAAAATATAAAGTGTCTTCGGGTTGTTGGGATCTCCCGGGGCAATTTAGGTTTGTACCTTCCCATAGTTATTTGAGGGTTCAGTTCTAGACTACTAAAGATGAGATGTGTCATTGTCATTAGAGTTTTGAGTGTGATTAATGGTAGTCGACTTTTGCAAAGGTTCCCCTTCTGGAAGGAGGTGCGGGCCAGTGGAACCTGTTTCCAAGAAACCATCCTCATCTGTACCGAATCCCAGTTTGTAGTACCATTCACTCGCATGCCACTAGTGGGACCGGTTCAGGAATTCTAATATGCCTTGTCGCATCCCTTCAAAGTCATTCTATCATGAGACTATTCGGGTCACCAAAGTGTGTCCTAAAAGAAGCGTCATTCAGGAGGAAGGAGTTAAGAACTGGATGACATAAATGCTTGACTGTGAGAAAGGAGACACGTCAGCCATCAGGGCCCCAACCACAGGCCTCGGGGTGAAGCTCGCACACAGTCTGGAGTTTCCGAGGGTGTGTGGAACCTCAGTCCAGATAATGTTTTTAGCCTTGGGATGGAAATATAAAAAATTTCCTTGTTCTATTCTCACTGCTATCGTAATATCAACCTTGTTGTGGTGGCATGATGAGTCAATTACACAACAATCCAAGTGGTATTATCTTCTCTTAGCATGGTTTCTAAATCATTTTTTGTCCTTGAAGTGGGTTAGGGTCAGGAATAAATTGGCCGGCTCTGATTTTGAGTTGGTCTCAAATGTGTTTGTTAGGGGGATATTTCATATTGTGAAATTTATGGGAGATGTTGAGTTAATTTTTCATCCTTAAGTTACTGGGTTGTTTCGTAGTAAGATTTCCAACAAAAGATCAGGTGTTTTGTTTGGTCCATGTAGGGAAAATGAACGAGTTTGGTTTGGGAGTTCCCGTGTTGCCCCCCTCCCCCGAGGGTGGTGTGTTCGGGTTTCAAGGTTTATGAGTTAGAAAATTTTTGTGGTGGGGAGAAACATAATGGTCACACCGAGCCTCTCAGTTATCTATGTTTTTGTCTGGGCATGGACTTAAGTTGAGACAACTTTTGGTTTAGGTAATACTTAGATCTCCCATATTCTCTTATATTTTCTTTTCAAATATGGACTATATGGGGGAAGAAATTGGTATGGAAGGGATTTTATGACACCCCTATGTATTGATGTGGTTTACATTGTATTTTTTATCTTGAAGTACGTAGAGTTTCATTTTGGTTGGTTATGGGATTGCAATTAATGTTTTTAGAGGATTTTTTAGAGGAGAATAATTATACCGCATGATTGGGAGTAACCTTAGGGTTGGATCTGTCATTTTGAAAAAGTTGTTTTTATGGATTCCACACAGTTTTTCAAAACTATTTGGAGCTACCTTGAGACTATGTGGGGTCTTGGGAGTGTTTTAAATGAGGCACATAGTTTTTATAAATTATGCAGAACCCAAGGAGAAACTATATGTATTAAAATTTTTAGGGGCAATAACTCCCACACGGTTAGTGCATGATTTAACAAACCATGGGAAAAAACCATATAGCCTATCCATGTGTTTATTTTTTCGGGGTATTTCCTATTTAACCCTTTTAATTTTAAGGGGTTTCAACACCATTTATCCCCCAATGCATCAACTGACCCTTAGGATCTCTTGGAGGGGTTCCAACCTCCTCCACCTTGGATTAATTCCCTTTAATTGATGATTTCCATGGGAGTTTTGGTGATTTATTCCCCTATTTATCTCCTTTTCCATTTTCCCTCTCTTCTATCTTGTTTTTGGCATTCCTCATGAACCTTAGATCTCTGTTTTTTTATTCTAGGGTTCTGGGTGGAACTAATGAGTTTATTTTTATTATTTATGGTATATATGGATCGTTTATATTCCTATTGGTGTAGTCTTCATTGAAGGTGATATGTTATGAAGGTTTTTAGGTTTATTCTCACCACTTTAAGGTTTTTTACATATGAAATTATTTCATTTTGGGAATCAAGGTGTGATTTTGATTTCGAAATTCCTTCTTTATGAAATTATTAATATTTTAATATTATTGTGGTGATTTGAAACCATTTCATTGTTTTTTGAACTTGTAATAAAGGGGTTTTAATGTGAATTCCATGTTATGATATTTTATATGGAATGTTTAAAGGTGATAATATTCCATAAATATCCTTTATGGATTTTTAGAGTGGTTTCCATGTTTTGTATTGGGTTTCTAACTAATTTTGGTTTTTCAATGAGTGGAGATAATGTTATAAAGGGAATTTGGTATTCAAGTTTGGAGTTACCACTTAAAAGTCTATAAAGGGATTCCTTAAAATATTTATAATGGTGATTTGAAATGTATGTTTGTGTTTTTCCCCTTCTGAAATGGTCAACATGACTTTTTTTACATGACAAGATGAAAATGAATGGCCTTTATCCATATTTTGGGTATTAATGAAAAATTACCTTAATTAAGGGTATATATGAAATGTTTTAAAATAGAGTGAGTGTTTTCTATTATTTTGAATAAATTTTTTAAATGGTTTTTATGAAATGAGAAATGGGTTGGAATCAAAATCTATGTTTATTGTTAAAGGCCCATTGGAACATTGGTTTTTAAAATGGCATATGTGAGACAACCCTTGATTAACACTTGCCTAGTTACCACTTTTGTGGGTTTTTGATCATGATGTGATGCTTATTTTCTCTCCTTATATGGGAATTTGGGTTATTATTCCATGGTCACATATTATATGTATGTGGATTTTCATCATTGGGTTATAGGGGTAAGGGTAGCTATGGTTATGAACTATATGTTAGACTTGGCTTGTTTTCACTAAACCTAACATTATTTAATGGAAATGGGAACCAGGTAATATGTTGAAGATCTATATTTATCCTCTATTTATTTCACATTCTTCAAGTTTACCATGATTCGTGTTAGGAAAAAGGACTCGGTGTGGGTTAGTCATCACAAAGATGCATTTGTGGGCTAATTGGATGACCGATTAGTGGAATTCAGTGCATGATTACAGTTGGTTATGGGTGGCTATATCCTAATAATATTAGTTTCCTATAATTTTTTGGACCTTTGGTAGATCATGATACATGTTTTATTTCATGTAAATTTAGTGATTGTGGGGAGTTTGATCTAGTTCTTTTTTTGTATCACTTTCTCTTCTTTCATTTCTATGGAACTTGTTCTTATTTTATTTGATATATCCCTGTGCTATGTTGTTCCCTCTCATTTTTTATTCAGCTTTGTCTGCATTGAGTCATTTTTATTTGGATAAGTGTACTTTTAAAGATTTTTAGGGAAACCAGTTTTGAAATTAAACACACCTAGGTGGGTGATTTAAGTGGATTAAAAAATCGGTGTTTGGTTTTAAAGATGGATTTGGCTGTGTAAATATTTTAAAGTGACCTTTTTTATGTATATATATCAAGTGAGTTATTTTTTAGATAAATTAAAAATGTGCGTGGTTTGGAAGCAACATAGGATGACGAACTTCTTTTCAAGACATGTGGGGTTTGTTTTGGAAAACACAGTGGAATGTTTTGAATGAATCTTATAGATAATATTTTTTCATAAAGTTATATAACTAAATACTATTTTTCTTTATTATTATCAAAACAACATTGATGAATTTCCTTATGAAAAATATGTCATAGTTTTGTATGGTTTTGGTGACATACTAGGGGTTTTAGCTCACACTTATATATTTCAGTTACTAAGTTCATTGTTGGATCCATCCATATTTTTTAGGGATGATGTGTGGTTATTTTGGTTGTGATGAGAACCCATAGGTTGCATAGATATGGATTGATATTGGATTGATTTAGTTGATAGTTTCTTTATTTCTATTTTTTTTATTTTCTTTCACTTCGTAACATTCTACTTGGTTGTTATTCATGTATATTCAAATGGGTGGAATCTTGGTAGATTGTCATGACCACTTTGGAATGTTTATTTATTTTGGTTATTTAATTTTATTGATTGTACTTTATTTTACCTTGTATTTGGGTGAAATAATTCCCAAATGGATTCTTGTGATTCCCATCCACTAGTTTCTTACTTGTGGGGGAAAAAATACCCTTCGAGCCTTGTGGGAAATCAACTTGGGTTTTGGGATGGATGGGTTTATTACAATATCATAGTAGACTAGGCTTACCAAAAAATTTCCCTTAATAAAATGGATTGGTCTAACCACATGTTTCTCATTATATAGTAATCTCATGAGATATAATTCTTTACCCAATGAATTCAAGGGTTATGTAATTCTAGGCCCAGTCATCATATAATGATAAAATAAACATATGTTTGACACATGGGCTTGAAAAAAATCCATCAAAACATATATTGATTAACGCATGAAAATTAAATGGGTTACATAAAATTTTTCTAATTTCATATGAATAAAAAAATAAATAAAATTGGGTGATTTCATTAAAAAAATCTCCCATGAAATATATGAAACATCAAGTTATTATTGAACTGCAAGAAAAATAATTTAGAAGAAATTTAGAAAAATGATTAGAAAATAAGAAGAAATATCCATTAGTTTTTTTAACATTTAAATTAAAATAATTAATACATATATTATTTATAAAATATTAATTATGTAAATTAAAATAACATTAGATAATTTTGAAATTTTTTAGAAGAATATTTTTCAATAAAATAAAATAAAATGATAAGATAAAATTACCAAATGAGAAACATTAGTAATGATAGATAAAAGATCCCTTTCACACCTCTATTAGTAATAAAACATCAATAAAAATTTATTTTAGGAAATTATAGATGCATAGTGAATGAAATTCATGAAGAAATATTAATTTTACTTAAATTGACAATTAATATTTTTAGTTGAAATGAAAATATAATCAAAACTCCCTTTACAAATGTCACATTAGAATATTTATGAATTAAATTATAAAAAATGGTGAAAATAAATGTAAATAAAATATATAACCAAATAAGTAGAAAAATGAAGATTCATATGGAAAATATATACATAATATCCAATTTTATGTTTTGGTATTGATAATATCTAGTAAGAATTTATCTTATAGGAGAAAACACTTACTTATACTCACAAATTCCACAAAAATCTTCTGAATGACTATAAAATATATATAAATAACTTAATAATTTATTTTAGAATATTATTAATATTTAGTTTATTTTATTTTAAACAATTTATACAAATTTATTATATAAAACTTATCATGATTTAGACCATCTTAGATGGTTATTTTTACTGTTTTGGGCATTGGAGAATCTATAAGGATTCTTGAGGAATGATCGTTGAATGTTTAATTCAATTTTCAAATAGAAAGGGAGGTTATGACATGGATTCTGATGTTGTGGGGTGGTGTAGTTTGGTGATGGGCTCTTGTGTCATTGTTATGGTTCTTATTGTGTGGAGGCTTGTGATTATGGTTTTTATGATGCCACAGACCTGCAGTCCTGGATCTAGTGCTCATAAATACTTTCATTACATATCATCTTTTAAATGAACATGAGTGAAACAATTTCAACCATAAATAATTAAAATATAACCAAAAAAATATTGATTCACATAAATTCAAAGTACCTTTTAGGTTTAGATTTTTAAAGGGATTGGAAATAATTTTAACTAACAGATCTCATGTAATTATCATTAAATAAACATTTTTGCAATATTTTAAAAAATATGAAATCCATAGTATGTATTCAATATATGTCGAAAATTATCCACAAATGATATTCTATAATACATTTCATTTTTAATACATTTCTTCATAACCTAGGTAAATCTATATATAATAAATGTGATCTCAAATGATCAGTAAAGGTAAACATAAGTGATAACAATCAAAGATCATAACTGATCATAAGAAGAGCATAAATAATATCACTGGAATATATAACCAATAATAATTCACTATGAAATGAAAATGAAAGCATAATATATCCATGGATAATAATGGGAATGAAAATATCACATGGATAACAATAACTATTTCCTTTTTGAAAAAATGAACAGTGCTGAATAACTAATTCCATACCCTAATGCAAGACATCATGATCTTAGATATCATGATCTCACTTTCAAGGCCCTATGTCTTGGAAATAATTTATTTTTGGAAAAATATTCCAAAATATACAAGCTAGTTTGATTCATAATAATTATCAATGCATTAAGGGGATATTAAGGTCACCACCCATCACTAATTAAGGCCAATTCATTCATTATACAAAGGAATGAAAAAAAATATAAACTACATAACCAAATCACCTTAGTAAAAAATAAACATCCATAATAATATAATGAGTGCCTAGATTATCATTATTTACTCACTCAATAATTGGAATAACCTTTAATGCAATCATCCCTCAAACTAACCCTATATAGAGAATGGGGTGGGGTATATGATTAATTAAATTATTTCCCTAATCAATCAACTTATTAAATCTTCGTGAAAACCCTTTAAAAAAAGGAAGAAAATATATACTATTCATAGAGGAGAGTAATTGAAAGGAAAACTATGCCTATAATAAAATATTATTGGGAAATTCAAAGCTATTGAAGGATCGTTTCTTTGATAAAAAAGTGTAGGATCGAAAGAGTATAAGTTTTACTAAAAGTATAGATGATTTTGGGTGAATTATAGTTTACAAAATAAAACATTAAATTATTCCAACCTCATTAATGAATATCATTAGAAAAATATTTCTTCTCAATAATTATAATCAGTGTTAGAAATGTTTTTAACAAACTATATAAATATTTTCTTATAAAATTTCATAGTGGAATATGAACTCGTAAAAACATGTAAGAAAAAAACATATAAAAAGTATAAAAGAAAAAATATAGAAAAATATAGAAGATGATATCCTTACATAATCCTTATGTTTTAAGGAAGTATTAAATAGAATCTAGGTATCCATGATATTAATCTAACCATAATTTTTTCCCTTATTTTTCATAAAAGTATTGATACAATGATCATATACTACCTCTATTTCCCAATCCTCGAGATTCCTCGATTTGATGATTGGTATATCAAATAACCTTCTTAAAAATGAAACCCCTCAGTCAAACCAAATTAGACATAGTGATTACAAAATAAAAATTTCTTAAGGAATTTATAAAATTTGACCTCACAATGGATGCCTTATGAGAAAGAATATCTAAAAGTTACAATGAAGTGTTCACTCATAACAAAATGTTATAAAATCGTCACAATGAAATAAGATCGTCGATGATACAGAAGCCTCAAAAATCATGTAACCTCAAAAGATAACACATCCTTGAATGAATATTATATTTATAGGCACACTCTAAACGGTAATATTCCATATATCATATAGGTGGTATCAACAACATTAAATGAACTCTATCTTAACTTTAAAGTTCAATCATCCTATTTGGTCTGATAATAATTATAAAATACACCCTTTTAGTGTTTTAGGATTCATATAGTAGAATGATATATCTTCATCTGATGGGATTTCAATAGTTCATCTATTTGGTATGTTTTAGAAAAGTTTATCCAGAAATCTTATCTGCCTCCATCTGATAAATCTTGTTTGGTAGACTTTGCAAAACTTTTTTTGGTGGGACTTTTTTATAATTCATTTTCTAAAATTTATAAACCTCCATTTAGTGAACATTTATGCATCCATATGATGTTCAATGTACATGTAAATATTTTATAAAAGTAACATGTGATATCATATGTTGAAAAAAATTTAAGGATGTTCTAACCATTAGAAATGATATTCTCTAGCCAATAAAATAGTTATATTTACTATAAAAACATTCTTATAACTTTTGATGTCAAAATGTTAGAAAACTATACACTCTTAAATAAGTCTATTGTGATTTTAAAAAGTAAGGTTATAAATTATTAAAGGAATAATTTTGACTCAATAATCTCCCCCTTTTTGAAAAACACAAAACTCAAATTTGAAATAGAAAAACTAAAGATAAAACTTTAAATAAACTTACTAACCCGTCTTATATGATCCCGACATTTTCTATTTTTCTTAAAAGGTTATAACTTTATCCGGTTCTACCACTTTGTTGGATAGTTTCCTTCTCCCAAAACATTAGATTTTTTCTTCCCAAAATTTTAGACTCTTTCCCTGCCTTTTTGATTTTTCAAAATTTTTATAGGAGGCAGAAAGGGTTTACTTAAAATGTTAAGAAAAATATTCTACATGAAACAATTAAAATTAAAATAAAAATTCATTCAAAAAATAACTGAAATGAATTCATATAAAATTATAAGTAAAAATAACAATCCAAAAATATATAGAAGACGATTCAGATAAAAAATATAAGGAAGAACATCCATCCAAAATATACATCTGAATAGTTTTATGTATTGTTATTACAAACATTCAATAGTAAGAAAAACTCAATATTTACTTGAAATATTATTGATGATTACCCTCAAAATTTTTAGATATTTTTTATTGTTCTAAGAATCCTCTTGAATCTTCTGAGTTTCATCAACGAACGAATTGAAATTATTTACATATATTTCAAGAGATTTTATGTTATTTACTTTCATGGTAATATATTATTTTGGATTATGTGTTTCTCTATATTACTACATAGCAAGTGACTTTATATTATCAACCACCCTTGAATTTTCAAAAACTTTAGTATTGATATTACTTTCAAATTTGGAAACTGAATTTTTATCTTTTCTTATTCGATCAACTTATTCATAAATATACTTGATATCTCTTTTGGTGGGATTAATCCACATGATAAAAAAAAATTTTATTGACTCAACTTTTTATTTTCCTTTAAATTCAATAATATTGGATTAATTATGAATTAATATTTCAGTATGTTTTATTAAAGAACATTAATTTTCAAATAAATAATTTTTTTAATGTACTTTTACTTAGTGTGAATGTGTAGAAATATTCCAACAATTTCTCTAAGCCTATTTATCATTTCATTGAAATAATTCATCTTCATATCCATTAATTTTACACATGTTCTTGGGGTGTAATCAGTAGAATCATAGAAAACATCTAGCACTAAGGGAAAAACTTTCTGTGAATGTCTTAGATATTTTTTATCAATAGAGCGAGTTTAAGAAACTTCTATAAATAAAAATTCCTCATCGTATATAGCTTTTTATGATGCTTCTATTTGAGATTATTTATCTTATTCCTATAAGGACCATTCTTTGTATGAGACAATTAGATAAAAATATTTTTGTGATTGAGAGTATAAATAAGTTAATATTTCAACTGGAATTTCTTCAATATCAATGGATTTATTAAACTCTTTAACAAGATCATCCTTCTTTATCAACTGAGACTTCCAATGTTTTATAAAAAAAATTGAACATCAGATTAAACATTTTCAGAATAAATTTAATAAACAACAACTTCATTACCTTTTATTTTTTTAAAGGAATGATATTGTACTAAAAATTGAGCTAGTTATTCTTTCAGTTGAATGAGTAACGGTTCTTTTGGTTGAATGGATTGAGGAGGAAAAAAATTAAAAAACCTTTCCCTTTGCTACAAATTCGAATTTGGAATGTATTTTTTCAATTCCCTATAATAAGACACTAGAAAAATTTTATTTTCTATATATTTATTCATAAAAAATTTTATTCTCCCCTTTATTATGTTTTTTATATTTAATTTCTTTCAGATCCAAAGCCTCGGCATTATCCAAACTAAACATTAGACTATCATCTGTCTTTTGACCCATATTTTTATGAAATGATGAGAAGTATTAATCAGAAAATGATTTATACTTCATACTCATAAATGAAGGAGATTTTTAAAAACTTTTCACTTTTAAAAAACTTTTTATTTATGTTTTTTGGATTTACAAATGGATACATATTTGTTCATTTTGTCAATAATTTTTTTTGGAATGCATAAAAACTAGCTCTATATTCTTGATTATCTCTTCTCTAATATATGATATTTTTTTTGTCTCAAATAAGAACTTCATAATTATTTATATTTTGAACCACTATAAATTTTACAAAAGAAAAATAGTGATTAAACATGTGTAAGAATCTTCAATTCCAGAGACCCAAATATTACTATCACTATACATCTGAACATGAACTTCACGATGTTAAATTTCTCATTTTGTCTTAAAAAGTTAACACATAAATTCCTTATTATTTCAAAGAATATTTTTATAATTTTATTAGGATTAAAATTATTTGAATCCAAAAAGAAACTATTCTTGTATTTAGATATATGTGTGATACTTTCCTAAATTTTTCATATGATAAAAAAAGAGTGGTTTCAATCAGAGACATCTTAAAGATTCTCAAAATTTTTGGAAACTTATGAGTAACAAGGGTGACTTATCCATCCAATTTTATTTTAAAAAATTTAGCTAATTGTTTGATGTTGAGTTTTTAGGACTTTTAAAAAAATTCCTTGGAGATATTTTTAGGTCATGTTCTTTACTAAACATCATAGATGTATAAAAATCTGTCAATATTATGATATTATAAGACAAATTTATCTTTAGAAACTGTCAAGGATTAATAAACATGATAAATTATTGTTAACTTCAGAAAATAATCATTCTTTTCATGCTTTTCTATCTTTATCAACCTTTCCTAAACAACCACTCTATTATAAAAATATTTTAAAGATGTCATTTTTCCAGATCATATGACCCTTTAAGCTAACAAAAAAAACATCAAAATGATCAAATAGAAGAATGTTTGGATGGAAATAAAATTTTAAATAAAAGAGTTGGAGGTGAAGATATAGTGACCCACTTATTCTTTAAATATATTTTGAAAGATAATATTTCCAAATTCTTTAAGTTTAATTATTTAAAATTAAACCCTTTTAAATATCAATGACTAAAAGAATTTTTATAAAGATTAAAAAACATGAACTCTTAAAATTTAATAGATTTTGGTATTAGTTTTATTAGAATAAATAGTTGATCTAATGAAACATTAATGTTTCAAATAAACTTTAAGATAGAAAAATTTTCATAAAAAAAAATTAAATAACATTAAAAATAATCAAAATAAAAATATAGATAAATTTACTAAATAATATTCTAAAATTTAGCTCAAAGAGAAATATTTATAAATTTTCATATGACTATTTCTCTCGAAGTAGGATATTATTATTTTCCTAAAATATAGAAAGATATTGTTTAATGATACTTCATATGGAGATCTCTCCAATGAAGCTTAAAAATTTTATTAACAAAACTATTTCCAGAAATTACTTATGAAAACTTTGTTATGATTTGTTTTTTAAAAAATATTAATTTTTTTAGAAAACAATTATCTAATTTTTATGGAAAAATAAGGATTGTTTTTCAAAAAATATGAAAAATGTAATCCCCTTTATTATAAAATTTATTTAATATAAGTAAATTGGAAAAATATTGATTAATGATCATTTTACATTTATCATTTTAATATTTTGTTTAATATATGAAAATCAAATGAAATTGAGGGGTTTTATAAAAATATTAAAAAGCATTTTTCACACTATAACAAATTATAAAATGATATATCCTTTTTTATGTGTGGTCCCAAAGGAAATTATGCCTCATATATATGTTCTAACTTGTGATTTGTTATCACAAAAAATATAAGGTTTACAAAAACGCATTCCAAAATCTACGAGTGTGTGTTGCATCCACAATGCCTGAACACATAAAATTCATGCTACTATATATTCAACTTCAGTAGTGGAAATTTATACTGAGTGTTATTTGTTAGAAAACCATGAAAATAAATATTCACCTAAGAAATTAATAGTTCAATATATACTTTTTTTATCCATTTTACATCTAAAAAAGTTTGCTTCGATTTTTTTCAAATCTAGATAATTTATATGGGACTAAAACAATCCAAGATCCATATTTACCTTAAGGTAAAGAAAAATAACTTTAATAACTTTAACATGGGACTCTTTATGATTTTATTTAAATATTTCACATAATCATAAACAAAACCTTAAGTCTGGATGAATTGATGTTTGATTTATTAAACTACTAATCATTACTCTAATTTTTTTAATGAACTGGTTTCCTAGATTCATCAAGATCAAATGTTTAGGATTATTTTATAAGAGTACTAATAATTTTATATTTTTTATTTCTAAAATATTAAGTAAATATTTTATATAATTTTATTGAGATATAAAGGTTACTTATAGTTTTTGAAAAATTTGAAATCCAAAGAAAAACTTTTGTTAACCCCCCATACTCATTTCAAACTCAGACTTCATAAGATACACAAAGTAATCAAAAAGTGATTTTTCAGTTGATCAAAATATAATTCCATCTACATAAATTTGAACAATGATGGTTTACATAATTTTTTTTAATAAAAATAGTTGGATAAATAACTCCTTTAATAAATTTTTTTTATCAAAAATATAGTAAATCTATCATACCGGGATCTTGGGAATTGTCTAAGTCCCTTGAGTGCCATAGTTAGTGTGAAAACATTATTTGGTGTTGTTTTAAAAACTAGGTGGTTATTCTATATAAAATCCCCATGAACATATCCATTAATAAAAGGAAACATCACATCAATTTGATATTGTGTAAAAATTAAGAATACTTTATTAGATAAAAGTATAAAAATAAAGTCTAGTTTAGCTATTATAGTGAATTTTTCTTCATAGTATATTCTTTTCTATTTATATATCATTTTTCTATAACAGGTTCTTTATTTCTTATAATTATTCTATTTCATCATATTTTTTATGGAAAACCCATTTTACTCAAATTATAAGAAAATATTATGAAAATTATACTAAAACCCAAAATTTGTTCCTCTAAAATTCATTGAGTTCATCCTATATTTCCTTTATCAAATATTCTATACCTAAAGCCTCGTCTGGAGTCTTAACTTTAAATTGTAAAAAAACACACTATGTTCACATATATTCTTAATGAACTTATTGTTTTGAATCATTAATCTACATCTCCAATTATATTATTAGTTAAATGTTTTTTTAAGTATTTTCTATTTTATTAGTTTTTTAATATGATGTCCTTTAACAATAGGTTGAATTTCTTCAAGAGGTATAACTTCAGAAAATATTTCTTCAGTTTTTTTCTCATGTGATTATTTTTCCAACATGGGTTGAATAATAGTTTTGAAAAAAATAATCCAAGATTTTATTTTAGATAATTTTAAAAAGGGTGAGTTTTTCCAAATTTTACATGTATTATTTCCTAAAAAATAATTTTATTTTTATCAAAAACATGATAAGATTTATTAGTTATGGAATATCCAATTACAATTCCTTTGTCTACTTTTAGAGATTTTTTTTTAAATTATCTTTAGTATTCTAGATGAATACATTACATCCAAAAACTCTTAAGTAATAGAGTTTGGTATTTCTTCCTATACATAACTCATAAGAAGTTTTTATTTAATAAAAGTTCTAAGTAAAAATCCATTTATAGTATAAATAGGTTTACTAACTTCTTTAGGATTTTTTTTTGAAATTTGGTATTCACTCAACATGGTTCTAGTAATTCTTGAAGGAAATATATTTTTTCATTAAACTACACCATTTATCTGAGGTGTTCTAGGAGTTGAGAGGATATATATTAAACCTTTTTACAAAATGGTTTATAATTAGTATTTAGAAATTCTCTACCATGATCACTAAAAATAGTTACCGAAGGTATAATTTTATCATTTTTAACATGGAATATAATGTTTCTAAAATAGAAAATATATACATAATTTTTCACTAGAAAATATAACCACTTATAACAGGTGTAATCATTAACTAAGATATATATATATATAGTATGTTCTACCAATAATTCTAATTTTTATTGGACTGAATAAATATTTTTTCACTAATTATAAATCATTTGAATTTTAAAATTCACTAATATATTTAAATGATGACTTTTGTTTCGTTCAAAATATATAAGGATCAGAAGCATTAGAAGAATTAATCTTAATATTTTTGGATCTTTAACTAGTGATTTCATAGAAATTTTAGCTAAAGTATTAAAATCAAATTGTCTTAACCTTATATTCCATAACCATGATTAATTTTTTATTTCACTAAGGAAAGGTATGTCTTGGATTCTATGTTATTTTATTTTTAGAGTGTACAACGTTTCATTCCTATCAGTATTAATAATAAATTTACATTTTTAACTTTTTACTATACACTTATCATTCCTGAATTTCAAAATATAACCTTTATAACATAATTTAATTACAATAAAAAGGGTCTGATTAAGTCATATAATATACAAAACATTGGAAATTAAATCTTTACCAAGAATTAAAATATAACATATTCCATATATTTACCCTTTTTCATTATCTCTAAAAGTGACGTTCCACCTTTCATCTTGATAATATTCTGGAAACTATTCTTATTTCCAAACATTTGTCTAGAAAATCCATTATCCATGTAGCAAATATATTTTTTGTTTGTATTTTTATTTTCATCCTAAAATAAAAAACATAATATTTTTATACCAAAACTTTATTTAGTCCATAATTATTATAAAATAAAACCTTTGTAATATACATTTTTCTAACTTAATTATATTATATTGATGATAATTCTTTAGAAATATAGGCTTTCTAAAAATGAAAAGAATGAATATTTTTCAAATTAAATTTATTCTTCTAGTGTCCCGCTATTTAAAGTTTAATATAAAATGTATCACCTTTTGGGACAAATTAATCAATTTGAAAATATAGTTTTATATTAGAAAAACTAATCCTAGATGTATTTTTTGTGGTTTCATATGTTTGTAGGTGTTACCAAAATTATATTTCCCAGAGGAAAAAATTAATAGATGTTTTTTCAGGATAAATTTTTCATAATTAAGATTTATATATAAATTCTTATCTATGTTAGATGAGGTATAATTATATTTATTATATAATTATAATAATTATTTTAAATCTCTTTTAAATGTCTTGAAATTTTGGAATTTTCTTTAGAAAGATCCACCTTAGTATTTTCAGGGTTTTTAAAAAAAAATTATTTTTTAAACATTTGGGTTGCATATCTAGAAATTTCCTCTAAACTTATTAAAGTATCATCATCCAAAGTTGTAATATATTTTTTATTATTGGAGGAAGTATAACATTTATCACACGAATCTAGAAAATTTATATTAAATGTAAATTTTTTATGGAATCAGTAAATACTATAGCCATATAGAGTTATTTATTCTTTATAATATCTTTATAGAAACCAATAAATTTATAACTATAATTGACTTTGTCTAAATTACTTTTAGAATAATTGTCTCTTCCTTCTGTTGTACAGGTGTCTGAATATTTTATAATTTTCTTTCATTTTTTTATTAAGATTTCAGGAATTCAAATATTTCTTATTATTCTTATTAAATCTAGGAAAATATAGTCTTATCCGAACTTAATTCATATATTTATAACATATCATTCCATAAATACCCATTTTATCACTAATATCTTTTGGATTCTTTTTGTACTTATACAGAAATATTTATGCCCAATAATTTTGTTCATTCTATTAGCAGGTTGGGCAAGTTCATTTTCACTTTATTTAAATGACCTTATTTTAGTATGAAATTTTATTTTTTATTCTTATATAACTTAAGAAATTTATTAGAATATATATATATATTATAAACATTATATATAGAATAAAATGATACCCTAATCTTCATTTTCCATTTCTCTGCATCTCTTTTCTGTTTACCCTCATATTTCATGAGAGTTTAAATAAAATATTAAATGATCAACTTTCTAAGATTCTATTTATCATCAACATACATTATCTTAGATCTCCATTCATTTAAAAGTATATTAATGATATTTTCAACCAATTAATCAAATTTATGTCTTTATTTTCAAGATATTGTATAATATTAAAAATGGTTATAAAACGCTGATGCATCTTAACAAATGATTATCTAGGAAAAAATAAAAAATATCTATAATATTATATAATAATTTATCTACTTGAATCCATAAATTTGGTAGTTTCGAAGTGAATACATTCAAGTTTCATTCATATATTATTTTTAGTCTAATATGATGAAATTTGTCTATATATATTTCTAGTCATAGAATATAATAGTGTATTCCTAACTCTACAGTTAAATGGATATTAAAAATTTTATTCTCTAGTAAAGGTAGTAATTTATTTATCCATAATATGATATCTTCTGTTAAACATAATTAAATTATTAACTTTAGTGTTAATATGAAATTTTTTTCATCTATTCTCTACAATATTAATAATTGAAAACCATCCAATATAGATTGTCTTATTGGATTCAAATTTTCAAGAATCCTAATGGAAAAACCAACCATCTTAAAAAAATATTCACTTTTTTACAAAACAAGTTAGTGTAACAATTTATAACAAGTAGAAACTCACACTGATATGAAATATAGGATTGAAAGAGTTTATTTTTTACTATAAGATGGGATGGGGTGAATTATTGAATATAAAATAAAATATAAATTTTTCCAACAACTTTAATTAAGTTTATCATACAAATAATTGTTATAAAAATATTATAATCAGATTTAGAAAAGATTATAAAAAACTGTATAAAAATTTCTTGTAAATTTGGATAGTGTAATAAGAACCAGAAAAACAATTAACAACATATATTTATATAAATTATATATGAAAAAATACATAAAATTTTATAAGAAGATATCAAAAATTTATCTTTATGTATTATTGAATTCTTTTACAAAATCAAGGTATTCATGGTATTAACCGTACTTTAAAGTTATTTTTTCTTAACCACGTAAGTCCTCAATACATAGATCATAAAAAACCTATATTTCACTATCCTTAGTAACCCTCGATCATATGATCAATATATCCTATTTATTTAACAATGGAAGCCATCAATAAAACCCAATAAAACATAGTGATTACAAAATAAAAAGTACTTATGAAATTTATAAAAATCAAAACTATCAATGGATTACTTAAGAAAAGGAATCTAAAAATGTCAGAATAAAATCATAAAAATATGTTACAAACTCTTAAAAAAACGTAATATTTTTTATGATAAAATATCATAAAAAATATTTTACATTCAAAATACCCCCTACTGTAATGAAACATATATTTATAGGTTTACTCCAAATAGTCATAGTCCCTATATCATAGAGGTGGTTTCAAGGACATCAGACAAAAACCATCCTCACTTGAAATTCTATCCATCATATTCATGCAATAGTTATTGTGATATATGCCACCGAAATGTATTATCTTTTTTATTTTATAGTGAAATATCATCATCTATTGGAATGTATATAGTTCTTTTGTCTGGTAGGTTTTAGAAAAGTTCATCTAGGAAGCATGTATTTCCCCATTTGATAAACCATATCCAATAGAAATTAAAGAACTTCTGATGGGACTTTACTATACTTCATCCAATAGACATTATAAACCTCTATATAGTGAACATTGTTTCTGTCTTTCTGATGTAAAATGTATTTTTACATCCTGTAGTGAATATCTGACTAATATCCTCTATCCATAAAAAGTTAAGAAAGGTCCATCCAAGGTATAGGATATTCTTCGACTTATAAAACATTTATCTTTCCTATAAAAATATTTTATAAATTTCGGAAGTACAAAATTTAGAAAATTGTAAACTTTTAAAGTAGTGTATTGTGATTTTGAAAAGGTTAAAAATTGTTGAAATAATACTTTAAAATAATCAAAATGAAAATTAAATAATACATATGTATAAAAATGGTGGATTGGATCATTTGAATAATTTATTCGATCAAGCATAAGATATTCCAAGGAAGATAACTTATATAAAAAACACATTTTTAGGATTTTTAGAAAGATCACTTTGAAAAAAAGAGATATCGTTGATCATTTGAAAAAATTTGAAAATAAATATTTTATAAAAATAAGAGAAAGATAAACAGTTTTAGAATCTATGAAAATTTAGAGTTAAATATTCATATAAAATAAAAAATGCGGTGCAAAGAGATGATCACATAAAAAACATTAAAAATAGAATAATTTCCCAATTTGATGAAAAAAACTTATAAAAACCATTAAAAATTTCAATAAAACTTTAAAATAAGGTCAATTAGTATAAAATTACCATAATAAATTATTTAGGAACATATAATTATATTAAAAATCATCCAATGAATATAGAAATTGAAAAAATAGAGGTACTTAATTGAACATAAAGGGAGGGGTTAGTTTGTTTATAGTGGAAAAGTAATGTGAAAGTGGGGAAATTGAAATAGGGATAAGACATTTAAAACACTAAGAATGAATATAGGATAATAGAATGAATTGGGTTTTGCATAGAAAAATTTTAAAATTCCCAAGATTTATTATCTTTTAAAAGTATTCTAAATTTGAAAATGTGATTGGTGACGAAACCTATATAGTATAGGTAACATAAGAATTAAAAAAGATTTAGAGGAAGACTATGGAATATTATGAAATTGTAGATATTTTCAAACATTAAAACAATAGGTAAGTAAATAGAATATATAAAAAATGATGATCCATAATATCAAATATATCTCATGGATTTAAAAATCATACAAAGAGTTCATCAAAACTATAGATTTTTTTTGTGAAATAAACTTTAAGGATATAATTTAAAATGATACATTAATTATTAATAATAATGAGAGTATCATGATATAAAATATTAAAGGGTTAGTAGATACATCATTAAAAAAAATGATATATAATAATAAATCTGTCTCAAGGGGTAAAACATTGAGACAATAAACCCTTACAAGTAACATAATATTTGAGGTAAGAATAATTTGATAATGGGTTTATAAATAATTATTTTATAACCCCCCAAAAAAGAAATAAATACCTTAAAATGTTTTTTAGGAATAATAAATCAAACTCTTAACAATAGAGTTCAATAATAAAATTTTTAACTCAATTAATGAAAATTGAGTTAACACAATCCCTTAAAACCTTAGAAAAATTTATGTGAAATACTCTTAGAAGAAATGGTAAAAAATGAAAAATTAAATACCATTAATATATATATGAACAATATATAAATTATTAAATGAGAATTATATACACCATTCCAAAGAAAACATGGTTTATAATAAGGAATAAAACTCAAGGGGTGAAAATTTGAGACAAGAAACCCTTACCTTATTTTATGTCTTCGACTAAAGAGATTTAATATCTTATATAAGAAAAAAACTATCTTAATAAACAAATTCAAGAAAATATTGATTTTTAAAATCATTTATAAAAATCATTTATAATTATTCTCTTCATATATATTAGTTAGTTATTATCTACTTTCAAGATTGGGTGTGAGTAATATTAATCGTTTTGAACTAAATACATAATAACAATGTTGATCTTCATTATTCTCTTAAATTTATTTATTCCAAGACAATACAAGGTAATTTAATTGTTATTTAAAATTTAATAAATTAATTTTAGGGGAGTTTTGGATATGATAATTAAAGATAAAATTGGTTCTTGTTTGAGTGATTTTTTATGAATAAATATTGGTTTCTAAAATAATTAGTTTAAAATTAATGTTACTATTATAGAAAAAAATAAAACATTTATTTGATTATTTATATTATATATTATTTTTTATTAGGTTCACATTGTGATCAAAGATATTATTGTATAGAATTTTTCAAGAAGGTTGTTAGATCAGCCCAAACATAAACAAACTACAATTAATGGATGAATGTGATTACAGAATAAGATTATTTATTTTTAATATAATTATTATAGAATAATGATGATATTATTTAGATAATTTTATTATGTTGAATAATATTTGAAGATATTTTAATAAATAATAAATAAACAATATGAAAAACATGACACCATACATTGTGGATGTAGTAGTCCGCACAATGCACAGTTAACATTTTCATTTCTCAATGAATTAGAGGGAAATAATATGTATTATATTTTTTTTCATAATTATAATAATTATATTATATATATATATAACAATTTTCTTTAATTTAACCTAGGTAAATAGGTAAGGTAGGTAGCATTGAAAAATAGAAGTTGTTAGTTTATGGAGGCAGTGCTTCTCACAACACACAAGTTACCATTTCGTTTTTCTTAATAGGAAAGGGGAAATGTGATTAATTGTTTTTCAATTAGAATAATAACTTTTCGAATAAAAAATATCTATTTAATTATATTGGAATTATAAAATCATTTTTGGGAAAGTAATATTGAACAAAATAGTAGTTTGGAAAAAAGTACTCATGTTGAGGACTATGAAATTACCTTAGAAAACTCCTTTGAAATGGAGGTATTATGAGAATATATTTTTAGAAAGGATCAATATGAAAAAATAGTATTCTACGAGAAGGAATTAGGGTATAGTTACAATAGAAAACTGAATATTTGGAGTGGTCTTGAAGGTGTAGTGAGAGGCCACTTTTATAAGGTGTTAGAATGGAATTTCTATAAATATTTTAAATTAATATAAAGAGAGAAGACGCTTCACATTTAATTAAAAATACTAAATGGATTATAATGTATTGGGTGTTGATATAAGGTCTATAATACCTCAAAAATCCATTTAATAATAGGTTTTACACATTTTATAAGTCATTTACTCTAATAAATTTCACTTTTACCATTTTCAATTTTACCATGGTAACTAGTTTTTACCTTAGTAAATAACTTTTACGAATAAAAATAAACTGTCAATTATTAAATAAATCTATAATTAATTGTTAAAATTATTAAATATATTTTATCAAATAAAATTTATATGAGTATTAAAACACAAATTTAACATTATCACTTCTAACATGTAAACAACTATTTTTAGAAGAAGTTTTCCTTAAATATTAAAATTTATGTGTATAGTAAAACTATAAATGTATTTTGTTTTCATGATATAAATTTATTTATTAAAAAAATTATTTTAATTTAAAATCAAGACAAAACCAAATTTTATTTAAGTAATATTTAATTAAAAGAAAAGGATATTACATAAGTCCCTAAATGTAAATCATAGATTTTCTAAATTCAAATTTTTATTTTTAAAACCTATTATTTTACTCCTTAAATAAATATTTTATCAATGTTTTTTTTATAAAATTATAGTTCTGTCTTATATAATGATAGTCATAAAAGTTACAATTTTACTAGAACATGTATTTTTCACTATTCACCTTAAAATCAACTATGTAAAAAATTCTTAAAAATCATATTAATATAATATTGATTTTATGAATATAATTTTTTAAAAAAAAATTAAATTAAATTATTTAATTTTTAAGTAAAAAAATTAAAAATTGTTTTTGTTAGAAAATAGATTTTTTTTAAATAATAACAATTTTAATTATTATCTTCTAATTTTTTTTAATAATATTAGTGTTATTACATTATTAATATAAAAATATATTTTATACATAATATATTTAAATTCTATAAAACTCATAAAAATCTAATTTATAGAAAGTTTATATTTTAATGCATAAATTATTCTTATCAGTTATTTAGCTAATGAAGTTTCATTTATGAATTCCTTAGAGATAATAATAACCTTTGTTTTTTATTTCTATATCTCTTTATATTTATATATTTCGTATTTCAATAAAATCTATTTTTACCCACCAATTATATGACTACATGTTAATGGTTATATAATTTTCCATGGCTCTTTGTGGTTCAGTGTTATGTGTGATGTAAGCTATTGAACACATTAGGTTTTAAGGGAAAAAATAATTTTAGATCTTGGGGGGTTATATTCTCCACCACCTAAATAAATTTAATCCACACATTTCTAATTATCACTTATTATTAAAATTATTCTAGGGTATCTAAAAGATAGAAATAACTCAGGATATATTTTCAAATAAGGTATCTACCTTAATATCATTGTTGTGACTAGGAAACATATTTTTCCCTTAATTTTGTTAACCTGATTGATTTATTTTCCCTCAAAATATTGTTTCTATATGCCCTCATTTTCCACATAATAATAATCTTCCATTTCAGTTGAGGCATTCCCTTGGGTTTTTCTTCTCATATTTTAGACATGAAAGAAGTTTAATCTTATTTCCATTATCATCTTATTTCCCTTGGGTGAGACTATATCCTTCTATTATTTTGTGTGTTTGGAAACATAACTAAGTTCATGTTGTCAATCATAATTCTTGAAATTTATTTGGGAATAATCATATTATTTCTCACCCAAACTCTTTCCCATTAGGATACTCATTTAGGATATCATCACATTGTCCACTGCATCCATTATTAACATGGTTCCATTGGGATTGAACTATTACTAAAATAAAAAGGAGGTTATAATGAGTGATAAAAAATTAACACCATAAAAAAATTATAATAAGATAATTACATGATAAAATCAACAAATAAAATTTCTTTCTTTTTTGAAATTATTGCATAAGCTTTTAATCCAACCTAAATTACTCTTGATTCAATTTATTCTTATTTAAGTTGGGCTCTTGCATATTTCTTAACCATATTTTTTAACATAGTAAGTAATTCATAATATATTTCAATGAAAATGTGATTAACCAAATAATATCCCTTATGAGTGTATAGTTGTAACACCCTAAAATTTTAAAACAACATTATGTTCAATATCATATACAACATTCCATAACAGATAATAAATGAACCATTGAATATTATTAAAATATTATTAATTAAATATGATCATTACCACCTAGCCATTAAATTGGCCGGTATAAATAACATTAATTAATTTATGAAATATATATAAATTTTCTAATAAATATATATTTTTTTAAATTATTCGGAAACAAGAACCCAAATGTTTATAGACACTTAATCATTAAAAAAACACATTTTCTTAAAAAAAAAGTTTATTTATTTTTGTGAGAAAATATTGTAATTATTTTTGTGATATTTTATATAGGTTATTTTATAAAATTAATATCATTTTTAAATCATTATATCAACAATAACTTAGAATTATATTTTGTGATTTTTTCTAAAAATAATTACATTTAGTGAATAGTGGAAAATAACGTTTTTTGTAAAACCACCATTAATTTTCTTAAATTAATAAATTTAAAAGTAAAATTATTCATTTCATTTGATTTTAATGAAACATAATTATTATTTAGTAAGTTATAATCTAATAAATTATATTTAAATCATCTTTATACTAGATTTTGTTGTAAATTTATTCTTAGGATTTAAAACAATTTTTATCTCAAAACTGTTTTAGTGTGCATAATGTTTTATAATTTTAGTTATTTAAAATAACACCTAATTAGGAATGAATTATATTAAATTTATAGGTTATATATCTATATTTTTTAATTTAAATTTATATAATAATGATTTATATTCATACAAATAATATAATCTCCATTTTCCTTGAAAATTTCATTTTTTCAAAAAACTGTTTTCATCTCATTTGAGGGTCTTATTTTAATTTTAATTTTTCTAATTTAGTGAATTTAATATGATAAAATGTATTAAGATTTTTAATCATCATAATTTATACTATATAATATGTTCAAATTAATTTTTGGTCATAATGAATATTAAAAATAATACAAAATAGTTACCTTGGTAAGAAATTAAAATGGTAAAAGTGAATGAACAGAGAGTTAAAGAGGATAACATGTTTAAAGAATGTTTATTTTTTAGAGGATTTTATTATCCTTATATCCTCCAATCATTTATTTCTAAATTTTTTTGTTACTTTGAATGAGAGTGACTTCCCATTATTGAATAGTTTTCGGTATTTACAAAAAATAGCACTCAACATAAATTATAAAAGGGAACCCCCTATCCTCCCTTATTCACACAATTAATGCCATTTTTCTCAACCAAAATCTAAAAAAATATCTCCTTAACATCCTTATAACAAATATAGACAATTTTTTATTCCCAAAATACCAACCTTAGCATCTTTAATAACAGATCCAAACGTGGTTCTTCTAAGAGAAGGTAATCATCTTCAGCGAGCCTCTTCTTTTTTACTTCTTCTTTTCCACCTTAAATGATGTATTAAAAATTAAAATATTATAAAAACATAATATTATTTATAATATGTTTATATTATGTTGAATTCATGTAATTCATCCATCTCGTCTTCTATCAAATGGGTAACAAAACCATCATTTGTGTGTGCGGTAGACTACTGCCTCACAAGCTGATGTGTTTAATTTTCCATCATCACCCAATACATATTTTAAAGGTGACGAATTTAGTGTTTATATATTATATTAATGAAATAATAATAATTATATAAAATTAAAATATCATATTACTTCTTACTATACCATCTATTGAAAAATGATAACATCGTTCATGTGTACGACAGACTACAGCCTCATGAGGTACTGCGATATGTTTTTCTATTACCGCATAACATAAATGGAATATATAAGTGTATTTAAAAAATTATATGATATTGATTATTTTATTATAATTATGTAAATATAAAATAACACTTACCTCATTTCCATCATAATATCTGAAATACAAAAATATTAAATATGGGAATGTACGACCTACCACCTCCACGATCTTAACATAGTTCATTTTAAAAAAATATATTACATGGTTTGTTTTAAATATATAATTTATGTATAAAAATTATTATTATTTGATTATTATTATTATGGATATGATATAACTATGACCCTTTTGACCACTGTCAACACACCGATGCTATTTTGAATTTGTGAACTAAACATGATCAAAACACTCAACGTGGATATAACTAATTATGTAATTAAATATGTAATTAAAATTTAAAGAATAATATTGTTTAATTATAAGGTATAAAACCTGGAAAATTATCTTAATAAAGAAAGTTTTGATATAAGTTTTTTACACAATATAATAAGGACATAATCGACAAGTCTGGACATGAGGTAAGGGTTTCAGTCTCAACACCTTCTTTATTGAGACACATGTTTTTATACATCTAATTTCATTTATATAGTGTTTGTAATACCCATAAAAATATTATATAATGAATCCTTTTTAATTAATAGTGTTTTATTTCAATATATTCTTACATCATTAATGGGGGTTATGATTCAAAAATTACAAAACCAGTAAGAGTTTATGCTTCAATATCATTTAAATCAGAATTGTTTATGATTATATTTACATTAAAGTAAATAATTTTATCATTTTAAAATCAACCAATTTAACTATATGATTCTCTGTTTATTCATGAAATTTTCATGTAATATCACAATTATCCTCTCTAACATACTTAATATTATTGATAACATGTTTTTAATAAAATTCAACTCATTTTCCTTCTAAATACATGTTTTCTAAAAATATTTTGGAGAATGTTTATAATATTGTATTATTATTAATTAAATTCATTTATACCCATGTTTTAGTTTAAAAATATGGTTTAAAAAAATATATTAGTAATTTTTTGAATGATTCACCCTTTTAATTTTCTTATAAAATTTGTATGAAATGGAATTTCAACTTATATGGAATGTATAAAATTACTCAACATCATATGAAAATTATTTTATTTGATGATTAATTTATAAGTTTCCAAGGATATATTCAAAGAAAAGTTTTTACATAATTTTATCTAAATGTTGGTTTTTCAAAAAGGTACTTTCAAAGTGGAAAGGTTATCTTCTTTATGATTTTTTAATCTTTTTAAAATTATTTATATTCAAAAATCACAAAAAAATTTAATATTATGGAATTATTATAATATATATATATATGAATCTTATATATATACCTTTCTCACTCTCACTTACTTTGATTGGGTAATATATTCCTTATAATTATTTCTCAAATTCCTTCCTTATATGAAATTACCTTTGATTATAATGAGGCAACACTATGAAACCCACTTTATTTCCTTGGGTAATTATTATGTTATGTTTTATAATTTATTTTCTTATGTGGCACACATATGATTATATATGAAATTAATGTGATGGGTGGGAACAAAATTATATATCCCTCAAATTTGCTATGTAATGTTTTAGTCTCATGATATGGAATGTATTGGATTATAGAGTGACCATAATCCATTATGGGACTCTATTCACCATGTGATGTTGCCTCAGTGGTTATCCTTATCTTCTTGTTATGTAATGTTTAATTTTTCATCCACTTTCCTATGTTACCATGATCTTATGATAGAATGTTCTATATGTTATTATTTCATGTGATTATTCATGATACCTCTTTTTTTATATCATGTTATAACTTTGTCTCACAAGTTACACATCCTTATCATGTTTATTCCCTTATTGGGATTTTTAGCTCACCTGTTTCTTTTATGTATCCCTGAGGTTATCCTATTACATTTTATGAGATCAAAAAGATTTTGCTTCTCATTATTGATAATTAAGTAATAAGTTTTGTTTTAGCATAACTATGATGTATTATGAACCTAGTCTTATAAAGACACAAGGCTTCATGATATTTGGGTTGTAATTATTGGATGTTTATTTTAAAAATCATATAATAATATATGAAAAAGGTTTGGGTCTCTATATTTGGTATCAAAGAAATTTATAGTTATTTTTGCAGATTATTAATATAATAGTTTAGTGATAACCCTATAAATAAGTATAAAAATAAGTCTAATTATAGAAAACTATCTAGGAATTTTATTAAATTTTAGAATGAGTGGATTCTAAGAAATTAGATCCCTGTATAGATACTAAAAGTGGATGTGGATCTAGAATAGTTGTACCTAGGGGTAATATTTATGAAAAGGGTGCATTTGGATTTTAATCAATCATCACCTATTTCATATAAAAAGGCCTCACTCCATATAGGGTTTGAAAATTCTAGGGGAAATGTTTCGGAAATTTATAGACTCTTTAAAAACCATCACGAGAGGCTTTAATAGATGATAGTCATAGATGGACTAGGTTAATCGTAAAGTGTCTTGGGCTGATAAGTCTAATTTTTATCATAAGTTTAAAGGAATACATACCTATTTTAGGTTTTATGTAATAAAAGTATAAGATGATTAAAAATATTTTTAAAGGTATTTATGCTAATATAATGTAATGACCTTGAAATTAATTTTAATTTGTTTTAAATTATTTTGGATTATTACGAGTCTGCAAAAATTGACGTCACTTGATTCAGAAGCCCGGTGTGCCTGGAATAGATTAATGAACTTATTTTAAGGTAATTTCAATAAATGTGTGGGCAAGATTTTATATATTTTGAACTGGGGCTCGGATTAAAAATATGAGGGCACCATTGAATCCGCAATGCTGGTATTCTCTTAAGGGAGGCATAACTTCGGCAGCAGTAGATCGGGAGAAAAAGATAGTTTTTGTGAATTTTAAAGAAATAATAAAATAACATAAAATTTTTTATTTTATTATCCTACATCCTGTTGAGTGGAATTGGTGGGACTGACGGGTTGTCAAGCCATTTAATGGCTTGACTCTTCAATTATGTAACCACACCATTGGTAATTAAGAGGTTCATTAATTAAAAAATCATTAATGAACCTCATTAATTATTTCGATGCATTACTCAACCGCCCCCTCTATTTAAATGGGGCTCAGGTTTGGGTTTTTGACATGGCTCCATTAAGAAAGGAACCTCTGGAAAAGTATAGCGACACCTTCCATCGCCGAAGAACAGAAGCGTGGATGACAACGATACGGGAACGATGAATAGTGGCGGCTTCATCAAGCGAGGAATCTTCTCCCTCCATAATCATGATGTCACCTCCATTTACGAGGTAAGGGGTTTTTGTCTTGATTTAATTATAAGAGTTTGAAAATTAATTAATCTCACCCTTGTTATAATGCTAACGCAAAGGGCGCGGGCCAAACGAACAAAGCCCAGAACAACCAATACATTTTTCCACATTACGTTCTTCACGAGTAGATTTAACAACATGTTGGTACCTTGAAATCAGGAGGCATGTAGTGACAGCAGCACCCTGGGAGGCTCGTAGGAACTTTTGGAAGTGAAAATGGACCACCAGAGCTCACCTGGTGGCCCGTAGAAGATCTACCAGCGACCGACACTGGCGGGAGATGGCAGTGGGTGATGGTGGAAGGCAATAGCGGTGGCTGGCATCAGCCATACATGGAGGTAGCAGCTGGCGGTCCATCGCACGCCGCAGAGGGGAACCTCTACATCAAGCTGTGGTGGCTACAGAAGGCGGCCTGCCCCAGTCTGACTGCATTGGTGGAGAGTGGCGTACCGTCGCGTACTGCGGGAGGTGGTTGTGGCTTTGAAGTCATGACGAAGAAGACCGACACCCTGTGGGTCCAACTTCCAGCAGAGGCGGCACCACTTGGCACCGCTGGTTACACCACCCGAATGGATTTTCCATTCGAGAAGGGGGAGAGACCCCCGTGCGGTCGCCCGGCTGGCGAACCTCACCATTCATCGGGTCGGGCCGTTCTGCGGCCCAACAGCCCGAGCCTGCCGTAGCCCAGCCCACTCAGGCCAACCCATCTAGTTCGGGTCAGCCCAAGTCAGACCCAAACTGGGTCGGGTTGGCCCAAGATGGGCAGGTCGGGTCTATATGACTAGGTCGGCCGGGACACAGACCCTCTTCGGCCCAGATATGCTTAAAAGGCTGTATCTTACAAACCGAACCTCTGTTTGATGAACTGTCTATGGAATTGGAATCCATGGGATAAGACAGTACTTTTGAGATATTTCTACTGAGTTTTGGAGAATGTTGGAGTACAGTTGGGTTGGATTGTACACGAATCCAACTGGGCCCTTGACACCAAAATTCCTATAACTCTCAGAATGGGTGTCTGATTGACACGACATCTTTTTCGTTGGAACCCTTATGACATAAATGATCATTGTGTTACTTCTTCGTTGTAATTCATTGCAATTAAAATATGAGCAATGTCTTGAGGAGAATATCCTCTTAGAATCAAGAATACTATGTATGAGAATCTAGTTGATGGATAAGACGTGAAGAATGAATAAAGATCTTGTGTGGATTAGCACAGAGACATCCTGTGTGAATCATTACCTAGCGATCCTATGTGTATCCACACCTAGAGATCCTATGTGGATCAACACCTAGCAATCCAATGTGGATCATCACATAGCAATCCTATGTGGATCAGCACCTATAAAAAATGTTTGGATCAGCACCAATCGATCCTATATGGATCAGCAGCAAAACCCTTGACAGAATAAGATGATCTAGCTTTATGACTAATAATATGTACTTCTGTACTTAAGATATACCTAGTTTTATATGAGTATTTTTCATTGTGATTTTTGATTGAGATCAAGATTTTTGGATTTCCTTTGTTGAATTATAAGAGACCTTCAGGGGTCTCAGGGTCCCTACTGGGTATTTTTATACTCACCCCTACATAGGATTCGCCCGCAACTTGTTCTGTCTTGTGCAGAAGAATGGTAGACTTGACTGAGACTCAATGATCTAGGACCTGATAGTGGATGGAAGTGACGTTTGAGGTGGAGAGTTTTAGATACAAGCTGTACCTACCCTTCAGGTAGGATCCTTGGTGGAAGAACTCAGGAGCTATTTTTTGTTTTTTTATAGTTGTATCTTTTTAGTTGGGCTTGAATTCTGAACCCTTTTCTTTCAGTACAAACTTTTACTACTACATATTTACTTCATGGTTTCATATTATTGTGTTCTTGGACTATGTGTTTATATTGGTCTGAAGGCAATGTCTTCCTATTTTAGGGATACACCTTTCTAGTGCTAATTTCCAAACCCTGGCCTATAGAAGGCGGGCTTGGGGTAGTCACGACATGGGCACCGAGTGACGGGTCATGAAAAATTGGTATCAAAGGAGTCGTTTCTACCAAAGAATCAGAACTCTGATCCTTCCAATGGAGTAATAGTGTTAAGTGATTCTTGTTTGGTTTTCAGTTCGTGGATTCTAGTGTTGGTGCGGCGGCCGACACATCTATACACGAGGACTCGGAATTCAGATTTCTGACTTGGTGCATGAAAACACTGATTGCATGTGTTTTGGAAATGTTTTTAATTTTGATCTATTTTGAGTCAACTCACGAGGTATAACTTATTGACCATGGATCACCTGTTTCTTTTCAGGATGCCTCCACATAGACAGCTAGCCTGGATTCCAGAGAGAGTACATGTTGATCGCCCACCGAGCGATGAGGCTTCGGTGTATGGCCTTTTTGCTGTGTTGGCACCTTCAGGTGGTGTACCAAAAGAACCACTACACATAGGATAGAAGTCTCCACTAGCCCCACTAGTAGACCATGCATGCTGACTGTGTGAATTTCATGGGTTCTAGAGATAGAGGCCTCTAAGGATTCGTGGCCAGATAGGTCCCCAGGCAGCTGAGGACTGGATGGAGGCTGTGGCACGAGTTTTTTGCTTGGTTGAGACACCGTCAGAGCATATGATGTTCCTAGCTTCAAGAATATTCCAAGTCACAATAGGGAGATGGTGGAGTCTGACTATCCAGATGCATAAGGGTGTGACACTCTCCTGGTTGGACATAGAGAGCCTCTTTAGGGCGGAGTTCATACCAGCAACTTTATGCTCAGTGCATATCCAAGAGTTGTTGTACTTGCAGTAGGGCATCCTGTCAATGGCCTAGTACTCAGCATGATTTACTAACCTCTCATGCTATTCCACTGATATGGTACAAGACCCATTCTTCAGGGCCCGTACCATTGAGCAGGGTCCCTCGAGGGAGATCAGAGCATCGATGATATCAATCAATATCCTGACACAGTCTAGAGTGCTTGAGCGAGCATTATTGGTGGAGGAATTATTAGCTGAGCAGGCACCGACGGTGAGAGCCACCATCAGAGGACAGGTAGCTGTGTCATTTGAAGTAGGTAATAGAAAGATGATGCAGAGGTCCAAGTGGGATAGAACTTCCAACTCATGTCCCTAGGATGTAGGGTCGGAGGTGCGAAGTTCGTGAGGCAGAGGAGGTCTTCTAAGGACTAAAGCCTATTACTCTTGTGGCGGACAGGGACACATGGCTCACGACTATCTGATTCCCTACATAAACGGTTAGCAGATGACCAAGGGACCACCGAGGCAGTGGCCGAGGTTCGAGTGAGGGGCTCCGCATGGGTATTGGACATGGAATAGGAGAAGGTCATGCAACAGGTAGTGGACAAAGGTTTTAGGTTCTTCCACTACCACCCCCAGGTGGTCCACTCGGTCCACAGGGAGCAGGTGGACAGGGGTGAGCTCAGCTTTAAGTGGCAGAGACCTACAACCACAGTGCTCTAGATATGATTATATGAATGATATGTGTCTATTACACCATAAATACAGTTCTTATTGACATAGGTTCCAATCACACTTTTATTTCCATGACACTCATTCGGAGCGTGGAGATTCAGATGGGGTTGTTGGCTCGATCCTTATGATTAGAGACTCCTACGAGAGATGATTTGATGAATATACACAAGTGAAGACAATGTGAGCTCACTCTAGGAGGCGAGATCTTCGGGTGGGATCTCCTAGTAGCAAAATCGATGCCTTACAATGTCATCTTGGGTATGGACTGGTTTTCCACGGTCCATGCTCAGATTGACTGTTTTAGGCAGAAAGTGTGGTGTGTCCTCAAGAATGGGACCATGTTTTCCATCACCGGTGAGAAGGAATACTTTTCAGAATTGGATGGACTCAATCAAAGGAGGCTGCAGTCGATCACTAATCAGTTTTCTAGCCTTACCCATAGAGTTATTGATGTAAGGTGTCTGATTTATCCTGTAGTGGTGGACCAGTATGCTGATGTCTTTCTTGATGATGTTATGAAACTACCTCCTCTAGGAGAGGTATAATTCTATATCAACATGTACTTCAATAAGACACTGATATATACCCCAGAAAATCAGATGGCTACCATGGAGCTTCATGGACTGTGGGTCCTGTTGGAGGACTTACAGAGAAGGGGTTCATAAGACCTAGTGTTTCTTGATGGGAACCCCTACTTTTTTCTCCAAGAAGGAAGATGGGAGTATGAGGATTTTTTTGGACTATTGGATCCTAAATCAAGTGACCATGAAGAAAAATTATCCAATCCCAAGGATTGATGATCTCTTCGACCAGCGAAAGGGACCTTGATGGTTATCAAAGATATACCTTAGATCAGGCTATCACCAGCTCAGGGTATGGGATGAGGACATACTGAAGATGACCATTAAGTGTTCTTGATGGTTCCCTTTGGTGTGACCAATGCTTCGGTAGTGTCCATGGGGCTAATGAAAAGGATCATCCAGCTTTACCTTGATCACTTCATGGTGGACTTCATTGAAGACATCTTGATATACTCGGCGTCGGAGGAGGAGCACACCACACAACTACAAATAGTTCTGGATACACTCTGAGAGCTCTAGATTTATGGTAATCTCTCAAAGTTACATTTCTGGATATGGAAAGTCCACTTCTTTGGGAACATTATCTTGGAGGTTGTAGTTGTAGTGGATCTGGTGAAGATAGAGGTAATTCTTACTTGGGATTCACCTAGGAGTGTGACAGAGGTGTGGAATTTCCTAGGATTGGCTGGGTACTACCGAAGATTTGTACCTGAATTTTACAGAATTTTGACACCCTTATTAGATTTGAAAAATAAGGGAAAACCCTTTGTGTGGATGGAGAGATAAAAGTAGAGTTTTTAGGAGCTGAGGTAGAGGCTGACGAGTGGTCCCATCTTGAGGCCGGTAGAAGAAGGTTTTGGGTGTGTAGAATTCTGCAACGCATCAGAGACTAGACTAGGTTCTGTTTTGATACAAGAGTGAGCAGTGATCGCCTATGGATCACGGTAGTTGAGATAGAATGAGTAGAACTACTCTACCCATGACCTAAAGTTAGCAGTAATGGTCTTTGCACTGAAGATGTGACGACACTACTTGACGGGTGAAAAGTTTAATTTTTACTATGATCACAAGAGTCTCAAGTATATCTTCTTATAGAAGGACCTGAACCTGAGGTGTCGATGATGGATATAGTTCCTCCAGGACTAAGACTTTGAGATATTCTACGCTCCTGTAAAGGAGAACATAGTAGCAGAAGCACTCAGCAGGAGGTCTGGTCTACAATTGTTGAGTGAGGCGACAGAGCAGTTAGCCACATTGCAGATATCCATTGTGGATAGCGATGGAGCAGCTTACCTCTAGTATATGACTTTAACTCCACCACTTCTTTAGAATGTTCAAGAGGATAAGCTTGGGGACATTGACAGTGGGGCCTGACTTGCATAGATATCCTCAGGATAGTCCCTTGAAGAATTTTCTGAAGTTGGGGAGCACGTCATTCGCTTCGAAGGACGAACCATGGTACCAGTGACACTACAAGAGGAGGTTTTGAGGGAGTTCCACACATACCCTTTGGAGGTACATCCTGGAGTGGAGAAGATGTACCAATACCTCCAACGTCTATACTGGTGGCTAGGGATGAATAAATCGATGGCATAGTTCGTATCACGATGCCTCACTTTTCAGCAAGTGAAGGCCGAGCATTAGGTACCAGCTAGCATAGCTCATCCACTGGTGGTACCAGAGTAGAAGTGGGATAATATATCCATGGACTTCATGACAGGGCTACCACGTACGTCCAAGGGCCATGATTCCATCTATGTGACCATTGGATGACTCACCAAGTAGGCCCACTTTCTACCCATTTGAGAGTAGGGATCGGTAGAGAGCTTGGGGAATCTCTACATAAAGGATATTATACGACTCCATGGGGTTCCATCGATGATCGTCTCATATCACAATGCTTGTTTTATAGCCAACTTATGGAAGGAATTATAGGAGGAGTTCAGTACTCAGCTACGCTTGAGCACCGAATTTCTTCCTCAGATAGATGGTCAGACAAAGAGGAACATACATACACTCCAGGACATGCTTTTTTCTTGTGTCCTTGATTTTGGCCACATTTGGGAGGACCACTTGTAACTGGTGGAGTTTTCATACAAAAATATTTATCACTCCACCATCGGCCTGGCTCCATTTGAGGCCCTGTACAGGCAAACTTGTAGATCACCACTATGATGGAAAGAGCTAGGGGAGTCAACACTTATGGGTCCAGAGTTGGTACGGGCTACCACTTAGAAGGTGAAAATCATCCAGGAGAGGATGAAAAAAAATGGAGCCTACACAGGTCTTATGTTGATAGGAGATGGATACCCTTGGAGTTTGAGGAGGGAGACCATTTCTTCCTATGAGTCTCACACCGATGAATATTACATTGGTTTGGCTGGGGAGGCAATCTCTCTCTGGGGTTCATCAGCCCTTTTCATATCCTTAGCAGAGTAGGAGAGGTGGCATACCATCTAGCTCTTCCCCCATAGATGCATAGGGTGCATAATGTTTTCCATGTGTCACTGTAGAAGAGGTATGTGGATTATCCATCACACGTTATCGATTGGGGTGAGCTAGATATCAATGATGAGGTGACGTTTTTGGATTTCCCTTTGGATACATAGAATCGATAGGATCAGGTCCTTCGTGCACGGTCAATTCCTCTAGTGCGAGTTTGTTGGCAGCACAAGAACCTCCAGGAGATCACATGGGAGTGGGAGGCTTAGATACATGCTTAGTACTCCCATTTTCCCCTAGTTTCATTATAGATTTCGGGGATGAAGTCCCCTAAGGTTGGGAGAATGTAAAGATATAGAAATTCCATATAATTTTTTTAAATTATTTGAGATTATTATGAGTCTGTAAAACGTGATGGCACTAGATTCCGTGGCCCAGTGTGCCCATAACATAATTTTGAAATTTTTTAATGTACATTCAGAAAACGTGTGGGCAACGTTTTCTATGTTTTGAACTGGTGCTCAGATTAAAAATCCGAGGGCATCTTTTAATCAAAAATGCTAAGATTCTATTAAGGGAGTTCTAACTTCAACAGCAGTAGTTCAAGAGAAAAAGTTATTTTTTTGCGACTTTTAAATAAATAATAAAATAACATAAGTTTGTTATTTTATTATCCTACCTTCTTGTTGAGCAGTGGTGGTGGGACCGATGGGTTCTCAATCAATTTAATGACTTGACTCTTCAGTTGTGTAACTATACTATTTGGAATTAAGAGGTTCATTAATTAAAAACTCATTAATGAACCTCATTAATTCTTTTAAAGTGTTATTCAACCTCCCCCTTTATTTAAATGGAGCTTGAGTTGGGATTTTTGAAACGACTTTATAATGAAAGGAATCTCTGGAAAAGTATGGATACATATTCCACTGATGAAGAATAAAAGCTTTGACGGAAATGATATGTGAACGATGAACGTCAGCGGCTTCATCAAGCGGGGAATCTTCTCCCTCCATGACCACGACATCACCTCCATTTATGAGGTATGGGGTTTTGTCATGATTTAATTCTAAGAGTTTGAAAATTAATTAATCTCACCCTTGTTATGATGCTAACATAGAGGGAGCAGATGAAATGAACAAGGACCAGACCCTCCGGTGCTTGTTTTTCTCATTGCATTCTTCACGGGCCGATTTCTAAACTTGATAGTACCTTGAAACCGGGATAAACAGAGAGATAGAGACATCCGAGGAGGCCCATAGGTGCTTTCGGAAGGTAAAATGGACCACCGAAGCTCACTCGGTGGGCCACAGAAGATTCACCGTTGTGGCACCAGCACATCGGTGCCAGTGGGCGATGGTGGCAGCCAGCTTCAGTGTGCTGCAGAGGCAGCAGACGACATGCCTTCATGATCAATGGAGGGGATCTGGTCCCCACGAGTCATGATACTTGCTGAGGCAGTGCCACCTGGCACCGCCGGTTACACCATTCGAATGGGCGATGGTGGCATGCCATTGCGCACCAGGGGACCCGCGCCCCCCAGGTCCCACTACTTGCCAAGGCAGTGCCACCTGGCACCAACGGTTACACCATTCGAATGGATTTGTCATTTGGGAATAGGGAGAGATCCCCACATGGTTTCCTGACTTGTGGACCGCGCCAACCATCAGGTTAGTCCACCAAGTGGGCTGGGCCGGTCCACGGCCCGACGGACCGAGCCCACCGTGCCCCAGCCCACTTAGGCTTTCCCATCCAATTCGGCCTGGGTCGGACCAAGATTGGGTAGGGTCTACTTGAACCAGTTCGGGTCGGCCCAGGATGGGTGGGTTGGGTTGGTCCGACTGAGTTGGTCTGGACCTGGACGCTCTTCGGCCCAGATATGTTTAAAAGACCATATCTTACAAACTAGATGTCTGTTGGATGAACCATCTGCGGAGTTGGAATATTTGGGATGAGATGATCCTTTTGAGATACTCTACATAAGTTTTGAAAAATGTTGGAGTATGTCCAGGTTGGATTGTACCTGAATCCAACTTGGCCCTCGACACTAATATGCATACAACTCTCAGTCCAGGTATCCGATTGATGCGCCACCTATTGCATTGGAACCATTATGACAGGAAGAATAATTGGGTTAATTCTTAGTGGGACTTAATTTTGGTTGAAATAAGGCCGATGTATTGAGGAGAGGATCCTCCCAGGATCAAGCGTACTATGTATGAGAGTCCAGTGGTTGGCTGAGACGTGATGAATGAATAGAAATCTTATGTGGTTCATGTCACGACCCGTCCTCAGGGCCCGTGTCGTGACTACCCCAATCCCACCTTCTATAGGCCAGGGGCTGGCGACTAGCACCAAAGGCGTAAATCCAGATAACTGTCAAGGAATTGACTTTATAAAACATAAACACATCCAACCAGAGTAAAAGAAAAAGTAAAACACTAAGTACAAAACAAAGAGTTGAAAAGTAAATGGGCCAGAATACAAACCCAACTGAAAATTATAGCTACAACTGAATGAAAGTACAACAGAAAAGAAAAACATCTTGAAGATAGAAGCAACTCATGGGTCATCCACCTCAGATCCTACCTGAATGGTAGGTATAGATAGCGCATCTCTTGGATCGTCCACCACAGATCCTACCTGAAGGGTAGGTAAAGATAGCCTCCTCAACGCCCTCACCTGTCAACCTCCTCTTAGTACCGTCTCATTGTGAAGTCCACCACCGGGTACTGACTCATTGTTAGGTCCACCTCTATGTATCGTCCAGTCCTTGTACACTCAGTCTCTGTCAGCACTGTCCGTCATCTGCATCCAACCCAATGAGGTGCGGGCATAGCCCGTGCAGGGATGAGTATAACGATACTCAGTAGGGACCCCGAGACCCTCAAGGTCTCACTAAATCCAACATGACTATCCACTAAGAAGGATCTCAACAAATAACCCTTACTTAGGTATAAGTCCATACTTATAAATAATTTATCAAGCAACCCATATCAATCATGAGGTATCACACAGTTATGAAATCAACAGATAACCACTACTTAGGTATATACCCATACATACACCTAATTTATCAAGTAACCCATCTCAATCATGAGGAAAACACAAAGGTCAACGACTAAACTCAAACTAGGATTTTCATTAAAGATAACGAAACCAAAACTGTTAGAGAAATCCTCCTCTATCGAGTATAGTATCCCTGTCACGACTCTGAGGCGCTACTCACTAACTTTAGACTGCTGAGGTACTCCTCTTTTCGAGTACCGTGGGTCCGCACCCAAACACAGTAGTGCTCCCTTCTAGGGGTCTGCCGCCCAAACACAGTAGTGGTTCCCCTAATAGCCAATAGAGGTACTCCTCCTACTGAGTACCACGGGACTGCTGCCAACTACCAGGTGCTCCGTCCTCCGTGGGTCTGCGCTCCGTCCACTGGGCTAGTCGACTCACTCCAAGTCGAATCGGTCAAGCAGTTGTCAAGTCAACATCTACTAGGTCTCCGCACTCCGCATGCTCGTCTCCGGGAGGATCCACTCCATGAGCAACTGGTTGATACTCCAAGTATCAAAAAGACCCACAAGGAAGTATCACAAGGGACCGCCTCGTCACAGGGGTCTCAACCCAACAGACGGTGCGTCGATCGGACACCCGGTCTGTGAGTTATTAGCTTTTTTGTCCCGGGGGCCCGGTTGGTTTCGTGTATGAACCAACCCGACCATAACTAAACTGTAGCCCGAAATCTCATAGGGTATACTCATGGGGACCATTTGTTAATGTGATTACCAACTTCGCTGACGGTTCATCAAATGGACGTCCCGCCTGAAAGTTATCGGCTTTTCTGTTCCAAGGGCCCGGTTGGATTTCGGGTACAATCCAACCCGACTATACTCCAACTGTATCCAAACCTAAGGTGAAGTATACCAAAAGAAATATCTCATCACGACGAATCCAACAAAGTTGACAGCACGTCAATCGGATGTCCGGAGCTCATGTTATTACCGTTTCTGCTCTGAGGGCCCGGTTGGTTTTGGGTTTGAACCAACCCGGCCATACCCAAACTTTACCGAAATCTTTGATTATAATATACCAAAATGACCGTCTTGATCCAAGGATCCCTACGCAACTGACGGTGCATCGATCGTAGGTCATTAGCCCAAGATATCGGCGTTATAAAGAACCAGCTCCGAAAATAGGGGGTTTGGGCCCAGACCGACCCGACCCAAAACCCCCTGGGTCAGCCCCTACTGGGTTGACCTAAACCAGGTCCGGTTTTGGCCCAATTGGGCACGGCCCAGCCCTGCTGGCGTGACCCGACCCGGCTGGCGCGGTCCGGCCCGACGCTGGGGGCCCAGCCCGGCGCGGGCGGCCTAGCCCGCACGGCCTGCGGTCCGGCTCGGAAGCAAACCGTGGCTCGACTCCCAGCCGAGCGGGGTGAGAAGGGAGGTGGAGAGGTCCCCTTTTTTCGGAATGGCGGACCCTGTGGGGTCCTCCATAGTTGACCGTCAGGGGGTAATGACCACCCCCCGGATTCTTCGAACGACCGGCTAAAGACCGACCGACTGTGTAACCGAGGGACCCAATTGTCCCGCCTCTAGGTTCCATCGGCGGTTGGCCGAGTCCGGACGCCCCTGTCGATGACCGCCGCAGCCTTAGTCCATGGCTTCAGTCCGACCGGCGCGGTGCAACGGCGCCGCGACCCTCCGCCGCAACCCGCCTCAGCCGTGGCCCCCTTGATGTTCCAGCACGGTGCACCAGCACCGCGCCCCTCCGCCACGGCCCACTCCTGACCGTGGCCTCTTTCTACCTCTCTGGCATAGCTCTACGGTGCTGCGCACCACCACCGCGGCCCGCTCCGGCCGCGGTTCTCTTCGTTCCCGCACGGTGCAACAACCCCACGCCGCCTTTTCCACAAATCGTCAACGTTGTTCATCAAGAATGCAGGGAGGAGAAATCGGTCATGTTTGTGCGGTCCGATCTCCTCCCGTTACGTTGGTAACGTTTGGCCAAATTAATCAATGAAGAACGTTAAATTAATCATGAACAAAAATAACCACTACAACTTACCGCAATAATTTATTCCCAACCCACAAGGAAAACATTCGCGGATCAACTTGATATTAAGTTGATCTGCGTTCTTTGTTTTTAGAAAGAAAGAACAAGGGAATAAAATCATACTTAAATAAAAAACCTACCTCGCATCGTTCGTCATTTGTTGATGATATCGCAAAAGGGAGCAGGTGTCGGTTCGTTGACATTGAAAGGTGACATCATCATTTGTGAATTCCCTGTGGCAACATCTCCTACATTGATGGAAAATCGGGGAGTGTTCTTCGTCGAGAATGATGGTTGTTCTTCGACAATGTAGATATACCGTCCTTCGTCGGAGGAAGAAATGAATGGAGATCTGTTATTCGTTCTAAGACAAAGAACTTCAACAAAGGAGGAAACCACTTCTTCTTTTCAAGAGTTCTCTCCCAATCCTCACACAATATGGCATCCCTATTAAAATAAGGCCTTACCTTATTTTAAATTACCTTGACATGCATTTCAAAATTCATAAACCAAAACCCTTAATTAATTAAAAGTAAGTTTGTTTAATTAATAAGAGTAGGTTGTCAACATTAATTGTGTGAGGGGGGGAGAGGAAAGGTTACTCAAATAAATATGAGTTAACAAAACTATAGAGGGAGTTAGGGAGTTAAGAGGGAGGTGAGGAGTTATGAGAAATGTGATGGGGTGGTGCTCGTGTGGGCCCCACCTCACCAATATCCTCACATGGGTAGTTAGGGGCTTGTGGGTCCCACCCTAACTACCCCATGTTGGATATAACCACTAAGATAAAGAATTAATTAAAAATTGTTCCACAATTTTAATTCAATTCTTTATTAATCAACAATTTTTTTAACAACTCCTTCCGAGAAAATGCATCTTCTGTAATGGTCCAATTAAGCAATTACCAATGCTGCGGTTTCATTGGTGCCCTCAGATTTCAATTCTGAGCACCGGTTCAAAAGATAAAAAAACTCGCTCATTCGTTCACTGAAGGTACCCGAGCTAAACTTTGGAAATTGATTGCGGGCACACCGGGACTCGGAATCAGGTGTTGTCTAAAACTAAGCACTTGAAAAATTACAAAGAAATTAAGAAAAAATTTTCCTTTAAATATCAAGGTCTTTACATTACTCCCACCTCAGGGCTTTACGTCCACGTAAAGCTACAACACAAATTAGGGAAACTAAAGAAGGTACCTGAGCACACATCTGAGCCTCCCGCTCCCATGTTCTCTCTTGGAGGTTCCTGTGCTGCCAACAAAAGTGCAAAAGAAGAATTGACCATCCCCTTAGGACCCAATCATGTCTATCCTCATCCTCTACTGGAACCCTGTGAAAGTCGCCCTATCATCGATGTCCAGCTCTCCGTGATCAATGATGACAGATAGTTCTTGCACATATCTCCTCATCTGAGATACATGAATGACATCATGAACTCGGTGCATCTGAGGTGGAAATGCCAGGTGGTAAGCCACCTCACCCACTCTGCTGAGGACCTGGAAAGTCCTGATGAAACGCGGAGATTACTTGCCACCTCGGCCACATCTCTGTAGACCCCATCGAGGTTAGACTTGTCTGAAGACGTGATCGTCACCCTTGAACTCCAGTGGTACTGTATCTTATTAGCATAAGACTTTAGTCTACTCTGTGTTATCTTCATCCGCTCCTGGATGATCTGCACCTTCTCCATCGTAACCTGAACCATATTTGGTTCTACACGTGCTGACTCCCCATGGTGATTATATCACAGAGGTGATCTACAAGTTCAGTCGTACAATGCCTCGAATGGTGCCATCTTGATGGTGAATTTGTAGCTGTTGTTGTATGCAAACTCTACCAAGGATAGGTGATCCTCCCAGCTGTGACAAAAGTCAGGGACACATGCACGGAGCGTGTCCTCGAGTTTCTGAATGGTCCTATAAAAAGGATGATGTTACCTCATCCTACATAAAATCTACCAGGTGCCTGTCCTGTGGATATCTGTGCATGTCGCGTATCACAGTCAACGTCCCCACACTGTGCCTCTCTGTCTACTGAAGAAGTGGAGGAGTGACTGTGAGGGACTGCAGGAAGGCTGCCCCATCTCTATCCATGAAGGATATTTGCAACGCAGCTAGCTGATTTGTCACCTCTCCAAGTAGCTGAGTGCCCGATCTCTGGCTGAGATCATCAGCCACAATGTTCCCCCTCTCCAAGAGTATAAACTATCTCAAATTCATAGTCCTAGAGGAATTCAATTCATCACCGCTATCTCAGTTTCATGTCCTTCTAAGAGTAGATACACCTGAGACTATTTAATATGGAGAGAACCGCAAAACGTTCGCTCAACGAACAATGGGTGAGACTAGCCAATTGTAAGAACTCATCTCCATCCTTTTTTGTCTCCCTTCCACCAAAGAGCTGTTGGTATTTCTCCTCTGTCGAAAAGAGAAATCTGGTCTCACCCTCTAGATGAACCACGTTCTTTTCCTAATATAGTCAATCTTGACATGAATGATACATTCATTCCATGGATGACATTGTAAGGCCTTGGAGCTACTACCAAGAGATCCAACCATTACTCTCGCCTCCATGGGTCGAGTCACACTATCGGCAGCAGTGTGTGGTCACTAGGTCTCATCTAGTAGGTATCTCGAGAGTGAGTGTCAGGTCAACGGTTTTAAACTGGAACCTCTAAGTAACAACATAAAGAGAGGACAGGAAAGTAAACTCCACAAATAAAGGTGTATTTTATTACTGCAACTCAAAGTATAAATACACATATGATCACAACATATACAAAAAAGAAGCTAGAAGCACCAATAACAAAGGCCTCCATGCCTGGAACTAGTCCGGATCATGTCCACCTGCTTCCGGAGCTCCACTTCCTTGTCCACCGCTCGACTGCTGCTCAAGCTTTCATCGCTGCTTCTGTCTCGGTGGCTCCTCCAACGCCTGTACATCAACTGTGCGGGGAGTCAAATAGTCACGTGCACTGTGACCCTGCTTTCCGCATGAATATCACTTCTTGATCCTCATATGGTTGGCTCTGTTTCTACCCTTGGTTCCTTGCACTACCGAACCTAAAACCCGAGGTCACCCACCTGTTGGCCTGGTCCTCTTGGACCTCTACATCATCCGACTCCTGCCTACAGATGACTCGGCTACTGAAAAAACCCTATGGCAAGGGAAGCATCTTCTGTGCATGCTCAGAGTGTAGAGTTGTAGGTATAAACTCCACTCTGAAGAAGGTCTCAAAGTCTCCCCAGGTGAAGGTCATCCCGTTGCAAAACTGAAACATGTGGCTCCACCACCTGTCAGCTGCTCCCTGGAAGAGGCTAACAGCTTGGTACACCATCAAGTCTGCAGGTGTCCCATTAGTGTGGAAATCCTGTGCTACTAACTCCAGCCAGTGCCCAGCCGTCTGAAAATCAGACTCGCCTCGAAACCTAAGAGGCCTCTGATGCTGGAACTTGTGCATCGTGCTCAAGTGGCGTGCACTCTCTACTGGTGTCTAAAATAGTGGAGGGCCCTGTACTGAGGCCTCACTGCTCAATGGGCTATCATCGTTCTCCCCACTCAGTACCCACGCTATCTGACTAGGTGAATACATCCTGAAAGAAATAGACGTGACACGGTCAAATGATTATACCTATTGAGATAACCTGGTTTGAGCTAATTTTAATGAAACTTTTGAAAACACACACGCAATCAGTGTTTTCGTGCACTGAGTCGGAATAAGAAGTTAGGGTCCTGGTGTATGGATATGTTGGCCGCCCACACCAACACTGGACTCCCTGAACTGAATACCGCAATTAGTACCTTTAACACTATTGATTCACAAAAAAAGAAATATTAGAGTCCTAAGTTCTACGGTAGAACCGACTCCTATGATACCAATTTATCACGACCCGTCTTCGGGGCCCGTGCCGTGACTACCCCAAGCCCACCTTCCATAGGCCAGGGGCTGGCGACTAGCACCAAAGGCATAAATCCAGATAACTGGGAAGGCATTTATTTTATAAAACATAAACACATCCAACCAGAGTACAAGCGGAAGTAAAACACTAAGTACAAAAGAAAGTGCTGAAAAGTAAATGGGCCAGAATACAAACCCAATTGAAAAGTACAGATACAACTGAATGAAAGTACAACATAATAGACAAACAGTTAGAAGATAGAAGCAGCTCCTGGGTCGTCCACCTCAGATCCTACCTGAAGGGTAGGTACAGATAGCACAACTCCTAGATCATCCACCGTGGATCCCACCTGAAGGGTAGGTACAGATAGCCTCCTCAACACTATCGACCATCAACCTCTTCCAAGTACCATCTCGTCGTGTAGTCCACCACCGGATACTGACTCATCGTGAGGTCCACCTTCGGGTATCGTCCAGTCCTCGTACACTCGGTCTCTGTCAGCACTGTCCGTCGTCTGCATCGAACACAACGAGGTGCGAGCATAGCCCGTGCAGGGGTGAGTATAACGATACTCAGTAGGGACCCCGATACCCTCAAGGTCTCACTAAATCCAACAAGAATACCCACAAAGAAGGATCTCAACAAATAACCCTTACTTAGGTAGAAGCCCATACTTATACTTAAGTTATCAAGTAACCCATCTCAATCATGAGATATCACACAGTTCTGAAATCAACAGATAACCACTACTTAGGTATATGCCCATACATATACCTAAGTTATCAAGTAACCCATCTCAATCATAAGGAAAACACAAAGGTCAATGACTCAGATCAAACCAGGTTTTTCATTAAAGATAATGAAACCACAACTGCTGGAGAACTCCTCCTCTGTCAAGTATAATAGCCCTGTCATGACTCTGATACACTACTCACTAACCTTAGACTGCTGAGATACTACTCTTGTTGAGTACCGTGGGTCTGCACCAAAACACAATAGTGCTCCCTGCCAGGGGTCTGCCGCCTAAACACAGTATCGGTTCCCCCAATATCCTACAAGGGTACTCCTCCAATCGAGTACTGAGGGTCTGCTGCCAACTACCAGGCACTCCGTCCACCGTGGGTCTGCCGGAAAATACCGGGCGCTCCGTCCACTGGGCTGGTCGACTCACTCTAAGTCGAATCGGTCAAATAGTCATCAAGTCCACAACTACTAGGTCTCCGCACTCCGCACGCTCGTCTCCTAGAGGATCTTCTCCACAAGCTACTGGTCGATACTACAAGTATCACAATGTCCCACAAGGAAGTATCACAAGGGACCACCTCGTCACAGGGGTCTCAACACAACCAATAGCGCGTCGATCGGACGCCCGGTCTGTGAGTTATTAGCCTTTTCGTCTCGGGGGCCCGGTTAGTTTCGTGTACAAACCAACACGACTGTAACTCAGCTGTACCCTGAACTCTCATAGGGTATACTCACAGGGACCGTTTCTCAACGTGATTACCAACACCACGGACGGTTCGTTAAATGGACGTCCGATCTGAAAGTCATCGTCTTTTTCGTTAGAGGGGCCCGGTTGGATTTCGGGTACAATAAACCTGGCCATACTCCAACTGCGTCCAAACCTTAGGTGAAGTATACCAAAAGAACCGGCTCATCAAGAGGAATCGAACAAAGTCGACTACACGTCAATCGGATGTCCAGAGCTCAAGTTATTACCATTTCCGCTCCGAGGGCCCGGTTGGTTTCGGGATCGAACCAACCCGGCCGTACACAAAATTTATCGAAATATTTGATTATAATATACTGAAACCACTATCTCGATCCAAGGATCCCTATGAAACTGAAGGTGTATCGATCGGAGGTCTGTAGCCCATGATATGGGCGTTAGAACGAACCTGCTCCGAAAATAGGGGGTTTTGGCCCAGACCGACCCGGCCCAAAACCCCCTTGGTCGGCCCGTACCAAGTCGACCCGACCCAGGTTCGGGTCTAACCAAAATGGGCATGGCCTGGCCCGACTGGTGCGGCCGAGCCTAGCTGGCGCGGTCTGGCCCGGCGCTGGTGGCCCGGCCCGGTGTGGGTGGCCTTGCCTGCGCGGCCAGCGGCCCGGCTCGGAAGCCGGCCGAGCGGGGTGTGAAGGGGGGGCGGCGCCGCCCCCTTTTTAGGGAACGGCGGACCCTATGGGGTCCTCCGTAGTTGACCTTTGGGGGGTTACAACCCCCCCCCCCCCCGGATTCTTCGAACGGCCGGCCAAAGGTCGGCTGACTGTGTAACCGTGGGACCTGAGGGTCCCACCTCCAGGTGGCACCGGCGGTCGGCCGAGTCTGGCCGCCCCTGCTGGTGACTGCCGCAGCCTTAGGCCACAGCTTCTATCTGACCAGTGCGGCGTGACGGTTCCATGCCCCTCTGTCGCAGCCCGATCCTGACCGCGGCCTCTTTCGACCTCTCCGGCGCGGCGCGACGGCACCGCGCACCACCACCGCGGCCCGCTCTAGCCGTGGTTCTCTTCATTCTCGCGCGGTGCACTGGCACTGCACCGCCTTCACCATAACTCGTCAAAATTGTTCATCAAGAAAGAGGGGAGGAGAAATCGGCTGTGTTTGTGCGGTCTGATCTCCTCCTGTTATGTTGGTAACGTTCGACCAAATTAATCAACGAAGAACGTTAAATTAATCATGAACGAAAATAGCCCCTAAAACTTCCTGCAACAATTTTTTCCCAACCCACAAGGAAAAAATTCGCGGATCAACTTGATAATAAGTTGATCTATGTTCTTAGTTTTTAGAAAGAAACAACCAAGGGAATAAAATAATACTTAAATAAAAAAACCTACCTCGTGTCGTTTGTCGTTTGTTGACGATATCGCGAAAGGGAGCAGGTGTCGGTTCGTTGACATCGGAAGGTGACATCGCCGTTTGCGAATTCCCCGTGGTGGCATCTCCTCCCTTGATGGAAAGCCAGGGAGTGTTCTTCATTGAGAAGGATGTTCATTCTTCAACAATGTAGATGTACCATCCTTCGTTGGAGGAAGAAAAGAATGGATATCCGTTCTTCGTTCTAAGATGAAGAACTTCAACAAAGGAGGAAACCACTTCTTCTTCTCAAGAGTTCTCTCCCAATCCTCACACAATATGGCATCCCCATTAAAATAAGACCTTACCTTATTTTAATTTACATTGACATGCATTTCAAAATTCATAAACCAAAACCCTTAATAAATTAAAAGTATGTTTGTTTAATTAATTAGAGTAGGTTGGCAACATTAATGGTGTGAGGGAGGGAGAGGAAAGGTTACTCAAATAAAGATGAGTTAACAAAATTAAAGAGGGAGTTAGGGAGTTAAGAGGGACGTGAGGAGTTATGGGAAATGTGAAGCGGTGGTACTCGTGTGGGCCCCACCACACCAATATCCTCACATGGGTAGTTAGGGGCTTGTGGGTCCCACCCAAACTACCCCATGTTGAATATAACCACTAGGATAAAGAATTAATTAAAAATTGTTCCACAATTTTTATTCAATTATTTATTAATCCACATTTTTTTAACATCCTTTCGAGAAAACACATCTTCGGTAAAGGTCCTCTTAAGCAATTACCAGCACTGCGGTTTCATCTGTGCCCTCGGATTTCAATTCTGAGCACCGGTTCAAAAGATAAGAACCCGCTAGTTCGTTCACTGGATGTACCCAAGATAAACTTTCAAAATTGATTCCGGGAACACCGAGCCTCGGAATCAGGTGCCGTCTAGAATTGCGCACTCGCAAAATTCAAAACAAATTAAGAAAAAAATTTCCTTGAAATTTCCGGGTCTTTACAAATCAACACTTAGCAGTCCTATGTGGATCAGCACTAAGCGATCCTGTGTGGATCAATACCTAGAGATCATGTGTGGATCAATATCTAGAGATCCTGTGTGGATCATCACCTAGTGATCATGTGTGGATCATCACCTTGAGATCCTGTGTGGATCAACACTGAGCAATCCTGTGTGGATCAGTAGTAGAACCCTTGAAAGAATAAGATAATCTATCTTTACAACTAATCATATGTACTTCCATACTTATGTTATACCTAGTTGGAGTTGAGTTGTTTTCATTTTTCTCTTCGATTGAGATCAAGATTTTTGGTTTTTTATTGTAAAATTCTGAGATACCTTTGGGGGTCTCAGGGTCCCTACTAGGTATTGTTATACTAACCACTGCATGGGTTTCACCCGCACCTTGTTTTTTTGGTGCCTACGATGGGAAGACCTGACTGAGACTCAGGGAGCTAGGACCTGACGATGGAGAGTGGTGATTATTGATTTGGATAGTTTTAGAGATAGTTTGTACATACCCTTTAGGTAGGATCCTTAGTGGACAATATCAAGAGATATTTTCTATTTTCTATTATATTTGTATCTTTTCTGTTGGTCTTGTATTCTGGACCCTTTTATTCCAATACACACTTTTTCTAATACAGATTTACTTCATGGTTGCGTCTTGTTGCATTCTTGGACCGTGCATTCATACAGATTAAAGGCAATGCCTTCCTGTTTTTGGGATACGCATTTATGGTGCTAGTCACCAACCCCTATTCTATGGAAGGTTGGTTTGGGGTAGTCATGGCAGGAGCCCTGGGGGATGGGTTGTGACAAAGTGGTATCAAAGTATTTGGTTCTACCAAAGAACTAAGACTCTGATCTTTCCAATGGAGTAATAGTGTTAAGTGTTTTGAGTGTGGTTTTTAAGTTCAGGGAGTCTAGTATTGGTGAGGCAGCTAACATATCCATACACTAGGACTCTGAATTCTGATTTTCGACTCAGTGCATGTAAAAACTGACTGCATGTGTTTTGGAAATGTTCTTGATTTTGATCTCTTTTGAGTCAGCTCACTAGGTATACTAATTGACTGTGGATCACCTGTTTCTTTTCATTATTCCTCTGCATATAAATCCATCTAGGATTTCAAAGAGAGTACACGATGATGGTCCACCGAGCGATGAGGCTTCGGTGTAGGGACCACTTATTGTGTTGGCACCTTCTGGTGGTGTACCAGAAGCACCACCAGTCACAGGACAATAGTTTCCACTAGCCCCACTAACAGACCATGCACGCCGACTAAGTGCTTTGCAAGAGTTCCATAGGCAGAGGCCTCTGAGGTTTTGAGGCGAGACAGATCCCCAGACAGTTGAGGGCTGGCTGGGGGCTGTGTAACATGTTTTTCGCATAGTTGAGATGCCAGTAGAGCAGATGGTGATCCTAGCTACTAGACTATTCCTGGGCACAATAGGGAGATGGTGGAGGTTGATGCTTCAGATGCATAAGGAGGTGAAACTCTCTTGGTTGGATTTTGAGATCCTCTTCAGGGCAGAGTTCGTACTAGCGACTTTACGCTCAGTGTGTATCCATGAGCTGCTGCATTTATAGCAGGGAATCTTATTAGTGGCCCAGTACTCAGTGATATTCACTAACCTCTCACACTATTATAACAACATTGTATGAGACACATTCTACAGGACCCAGACCTTTGATCAGGGTCTCCTGTGGGAGATCAGAGCGTCAATGATAACTCTCAATATCCTGATGCTGGATGGAGTGCTCGAGTGAGCATTATTGGTGGAGATATTATTAGCTGAGCAGGCACAGATGATGAGAGCCACCATCAAATGATAGTTAGCTGAGTCATCTTCTATAGGCATTAGGCAGATGATGCAGAGGTCCAAGCAGGCCAGACCTTCTGGTGGATGGCCCCAGGATGCTGGGTCTGAGGTGCGGAGCTCATGAGGCAAAGGAGGTATTCTGAGGACTAAAACTTTTTACTCTTATGGTGGAAGAGACACATGACTCTTGAATACCAGACACCCTGCATAGAAGATCAGCAGATGACTAAGGGACCGCCGAGGAAGTGGCTAAGGTTCGAGGGAGGGGGTCCACAGGGCAGCAGACATGGTAGAGGAGAAGGTCGTGCAGCAGGTGGTGGATGAAGGTTTGAGGTTCTACCACCACCACACCCAGGTGGTCCACCCCAATCACATAGAGTAGGTGGATAGGGGCAAGCTCAACTTCATGTGGTAGAGATCTATTACCATGGTACTCCAGAGATGATTAGATGTACAATATGTTTCTATTCCACCCTATCTGCAGTTCTTATAGACACAGGTTCCAGTCACTCTTTTATTTCCACGACACTCGTTCGAACCTCGGTGATTCTGATGGATTCATTGGCTCGATCCTTACGATTAGATACTTATACAAGGGAAGATTCCATGATTACACACTAATGCAGATAGTGCGAGCTCACTCTTGGAGGTGAGAGCTTTGGCTGGGATCTCCTAGTAGCAGCGTCGAGGTCTTATAATTTCATCTTGTGTATGGAATGGTTATCCACAATCCATGATCATATTGATTATTTTAGGCGCAAAGTGTTATGTTTCAATGATAATGGGACCAAATTTTCCTTCACCAGTGAGAAGAAAACCTTTTCATTACAAGATGGACTCTTTCAAAGGAGGGTGCAGTTGATCACTCATCAATTGTCTAGACATACCCTCAGAGTTGTTTAGATAAGGAGTCCGAGTTATCCTATAGTCGTGGACAAGTATACTGATGTCTTTCCTGATGATGTTCTAAGACTACCTCCTCGTAGAGAGGTAGGCTTCTATATCAACTTGTACCTCAGGAAGACACCAATATCTACTCCAGCATATCGAATATCCTTCATAGAGCTTCATGAGTTACAAGTATAGTTGGAGGACTTATAGAGGAAGGGGTTTATAAGACCTAGTGTTTCTCTATGGGCACCCCCGATCTTGTTTGCAAAGAAGAGAGATGGAAGTTTGAGGCATTGTGTAAACTATTGATGCCTAAATCAGGTGACCATCAATAACATATATCCAATCCTGAGGATAGATGATCTCTTCAACCAGTTAATGGTAGATCGATGGTTTTTGAAGATAGACCTCAGATCAGGCTATCACCAGCTCAGGGTACGATATGAGGATGTACCGAAGATGGAATTAAATTGTTGGTATGGCCATTACGAGTTCTTGGTGATGCCCTTTGGCATGACCAATGCTCTAGCAGTGTTCATGAGGATCATTAACATGATCTTCCGGCCTTACCTCGACCGCTTTGTGATGGTATTCATTGATGACATATTGATATAATCAGCGTCTGAGGAGGAGAACGCCACACACCTATAGATAGTTCTAAATACACTCCGAGAGCACCAACTTTATGGAAAGATCTCAAAGTGATAGTTCTAGATATGAGATTTCCACTTCCTAGGGCACGTTATCTCAGAGGCTGTTGTTTCAGTGGATCCCGTGAAGATATAGAAAATGCTTTCATGGGAGCCACCTAGGAGTGTGGATGAGGTGCAGAGTTTCCTAGGATTGGATGGGTACTATTAGAGATTCATACCTAATTTTTACAGAGTTATTACACGATTGTCAGCATTTACATAGAAGGTAAAACCCTTTGTGTTGACAAAGAGATGCCAGAAAAGTTTTCAGGAGCTGAGGCAAAGGCTGACATGTGCCCCTATCTTGAGGCTACTGGAAGAGGGCGTTTGGTATGTAGTCTACTATGACACATCAAGGACTGGTCTATGTTTTGTTTTGAAGAAAGAGCAGGTATTGATCACCTACATCTCATGGCAGTTGAGATAGCATGAGAAAAAATACACTACACATGACCTAGAGTTAGGAACAATGGTTTTTGCACTAAAGATGTGGCAACACTACTTAATGGGTGAACAATTTTCTATTTACTCAAGAGTCTTAGGTATATATTCTCACAGAAGGACCTGAACCTAAGGCAATGAAAATGGCTAGAGTTCCTCCAAGAATATGAATTTGATATAGTATACATTCTCGGAAAGGGGAACGTAGTAGAAGATGCACTCATCAAGAGGTCTATTCTACAGTTGCTGAGTGAGGTGACAGAGCAGTTACCCACATTACAGATATCCATTGTGCATAGATATGGAGCAGATTACCTCTAGTATATGACTGTCACTCCCCCACTCCTTCAAAATTTATGGGAGGTTCAGCTTAGGGACATTTACTTCAAGGCCCGATGTGCTCAAATATCCTTAAGAAAGTCCCCTGAAGTATTTTATGATGTTTGGGAGCATGTCGTTCTCTTCAGAAGATGCACCATGGTACCGGTGGCGCTATGAGAGGAGGTGTTGATGGAGTTCGAATCATCCCCTTTGGCGGTACAACCTAGAGTGGTGAAGATGTAACAGGTTCCCCGGAGTTAGTACTGGTGGCTATGGATGAAGAATGCAATGGCATAGTTCGTATCATGATGCCTCACTTGTTAGCAATTGAAGGTCGAGCATCAGGTTCCAATATGATTAGCTCAGCCACTTGAGGTACCAGAGTAGAAGTGGGATAGTATATCTATGGACTTCATGATAGGGCTTCCACATACGTCCAGGGGCCACGATTCAATCTGGGTGATCGTTGACCAACTCACCATGTTGGCCCACTTCCTACCCATCTGAGAGCAGGGATCATAAAAGAGATTGGGGTATCTCTATGTACATAAGATTGTATGAATCCACATGGTGACATCGGTGATCGTATTAGATCATGATGCTCTCTTTACATCCCACTTATGGAAGAGATTATAGGAGGAGTTTGAGAATCAGCTACGCTTGAGCACCGCCTTTCATCCTCAGACAGATGGTCAGACAGAGCGGACTATAAAGACATTCAAGGACATGTTTCATTCTTGTGTCCTTGATTTTGGCCATAGTTGGGGGGACCACCTGCAATAGGTGGAGTTCACATACAACAATAGTTATCAAACCACCATCATCACGGCTTTGTTAGAGGCCTTGTACGGGTGACCTTGTAGATCGCCACTATACTGGAACGACTTAGGGGAGTCAGCACTTATGGGTCTAGAGTTGGTATGGGCTACCACTGAGAAGGTTTAGATCATCCAAGAGAGGATGAAGACTGTACAGATCCAACAGATGTCTTCTGCCGATAGGAGACAGAGACCCTTGGAGTTTGAGAAGGGAGACCATGTCTTCCTACGTGTATCACCCCAAAGTGGATTATAGGGATTTGGCTGGGGTGACAAGATATCTTTGGGGATCATCAGACCTTTCCAGATCCTCAACAGAGTTGGTAAGGTGGTGTGCCATCTAGCTGTTCCCCCATCGATGCACAGGGTGCATAATGTTTTCTATGTGTCGTAGCTAAGGAGGTATGTGCATGATCCATCACACATTATCGACTAGGGCAAGATGAACAGTGATTATGGGGTGATGTTTGTGAAGTTCCTGGTGGAGATAGAGGATCTACATGAGCTGGTCTTTGTGGGCGGTCAATTCCTCTAGTGCGAGTTCCTTGGTAGTACGAGAACCTCTAGGAGAGCACCTTGGAGCGGTAGGCTTAGATATGTGCTCAGTACCCCCATTTGTTTCCCTAATTTTGTTGTATATTTCAGGGATAAAAGGACCTAAGGTGGGGAGAATGTAAAGATATGGAAATTCTATTGATTTTTTTTAAATTATTTGGGATTATTATGAGTCTGTGAAAATTGATGGTGCTTGATTCTGAGACCCGGTGTTCTCGAAAAAGAATTTTTAACTTTTTGGTATGGTATGTTTAGTAAACGCATGGATGGAATTATCATTCTTTTGAACTGGTGCTCGGATTAAAAATCTGAGGTCACCATTGAATTTGTAGCACAAAGATTCAGTTATGGGAGGCTTAACTTCGACCGCAGTAGGTCGAGAAAAAAAGTTAGTTTTTGGACTTCTAAAGAAATAATAAAATAACATAAAAATTGTTATTTTATTATCCTACCTCTTGTTGAGTGGTGGTGGTGGTTCCGATAAGTTGTCAAACCATTTAATAGATTAACTCTTCAGTTGTGTAACCACACCATTAGAAATTTAGAGGTTCCGTAATTAAAAGTCCATTAATGAACATCATTAATTCTTTCGATGCATTATTCACCCTACCCATCTATTTAAATGGAGCTTGGGTTAGGGTGTTTGAAAAGACTTTATCAATCAAGGAACCTCTGGAAAAGTACTCTGACATCTTCCAACGATGAATAATGGAAGCTTGGACATCAATGATCTGGAAGCGATGAACGTTGGAGGCTTCATCAAGCAAGGACTCTCCTCCCTCCATGACCACGATGTCACCTACATTTACAAGTTATGAGGTTTTTTTCATTATTTAATTCAATGTTTTTAAAAATGAATGAATCTCACCCTATTTATGATGCTAACCCGGAGGACGTGGGCCAAACAAACAAGGCCTGGACCCTCCACTGCTTATTTTCCTCATAGTGTTCTTCACGAACAGATTTCTCAACTTGATGATACCTTGAAACTGGGAGGTACGTAGTGACGAAAGTATCCTGGGAGGCCCATAGGTGATTTGGGAAGGGAAAACAGACCACTAGTGCTCCCTCGGTGGCCCGCGGAAGATCTGCCGGTGCGATACCGATGCAGAGACACCAACGACCGACACCATAAATGGGAGGCCGTAGATGAAATAGGCGGCGTGTCATTGCACACCGTGGAGGGGAGCCGCAACATCAAGATGCATCAGCTGTAGAAGGCGGACGACCCTCAGCCGACCACGTTGGTGGAGAGAGATGCGCCATCGTGCACTGTGGCAGGTGGCCATGGCTTCGAAGCTGTGGAAATGGACTTGTGAACCATGGGTCCTGCTTCCATCCGAGGCGTCGCCATGTGGCGCCACCAATTATAGCACCTGAACGAATTTTTTGTTCCGGGAGGGGGAGCGACCCCCGCGTGGTCTCCTGGCTAGAGGACCGCGCCCTACCGAGGCAGTCTAGGCTGGTATTCGGCCTAACAGGCTGAGCCCTCTGCAGCCTCACCCACTCGGGCTGACCCATCCAGTTCGGGTCAGACCCAGGTCGGACCCGGACTGGGTTGGGTTGACCTGAACTGGGTTGGGTCGGCCCAGTTACGCTTAAAAGGCCGTATATTACAAACAAGACGTCCCTTTGAAGAACCATCTATAGAGTTGGAATCCTTGGGATGAGACTATACTTTTGAGATACTGGACCTGAGTTTTGGAGAAAGCTAGAGTACATCCGAGATGGATTGTACCTGAATCCAACTGGGCCCTTGGCACTAAAATGCATATAACTCTCAGACCATGTGTCCGATTGACACGTCGTCTATTGCGTTGGAACCCTTATGACATGACAGATCATTGGGTTACTTCTTCGTGGGACTTCATTCCAGTTGAAATACAACCGATGGATTGAGGATCAGATCATAGAATAATCAAGCGTACTATGTATGAGAATCCAGTGGCTAGCTGTGACCTGATGAATGAATAGTGATCCTATGTTGATCAGCACCTAGGGATCCTATGTGGATCAGTACCTAGCGATCATGTGTGGTTCATCACCCAATGATCCTGTGTGGATCAGAACCTATTGATAATGTGTTGATAAGTACCTAGCAATCCTGTTTGTATTAGTAGTTAGCGATCCTATGTGGATTGACACCTAGCAATCCTGTGTGGGTCAGTACTAAGTGATCCTGTGTGGATCAGCAGCAGAACCCATGACAGAATAAGATGATCTAGCTTTATGACTAATCATCTATACTTCTGTACTTAAGTTATACCTTATTTGAGCTGATCATTGTTTTTTTCTTTGTGATTGAGATCAAGATTTTTGGTTATCCTTTTTGGAATTATGAGAGATCTTTAGGAGTCTCAGGGTCCCTAATGGGTATTGTTATACTCATCACTGCACGGGCTTCGCCCGCACCTTGTTGTGTCTCGTGTAGATGATAGACAGACTTGACTGAGACTCGGGGAGCTTGTACCTGATGGTGGATGGTGGTGACAATTGATGTGGAGAGTTGTAGAGACAGGCTGTACCAACCCTTCAGGTAGGATCCTTGGTGGATGATCTCAAGAGTTGTTTTATGTTTTCTGTTATTTTTGTATCTTTGTAGTTGGGCTTGTATTCCGACCCCTTTTCTTTTAGTACACAATTTTATTACTGCATATTTTCTTCATGTTTATGTCATGTTGTGTTCTTGGACTGTGTGTTCATACTGGTTTAAAGGAAATGGATTCCCATTTTAGGGATACACCTATCTGGTTCTAGTCGCTAACCCTTTAGCCCCTGGAAGGCGGTCTTGGGGTAGTCACGACGCAGGCCTCAGGGGACGGGTCGTGGCATATAACCATTGGGTTTAGTGTTAAAATTATTTGAGTAAGGTTACTCCTAACATAAGATTAAAGTTATTAATAACCACCAGGGATTATATGAACTTTTTTAAATAAGGGTATTTTTAAGGATGATCATCATATTTTATGGGGACATTATAAGAATTATATCAATATATATATATATATATTTATTAAAAAGGATAACCAATCATATCTGGCAAGGCCAGGGGTCTTGAACCCACAATAAAAGGTCAATAATAGTACATCACCTACCCCTTTCCTATATAATATACTAGTTAGTATGACTTTTTTTTCATAAACAATTTGTTGTATAAATTTTTGGTTTATTTTATGAAATATTATCGTGGATCAAATACTCTTTAATTTTTATGATTTTGAGATGATTAATAAGATTTTGGGAATTTTTTCATTGGGTTTAGATATATATAACCTTTAGGTTTAATTTAAATGATTATTTGGGAAGAATGTTATTATGTTTTTCGATATGTAAGTTGATGGGTATGAGATCACATTTGAGATTAAAACATTATTTCAGGTAGATTTTGTTGAATTAATTTGGTATATAGGGTTATTAATTTATGGAATTATCTATGTTAAATCCTTTGGATTATTTGTTGAATTTAGAAGATTAATATATTCATATTCATTTTTGGTAGTGTCATATGTTATACTAACCATTTTTTAATAATAACAGGATGGATATATTTTTTCTATTTTATAGATATTATGACCTATTAATGGATAATTTTAGTGGTTATGGAATAAAAAAATCAAATTAGATATTTTTTTTATAGAATACGAGTTGAAGGGGAAAGTGATCAAAGAAAAACCAAAGGATTAAACTGTGTTTATGAAATAAAAAGGATATAAAGTAAGTATAGTTTTTTGTATTTTCTATATTGATGTTAAAATAATCCCTCAACTCTAGGAAAAATGATATTGAAACATCATTTTTATCTTATTACCTTTATATATGATGAATCACTGGTATTTTAATTCAAAATAAATTTATGGCTTTTTGATTGCTAGTTTTACCTTAATTATTCATGTTCTTATAAGAAATGATCTCAATCACTATCCATAATTATTTATGATTTTCATCCTGGTCTATATTTTCACTTTTCACTAGTGTTCTCTAACTTGGAAACCTAGTCACTTGTTATTCTAGATGACCATATTATTTCCCTTTCCCTCTTTTAAGAGAAAGTATTATTAACCCTTTTTATGATGTGGGTTTTCCATAAAGGTAATTTTCAATTTTCATACCCTTGATTACTGAGAAGAAGTTCAAATTATGAGTAACAATTTTATTTAATTGGGAAGAAATTAACACAATGAAATTTTAAAAGAATACTATATTCGATATCATTTACAAAACACAACACTGAGATTAAACAAAACATGGAATATTATTAATATATAATTATTTAAATATGACCATTATAACATAGCCATTAAATTGGCTGGTATTATAATGTCCCTTTCTTTTCATGTATCAAAACTACATCATTTTGGTATTATACTTAATACATTACAAAAATAGACACCCAAAGTCCATATTAGTTTAGCACCTTTGGAATATCCAAACACAAACTTCCATTCTAGTGGCATATCTTTAATGTTTCCTAGAAAGATCTTCCCCTTTAACGACTCTATATAAAATGTTTTTTTATAACATGGGGAATAAAAAAATAAGAAAAGGGTAAGATCAGATACTTAGTAAGGGTTAAAAATGAATATATATGAGAATAACCATGAATATAAGGGTATGATAACATGAGAATAACATTAGAAGATTATACCTTTCATATCAAAGATCATGAACATGAATCATATCACAAATATTGATAGTTCATAAGAAATGAATCATAAGATAATCAGGAGAATAATCCATGAAAGCATAACATAGTAATAAGATATGTAATTTTGGCACACACAACAGCTTAAACATTGTGAACATGTACAAGTAGAAATAGGTTCACTCATTAAGTTAAGGACATGAAATCAGGCCCTCACATAAACTTATGAATATGAAAAAAGTCTATGAATATCATTTTGAACATGTAATCAGGCTCATGAATAAACTTATAGACATGAAAATAGGTCCATGCATAACATTTTTTATATGTAACCTGGTTTACACAGAACATTACAAACATATAATAAGGTTCACTCATAACATTTTGAATGTGTAACCAGGTTCAGGCATAAACTTGTGGACATGCTACCAGGTCCATATAGAAAATGTTTAATAAGTAATCATGTTCACACATAAAATTTTAAATTGTAATCAAGTTTATGCATAACTAATACAATCATGACTCATCCATCATTACCCACTACATTGGAGAGAGTTATAGGTCTCACCCATCACAAAGTAAAATCATACATACATGTTCAAAAATATTATAATAAATCATTATTTGATTACCCTTGAAATGAAATTCTTATAAAAAACATTTCATAATATCATTACCTATGTAAAAGAGATAGGTCTTATAATCATTTCATCAAATCATTACACATTAAAAAAATTGGGTTTCAAAAGAATATAACTCAAGAAATATAAATAAGACTCATAAAAATATAACCCATGAAAGGGAAATGAGTTTTATAAAAATCCTTCCATCAAATCATAAACCATTAATAAAAAGAATATGAAATGAACTCTTGGATCATATCTCTATAAATAAATGAGTAACACCAATGGATTTCCACTCAGATAGAATTTGTTTTTGAAATATATTTTAGAATCATTTTATAAAGAAAATATCCTTTCTTATTTGGAAAATTATTTTTAAAACATAAAATATTTTAAAAATAAGTTTCCTTGAATAAAACATGGAAACTTATAGAGGAAGGTAGTAAACCCTTTTAATACCTTTTTCAATGAAAATATTTTTGAAAAAAATATAAATAAAGATTTATAATATTTTGAAAACATTTTCATTTGAAAATAATTTGAAAAAGTACATATAAAGCATGAAAATATTTTGAAAACCTTCTTATTTGAAAATAATTTAAAAACATATAAAGAATGTTTTAGAACCTTTTGAACAAAAATTTATTTTAAAATAATTTTAAAATCATTTAAAACACTTCCTAAAAAACATTTTTTATAATATTTTTAGAAAACACATTTTTGAAAGAACACAAATTTCAAACTGAAAAGATAAATAAAGTTGGATTTTCATACAAAAATTTTCTTAATAAAATTAAATACCAAAGAGTGGAAAAATGGTACTAACTGTGAAAACCGAATATTATTTGAAATAGGTTTTTTGAATAAATTTAATCTTTTTGATATTTTTCATTTTACAAAAAACTGAAAATAGTTTTTTTAAAGAACTATTTTTGGATTGTGTTATATGAAATACCATGTTATTGTGAAATAAGAAAACATAAAGGTTAACATGATCTATACCACACACTAAGGTTATAATATATTACACACAAGATTGACATTCCTCATTTGATTTTATAACACACGAGATCGAGTGTTACCAAACTGTAATATATTTTTAAAAATATTATCATTTAATATAATAACATATGTACAAGACTTTATATTAATGTTTATGAATATGATTAAATAACTTATAAAAATACATGGTTGAATTCATTTGTCATAAATTAATTATAAATAAATATAAGAACCAATTGAATATAAGGGGAATGTTTTTATAGAAAAATATTTTTATGCTCACAAAGTTATTTTATCCTAATAAATTAAATTAATCAAAATTAATGAGTGATATTAATGTAATTTATATAGTATTTATTAAATAAAATATTTATTATATTCATCCAATAGATTTTATAGGCTTAAGAGATAAATGAACCTAATTTTAAACATAAAATACTATATTTCTTATTAAGGAATTTTTACAGCCTTATAATATAGAACCTATTTTAAATCCAATTTTTAGTAATTTTATTGATTATATATGCCTATATAATGTTTATCATTAAAGATAAATAGAAAAAATTAGGTTAGGGTAAATTTTATGGGTTTTTACAAGGTTTTATTTTTTAATGAATATTTGAAAAATGATGAATTTTAGTTCAAAATTTATTTTTCAAATAATTTATTTATATGGTTAAATTAAATTTTAAATGAGGTTTAATGTTTAATTAAATCAAATTAATATCAATTAATTCAATTTAGTTCATTGTAATCAATTTAATTTTGAAATTTACTATAAAAACATAGAAATCATATTTATGTGTTTACATTAAAAACCTGCAATGTCTTCCTATCAATGAGATTAAATTTAAATTAATTTCTGCCAATTTTTTAACTATAATTTGGAAAAATTTATTAAATTTTTGTAATAATCATATATTATAATATCTAATATGTTCAACTTAGTTTTTGACAAAAAATATTAGTTAAATTAATAAAAATTAATTACAGTGATTAACGTAAAATTAAGCTTAACAAGTGAATAAACCTTAAACATAAGATCCCAAATACCCTATAAAATTTTCTGAAACCCATTTTATGGAAAATAATAAAACATTAAACTCAAATTATTGATTTCTGTTTGATTTGGAAGACCTTTTTTTGGTAAAAACATGGGTACACCTAACTTGTTTAAAAAAATACCAAGTGAGTCATTTTCCTTCCCTATAAAAGGCCACCAACTCTCCCACTTAATCACACCACCCAACCCACTTAGGTTAGGCCAACATATTCCTAATACAATTAAAAACATACCTAAATTTATCATTTAAGCCTCTTTTTTTGAATAAATCAATATAAGGAAGCCCTTTGGTGAAGAAAAATAATTTACCCAAATAAGAGGTAATAATCTTCCTCATGTTATTTTATGTTATTTCCATTATCCGCAACCTAAAATATTAATATTGCATGATTGTATATAAAAATTATACAAAATAGAATATGATGTTTTTTCTAAGGTTTCTACTAACACTTACACACACTTCCATCTAATGGGTAAGAAATATACTACTTACGCTTACAGCAAACTAACGCCTCACAAAATGATGATTGTTCATTTTTAATTTACTACCTATCATGGTTGAAATTATGATGGAATATCTACTTCTATATGTTATATATTAGATTTATTATGTCTATAATATTCTATAATCCTTTTAAAACACACATCCTTATACTTTCTATTTGGTGTAAATACTATAATTTCGTTTGGGGAAGTGTGGACTACAACCCCTCAAAGTGATGTGATTCATTCACACACTACATGGAATGTATTAAGTATATTTTTAGTAAACCTATATGATATATATATGACATCATAATTCTAATTAAATGATATTATATACATATATTCATATGCATACGTGTCATTTTCTTCATTTCTTTCAATACGTCATAAAATGGAAGCAGAGTTCATGCGTATGTACGACCTACCATCTCCATGAACAGTGTATTCCATTTAATACTTATATAGATTATTATTATTAAAATATAATAAATATTAATAATATTAATATCATTTTTTACATTCTGGAAATCAAGATATGAGTATAAGGATGAATGATATAACAAATTAATTCACATGCGAAAAACGAAGTCAATATTACCCTTGGCATAACCTTAACATAGAATTGTTAACAAAAAGGTAATATAATGTCCTATTAAAACCATATATAGAATTATATATATAAGAATATTATTTTCTAAAATATTTATAATAAACTAATATTTTTTATATAGGAGGTTCTTACAAGTATGATGAGAGTCAAGATAAAAGGTAAGTAAATTTCATCTCACATTTTATTTCTGCAAGATACATGCTTTATTCATCACCAATTCCGTTTTTTTGTTGAGTTTACTACCCATGGATGAATTAGTTGATTCTTATACATAAATTTATGGGTATTTATATATCCATTTCATGATCTTTAATTCATGAGGTTTATGTTTCAAAAGTTACCAAATCGGTAAAGTAATTTTGCCTCAATTTTCCTTCTTTGAGACACATACCATGTTATGCACCTATATTTTTCAATGATATGTATATAATAACTTTTAAATATTATATAATGAAACACATTACTTTAATTGTATTATATGATTCATTTAATTTAATTTTCTTACATGGATAGTATGGTTCAAAGTTACCAATTGGTAAGAGTTTATTGAAATAATCTCTTTGCTTATCGAGATTATTTATGTTTATTCTTACTTTGATGAAATATTAAGATCTACATCTCAAGAATATTCCTGAATTTCTCTATCCTCTTTTTATTCATGATATATTCATATATTTTTAACATCTTTGAACTCATTGGTATATAAAATAATAAATATTTGTTTAAGAAATGTTGACTTTATCTCTCTCTTCAGTTGGAAAGCTGTTCTATTTAAAAATCCATGTCTTCAAAATTGTTTTCAAAAATGTTTTTGAGTGATATTTAATGTTTTTATCAAGTAAAAGGTGGTTTTTAAAATTTTTAAATGTTTTTGAAATCATATTTTATAAATAAATTTTCAATGAAATGAGTTTTAAAACGTTTTAAAGATTTATTTATATTTTTTCAAAGTAGTTTTCAAGGAAATTGTTTTCAATTTTAATAAATATTCCTTAATATGTTTTTAAGGAAATTTGTTTTCAAAATTTTTTCATGTTATATTTATACGTTTTCAAATTATTTTCAAAGATTTTCAAAATGTTTTCAAGCTTCTTTATAAGCTTTCAAGGAATAAAGTTTTCAAAAAAATTTATAGCCTTATTTATAAGTTTTAAAAGTAATTTTAAATAAAATAGTGTAAAAAAATATTTAGGAAATATTTAAATGTTTTAAAAGTATTTTAAATTATTTTTTTAAAAAATATTTTGTAGTCCATTTTCAAAGAATAAAAGATATTATTCTCAAGAAATGTTTCTAAAATATCATTCAAAAATATTTCCCTTTTAAGAATACATCAGTTTCTGTTACTCATGAATTTTTGGAAATATGATTCCATGATTCCATTCATATTATTTCTTTAATGGTTTATGTTTTTATGGAATGGTTCTTATGAAACCTGTTTCTCTTCCATGGGTTATAGATTTTGAATTATACTTCATTTTATGGGTTATGTTTTAATGAAATAATTTGGAAACCAATCTATTTTCCATAGTTTATAATGTGATGAAATGTTAATGATACAAATTTAATTTCTTGTGTTGTGATTGTTGTTTGTAAAAATCATCTATTTTTATGGGTCCTGATATAATGAAATTTTTATTATTCTATGGAACAAGTATGAAAGATTTTGTTATGTGACATGTGTAATCTATATATACCTATAATGCATTGGGTAATGATAAATGGTATACGAGCCCAATGGTTACCTGGTTGTAGCCCAATCTCGAAATCAAGAAGGTACACATGTTGTAGCCTAAGCCTAAAAATCAGTACGATCAAGGGTTGTTGGGAAAGACTGAAAATAAAAAGGTGCATGAATTATAACCCAAGATTGAAAGAAATAGGGTGCACATATTGTAGCTGAATCTCAAAAATAATATGGTAAACAAGTTGTTATCACAAGACCAAATTAGGTACATGGGTCATAGACCAATCCTAATATGTTATGAAGGACTTGGTAGCTATCCTTGACATTTTATTTTCTACGTTTATGTGTATTCCACGATTACATGTTTTATTCCAATGTTATTATTTTATGACTTAGGTTATTTATTTCCTTATGATTCATGTCTTCTGATCTGTCAATATTTATTCTATGATTCCTATTTATGATCTTTCATATGAAGGGTATGATATTCTATTTTAATTATCACTTTCTCATACTCCTATGATCATGTTTATGTATATACATCTCCATTGTTTACGATTACTGAGCATCTAAACTCACCCCTTTTTATGTATCCTTTCAAAGGTTATGAATATATATTCAGCATGATGTGTATAAGAAGGGTTCTATTTAAGAAGAACATAGTTAGAGATAATTTAGCTAACTTATGTAACTATGTTTATTTTTCCATGTTTCCAATGGAACTAGAATAATACAGTATTTGGGAGTTAGTTTTTTATATTGTTTTAAGTATTCTACAAAAGTGATGTAATTTCTATGTACCTTAAGACCCAGTTGTTATAGTTTGTATCCAAGAAAGGTTTAGTGAAACTTTCAAAAATAGTCTGAGAAAACTTTGTTGAGATCAATAGGTATATTTATAAGGATATGTCTAGGGATGAGTCTAAGGATAAATATACGGACGAGTTAACATTTAGGAAAGTATCATAGAATTTTGGTAAAGGATAGAGTAAGTGGATTCTTTTCAATACATCCCGTTATGGATACTAAAAGAGAATGTGGCTCTCTCAAAGATGTAACAAGGAGTAAAAACTAGGACAAGATGTTCCAGGCCTAACTTTGGGTAATCTGGTACATGACAACATGCCTTTTTTCACCCCTTGTTTGACCCTCCTGGGGGATATTCTTTGGAAATTCACAAACTCTTCACAAACCACTATGAAGTATTTAAATAGAATATGACTATTAATGACCTAGGATAAACCTATGGTGTCATAGATTAAAAGGTAGGTTTCATGATTTATTCATCCTATAAGTACTTTTTCATGATTATATGGATTTTTTCTATGATACACGTTTCTCGCCCTATTCTTTTTTGTTTTAGTTAATAAATAGAACTAAAAGGAACATGGTTATCCTTAAAAGTTTTTGATGTGGAGAGTATGGAAAATATAAAAATATATTTCACAAGTGGAGATCTTATAAATATAATCAAGAAGTTGGTATGAGTAATGGTTATAAATATTAAGATAAATAGACCACAAATGACATGTGAAAGGTATGTAATGTTCTTACAAAATTGTTTTCAATAAACATAAGAATATTTATTTGATTGTGGTTGAGGAAGCTTAAGACATTATTGATATTTAATATTATTAGAAATAACTATTATGGAATAAGTTGATGAATCATGAGTAATGGTTTAAAAAAAATTGGATGAATGAAGTATTTATGATTTGGAATTCAACAATTATGTTATGCTAATCATAAAATATATATTATTTTCAGAATAAGTTTTCATTATGAATTGAAGAGGATATGTTTAATTGCAATAAAGACTTAGAAAAAGGGATATTTTAATTAAGTGAAGGACCCTTAATGTGATTAAGATGTTGAAAAAAATTGTGTTTCTATTTGATAAAGAGATGACTGATTTGGATAAAGTAAGTTTCTTAGTAATGATTACCATAAAAATGGTTATTGATTGGTAGAAAATAAGGTCTATTTCATTGTGGATGAAGTTTTAAACTTTATGGATTTAAGGAATATATCCAGTAACCTTTTTAATAAGGATGTATGTATGTTTTAAAAATTTAATTTTAGTAATTTAGGTTATTACAATGTTTCAATAGAATATATGATGAGGGTATTCACATGTTTGGAATATGACAACCAAGAGAAACAATTTGATATATGTGGGATCAATTTTAATATGATTTTGTGTCATTCATTATAATAATTTGGATTTTCATCTTTCATAAGGGTTATAAGGTTAACCATTAATAGAAAGTTTATGTTATACTTTGGATGAATTTAGTAAGATTAAAGTGTTATATCACCACATGAGGATTTATTCATATTGGATAACCTGATATAAAAACATTTTTCTGATTATAACTGAGTAAAAATGGGATGGAATATCATATATATCATGATCTATTAGTAATATAGGAATGAAAAATTCACCTTCCTTTCTAGAGAAAGAGGTTAATTGGATCAAGGAACAACAAAGGGTGCGGTTATCCTGAAATCATACAAGTATATATTTCCATGAGAATTCAACTTCTTTATGAAAATTGTATAGAAATAAAATGTTATAATAATAAATTAATTTTGTTGAACCTATGGCCTTCTAAATAATCATAGATTTATGTCTTTGAGGACCTCAAATTTTTATTGATCCATCAATTATTTGTGATTAATGACCTCAATCACTCCCTATAAATATTTATGCTTTCCATATAAGTACATGTTTTTATATCCCATATATTTTCTCCTATGTGGAAACCCTGTTATGTGATACTTTGGGTAACTGTTATGTTTCTAACATTAAATGTTTAGGGATGTTTTAGTATTAATTTTTACAATGTGGGTTTATATCAATGAAACTTTCAAGTATTAAACCTTTGATAAAAAATATGAATTTAAAGGGAGAAATTCATTTTAAGGGGGGTAAAATGTAACACTGCGGGATTTTTTGAAATATATTTTTCGAATTAGATTAATCTTTTTGATATTTTTCATTCTACGAAATGTTGAAAATAGTTTTTTATACTAAATAAAATGGTATTACTTTAATTTTACACAAAATCATGATATCATGCACTACACAGAACATAAAGTTTAAAATTCCCAACCTAGAAAATCGAGTTTAGTGTACATTACATGGAAGATTGACTTTTCTCAATGGCTTGCATAATACGCAAGCCCCAGTGTTACCAAACTATATTATATTTTTAAAAAATTTCTTATTTAATATAATAAGATATAACCTAGCCCGTATTATGATGATTATGAATGGAGTTAACTAACATATGAAGCTAAATGGTTTAATTCATTAGTAACAAATTAATTAGAAATGAATATAAGAACCGATTGAATTACGTGTAATGTTTTTAGAGAAAACTATTTTTAATCTCACAAAGATATTTTATCATAATAAATTAAATGAATTCCAATTAGTGAGTGATATTAATGTAATATATATTATTTATTCAATAAAATATTTTGTATATTCATGCAATATATTTGATAGGCTTAAGATAAAAAGTAACCCAATTTTATGCATAAAATATTATATTTCTCATTAAGTTATTTTACCCACTTTTAATGAAAACCTATTATAAAAAAAATTTAGGAACTTTTTCACACAATATGTGTTAAAATAATATTTATATTTTATAGAGAAACATAAAAATCATGTTAGGGTAAATTATTTGATGTTTTCTATAAGGTTTCATATTTTAATGAATAGTTAAAAAATTATGAATTTTAGTTCAAAACATGCTTTTAATATAATATAATTTTAAGAATAAGTTAAATTTTAAATTAATTTTAATTTTTAATTAGATAAAAATATTATAAATCAATCCCATTTTTTGTAATTTTAATCAATTAATTTTTGAAATTGACTATAAAGACATAGTAATATTTTCGATGTTTTTACTTTAAAATCCCATAGTATCATCTCGTCAGTGAGATTAAATTTAAATTAATTTATTCCATTTATATGATTGGAAATTAAAAAATGGATTCTATATTTTTAATTATCATAATTTATAATTTATAATAAGTTAATATTATTTTTTGAACAAAAATATTGGTGAAAGTAAGTAAAATTTATTACATCAATTAAGGTAAAATTAAGCATAACAGATGAATAAACCTTAAAAATAAGGGAAAAAGTAACCTATATACTTGTACTAAACAATTTTTATGGATAGTTATAGGACATTAACCTTCCATTATTTATTTGGGTTAGTTTTGGAATACTTTTTTAGGTAAAAACATGGGCTCACCTAACTTGTTTTAAAAAATACAAACTGAGTCCTTTTCCTCCCCTATAAAAGTCCACCACCTCTCCCACTTCCCAGTACCTATAAAAACACATAGGTTTAGAAATTATATGACTAATAAAATTCCCAAAATCCCTAAATTAATCCTTTAATACTTATTTTTGGCATTCATAAATCTATGGAATCCCTTTCGTAAAAAACAAAAGGAGTTACCCTAATAAGAGGTAACAATCTTTCTCAAGTTCTTTTATGTTATTTACATTATCCAACCCATAAAATATTATTATTCAATTATTGTATAAAAAAATAAGTACACTAAATATGTTATTATGTTTTTATTCTAGTGGTTAAATATACAATTACATAAACTTCCATCAAATAGGTAAAGAACATACTGTTTATTTGTACGACAAACTACAGCCTCACGAAATGATGATTGTTCATTTTTTACTTTATCTCTTATCATGGAGGAATTTATGATGGAAAAACTATCCATATGTTTTATATATTATATTTTTATGTCTTTAAGATTCTATAATACTTTAAAAAATATCTTTATAATTTCTTTTGGGTGTAAATATGACAATTTCGTTTGAGGAAGTGTGGACTACCACCCCCTTAAAGCAAAGTGATTCGTTCCCACACAACATGGAATGTATTAAAGATATTTTTAGTGAACCTATATGATATATATGAAATTAAAATCAAAATTTAATGATATTATATACATATATACATATTCATATATGCCATTTTTTTCATTCTTCCAATACGTCAATAAAACAGAAGCTGCGTTCAGGCGTACGTAAGACCTACCATCTCCATGAACAATGTATTAAATTTAATATTTATATAGATTATTATAATAGAAATATAATTAATATTAATTATATTCATATCATTGTTTATATTCCATAAATAATGACATAAGTATAAAGACAAATGATATAACAAATTAAAAAACATGCAAAAAAATAAAGTGAATATTACGATAAGCGTAACCATAACATAAAATTGTTAATAGGAGGGTAATATAATGTCACAATAAAAACATATAAGGAATTATTTATAAGAATATATTTATTTGTAATATGTATAATAATCTTATATTTATTATACAGTAGGTTCTTACAAGTACGAAGAGACTAAATACACAAGGTATAATAATTTCATCTCACTTTTTAAATCCATGGGATATATGCTTTATTCACCGCCCATTCCTTTTTTATGGTGTATATAAAAACCATGGATGAATTATATGTTTATTAAATAGATATTTATGGGTATTTACATATCCATTTTATGATCTTTATTTCTTGGGGTTTATGTTTCAAAAGCTACCAAATTAGTAAAGTAATTTTCTCTTAATTTTCCTTCTTTGAGAATCATTCCATGTTATGCACCTATATTTTTACATGAGGTTTATATACTAACATTAAATTTTTATATCATGATTATATTTATTTTAATGATATTTTATGTTTCATTTAATTTTATTTTCTTACATGGAGAGTATGGTTCAATGTTACTAAGAGGTAAGAGTTTATTAAATCAATCTCATCGCTTATCGAGATTGTTTATGTTTATGTTTACTTTCATGTAATATTATGATCCATATCTCAAGAATATTCATGAAATTTCTTATCCTATGGTAATTAATAATATCTTCATACATTGGAACCATTTATCAATCTTTTTTTCATAAAATAATTATGAAATTGTTTTTTAATAAAGATTGACTTTATCTATCTCTTATCTCAGAAATATGTTTTATATAAAAAAGCATGTTTTCAAAATTGTTTTCAAATATGTTTTAAAACTATCTCAAAATACTATTATAAAGGAAAAATGGAATTTTAAAATTATTATTTGTTTTAAATTCATCTTTAATAATTTAATTTTCAAATTATAGATTTTGAAAATGTTTTCAAGATTTCTTTTTAAGTATTGAATGTATTTTCGAGGGACATTTTTTCAAAATGTGTTTAAAATTAATTTATATGTTTCAAGGTAAATTATTTTAAAAATGTTTTTAGGACTTATTTATATGATTTCAATTTATTTTCAAAGAAAATTTTTTTAAAACATTTCCTGGATTATTTTATATGTTTTCAAGGAAAACATATTTTAAAATTTTTTCAATCCCCATTTATATATTTTATAATTATTTTCAAATAAAATGTTTTAAACACATTTTCAAGAATTATTTATATTTTTTCAAATTATTTTCAATAAAAATGGTTTTCAAAATGTTTTATAGGGACTCTTTCAAATAATAAAGTATATTTCCCTTAATAAATGTTTTAAAAAGATATTTTAATGTTATTTCCCTTATAAGATGACTTCCATTGGTGTTACTTATTCCTTTATAGGTATATGATACAATGATTCCATTCAAATTATTTCTTGAATGGTTTATGTTTTTATATAATTATTCTTATGAAACTTTTTTCTCTTCCTTGGGTTATATAATTTTGAATCTCACTTCTTTTCATGGGATATTGTTTAATGAAATAATTAGTGAAAAATCTATTTTCCATAGGTTATAATGTGATGAAATGTTAATGATACCCATTTCTTTTCATGGGTTATTATTATTTTTTATAAAACCCCTAAATTTCTATGGGTCATGATATGAAACAATTTTTATTTTCCTATGTCACATGTATGTATGATTTCTTTAGGTGAAGTGTGAGACCTATATCACCCTCCAATGAATTGGGTAACAATAAATGGTATATGATCTCAAAGGGAACATATTTTGTAGCATAAGACTAAAAATAAAAAGTTTTATAGGTTGTATAACAAGCCTAAAAATAAGTAGGTGCACAGGTTATAGCACAAGAAAAAAAGTATGAAGGTTCATGAGTTATACCCCAAGCCTAAAAGAAAGAGGGTGTATGGGTTGTAGACCAATCCTGAAAATAATAGGGTATAAGAGCTGTTATCCCAAGCCCGAAGTAGGTACAGAAGTCGCAGACCAATCCTAACATGTTATGAAGGTCTTGGTAGGGAGCCTTGATAGAGGATTTTCTATGTTTATGTTTATTCCACAATTACATGTTTTATACCTATGTTACTATTTCATTGATTATATTCTTTATTTTCTTATGATTCATGCCTTATGAGCTGCCAATATTTATTTCATTAATCCTATTTATGATCATTGATTTTTAGTGTATGATAATCAATTTTCATGATCATGTTATAATACTATGACACTCATATTTATATTTACAAGTCCCCCTTGTTTACCCTTACTGAGCATCTAAGATCACCCCTTTTTTATGTTTCCTTCCCCAGGTTATGATGATATGTATTAAGTATGATGTGTACAATAAGGGTGGTATCCAAGAAGAACCTATTCTGAGATAATATAGCTCACTTATGTACCAGTGTTAATGTTTCCATGTTTCCAATGGTTCTATAGTAATACGGTCTTTGGGTGCTTTTTTTTTAATGTTTTATGTATTCTAAAAAAAGATATATATTATCTATGCACATCAAGACCAGGTCCTTATACTAACACATGATGATATCATGGAAAACCATAGGATAAGAAAATTAATCCATGTTATTGATAGATGAATCATAATATCTCATCAATGGAAGCATAATGATAAACAATCCTGAGAAATGATGATATTATAGTAGTAAATTATTACCAATTTGGTAACATTGAATCATAATCCCCATGAAAGAAGAAAATTACATGATGAACAAAATATCATGAAGGAAATAGATTGAGGATATAAAATTTCAAAGGGCAGCATGTACACCCAATAAAAAATATAGGTTTATAATATTACATTTATCTCAATGAAGGAAAATTGTGAAAGAAATTATATTAACGATTTGGTAACATTTGAACCATAAACCCCAAGAAATAAAGTTCATCAAATGGATATGTAAATAGCAATAAATTAAAGTATAATAATCATATAATACATTAATTGGAACTATATACAATACATAAAATAAATGACTGGTGAATAACGAATGTATCTCACAGATATAAAAAATGTGAGATGAGAAAAACCCTCACATTATATCTTGACTCTCATCGTGCTCGTACAAAAATCATCTTCTATGGGTAAATTCTATTTGGTTTCCCCAAATAGAATCCTTGGTTAGATTTTTTCCCAAATAGAGGATTATATGTCTAAGGGAGGGATTTTGGGAGGAGATTTGGGTATTTATTGGCTGATCCAAAGTGTCTTGAGATCTGTAAGGAAGTGAGGGGGGGGGGTGAGTACCCTTTTATAGTGGATGAGGAGTGAAATAATTGTAAATATAAAAAGGTAAAAACTATTTTGAGGTCTCTCTTACAACATGAGACTCTAAAAATTGATCAAATTCGAGACAATAAGGGGACTCTATGAATATATACCCAGACAAAAGATTTTGGACATATGTCTTGGGTAATTTTCCTCTTAAGATTGAGTTTTAAAGATTTTTTAAACAAATTTTTCATTTAATCACTATAATTAATTTTAATAAATTACAAAAATATTTCTGGTCAAAAACTAAGTTGGAAATTAAAAAAAATTATATTCTAAATATGGAATCCATTTTTTTAAATTCTAATCATAAAAGTGGTGTAAATTAATTTAAAATTAGTATCTTAGACATGTCATGAAAATGGGTTTTTATGTTTTTTTTTAAATTTTGAAATATTTTGGTATCCAATTTCAATGTGAAATTGGTTATATTTAACTAAATTGGATAAATTGATGTAAAATTGATCTAATAACACTTTAAGTCAATATTAAAATATAATTTAACTATATAAATTAATTAGATGAAAAATATTTTTTGAACTAAGATCCAATATTATTCATTATTCATCAAAATATGAAAGTTCTCATAAAAAAGAAAAATTCACGCAAAGTAAATTTTGATATTTCCCATGTTTATTTTTTCATATAAATATTATAAAAGATTCAGAATTTATATTCAAAATGGGTCTTCTATTAAAAGATGGAAAAACTCGCTTTTATAAATATATATCTTTTTATTTATATAATTGTATTTATTATTATATTATGCCTGTAAAATATATTGGATGGGTGTAAAAAATATTTATTTAATATGTAATATATAAATTTTATTGAAAACATTTATCACAACTAGTTTTTTGAATTTATTGAGGTAAAACATGTTTTTACATAGAAAAATTGTTTTCAAAGAAAACAAATTACATTCAAATATTTATTACATTATTTTATAACTAATTAATAACCAAATAAATTATTATTTTTTACATGTGTAAATAATATTTTCACAAATTATTTAGTCTTATTCATAACATCCATTACAATGACCAAGTGGTAACTATAATAGTATTTTAATAATAATATTAATAGCATATTGTAGTTTGGCAAAACCAAGTCTCGCATGAAACAAAAGATATCAAAGGAACTCGACATTTTATGTAACACAAGAAAAAAATAGTGTTTCATGTACTGAAAGATATTCTAAGTGTTTCATATAGTGAATGATTAACTTGGTGTTGGGTGAAACACAATAAAAACTTTGTGATTTTATGTAACACCAGCTATATTCAGTGTTTCATGAAATGAAAAAAATCAAAAAGATTAAATTAATTCAAAAAACAATTTATCAAAATATCTGGGTGTAATATTATACACCCCTTAATATCAATTTTCCCGTCGAGATTCATCTGGGTTCTCTATGGTTTAATACTTGAATGTTTTTTTCATATAAACTCACATCGTAAAAATAAATACTAAAACATCCTTTAAAAAATGAAATTTGGAAATATTAAAGTTACCAAAAGTGACACATAACTAGGTTTCCTTATAGGCGAACATTTGTTGGGATTGAAAACTAGACATAGAATAAAATCATAAATAAGTATAGGGATTGATAAAGATTATTGATCACAGAAAAGTGGGAGATCGAGAGAAAGTTACCAATAACACAACCATAAACCGGAGAAGCACTAAATAGGTGATTTATATCATAAAAAAGGACTATAATTTGACATAATTTTATTTCTAGAACCTTTTCCTAAAGAAGACATACTTACTTGATTTCATTATATTCCTTATGAAAAATATCACCCTTTGGTTATGACTTAATCAATTATGTAACACCCCAAGATTTTATGAGTTATTTTTTTAGAATTAATTTAAACTTTGAGATATTTTTCATTTCACATTACAATGAAAATATTTTATTTTATATTAAAGAACTTTCGTTGGCTTACATTGTATGCAACACAAAGTTAATCGTGTGTCACACGCAACATAAATTTTAGCTTAAATACATGGAACACAGAGGTCAGATTGAATCATGAAATACAATAAAAACAACACTAACTTGGAATACAAAATAGGTAACATTGAATTGGAATATGAAACATGCAACACTGACATGGCATACATTACACGCAACACTGAGTTTAAACAAAACATATTTTTATTATTATAATATTTTAAATTATATAATTTTAATCTAGAAGGTAAACAAAGTATTATGAATAGTGATAAATGATTTTATAATTTTTTTATAATTTTTTTATATAAATAAAACATATTTATGATGAAATATATAATTTTTTTTAAAGTCCTCATATGTTTAAAAATAGTATTTTCTCAAATGAAGTACTTTTAATGACATTTTTTTAAACAATAATCATATTAATATTAAACACATTTAGAAATTAAATTTGATAAAATAAAATAAAAATTTGAAATTTTAATATTGAAATTATCTTAGGGTGAATGTTTGAGATTTTTTGGAGGAAATTCATTTTTTGGATGAATAGTGAAAAATATCACATCTTAACTCAAAACATCTTTTTCATATAATTTATTTATAAGGTTAAATTATATTTTAAATTGGTTTCAATGATAAATTTTATAATTTTTTTGTTTCAACTAATCCAATGTGGTTCATTGGAAAAAATTTTACTTTGAAATTGGGTATAAAAACATAGAAAAAGTTTGAACATTTTTACTTTAAAAACTCATAGAATCGTCCTATCAGCGGGGTTAAATTTTAATTAATTTATACCAATTCTATGAGTATAATTTGGAAAAATTAATTTAATATTTGGAATCATCATAAGCTATATTGTGTAATATGATCAAATTAGTTTTCAACCAAATATATTAGTGAATGTGATTAAAATTAATTACAACGGTTAAGGGAAAATTTTTGTTAATAAAGTAATAAAACTAATATTTAAGACCAAAAACAACCTAGAAACTTGTAAAACACCCGATTTATGGACATTATTCATCTATTAACCTTCCATTATTTTTTTTGTTTTTTATGAATTTTTTTAGTTAAAAACGTGGGTACACCTAACTTGTTTAAAAAATGCCAAGTGTGACATTTCCTTTTCCTATAAAAGGCCACCTACTCTTCCTCTTCTTCACAACTCTCAAACTACATAGGTTAGGAAATTAATTTCCCAATACACTTCCCAATATTGATAAATTATTTATATATGACTCTCCTTAGGTAGAAATAAATCCAAGGAAGCCTTTTGAAACAAACTAAAAGGAGTTACCCTATTAGAGGCAACATCTTCCCCCAAGATCATTTCCATTATTATATTTCTCCACCCCATACACTCTCATTATTACATTACTATATAAAAAATAGTATTATAAATATACTAATATGTTTTTATTCTAAATATTCTACCTACACTTACACAAAACTTCATCTAATGGATAATAAAAACACTGTTTACGTGTACGACAAACTACTACCTTACTAAATAATGATTGTTCATTTTCCCTTTACCACCTCTCATGGTAGTAATCATGATAGACAATATATTTATATATTAAATATATTAAATTTATTATCTCTTTAATATTATTTATTTCTTTTATAACACATATCTTTTTTACTTTCCAATTGGTGTAAATACGATAATTTTTTTTGAGGAAGTGTGGACTACCGCCCCCTTAAAGTGATGTGATTCGTTCACACACTAGATGGAATGTATTAAGGAATTATTTTGTGAAATTAAATTATATATATATAATTATAATTATAATTTTTTTATATTATATACATATATATATAGAGGAAGTTTTTCCTTCTTTCATTCAAGAAGATAATAAAAATGGAAACAACGTTCATGCGTACGTACGAATTACCGTCTCCGTGAACGATGTATTCCATTTCATAATTATATATTATATAGATTATTATAAAATCAAAAATAATAAATATAAATGATAATTAGGTAATTATTTACATTATGGAATCATGATATATGTGTAAAGACTAAATATTTAAAAAATTAAGACACATGCGAAAAACGAAGCGAATATTACCGAAAGTGAAACCTTAACATAGAATTGTTAACAAGTTGGTATTATAAAGTCATGATCAAACCATATATAGTATTAGATAAAATAATATGGTTCTATAAAATATATATAATAAATTTATATTTATTATATTTTTATTTTTAATGAGAATGAAAAGATATAAGTCCCAAGGTGAGGTAACTTTCATCTCTCTTTTATTTCCATGAGATACATGCCTTATTCACCACTAAATTATTTTTTGTGGTGTATTTACTACACATGAATGTAATATATTTATAATTTAATTAAATTTATGGGTATATAAATATAATTTTAATAAACATTCTATCATGGTATTTATTTTTTAAAAGTTACCAAATTGGTAAAATTGTTTTGTCTAAATTTTCCTTCATTGAGACTCATGTTTTGTTATGCACCTAAATTATTTTTAAAGGTGGTTATACATCCATTTTAGATGTTATATAATTAATTGACTTATTTTCATGATATTTTATGCTTCATATAATATTAATTTTATTACATGGAGAGTTTAATCTCATGTTACCAAGTATTAGGAGTTTATTGAAAGAATCTCATCATTTTTTAGATTATTAATGATTATTCTTACTCTGATGAAATATTATGATACATCTCTCAAGAATGATAATGAGCATACTTATCCTATATTATTTCAGGATATATTATTGTATTGGAACTATTATTCTAATCTCTGTTACATAATATAGTTAAGAATGTGTTTTTAAGAAAGCCCGACTATACCCTCTCTTCAGTCAGAAATCTGTGTTCCATAAAAACCATGTTTTCTAAAATGGTTTTCCAAGAATAATATATTATGATCATATAATAATTAAAATAAAAATTTCCATTTTTATTTTAGTAATGTTTTAGATGGATTATTATTGTCTCTTTATAAGAAAGACATTTTTTTATCCTTTTTTCAAAAAGAATGTTATTTTTACCTCGTACAACATATACAAATGTACCCATCATTATTTCTGTGAATCATAATTTTCTTGTTTGAAAGGTAAATTTTTAAGAATGTGTTTTTAAAAGTATTTTCAATAAATGGTTTTCAAAAAAAATTCAATATTTATTTATAATATTTTAAACCATTTTCAAAGAAAAATCTTTTCAAAATGGTTTTTTATTTTAAAAAATTTTAATGCAGAAAGGATATTTTTCTCAATAAATGTTTTTAAAATATCATTCAAAATTATTTCCCATCTATGATAAAATCCAATTGGTGTTACTCATGCCTTTATATAGAAATTATTCAATGATTTCATTCATATTCATTATTTAAATGGATTATGTTTGGATGGAATGTTGTTTATGAAACACGTTTCTCTATCAAAGGTAGTATTATTTTGAAACATTCTTCTTTTCACAGGTTATATTTATTATGAAATGATTATGAAACCTATCTCTTTCCACAAGTTATGATATAATTACATGTTTATAGTACCCATTTAATTTCATGGGTTATGATATTCTATTTATGATCTTGTGGCACATGTATGTTTGATTTCAATATGTGATGGGTGGGACCTATATCTTACTCCATGGTATTGGGTAAATATTTATATCCCATGAGATAGACATAGATGGAATGGTAAATTAACTCAATTTAGCGTTATAGGGTTGGAATGAGTATTGAACTTGGTTCAGTAATACTGGGTTATAATGAGGTGTGATCCCAATTTAGTAAAGTACTTTTTACAATAAGATGGTCTCGGTATTAATGCCTTGACTATTATGGAAATAATTATATATACTTAATTTTCTTCGAAAATTACATGTTTCGTTCCTTTGTTATGATTTCATTGATTATGAGATTTATTTCCTTATGATTCATGTCTTATTAACTACAAATCTTTATTCCATGATTCATGTATATGATTTTTGATATGCTGAGTACGATATTATATTTTCATGATCATCTTATCATGAAATTATGCTCATTATTATGCTTATATATCTCCCTTGTTTACCCTTACTGAGCATCTAAGCTCTACCATTTTTTATGTTTTCTTCTCCCTCAGTTATGAAGATATGTATTATGTCCGATGTGTCTCATAAGGGTTCTGGTAAAGAGCAACCTAGCGAGAGATGATATAGCTCATTTATGTATCAGTGTTTAGGTTTCTATGTTTCCAAAGGAACTATACTAGTAGGTCATTGGGAGTCTATTTTTATGTTGTCTTATGTAAACTTCAAATTTTATGTAATGTTAATGTGTGAAAAGATAGGGTATCTATAGTTGGTAATATAGAAAAGGTTCATTTAACCTTTGTAAACTATGATAAGAAAACCTTAGCAGGAACCTTAAGGACATTTCTAAGGACATTTCTAGGGATGTATCTATGTATTAGTAAAAGGATGAGTTAACATTTAAGAAAATGTAATATAATTTTGGAAAAGTATAGAGTGATTGGTTTCCTAGAAATACATCTTTCTCTAGATAATATATGTGGATATGGATCTGGAATAGATGTACCATGGGTTAACAACTCCAAAAAGATGTTTTGTTCCTAACTCAGGGTAAATTGGTATATGATGATGGGCCTTATTGCACACCTGGTTTGAAAATCCTAAGGGATATTATTTGTTAATCCACAAAACTCTTCATGAACAATCATAAAGGATTTAAATATAAGTTTTCTATGAATAAAATAGGATGAACCTAGGTTGACATATATTAAGAAAGAGGTTATGATTTAGACATCCTATAAGTAAATATTTTCATGACTATGTGGTTTTCTACAAGGATAAGTAATTACCAGAATATATTTATGATTTTAGATAATAGAAGGAACTAGATTAATAATTAATGTGTTGGATGATTTTTATGATGTCTAGTAAAGTGGGATTATTAGTAGACCGAAAGATGTTGTGATCATGCATAATCATTTTACACAGAACATGATTAAGAACATGTACCTAAACCAACTCTTGGACTCACAAAAAAAAATAAGGAAGGTGTCCAATGAGATTTCCAGTAATGGATACCATAGAGGAAAAAATATTTGGTTTCCTTTATGTTAAGAACATGGAAAGAATCACCTAAGTGAATGTACTATAAGAAAAATATTATGTTTTGACTATTGAAAATAGGGACACGAAGAAAGTGACTACAATAGAAAAATGAAGAGTTAGATTAATGAAATGGATGAGAATATTGGCCTCCCTAAGGCAACATCAAAGGTTAAGTGCATTAAGTGTGGAATAAACTGTCATTATGTAACTCAATGTCCCACTAGGAAATCTCCAAAAGGGAATCAATAATGTGGTGTGAGTAATGGTAACATTATAGATGATTATGAGACTATAGATCAAATTTTAAAGGAAAGTGTTATTGTGTATTAGTATGAGGTGGTATTGTTAGTGGAATAAGGATGAAGTATAATAATAAATGTTTTTATTTATTTAGATTCAAGTATTATTTTATATGAAAATATAAATCTATAAGGCTTGTCATGTTTATGATTTTCTTATATGATTTACATGAATACATTGAATAATTTGGATGGAATGGAAAGTTGATTTAATGAAAAGGTGATGGAAAACACATGATTAATAGAGAGATGACCCTTTATTATCTTCCTTATGTTATGATAACATTTTTTGGATAAAGATATGTGGGATATGAACAAGTAAATTGGAAGGTACTAATTACCTTGGAACTAATTAAGGAATTGTTGATGGGTGGGTTTTGCTATCATTGAAAAAGTTTATAACCTTATTGGGTTTATGAAATAAATACAATATACCTTGAATAATGACACATGAATGTTTTCAATTAGAACTTAGGGTAATTATGGTTATTACCACGTTTAAAGAGAATATATGATGGAGGTATTCACATGTTTGGAATGTGACAACCATGATCCAATTTGTTATATATGGGGAAATAAATGTTAAGCTTATTTCAAGACTTTATTTATAATTTTTTTTATTTTTATTTTTCACAAGGGTTATGAGGTTAACCATTCATGAAATATTTAAGTTAAACATCAGAAGAAGTATTTAAGAGCTGAGTTTATATTAAAAACCTTTTTTAAAGGCTCCTTAGTGATTAACCATATTTCAAAGATATAACTCTTATTCATTTTGGAAGTAATCTGTGTGTAGTTTTAGAAAAGAAAATTAAGTATGTAGGGTGACAACCAATCAAGTATGGCAAGGCCGTGGGTATTGAACCCATGATTGAAGGATGATAAGGGTTTTATGCCTACCACCGGACTATGTAATGTCCTGTTTAATGTATAATTATTTTTGTTTAATAAATTTTAATAATGAACCAGTAGATTTAATTTTTATGTTTTTAGATTAATTTATTAATCATATTTATTTTAATAATAGTTAGAGAAAAATTGTTAAACTTTTTATTATTTTATGGGTCACAAGATATGCTAAAAGTGTCTTTAGTACCTTAGGAATCAAAATTAATTTCTAGAAATCCATTTCCTGATGTAATGAATGAATTTAAAAAAGATAAAAGCACAAATAAAGAATGAATTTTTTTATAGAAATATATTAGGTTAGTATATTTCCTTATTTTAATGGTCAATAAAATAATTACTGAATATTAAGAAAATGATAATAAAATGTGTGGTCTTAATACATTTATTTTTATTGAACTGATGTCCTTTAAATCTTTACAAATTTATGAAATTGAGGCCCTCGACGTTTTGTTGATCAATCAATTATTTGTGATTCATTACCTCAATCACTACCTATTGATATCTACACTTTTTACTCCATGTCCAATATTCACTCCCAACCTATGTTCTCTTATGTGGAAACCCAGTTTTATGTTACTTTGGGTGACTGTTATTGTCCCAAATTCCCCCTTTAAAGGGAAGTTTTAGTATTTATTTTTATGACATGGTTTTATTTTAATGAAACCATAAATTATTAAACCTTTTATAACTCAGAAAAATTTTGAGGGTGAAATTCATTTTAAGGGGGGTATAATGTAACACCCCAAGATTTTGTGAATTATTTTTTTCTAATTAATTTAAAATTTGGGATATTTTTTCATTTCAAATAACACTGAAAATTGTATATTTTATATTAAAGCGTTATATTTGGCTTGCGTTATATTCAACACTAAGTTAAACATGCACTACAGATAACATAAATTTTAGCTTTTATACACAAACCACCAAGGATATATTATGAGTTGGAATACATTACACACAACACCTACTTGGTGTCCGTAACATGAAACACTGAATTAGAATGCGAAACATGCAACACCAACTTGGCATAAGTTATATGCAACACTGAGTTTCAATGAAATGTATTTTTATTCATATAATTATTTAAATGATATACTAATAATCTAGCGTTTATAATTAGAAATTTGAATAGTGATAACTACTTTTCAAATAATTTTTATAATGTTTTTATAAAAATAAAACATATTTATGAGGAAAGATATAATTTTTTAAAGTCCTTATGTGTTTAAAAATACAATTTTCTCAAATGAACTACTTTTAATGACCTTCTATGAAAAAATAATAAAATTAATTTTATGAAAATTTAGAAATTTAACTTGATAAAATAAATTTCATTTTTTATAATATATAAATTATCTTAGGTATAATCTTTGTGATTTTTTTGAGAAACTTCATTTTTTTATGAATAATGAGAAATACTATATCTTAATTCAAAACTGCATTTTATATAATATATTTAAAAGGTTACATTATAATTTAAATTAGTATAAAAGTTTAATTATAAAATATTTTTTTTCAATTAATCCAATGTGGGTTGTTGGAATCAATTTCACTTTGAAATTGGGAATAAAAACATAGCAAAAGTTTGGAAGTTTTACATTAAAACACCACAGTGTCGTACCATCCATATGATTAAATTGAAATTAATTTATTCCACCAAGGTGAATAGGAATTTTAAAAATTTATTAAATATTTTTAATCATCATAATTTATAATTTCTAATATGGTAAACATTATTTTGAACAAAAAAATTAGTGAAAGTGATAAAAATTAATTACAATGGTTAAGAGAAAAATTAGGTTAATGAAGTAATAAACCTTAACTTTACAACCAAAAAAACATGGAAACTTGTCCAAAACCCATTTATGGATATTATTAGGTCATTAAACTTCCATTATTGAGTTTGGTTGGTTTTTTGTGGCTTTTTTCGGTAAAAATGTGGGTACACCTAACTTGTATTCAAAAATTCCAAGTGTGTCCTTTCCCTTTCCTATAAAAGGTCACCACATTTTCCTCTTCTACACACCTATAAAACAACATATGTTCATACAGTATTTCCTCAATACACATAAAAACATCCACCACTTACTCATATAAGCCTCCCCTGAGTATAAATAAATCTAAGGAATACTTTGGTCACAAATCAAAAGGAGTTACCTGATTAAGAGGTAACATATTCCCTCAATCTCCATTATTTTATTTTCATTCTCTATCCCCTCCACTCCCTTTGTACCATGGATGAATAAAAACAATAGTATACTTATATAATAGGTTTTTTTATTCTAATTGTTCTTCCTACACTTACACACACCTCTATCTAAAGGATTACAAGCTTATTGTTTATGTGTATGATAAACTCTCGCCTCACAAAATGATGATTATTTATTTTTCTTTTACTTCCTCTCATGATGAAAATTATTATGGAAACTATATATATATAAATAATATATTATATTTATTATGTATTTAAGCCTATTTATTAATTTAACAACACATATCTTTTTTAGTTTTAATTTGGTGTAAATCTGATAATCTCATTTAAAAAAGTGTGGAATACTGCCCCCTCAAAGCAATGTGATTTCCTCACATACTACATGGAATGTATTAATGATAGATTTAGTAAAATTATATGATATATATAACATTATAATTCTACATTAATTATATTATATACATATATACATATATTTCACTTTCTTTTTTTCATTCAATACGACAATAAAAATTTGATCAATGTTCATGCGTACAGACGACTTACCGTCTCCATGAATGTTTTATTCTATTTCATAAATGTATAATATATAGATTATTATAACAAAAATATAATGAATATAAATGATATTTATATCATGGTTTACATTTTATAATCATGATATATTTTTAATGACCAAATATATAATAATTAAGAAAGATGCGGAAAACAAAGCGAATATTACCCGAAGTGAATCCTTTACATAGAATTGTTAATGAGAGGGTAATATAAAGTCATGATAAAAAAATATATGGTATTATATATAATAATATTTTTATGTAAAATGTTTATAATAAATTTATATTTATTATAAAATTTTTTCAATGAATATGATGAGATTCAAGACACAAGGTAAGGGAAATTTCTTCTCAGTTTTATTTCTATGAGATACATGTCTTATTCACCACTCAATTATTTTGTGTGGTGTATTTAAATCACATGAATGTATTATATGTATCACATAATTAAATTTATTGGTATTTAAATATCAATTTTATGCATGTTCATTCATGGGATTTAAGTTTCAAAATTTATCAAATCGATAAGACAATTTTTCATTAATTTTCCTTCTTTGAGACTTTGTTTAATTATGCACATAAATTATTTTTTTGAGGTGTATATACTTCTATTTTAAATTTTATATCATGAATATATTTATTTTCATGATATTTTATGCTTCATTTAATTTTACATTTCTTACATGGAGATTGTGATCACAAGTTACCAAGTTGTAAGAATCTGTTGAAACAATCTCATCATTTTTTGAGATTGTTAATGATTATGCTTTCATTGTTGAAATATTTTGATCCATATCCCAAAAACAATAATTATTTTCTTTATCCTATGTTATTTAAGGATATATTCATGTATTGGTGCAATTATTCCACTCTTTGGTGCATTATATATTTAGGAATTAATTTTTAATAAATCTCAACTTTACCCTCTCTTTGATAGTAAATATGTGTCCCATGAAAACCATGTTTTCTAAAAATGGTTTCCAATAATATTCTAACATTATCCAATAATCATTAAAATACTTTTTTTCTTTTTTATTAGTTAAATTATTTTTCAATGTAATTTTCTTGTCTCTTTCCAAACAATGCATTTTTCTACCCTTTTTTCTGTGAAAAAAAATATTCTTTTTACCTCGTACGACATGTACTGATTTACACTCTATCATTTCTAAGAAGCTTAATTTTAATGTTTAAATGGTTAATTGTTAAGAATGTGTTTTAAAAAAAATTTAAATAAATTTTCTTCAAAACATTTCCATGGTTTCTTTAAATGTTTTCAAATATATTTTAAAAGAAAAAAGTTTTCAAAAAGGATTTATATTTTAAAAATTATTTTCTATGTAGAAACGATATTTTACTCAAGAAATATTTTAAAATTTTATTTCAAAAATATTTAAAATCTATGATAACATCCATTGGTATTAATATTTCTGTTATGGGGAAATTATTCAATGCAACCATTCATATTATTTTACTGAATAGATTATGTTATTATGGCATAATGTTCATGAAACCCATTTCTCTTTCACGGGTAATATGATTTTGAAACCTGATTCTTTTCTCGATTTATGTTTATGATGAAATATTATGAAACCTTTCACTTTTCATAGGTTATTATATCATTACATGTTTTTAATACCCATTTCATTTCTTGGGTTGTGATATGATTATTTATGAACTTATGGAACACATATGTATGATTTTACTATAAGAAAGGTGGGACCTGTATCTAACTCAAATGCGTTGAGTAAATATTTATATTTCATGATATAGACATTGATGGAACATGAAATTAACTTGGTTTAGTATTATTGGGCTGGAATGGGGAGTGAAATCGGTTCAGTAAGACATGGCTGGAATGAGTTCTGATCCCGGTTCAATAAAGGATGCTTTCCACTAAGATGGTCTTGGCCTCAATGCCATGACTACTTTGGAAATCATTATATATTCTTATGTTTCTACCATAATTCCATGTTTTATTTATATGTTATGATTTAATGTATTTTTTTATTTACTTCCTTATGATTCAGGTCTTATGAACTGCTAAATTTTATTTCATGGTTCATGTATATGATCTATGATATGTAGGGTATGATCTTCTATTTTCATGATCATGATATAATACCATTATTGTAATGTTTATTCTTACATATGTACCATGAATACCCTTACTAAGAACCTGAGCTCACCAATTTTTATGTTTCCTTCCCCCATGTTATGAATATATGTATTATGTATGATTTGTCTAAGAAGGGTGTTGGTCAAGAAGAACCCAGTGGGAGATGATATAACTCATTTATGTATCAGTATTTATGTTTCCATGTTTCCAAAGCCACTAGACTAATATGGTATTTGGGAATCTATTTATATAATTTATTAATTATTCCAAAATGTAATGTAATGTTAATATATAAAATGCGAGGATTGCTATAAATTCCCATTTCTTCTATTACTTAAGGGAATGACGGTAAATTTTTCGTTATTAAAAGATTATCATATCATGAGATCCATAAATAGACTGATATTTCATTCCATCTATCTTTATCACAACAAAAATGTTATCAAAATTTATCTAATATAAATAAAACCTTATATGGAAATATATTACTTTAATATCTAAAACCTGATCCTAAGTTTAAATTAAACCATTCAATAAATGGTTAAACTTCAAACCCTTGTAAGGATGAAAATAAAAAAAATAGAGTGAAGGTTACAAAATATTCTCATCATTGATCCCTCATATATTATAAATTAGTTCATGGTTATAACATTCCATACATGTTAATACCCTCATTGTTTATTCTCTTAAAACTTAGAAATAACCTAAATTACCATAAATCATTTTGGAAAACATGCATGCTTTTTTATTAAAAAGATTAATGGATATATTACTTAAATCCAAGAAATTATAAATTTAATCCATGATGGAATAGAATACTTTTCCACAAATCCTTTATCAGTTATGAGGTTTTAAATACTATCCAATTTACTTTATCTATATTATCATCTATTTATCTATATAATATATCATTTTTTATCCACATGAACATGTTAAGGGTTACCTTCTCTTATTATAACCTTGAAACTAAATCAAATTTCTAGGCCATTGGTATCATTTAACACATTATAAAAAATAATTAAAAAGAAAAACTTCTATAAACAATCCTTATATACTTCATGATTACTATAACATAATCTGGGAATTTCAAAACATATACACTTCAATCATTCAACTTTATTCTTAAAAAACTAATCATGCTTAATTAACATATTCATTAATACCACATTCCAATAATATTAAATACGAATCATGTCATAATGTTCCTCAACCTCAATCTAATCATGATTCTTACATTTAATATAAACAATACTATTAGAACATCCCTTACCTTTCACATGTGGTTTGTGGTATCTTTATATTCAAAAGTTTAACCAATACTCATACCAACTTCCTGATTCTCTTCATAGGATGTTAGGAAATTCATTTTCCTAATTCCCATACTTTCCATAACTGAAACATTCAATGTTAAACTAGTTTATTCTAGTTTTGGCTATTGACTAACCCCAAAAATCATAGGGTGATAAACACTTATCAAAGCATAAACCCCATAATCATGAAAAAATTGCTTATATGATATATAAATAATGGATCATACTTCATTAATATATGATAGATAAGGTTTATCATAGGTTATTATAGTCATATTTTACATAAATCCTTCATATTGTTTTGTAAATACTTTTTGAATTCCCAAAGAATATCCCCAGGACTACCAAACCAAGTGTGTAGAAAGACCCATTATCGTGTACTAGGTTATGTTTGAGTTAAGACTGATGTAACCTTTTCAATTTAATACCCCTAGATACTTCTTTTCCAGAGCCACATCCACTTATAGTATCCATACAAGGATATAATTCCTTGAAACCACTCGCTTTATCCCTTACCAAAATTTCCAGACATTTCTTACACTTTTCCTCATCCATAATCTTTTCCATTGATACATTAGTAAAAATATCCATATAAATAATACTAAAGATATCAATAATTTTTTCTCATCCTAATTTCAAATGGTTAACTAGTCATTCACTCTGATGCCAACTATAACAACCCTCACTTTTCAGATTTTAACATTACATCTTCTTTTCATAATTCTTAATACATTATATAAACAGATGTCAAAAGACCATATTAGTTTAGTTCCTTTGGAAACTTGTAACACAAACTTCTAGTTTGGTGAAATATCTTCAATTATTCTATAAAAGATATTCCCCTTTATTACCCCTACCAAAAACCATTCTTTATAACCCGGGGAAAATAAAACATAAGAAATGGGTGGGATCAGATTCTCAGTAAGGGTAAATAAGGGAGATACACAAGCATAAACTTGAACATAAGGGTATGAGTACATGAGAATAACATTAGAAGATTTTGCCCAACCTATCAAAGATCATGAACATGAATCATTCCATAAATATTGGAAGTTCATAGGAAATGAATCATAAGGGAATCAATATCATAATCCATGGAAGCATAATATAGGAATACAAAATGGAATTGTGGCATACACATAAGATTATAACATTGTGTACATGTATTTGTAGAATAGAATTAACTCATTAAGTTAAGTACATGAAATCATAACCTCACATAAATATATGAACTTGCAACCAAGTCTACACATAACATCGTGAACACGTAATCCTGATCATGCATAAACATATAGACATTAAACCTAGTCTACGAATAACATTATGAACATAGAATCAGGTTCAGTCATAAAATTTTGATCATATTTCACTCATAACATTTATAAAATGTAATCATGTTTACACATAAACTTGTGGACATGAAACCAGGTCCATGGTTAACATTTGAACATGTAATCAGGTTGGCGCATAACATATATACTCATGAGTTATCCATCATTACCCAATGAATTATAGGGATATATAGGTCACACCTTTCACAAAGTAAAATAATACATACATGTTCCATAAGATTATAAACAATCATTATATCCTAACACATGAAATGATATGAGTATCATAAACATTTCATCAAATCATTACCTATAGAATAGAGATAAGTCTCATAATCATTTCATCAAAGAATAACCTATGAAAAGGAGTGTGTTTCAAAATCATATAACCCATGAAATAGAAATGTGTTTCATAATCATATAACCTATAAAAATGAAATGGGTTTAATATAAATCATTCCTTAAAATCATTAACCATTCAGAAAAATAATATGAATGGAACCCTTGGATCATATCTCTAGAAAATCGATGAGTAACACAAACAGATGGCATCTTAGATGGAAAATAATTTCTAAATATCTTTTAAAAACATTTCTGGAAGAAAATATCATTTCTTATTTGAAAAATGGTTTTTAAAACATAAAACCTTTAAAAAGAAATTTTCATTTAAACTAAACTTGATAACATATAAATGATGCTATAAAACACATTGAAAACCATTTTTATTGAAAATAATTTGAAGAATTATAAATAAATCAGGAATTTTTTTTGACTTTTTTATTTAAAATAAATTGATAACCTATAAAGAGATTGAAAACATTTTTAAAACCTTTTTCTTTGAAAATATGTTGAAAACATATAAATAAATCTTTACAACCTTTTGAATAATAATTTATTTGAAAATAATATTAAAATCATTAAAAACATTACAAAAATAAAAAAAATGATAATATCTTTAGAAAAAATGGTTTTGAAAAAAAATCTAGAAGAAAATATAAATAATGTTATATTAGTTTATATACATTTTCATAATTATATTAAGTACAAAACAGTGGAATAATGGTACTTACACATGGAGATATCATGGATAAACATAGGATAAGATAATCCATGAATATTCCTGATATATGGATCATAATATTTTATCAATGTATACATAATCATAAGAAATCCTGATAAACATTGAGATTGAGCAATAAACATTTTCCGATTTTTTAACTTTGAATCTCAATCCCCAGGAAAAAATAACCTTACATGAAGCTTAAAATTTCACGAATGAAGGATATTCATGATATAAATTATTAAAGATAAGTATTTACACCCCATAGAAATATATAGTAGAGAAAATGGCATCTATATCAATGAAGAAAAATTAAGAAAAAAATTACTTTACTGATTTGGTAACATTTGAACCTTAAACCCCATAAAAGAAAGATCATCAAGTAGATATGTAAATACCCAGAAATTTAATTATAATAAAAATTTTATACATTCATGGGATTTATATACACCAAAAAATAAATTAGTGGTAACTAATGAATGTTTCTCATGGATATAAAAAAGTGATATGAGAGAAACTGTTACCTTATGTCTTGACTGTTATCGTACTCATACAAACATCCTCTTCTTTGTGTAACTCCTATTAGTTTGAACCAAAGGGATTACACAGTTAGATTTATTCCCAAATTTTGGATTCTATGTCAATGGAAAATATGTAAGGAGGATATTTGGTCAGTGGTTGGTGGATCCAAAGTGGCTTGAGAGGTGTAATGAAGTTAGGGTGGTGAGTGCCCTTTTATAGTGGAGGAGGAGTACCATTATTGTAAATTTAAAAATGCAAACAATTTTTAGAGACTACCTTACATTATTGGAATCAATAGTTGATAAAAATTTATCCAATATAGTATTTGGTTGATGTATGTCCAACCAACATCTTTTGAACATTTTTATAATGTATTTTGTCTCTTAAGATTAAGGTTTTACACTTTGTTATGCTAATTTTTCTCTTAATCATTGTAACTAATTTTAATACATTTCACTAATATTTTTAGTCAAAATATAAGTTCACTTTATTAGACATTGTAAATTATTCTGATTTAAAATATGGAATCCAATTTTCCTAATTCCTATCACAAAATTGGTAGAAATTAATTTAAAATTAATCTCAAAGTTATGTCACGATAAAGAGTTTCTAAGAAAAAATGTTTAAACTTTTTAAATGTTTTTATAACTAATTTAAGTGTGAAATTGGTTCCAATAAAATAAAATATAATAAATTATGTATAATTTATATAATTACACTTTGAAACCAAATTAAAATAAAATTTTACTATGTAAATTAATTTGACGAAAAAGAAGTTTTGAACTAAAATTTAGTATTAATTATTATTCAAAAAAATAATAATGTCCTTAGAGAAATACCAAAAATTCATCCAAAATAAATTTTGATAATTATATTTCAAAAATTATGTTTTTTTTAAATAAATACTATGAAAGTGTCAAAATTTATATTTAAAATGGATTCACCATTAAAAGGTGGTAAAATTACCTTTTATAAAAATACCTATTTGATTTATATAATTACATTTATTATTAAATTATGACTATAAAATATATTTGTTTGGTGTCAAAAATATTTATTGAATATAATATATATATATATTTAATTCAAAACATTTATCATAAGTTTTAAGTCAAAACATGTTTGTACATAAAAAAATAGTTTTCTAAGAAATGGAATTTTATTCAAATAATTCATACTTTTGTAAAGACTCGTAAATTTCAAGGGAATTTTTCTTTCTTAATTTTTTTTGGAATTTTACAAGAACGCAGTTTCTGACGACACCTGATTCCGAGGCCCGGTGTGCCCGGAATCATTTTCCAATGTTTGGCTCGGGTACGTTCAGTGAACGGACGAGCGGGTTTTTCTAACCTTTGAACTGGTGCCCGGAATCGAATTCTAAGGGCACCGATGGAATCGCAGTGCCGGTAATTGCTTAGAAACGTCTCTTCCGGAGTTGCGTTTGCTCGGGTGTGGTTTATAATTTTTGGGTTTAAAGTTATGAAATAAAATAAAGTTGTGCGACAATTTTATTTTAATTTCACTTTAAGCCTCTTGAAAGCCACTTAAAACTGCTTAAGCGGAGTTGTTACGGATAGGGTGCTATCCAAAATATCCTACCAACTTGGTAGGATATTTGTGGGGTGGGGCCCGCATGAGCCCCACCGTTTCTTTTCCGCTAAGTAACGCACCCGCGAAAACCCGTCATTATGAAAGTCAACTGATGCGTTTTCTTATTTTCTTAACGCACCATTTAATTAGGCAGTTTTATTTGTTTAATTAAATGGGCGGTTTATTCATTGAAATTAATTCTATGAATTAATTTCTTTCATTTCTTAACCTGTTTGAAATCTGTTGGCGTAATAATAAAATAAGACCCACGCCGACATTTGAAGGATTACACGTTGAGAGGCTTTTGACAGAAGTTCTTGTGCCTTCACCCTTCTTTGCGAAGAACGCGAAGAACGCAAAGAACGTGAATAACGCTGGCCTCCGATGAAGAACGCCGAAACCGCAGAAATCGACGACGCAATGCCATGTGCCGCGATGCCGACATTTCCTCTTCCGCGTCGTTCTTCTGCGAAGTTCCTTCATCCACAACGAAATCTTCGATCATCTGTTTGAGGTAAGAGATTTCTTGTTTCTTTTAAAACTCCTTTGAGGTTTTTAACAACGCACAGATTTAATTATTATTAATTAAATATTTTTGTTCTTGAACCTCGGAGTTCGTCGACGCGACACCCTTCCGCGACGACGCGATGATCCCCACATTCCGCGAAGAACGCGCGTGCGACGACTTGACGAGGTAGGGGTTGTTGTGAAATAATTTTATATTCCCATGAACGTTTCTTTTAAATTAGAGAACTGGTTTCATAAGGACAATTTTAATTTATTAAAATTGTTGTTTGACGTGTTGTTTTATCCTCCCGATTGATACCGTCTAACGCGGAGGGTGCAGGCCAAACGAACACGGCTCGACAACCCTCCGCTGTTCTTCGTTGTTGTGCAGATCTAGCGGGCGACGACAAAACGTGACGCAAGGGCTATTTGATGATCCCTCAGTGAAGAACGGAACCCGGGAGGAACAGCGGCGCAGACGGGAAGGAAAACGGACCACCGGAGTAACTCCGGTGGCCCGCGGAAGCTACCGGTGGCGTCCCGGCACGCCGCGGCTTCAGCCGCGGCGGCGGCGGCCAGCAGACCCGCGACCGCGCGGGTCTGGCTCACCCGCACGGGACGCGGCAGAAGCCGCATCCGCTGTTGTCCAGCGCGGCCCCTCGAGGGCCGCGGCTTCCTCAACCCGCGAGGGCGGCGCCCCGCGGCTGCCGCGCTCGGCCGAGCCGAGCCAGGCCGGTCCGACCGGCCGGGCCGCACCCTGGCCAGACCGGACCGGGTCCAGCCGGGTCGGACCGGGTCGTACTGACCCAAGAGGGGGGGGGGGGGTCGGCCCGGGTCGGCCCGGGCCCAGACCCCCCGTCTTCGGACTGATTCGGTCTTTTGCCCGTAACTTGAGCTACGGGCCTCCGAACGAAGCGCCGTCAGTGGCAACGTGATCCTTGGATCGAGACGGTCGTTTTGGGATATCTCACTCAAGGTTTCATAATACATTGGTTTCGGCCGGGTTGGTTCGTACACAAAACCAACCGGGCCCTTGGAGCGGAAACGCTCATATCTTGAGCTACGGACGTCCGATTGACATGCCGTCGGCTTTGGTGGATTCCTCTAAGTGAGATGGATCTTTTGGCGTACTCCGCCCGAGGTTTGGACGCAGGTGGAGTACGGTCGGGTTGGTTTTGCCTTAAAAACCAATCGGGCCCCTGGGACGAAAAAGCCAATAACTCTCAGACCGGGCGTCCGATTGACGCGCCGTCTGCGACGTTGAGTTCCTGTTGGCGATACGAAACTTTTGGATACATCAACTTCGGACTTTGTGTCAGTTGATGTATCAGCCTCTCGGCTCGTGGGGCGGACCCTCCCGAACGAGCTTGTTGTGTGCGGGAACTCTAGTGCTGGCTGCAACTGCGACGACGACTGTGCAGAGATCCTCAGTGGACTGCGATGAATACTGCACTCAGCGATCCTACATGGATCAGTGCTACAGATCCTGTGTGGATCCGATCCTGTGTGGGTCAGCGCTCAGCGGTTCTGTGTGAGCCAGCGCCTACAGGTCCTGTGTGGGACCGATCCTGTGTGGGTCTTTGCGTGGGTTAGTTACCTATTGATCCTGTGTGGGTTCGATCCTGTGTGGGTCATTGCGGGGGTTAGTACCTTTCAATCCTTTGTGGGTCCGACGATTTAGATGGATCAGTGATCATCTTTATCGTCATACGAAGAGGTATACCTGTGTGAGCTGAATCTTGTGTTACTCTCCTTCGTGGATTGTGTTGAACTATCATGTGTGGATTTACTATTTACTCTCCTTTGTGGATTGTGTTGAGCTATCCTATGTGGATTACCCTTTTGCTCTCCTTCGTGGATTGTGTTGTGCTATGCTGTGTGGGTTTACGTTTTGCTTTCCTGTGTGGACTGGGTTCTGCTTGGGCTCGGATGTTGGAGCCAAACGGTAATTGATGACTTAGGTATATGTATGAGCATATACCTAAGCAGTGTCAGTTGTTGCTTCGTGATTGCATCTTTCCTTTGTGGTTTATCCTTTGTGGATTACGGGAGACCTTCGGGGGTCTCGGGGTCCCTACTGAGTAGCTTATACTCATCCCTACACGGGCTTTGCCCGCACTTCGTTGTGTTGGTTGCAGACAACGGACAACGCTGATCTTGGTGGAGGCTTGCGGAGCAGGATGGTACCTGGAGGTGGACCACTGGGCGGGACATACTCGGAGTGGACGGCTGGACCGAGGAGCTGTGGAGGCTATATGTGCTCACCCTACAGGTGGGACTTCCAGAGGACGGCTCGACGCTGCGGCTTTTTTTTTTCAGTTGCTGTTTTCCCCTTTCAGTTGTACTTTACAGTTGGGCTTGTATTTCCGGCCCCTTTTATTTCAGCACAGCTTGTTATAGTTTTTACTTAGTGTTTACTTTTCCGCTTGCTTACTCTGTGGTGCTTGTTTACTTTACAAAGGCAATGCCTTCCTTTTTTTCAGGATTTACGCCTTGGTGCTAGTCACCAGCCCCTGGCCTATGGAAGGCGGGCTTGGGGTAGTCACGACACGGGCCCCGAGGACGGTTCGTGACAAATTGGTATCAGAGGGGTCGGTTCTACTGCAGACTCTAATCTTTCTTCTATGTGAAGCAATAGTGTTTAGCGTATTGGGTGTGGTTATCAGTCCAGGGAGTCCAGTGTTGGTGCGACGGCCGATGTATCCGTACACCAGGACCCTGACTTCTGATTTCTGACTTAATGCACGAAAACATTGATTGCATGTGTGTTTCAAGTTTTCTTTGTGATTACTTGTGTCAGCTCCCCAGGTATACTGTACTGACCGTGGTGCTTGTTTCATTTTTAGGATGGTCCCACAATGGCATCCATCTAGGGTTCCGAGAGTTGAGCGTGACAACAGCCCACCGAGCGACGAGGCCTCGGTACAGGGCCCGTTGACAGCAGAGGCACCGGTGGTACCATTACCCGCTGAGCCCCCGATGCTTTCAGCACCGACCGCTGACGATGCACGTCACCTCGGAGTTCTGGACGAGTTCCAGCACCAGCGACCACCCATGTTTCATGGGGAGATAGACCCCCAGGTAGCCGAGGACTGGCTGGAGGTGGTTCTTCGAGTTTTCAGGCTAGTGAGGACACCAGCAGACCTCATGGTGATCCTCGCCGCGAGCCTACTGCAAGCAGCAGCGGGCCGATGGTGGAGCTTGATGCTCTAGCTACACGATGATGCATCTCTTCTCTGGACGGACTTCGAGAGCCTCTTCTGCTCAGAGTTCGTCCCGGAAACCCTCCGTGCGGTGCGCATTTAGGAGCTTCTTCAGCTGCGGCAGGGCAGCTTGACGGTTGCCTAGTACGCGGCGAGGTTCACCGATCTTTCTCGCTACTCGACCGACATGGTACGGGACCCCTTCTTCCGGGCCCGGACCTTCGAGCAGGGATTGAGACATGAGATCAGGGCATCGCTGATCTCCCTCAGCATCCCGACCCAGGCAGAAGTACTGGAGCGAGCCCTTCTGATCGAGAGCTTTTTGGCTGAGTCCACAGCGAGACCTACCGCAGGGCGGCAGGTAGCGGAGTCTTCGGATGCAGGTAGCCGACAGATGACTCAGGGTTCCAGGCAGACCAGACCCTCTCGTAGATGACCTCAGGACACTGGCTCAGCAGTGTGAGGCACACAGTAGAGAGCCAGTCTTCTGAGAGGCAGGCAGTGCTACGCCTGTGGCGGGCAGGGCCACATGGCTCGTGACTGCCCGACCCGCCGTGCTGAGGAGTAGCAGACGGTGGAGGGGCCACCAAGGCAGAGGAAGAGGGTCGACTGTGGTGGTCCGTAGGGAGGAGGTGGACGGGGCAGAGGAGCTGGTCGAGCAACAGGTGGTGGGCGACGCTTTGAGGATCTGCCACCACCACCACCGGGAGGTCCGCCCCGACCACAGGGAGCTGGCGGGCAGAGACAGGCACAGCTCCAGGCAGCGGAGGCCTACGACCACGGCGGGCCAGAGATGATTCGAGGTACGATATGTGTCTATTCCACCCTTGCTGCAGTTCTTATAGACACAGAAGCGAGTCACTCTTTCATAGCCGTTGCCCTTGTTCGGAGCTCAGAGATTCCGAAAGAGCCGTCGGCTCGATCCTTACGGCTAGAGACCCCTACAGGAGAAGACTCGACGATTACTCACTGGTGCCGGTAGTGTGAGCTTACTCTAGGAGGCGAGAGCTTTGGCTGGGATCTTCTTGTAGCGGCGTCGAGGCCTTACAACGTCATCTTGGGCATGGATTGATTATCTACAGTCCATGATCAGATTGACTGTTTTAGGCGCAAGGTGCGATGTGTACGCACCGACGGGAGCAGGTTCACCTTCACCGGCAAGAAGGGATCCTTTGCAGCACAGGAGGGACTCTCGCAGAGGAGGGTACAACCCATCACTCATCATTTGGCTAGCCTCATCCTAGGAGCATTGGATGTGCCTAGTCCTAGTTTTCCTGCAGTGGTGGATCAGTACACGGACGTCTTTCCCGATGATGTTCCAGGGCTACCTCCTCGCAGAGAGGTAGACTTTTATATTGATCTGTACCCCGGGACAGCCCCGATATCCACTCCAGTGTATCAGATGGCCCCCACTGAGCTTCGAGAGCTGCGGGTACAGTTGGAGTACTTGCAGGGAAAGGGGTTCATCTGACCTAGTGTTTCACCCTGGGCTTCCCCGATATTGTTCGCCAAGAAGGCGGACAAGAGCGTGTGAATGTGTGTCGACTATCGTCGCCTGAACCAGGTGACAGTGAGGAACAAGTATCTGATACCGAGGATTGATGACCTCTTTGATCAGCTCAAGGGAGCACGATGGTTCTCGAAGATAGACCTCAGGTCAGGCTATCATCAGCTCAGAGTTCGAGACGAGGACGTGCAGAATACAACCTTCAGGTGTCAGTATGGCCACTATGAGTTCTTGGTTACGCCTTTCAGAGTAACCAATGCTCCAGAAGTGTTCATGATCTTCATGAACAAGATCTCCCAGCCATACCTTGATCGATTTGTCGTGGTCTTCATCGACGACATTTTGGTGTACTCGACCACGAAGGAGGAGCACACCTACCACTTGAGGGTTGTGCTAGACACACTCCGAGAGCACCAGCTTTATGGCAATCTCTCGAAGATCCAGTTCTGGTTACGTGAGGTCCACTTCATGGGGCACGTCATTTCTGAGGCAGGAGTTGCGGTGGATCCCGCGAAGATCGAGGCAGTGCTAGCTTGGGAGCCACCCAGGAGCGTGACAGAGGTGCAGAGTTTCTTGGGTCTAGCCGGATACTATCAGAGATTTGTGTCGGACTTCTCCAGAGTTGCGGCGCCACTCTCAGCTTTGAAAAAGAAGGGGAAACCCTTTGTGTAGTCAGACAGATGTCAGTAGAGCTTCCAGGAGCTGAGGCAGAGATTGACCAGCGCACCTATCTTGAAGTTGCCTAAGGAGGGAGTTGGATACGTAGTCTACTGCGATGCATCAGGGACCAGACTCAGATGTGTCCTGATGCAGGAGCGGGCCATGATTGCCTATGGATCGCGTCAGTTGAGTCCGCATGAGCAGAACTACTCTACCCATGACCTGGAGTTAGCAGCAGTGGTCTTCGCTCTGAATACATGGCGACACTATCTGATGGGAGAGCGCTTTACAGTATTTTCTGACCACCGGAGTCTCAGGTACATATTCTCTCAGAAGGACCTGAACCTGAGACAGCGGTGATGACTCGAGTTCCTCCAGGACTATTACTTTGAGATAGTCTATACTCCTGGGAAGGGGAACATAGTAGACGATGCCCTCAGTAGGAGTACGGGAATCCAGCTACTTGAGGAGGCGACAGAGCAGCTAGCCGCTTTGCAGATATCCTTCGTGGATAGAGATGGATCAGCCTTCCTTCAGTCTTTCACAGTCACCCCTCCACTACTGCAGCTGGTCAGAGAGGCACAGTGTGAGGACGCTGACTGTGAGACGCGGCGTGCACAGTTATCCTCATGACAGGCACCTGATGGATTCCCCTTTGGAGAAGGGCACAACATCCTTTTTAGAGGACGTACCTTGGTACCAGTCGCTTTACAAGAGGAGGTGCTGAGAGAGTTTCACACTTCTCCTTTGGCGGTACATCCTGGAGTGGCGAAGATGTACCGGGACCTCAGACGACAGCACTGGTGGCTGGGCATGAAGAAGGCTGTGGCAGAGTTCATTTCTCTATGTCTCACCTGCCAGCAGGTGAAGGCAGAGCATCAGGTACTAGCAGGCTTGGTACAGCCCTTGGAGGTCCCGGAGTGGAAGTGGGACGGGATATCTATGGACTTCGTGACTGGACTTCCATGCACTTCCAGAGGTCATGACTCCATTAGGGTGATTGTTGACCGACTCACCTTGTCGGCACACTTCTTACCCATTCAAGAGCAGGGCTCAGTGGAGAGCTTGGGGCATCTCTACGTTCAGGAGATTGTACGGCTTCACGGTGTGCCATCGTCTATCGTCTCCGATCGGGACGCTCGCTTTACTTCCCGGCATTGGAAGGGGTTGTAGGAGGCGTTCAGGACGCGGCTACGTCTGAGCACCGCCTTTCACCCTCAGACGGATGGTAAGATAGAGAGGACCATTCAGACTCTCAAGCACATGCTTCGCTCATGTGTCCTCGACTTTGGTTGTAGCTGGGAGGATCATCTAACCTTGGTGGACTTCGCGTACAACAACAGCTACCACTCCACCATCGGGATGGCACCATACGAGGTGTTGTACGACAGACCTTGGAGATCACCTTTGTGCTGGACAGACCCTGGGGAGTCAGCACTTGTGGGACCAGGGATGGTCTGGGCCATGATAGAGAAGGTCCAGATCATCCAGGAGCGGATGAGGACAACTCAGAGCCGGCAGAAGTCTTATGCTGACAGGAGGCGGAGGCCACTAGAGTTCGAGGATGGCGACCACGTCTTCTTGCGTGTCTCACCTCGACGTGGATTACAGAGATTTGGACGAGGCGGCAAGCTGTCTCCACGCTTCATCGGACCCTTCCAGGTCCTCCACAGGATTGGCGAGGTGGCTTATCGCCTGGCTCTGCCACCTCAGTTGCACCGGGTGCACGACGTCTTCCACGTATCCCAGCTGAGGAGATACGTGCACGACCCGACACACATCATTGACCATGGGGAGCTAGACGTGGATGATGGGACGACTTTTACGGAGGTCCCGGTGGAGATAGAGGATCGATAGGAGCGGGTCCTACGTGGGCGATCGATTCCTCTTGTGCACATCAGATGGCAGCATGGGAACCTCCAGGAGAGCACATCGGAGAGGGAGGCTCAGATGCGTGCTCAGTACCCACATTTGTTTCCCTAGTTTATGATGTATCTTTACGGGGACATAAAGCCCTGAGGTGGGAGTAATGTAAAGACCCGTAAATTTCAAGGAAATTTATTTTCTTAATTTTCTTTTGAATTTTACAAGAACTCAGTTTCTGACGGCACCTGATTCCGAGGCCCGGTGTGCCCGGAATCATTTTCCAAAGTTTGGCTTGGGTACGTTCAGTGAATGGATAAGCGGGTTTTTCTAACTTTTGAACTGGTGCCCGGAATCGAATTCTGAGGGCACCAATGGAATCGCAGCGCTGATAATTGCTTAGAAACACCTCTTCCGAAGTTGCGTTTGCTCAGGTGTGGTTTTTAATTTTTGGGTTTAAAGTTAAGAAATAAAATAAAGTTGTGCGGCAATTTTATTTTAATTTCAATTTAAGCCTCTTGAAAGCCACATAAAGCTGCTTAAGCAGAGTTGTTACGGATAGGGTGCTATCCAAAATATCCTACCCACTTGGTAAGATATTTGTGGGGTGGGGCCCGCATGAGCCCCACCGTTTCTTTTCTGCTAAGTAACGCACCCGCGAAAACCCGTCATTATGAAAGTCAACTGATGCGTTTTCTTATTTTCTTAACGCACCATTTAATTGGGCAGTTTTATTCGTTGAATTAAATGGGAAGTTTATTCATTGAAATTAATTCTATGAATTAATTTCTTTCGTTTCTTAACCTGTTTGAAATCCGTTGGCGTAATAATAAAATAATACCAACGCCGACATTTGGAGGATTACACGTTGAGAGGCTTTTGATAGAAGTTCTTGTGCCTTCACCCTTCTTCGCAAAGAACGCGAAGAACGTGAAGAACGCGAAGAACGCTGGCCTCCGATGAAGAATGCCGAAACCGCAGAAATCGAGGACGCAACGCCGTGTGCCGCGACGCCGACGTTTCCTCTTCCGCGGCGTTCTTCTGCGACATTCCTTCATCCGCAACGAAATCTCCGATCATCTGTTTGAGGTAAGAGATTTCGGGTTTCTTTTAAAACTTCATTGTGGTTTTTTACAATGCACGAATTTAATTATTATTAATGAAATCTTTTTGTTCTTGAACCTCAGAGTTCGTCGACGCGACACCCTTCCTCGATGATGCGACGATCCCCACTTTCCGCGAAGAACGCGCGTGCGACGACTTGACGAGGTAGGGGTTGTTGTGAAATAATTTTATATTCCCATGAACGTTTCTTTTAAATTAAAGAACTGGTTTCATAAATACAATTTTAATTTATTAAAATTGTTGTTTGACGTGTTGTGTTATCCTCCCGATTGATACCGTCTAACGCGGAGGGTGCGGGCCAAATGAACACGGCCCGACAACCCTCCGATGTTCTTCATTGTTGTGCGGATCTGGCGGGCGATGAAAAAACGTGACGCAAGGGAAATTTGATGATCTCGCAGTGAAGAACGGAACCCTGGAGGAACAGCGGCACAGACGGGAAGGAAAACGGACCACCGGAGCAACTCCGGTGGCCCGCGGAAGCTACCGGCGGCGCGGGTCGCCGACGGCGGCCAGCGGACCAGCGGCCGCGCGAGTCCGGCTCGCCCGCACGGGACGCGGCAGAAGCCGCCTCCGTTGTTGTCCAGCGCGGCCCCTCGAGGGCCGCAGCTTCTTCAACCCGCGGGGGCGGCGCCCCGCGGCTGCCGCGCTCGGCCGCTCGGCCGAGCCGAGCCGGGCCTGTCCGACCGGCCGGGCCGTGCCCTGGCCGGACCAGACCGGGTCCAGCCGGGTCGGCCCGGGCCTAGACCCCCCATCTTCGGACCGATTCGTTATTTTGCCTGTAACTTGAGCTACGGGCCTCCGAACGACGCACCATTAGTGGCAACACGATCCTTGGACCGAGACGGTCGTTTCGGTATATCGCACTCAAGGTTTTGGAATACTTTGTGTTCAGTAGGGTTGGTTCGTACACGAAACCAACCGGGCCCTCGGAGCGGAAACGCTCATATCTTGAGCTACGGACGTCCGATTGACGTGTCGTCGGCTTTAGTGAATTCCTCTAAGTGAGACGGATATTTTGGCATACTCCGCCCGAGGTTTGGACATAGGTGGAGTACGGTCGGGTCGGTTTTTCCTTAAAAACCAACAGGGCCCCTAGGACGAAAAAACCAATAACTCTCAGACCGGGCGTCCGATTGACGCGCCATCTACGACGTTGAGTTCCTATTGGTGATACATAACTTTTGGATACATCACCATCGGACTTTGTGTCAGTTGATGTATCAGCCTCTCAGCTTGTGGAGCGGACCCTCCCGAACGAGCTTGCTGTGTGCGGGAACCCTAGTGCTGGCTGCGACTACGACGACGACTGTGCAGAGATCCTCAGTGGAGTGCGACGACGACTGTGAAGAGATCCTCAGTGGAATGTGACTAAGATTGTGCAGAGATCCTCAGTGGACTGCGAGGACTACTGCACTCAGCGATCCTACGTGGATTAGTGCTACAGATCCTGCATGGATCCGATCCTGTGTGGGTCAGCGCTCAGCGGTTCTGTGTGAGCCAGCGCCTATAGGTCCTGTGTGGGCCCGATCCTGTGTGGGTCTTTACGGGGGTTAGTTACCTATTGATCCTGTGTGAGCTGAATCTTGTGTTACTCTCCTTTATGGATTGTGTTGAACTATCCTGTGTGGATTTACTGTTTACTCTCCTTTGTAGATTGTATTGAGCTATCCTATGTGGATTACCCTTTTGCTCTCCTTAGTGGATTGTGTTATGCTATCCTGTGTGGGTTTACGTTTTTCTTTCCTGTGTGGACTGGGTTGTGCTTGGGCTCGGATGTTGGAGCCGAATGGGAATTGATGACTTAGGTATATGTATGGGCATATACCTAAGTAGTGTCGGTTGTTGCTTTGTGATTGCATCTTTCCATTGTGGTTTATCCTTTGTGGATTTCGGGAGACCTTCGGGGGTCTCGGGGTCCCTACTGAGTAGCTTATACTCACCCCTACACGGGCTTTGACCGCACTTCGTTGTGTTGGTTGCAGACGACGGACAACGCTGATCGTGATGGAGGCTTGCGGAGCAGGATGGTACCTAGAGGTGGACCACTGGGCGGGACGTACTCAGAGTGGACGGCTGGACCGAGGAGCTGTGGAGGCTATCTGTGCTCACCCTACAGGTGGGACTTCTAGAGGATGGCTCGACACTGCGGCTTTTCTTTTCAGTTGCTGTTTTCCCCTTTCAGTGGTACTTTACAGTTGGGCTTGTATTTCCGGCCCCTTTTACTTTCAGCACAGCTTGTTATAGTTTTTACTTAGTGTTTAATTTTCCGCTTGCTTACTCTATGGTGCTTGTTTACTTTACAAAGGCAATGCCTTCCTTTTTTCCGGGATTTACGCCTTGGTGCTAGTCGCCAGCCCCTGGCCTATGGAAGGCGGGATTGGGGTAGTCACGGCACGAGCCCCGAGGACGAGTCGTGACAACTTTAATTTATAACCAATTGATAAAAAGGTCCCATTTTATATACATGTTTAAGTAATATTTCCACTTAAAATTTAATCTTATTCATAACTTCCATTTCAACGGCTATGTGGTAGCTATAATAATATTTTAATAATATTATTAATCGCACAATGTATCTTGGTAAAAGAATGTCTTGTGTGAAACACAATCTATTGAAGGAACATATAATTTTGTGTAACAAAATCTGAACATATATTTAAGTGTACCAAAATATATTCTATGTGTTTTATAGAGTGTAATATTAACATGGTTTTACGTGAAACACAGTCCAAACATAGTTCTTTTGTGTAACACAAGCTATATTCTGTGTTGCGTGAAATGAAAATATCAGAAAGATAAAATTAATTCAAAAAAAAAACCACAGATTCTTGGGGTGTTATATTCTAACCCCCTAAAAATAAATTTCACCCTCAAAATTCATTTGGGATATCTATTGTTTAATAATTAAAAAACCCTTTCATAGAAACCCACATTGTAAATATGAATACAAAAACTTACTATAAAATTGGAAACTTGGAAACATTATGGTTACAAAAAGTTACACATAAATAGGTTTAAACATAAGAGAAAATATGTTGGGAGTGATGATTGGACATGGAAGAAAATCCTAAATAATTATTGAGATTTAAAAATATTACTGATCAAAATAAAGTGGGCGATCCGGATAAATTTAAGAATAAAAAATAATAAACTGAAGAACTGTGAAAGAGGTAAGTGATATTATAAAATATGATGATAATATGTAAACATGTTATTTCAAGAATATTTTCCAAAATAATATATAATTACTTGATTTAATTACACTCCTTATGTATACTATCATCCTTTAGTTGTTCCTTGATCAATTCACACTTCATCTCTTACTCTGGGGAATAAAGGTTAATTTTTCATTCCAGAATCATTATTAGATGATGAGATCCATAAATATAATGACAGTTCATTCCATATTTCGTTATAAAAAATTTTTATCACAAGTTATCTGATATGCATAAATCCTTATATGGTTATATAATACATGAATCTCTGAAACCCCATCCAAAGTTTAACATAAACCATTGAATAAATTTTTAACCTTATAACCCTTCCAAATATTCAGAGTGAAGGTCACTAAATATGATTATTGTTGATCTCCCATATATCATAAATTAGCTCTTGGTTTTTATATTCCAAACATGTGAATACCCTCATCATATATTCTATTGAACCATTATAATAACTATAATTACCATAAATACTTTGAGAAAACTTCCATTATTACTTATTTAAAAGATTACTGGATATATTACATAAATCCACGAAGTTTTAAACATCACCCATGATGAAATATCCTTATTTTAAAAAAACAGTATATTAATTATAAGGTGATAAATACAATCCAATTTAAATTATCAATATCATCATCTCTTTAACCACATAGAATATCGTTTTCTCCTCCTCATGAACATGTTAAGGGTAACCTTACATTATTGTAACATTAATATAAAATCAATTTTCAAGGTCATTAGTATCATTTAACACATTTTATAAAATACTTAAAGAAAAATTTATAAATACAATCATTATATACTTCATGATTCTTATAACATAATATTTGAATTCCAAAACATATACACTTCAATCATCCATCTTTATTCTTAAACCATTACTCATGATTCATAAAAGTATTCCTTAATATCCATTTCCTAGAACATGAAATATGAATCATGTCTTAAGGTTACTCATTCTCAACCTAATCATGATTCTTAAATTTAATGTAAAAAATTCTATTAGAATATCCTATACCATTCACATGTTGTTTGTGGTCTCTTTATCTTATGATGTTTAACCAATACTTTTACCACCTTCCTGATTTTATTTATGGGATCTTAGGATATCAATTTTTATAATTCCAATACATTCCACATCTAAAAAATTTAATGTTAACCCAGTTCCTTCTAGTTCTTTCTATTTAATAACACCCGAAAGTATAGGTTGATAAACACTTATCATAGCATAAAACCATTTAATCATGAAAAAAATCACTTATAGGATGTCTAAATAATGGATCATACTTCTTTAATCAATGAAACCTATGGTTTATATTAGGTTTTTCCAAGTCATTTTCTAATTAAATCCTTTATTATGGTTCCTAATTAGTTTTTGAAATCCTAAAACATATCCCCCATAAGTTTCAAACCAGGTGTGCAATAAGGCCCATTGTCATGTACCGAGTAACACTCGAGTCAGGCCTGATGCACCATTTTAAAGTTTTCACCCCTAGATAAATCTATGCCAAAGCCACATCTAATTTTAGTATATAGATAGGGATGTAATTCTAGGAAACCACACACTCTATCCTTTACAAAAATTCCATGTAATCTTCATATTCTTTTCTACATCCTTAAACTTTTCCTTAGATACATCATGGGACATATCCTTATAAATATTCATTGGGATATCACTAAAGTATTATCATCCTATTTTCCAAAGGTTTACTAAGTATTCTCTCTCTTACCAACTATAACAACACTCTCATTTCATATAATAATATTACATCATTATTCCACAATTTTTAATACATTACTAAAATAGACACCGAAATATCATATTATTTTAGTGCCTTTGGAAACTCGAATCACAGAATTCAAGTCTGTTGAAGATCATCAATTTTTCCCACAAAGATCTTCCCCTTTATCCCATACCTAAAACCTTTATTTATAACCTGGGAAAAGAAAACATAAGAAAAGGGTGAGAATAGATGCCCAGTAAGGGTAAAAAAGGGAGATACATAAGCATAATCATGAACATAAGGGTATGATAACATGATCATAAAATATTGAGATCATACCATGCATTTCAAAGATCATGAACATGAATAACGGCATAAAACTTGGCAATTCATAAGATATGAATCACAAGGGAATCAACATCAGAAGCTATAAAATCATAACATTGGAATACGACATGGAATTATGGAATGAACATTATCTTATAAGATTATGAACATGTATAAGTAGAAACATGTTCAATAATTATGTTAAGGACAAAAAATTAGCCCTCACATAAACTTTTGGGCATGAAACCAGGTCCACACATAACATTATGAACATGTAATTAAGTTCACACATAAACATATGGACATGAAAATAGGTCCATTAATAACATTATAAACATGTAAATAAGTTCACTCATTACATTTTGAACATGTAATCAGGTTCATACATAAACTTATGGATATACAACTAGGTCCATGCATAACATTGTGAACAAGTAATGAGGTTCACACATAACATTGTGAACATATAATTAGGTTCACACATAACATTATGAACATGTAATTTGGTTCACACATAACATATATAATCACGAGTCATCCATCATTAGCCAATGCATTAGAGGGAGATACGAGTCCCACCTTTCAGAAATTAAAATCATACGTACATGTGCCACATGATTATATAAAATCATTATATCATAACCCATGAAATGAAATGGGTGTCATAAAAACATAATCATATCATTACATATGTAAAATAGATAGTAATCAAAATAATTTAATCAATGCATAACCTATGAAAAAAAGAAACTTTTAAAAGCAAATAACCCATGAAAGAGAAATGCATTTCATAAACATATAACCCATGAAAGTGAAATGGGTTTCATAAAAATCATGCCATCAAAATATAAACCATTCCAAAAAATAATAGAAATGGAACTGTTAGATCATATGTCAAAAAAAAGTATGAGTAACAACAATGTATGTCATATTGTATGGAAAATAATTTTAATGTATCTTTCAAATACATTTATAGAGGAAAATATCCTTTCTTTTTTCAAAAATTATTTTTAAAACATTAAACCTTTTGAATACAATTTTCATTGAAAATAAACATTAAAACTTATAAATGAATCTATAAAACACATTGAAAAACCTTTTATTTCTAAATAATTTGAAAACATATAGGGAAATCAGTAATATATCTTGAGGAACTTTTTCATTAAAAATAGATTAAAAAATTATAAAGAAATATTAAAAACATTTTGAAAACCATTTTATTTGAAAATACTTTGAAAACATATAAAGTAATCTTGAAATCATTTTTAAAACCATTTTCATGATAAAATAATTTTAAAATCATTTAAAAAACTTTATTAACATAAAGAAATTTTGATTTTTTTTAGAAAATACAGTTTTGATATTACAAATATTTTCAACCGAAGAGAGAAATAAAGTCATATTTTTGTACAAAAACTTTCTTAATCATATTAAGTTACAAAGAGAGAAAAAATGGTACTAAAAAATGTAGATATCCTAGATTAACATAGGAGAATAAAATTTATGAGTGTTTCTAAGATATAGATCATAATATTTCGTCAATGGAATCATAATCATAAAAAATCCTAATAATTGATGATATTATACCAATAAACTGTTACCAATTTGGTAATTTTGAATCACAATCTCCCTGAAAGGGCCACAATATATGAGCCTAAAAAATAAATTAAATTATGAGATTCATGATATAACATGAAAAAGGTAAGTATGTACACCTCATATAAAAATATAGGTGCATTACATGGCATGTATCCCAAATAAAGAAAATTTTGAAAAAAATTACTTTACCGATTTGGTATCTTTTGAACCATAAACCCAATTAATGAAAGATCATAAAATGGATATTTAATACCCATAAATTTAAGTATAAGAATAATAGAACACATTCATGAGAAGTATATACACTAAATAAATTAAATGAGTGGTGAAAAAGTCATCTATCTCACAGATATACAAAAGTGAGATGAGGAAAATCCATTCCTTATGTATTGACTCTCATCATACTCATAAAAACATCCTCTTATTTGGGTAACTCTTATTGGTTTCCACAAAAAGGATGATATGGTTATATGTAAACCCAAATGGAGTCTTTTAGGTTATAGGGAGGTATTTTTGGAGGATATGTGGTTAGGGGTTGGCCGAACCAATGTTAAATTATAGGATTCCCATGATGTAAGGGAGGCCTTTAAAACGTGTTTGTACATAGAAAAATAGTTTTCATTGAAAATGAATTATTTTCAAATAGTTCACACTTTAATTTTAAACGAATTGATAACCAAAGTAACAATTTTATATAAATGTGTAAATAATATTTTAACAATTTAGTTAATGTTATTCTAAAATTTGATTCCAATAACTATGTGCTAGATATAATAATATTTTAATAAAAATATTAATAGCACATTGTAGTTTGGTAAAACTAAATCTTGTGTGCAATGCAAGCAATCTATGTAACATGATATAGTGTGAAACAAAAACCAAACATAGTGTTGTTTGTACCACAAGATACACAAAGTGTTTCATGTAGTTCAACATGAACTTGGTGTTTCATTTAATATAATCCAAACATATAGTTTTTTTAGATACCCGAAGCTTGACGTACATGGACATTACATTACTTTTGCGGAATATCTAATACATTATAAAAATAGACACACAAGGACCGTAATAGTTTAGTGTCTTTGGAAACTTGGAATATAAACTTCTAATCATGTTGAAAGATCTTAAACATCTCCCGTAACGATCCTCCCATTTTTGTTTCCTTACCTAAAACCTTTCTTTTAATACTGGGGGAAAAGAAAACATAAAAAGGTTGAGCTCAAATGATCAGTAAGGGTAATCATGGAGAAAATAAAACAAACCATATACATCTGAACTTAAAAACATGAACATAATATTTAAACATCAAAATCTTGAGCAATGACATAAAACATGGCAGTACGTAAGGAAAAGATCATAATGTATCATCAATCATGATAAAATAGCATATGAATAAAGCATGTAATTGTGGCATCCATTAAGCACATGTAATTATTTCCATAGTAGCCAAGGCATTACTGCCATGACCATCTTAGTGGACAATGTCCGTTTCTGAATCGAGTTCACTCCTTGTTTCAGTCCTGTAACACTGAACCAGATTAACTTACCGTTCCAACCATGTCTATCTCATGAGATATAAATCTTTACTCAGTGCATTGGAGGGAGATATAGGTCCCACCCATCTCATAATGAAATTATTCTTTCTTGTGCCACAAAATAAACATACATCATTCATAATAACCCAACGAATAAAATGGGTTTCATAAACATCATCCCATCGTCACATAATCCATAAAAAAGAAATGTATATCATTTCATAATAAGAAAAGTGAAACCCTGTAAATCATAGAGACATGATACTTGAAACATACACATATGAAATAATTTCATCTTTGATGAAAAATGGTTTTTTTAAAACACATGAAATGAATTCTTGAGGAAAATGTCCTTTCTTCTTCAAAATCATTCTATTTTCACAAAATGTCATGCAATTTTAAAAGAAAATTATTTTGATGAAAATAGTCTTGAAATATTTTGTAGGAAGCTTCATGAAAATAAGGCTTTATAGAACTGTAAAAATCAGTTCGTGCCGTATAAGTTAGAAAAAAACATTTTCTCGTACTTTTGCCGGAAAAGTCAAAAAGTACCTCGTAAAAGAAAGATTCCATACATACCATGTAGTAAAAGTCAAAAATGGGTAAAAAGGACATTAAACATACATGAAACCATTTTTAGGAAACATGGACATGGATGATAAAAATAAACCCAGTAAATACTTACGAATAAACAATCTCGGATAAGAAAGAGATTGAAAAAGTTATCCCTTACCTTACATCCGATATGCTTCGTATGTATCAGAACCTCCTGTATAATGATTTAAATAATGTCATTTACTTGTTACAGAATCATATTCATTGTTATGATATCATATATGGTTAACTTATGACTTTATATTACCCATTCTTTTATAAATTAATGTTAATGTAACGTTTTGGGTAAAATCGTTTCATTTGTCATTCGTGTTTTAACTTGTAATTATTCGTATGATTACTTAGATCATGGTTACATAAATCCAGAATGTAAAACATGATTTATATATAATACATATTCAGAATATACATATATATAATAGATCGATAAATGGAAAGAAATACACCGTTCATGGAGACGGTAGGCCGTACGTACGCATGGACGCTGTTTTCGTTTACTTATTGAATTGAATGGAATTAAGTAGATAACATACATATACATAAATCCAGTATCATTATTATGTCATATATTTCATTATTACTTATTATATATACTTTATAATCAGTCATGAATGGTTAATCATTGAGAATGAATCTCATCGCGTCATGGAGACGGTAGTCCATATGTACGGAAGAGTGATGATATCATTCCCATGATCATGAAATTGTATTTAAGGTTATGTATAATATTTCAGAATCAATATCACTTTAAAATAATCATATATAGACATTATTTACACCATTATACCCATCCAAGTAAGGTGGTGGTGGAAAATAGATTACACCACGGCGTGAAGACGGTATTCCGTACGTACGCACGCGCGGTGATTTCGTTTTCCGTAGGATGGATAGATAGTGAAATAGGGTAGTTTCATACTTATAATAACATATCATTATATGATTGATACTTATGTTATTACTTTATAATGAAACAACTAAATAAGAAGAAGTAGAAGAAGAAATAAAGTTGAAAGAATCGGTAACGAACATTACCTCTTATTTGAAGTGCCTCTTTGAGACCTCCTCTTAGGGCACTACAATTGGTCTTTGAAGAAGACCAGGACCACTAGGATGTTTCTAGGGAAGTGGAGAAGAGAATTTGGTAGGGTTTGGCCGAGCTTGAAGGCTCAAATTGGTGTGAGGAAGAGAGGGAGGAGGTGCCCTTTTATAAGGGAGGAGAGGGGCACCTTTGGAATAACTAAAGATATTATTTTATTATAAAGTCATATTCGGTTTTTAATAGCTCCAAATTGAGTTATTTCGAAACTAAGGTGGTGATGAGTCAAAATACTCTCATAAAATAGAATTTATACAAGTTTAGGGTTCTATTATAACCTTATCATTTAGATTTAACTTTAAGTTAAATAATTTAACTTTTATCGTGTCTTTTTGTTTTCTTACACTATAAGGTTAATAAATTTACCATAACAAGCTAAAAAAACCCCAAGTTGTTTATTATTAATATATATAACCTTATATAAGTGATTTGGCCGAACCTTAGATTTTTAATAATAAAATAACAATTAATAATATAGTATTTGTTTTAAAAACTATTTTATGTCAATTTTGACACTATTTGGTAATTGATTTTTATATAAATCATAACAGAAAGATTAGTTCGAAAAAAGTTAATAAAATCAATAATAACACGTCATATTAACCTAGAAAATTAGTTTCATTCATAAAAAGTCTCAAATTACATTTATTTGGGTACTTATAACATCCATTATGTCAATATTTCATTAATAAGATAATTACTGCATCATCATTGTGTCATAAATAAATTAAATTTTTTAATGTCTAAAAATTACAAATAAAATATCATTATGTAGGAAATATTTTTATATTTCTAATTAATATTTATAGTTTAATTTATCTTATTTATAATTCTATATCAAAAATAATTTAGTTATTAAACTTTGATTTTAACTATTTTAACCCTTCTTTAAATAAATTAATAATAAATGTCCTAATCTAATCCAAGTGGGCCTAAATGGTCATATTTTATTCCGAAGGTTGTTTTTGGTCGAATTAAAATCATCTAATAGAATTAGGACATGTGTTAGTGTAATAATAATATCATTTATACCCTTAATTACCCTATTTACTTTTAATCGTGGTAAAAAAAGTAAAAAGTTACTATTCACCAAAAATTATTTTCAACTCATTGAACCACATTTTACTTAATAACATCAACCGTGTCTCTTGGATTTTTGAAATTCCGTTCACAGAAGAGGTAAAATTATGTTTTGTGTGAATTTGGATGTTCTCCTAGGAGGTGGGTAAAAGGCAGTGAAAAGTTCAATAAACTTTTTATATATATAAAATTATTATAAAATGATTCAATGAATTGCATTGAACATATATAGGTATTATGTATCAATTTTGACCTAAAAAAGTTTAAATAAATAATTATTTAAATAAAAATTTGGTTTTTAAATAGTAACCCAGTGTTTTCACTATTCATCAAAAATTGAAAGTTTTCAGAAAAATACCAAAATTTCACCCTAGGATAATGTCGATATTCTGAATCCAAAAATGAAGTCCATTTTGAAAGATAAAATTTATAAAATATCAAAAAGTGGGTATTACTATTAATAACGGCTAGTTTATATAACATATCGTTGTTTAAAAAAACTCGGTATTGCGTACAACACACGCTATCGTGGAAGGTTACGATTGTGTGTAATGCAAGACAAGTCAGGGATGAGTGTTGTGAAAGACCCTTTTGGTTTAGCGTACAACACAAGTCATTAATGAAATTAAAAATATTTTTTTTCATAAAATCTCGGGGTGTTACATTCTACCCCTCTTAAAATAAATTCCTCCCTCTAAATTTGTCTGGGTTATAAATGGTTTACTACTCGAAAGATTCTTTAATAGAAACCCACATCGTAAAAAGAAATAAAAAAACTTGGCTTTAAAACTAAAGTATGAAAAATAACGGTTACCCAAATTAACTAATCACTTGGTTTCCACATTGGAGAACATAGGTGAAAATATGTATATGGAAGAGAAATCTAACTATCATGTTCTGATGGAGAGTGGTAGAGAACATGGCTATGAAAAAGCCAACAATCACAAGGCCATAAATTTGTGATGATCTAAGGTACCATCTCTGATTCATCAGATATAAGAGCACTAGGAAAACATTTTTTGTTTTCAATATCATTTCCCTAAAGTTGAAAATTTTGAATTAGAAGAAATACTTGCTTGATTTTGGTACAATCTCACAGTTGTTTGTGCTTTGAACAATTTCCACTTCATATCTTAAAGAAATGAAGTTTAATTTGTTATTCGTGAAGTGCTAACAGATCATGTGATAGAATGATAGGTCATTCCATCTGTCTCAAACAAAAGGTTAGCAAAAGTTATAAGTCCATCTTATGGTGAGATTAATCGTATATGGTTCCAAAACTGGACTTATACTTTATTTATCATACCGCTTAATAAAATAAAACTATTTTCCACTAACCAGGGACTTCTTGAAGGCTAGTGGTAGGCAATAAAGGCCTGTCTCACTTCGGTTGTGGGTTCGATTCCCACAGCCTTGTCCAACACGATGGGCTGTCGCCCGTCCCGCAGGTTGTCCTTTTTCTAAAACTACATTACTATAACATCCCATCAATAATATCGAAAAAAAGTTCTATCCTTAAACAATATTAACTTATTTACAACATAATCCATTCCAATCTTTAGGTTTATCTAAAATATTTCGGTCCAAGCTCATAGTATAAAGAAAATGATTACTTGAAATGTCACATAACAATCACGTGAATGCCATTATTTATCCCCCATATATCATAAGATATATCTCTTTTTTCAAATTTCAAAATATCGAAGGCCTTAATCATGTATTCTCTTAAAAAATGAATACCCATTGAATCTTAGTGAAAACATGAGTGCTATAAAAAGTTAATTCTTTCCACATACCAAAACCCCAAAATTCTATATACTCAAACCATGATATTTCCTTAAATCAGTCATGAGCTCATGAATAGTGTCAAACATTTCATTTTCTCCTTATCCCTTCATTATACGCATATCATCTTCTTCCCAAAAGTATCTCAATCACTTTCCATGGTTACCGGTACCATTCAACGTATACTTTCAAATACTTTAGAAAAAACAATAGTGCAACAATCCTTAGATGATTCTTTATTTAATAGTACCATACATTATTCTTTATAAACATACAATCATTCCACTAACTTCTTAAACCGCTGACTAAGCTTCATCATTTCTTTCATCTCATATTTCATTTTTAGTCTCTTCATCATCATCCACATAAATACTACTCATATGACCATGTTGATTTTCTTCATGAGATTTTCCCTTAGGGCATTAGTTTGCATAATGCCCATACATTCCACATTTAAAACATCTAATCATTGTTGATATCGTAGCAATACCATTATCCTTGTCCATGATGTTAACTGAACATTTTCCTCTGTACTTACTAGCTTTGTGTCCTTCTTTTCCATACCCAAATCATCTTCCAGTTCCATTGAAACATTCTCCCTGATGCCTCTTTCCACATGATTTACATGAGGAAAATTGAACATTCTTTCCTCTATGATCATCATGAAACCCCATCTTTCTCTTATTATATGAGTCGAGAAACTTACCAAAGATGATATTATTGATCATTTTATGAGATTGCTGATTAGGCATAATAACGATGTTTGGACTTCCAAATCTGGTTTCATTTGGTTTTTCATGAAGAATATCATTCCATTGTCCGTCATATCCTCCATTATCGTGAATCTTCCAGTTTCCAGTCATTTTCTAAAACCCAAAAAGAATAGTGTGAGAGGAAAATAACATGCTAGGGAAAACAACATAGTAAAGGGGGATTATCCTCAATATATAACATCTTAGGTTAAATTCTAAGATTGTTACCGTAGTTCTAGGACTATATCCTATATGTATACTAATCCATAGGCGCATCCCTAAACATACCTTAGAAATATCTTTGGGGATCTCACTAACGTTTTTGCATCCTAGTTTCCAAAGGTTGACTAAACCTTTCCTCTGATACCAACTATAGAGACCCGAATCTTTACGTACATGGACATTAAATTACATTTGCGGAATATCTAATACATAAAAAAAATAGACACACAAGGACCGTAATAGTTTAGTGTCTTTGGAAACTTGGAATATAAACTTCTAATCATGTTGAAAGATCTTCAACATCTCCCATAACGATCCTCCCATTTTTGTTTCCTTACCTAAAACCTTTCTTTTAATCCTGGGGGAAAAGAAAACATAAAAGGGTGATCTCAAATGCTCATTAAGGGTAACCATGGAGAAAATAAAACAAACCATATACATTTGAACTTAAAAACATGAACATAATATGTAAACATAAAAATCTTGAGCAATGACATAAAACATGATAGTACGTAAGGCATAGATCATAATGGATCATCAATCATGATAAAATAGAATATGAATAAAGCATGTAATTGTGGTATCTATTAAGCACATGTAATGATTTCTATATTAGACAATGCATTACTGCCATGACCATCTTAGTGGACAAAGTCCCCTTCGGAATCGAGTTCACTCCTTGTTTCAGTCCTATAACACTGAACCTGATTAACTTACCGTTCCAGCCATGTCTATCTCATGAGATATAAATCTTTACCCAATGCATTGGAGGGAGATATAGGTCCCACCCATCTCATAATAAAATCATTCTAACTTGTGCCACAAAATAAACATACATCATTCATAATAACCGAAGGAATAAAATGGGTTTCATAAACATCATCCCATCATCACATAATCCATATAAAAGAAATGGATATCATTTTATAATAAGAAAAGTGAAACCATGTAAATAATAGAGACATGATACTTGAAACATACACAAATGAAATAATGGCATCTTAGATGAAAAATGGTTTTGATAAAACACTTGAAATGAATTCTTGAGGAAAATATCCTTTCTTCTTCAAAATCATTATCTTTTCACAAAATGTCATGCAATTTTAAAAGAAAATGATTTTTTTGAAAATATTCATGAAATATTTTGTAGGAAGATTCATGAAAATAAGGCTTTATAAAACTGTAAATATCAGTTCGTGCCGTATAAGTTAAAAAAACATTTTTCTCGTACTTTTGTCGGAAAAGTCAAAAAGTACCTCGTAAAAGAAAGATTCCATACATACCATGTAGTAAAAGTAAAAAATGGGTAGAAAGGACATTAAACATACATGAAACCATTTTTATGAAACATCGACATGGATGAGAACAATAACCCCAATAAATACTTACGAATAAACAATCTCAGATAAGAAAGAGATTGGAAAAGTTATCCCTTACCTTACGTCTGATAAGTTTCGTATGTATCCAAACATCAGGTATAATGATTTAAATAATGTCATTGACTTATTACAGAATAATATTCATTGTTATGATATCACATATGGTTCACTTATGACTTTATATTACCCATTCTTTTGTAAATTAATGTTAAAGTAACGTTTTGGGTAAAATCGTTTCATTTGTCATTCGTGTTTTAAATTGTAATTATTCATATGATTACTTAGATCATGGTTACTTAAATCCAGAATGTAAAACATGATTTATATATAATATATATTCAGAATATGCATATATATAATAGATCGATAAATGGAAAGAAATACACAGTTCATGGAGACGGTAGGTTGTACGTACGCATGAATGCTGTTTTCGTTTCCTTGTTGAATTGAATGGAATTAATTAAATGAAATACATATACATAAATCCAGAATCATTATTATGTCATATATTTAATGATTACTTATTATAAATACTTTATAATCATTCATGAATGGTTAATCATTGAGAATTCATCTCATCGCGTCGTGGAGACAGTAGTCCGTGCGTACGCACGAGCGATGATATCATTCCCATGATCGTGGAATTCTATTTAAGGGCATGTATAATTTTTCAGAATCAATATCACTTTACAATAATCATATATAGTCATTATTTACACCATTATACCCATCCAAGTAAGGTGGTGGTGGAAAATAGATTACACCACGGCATGGAGACGGTATTCCGTACGTACGCACGCGCGGTGATTTTATTTTCTGTAGGATGGATAGATGGTGAAATAGGGTTTTTTCATACTTATAATAATATATAATTATATTATTGATACTGATGTTATTACTTCATAATGAAACAACTAAAGAAGAAGAAGTAGAAGAAGAAATAAAGTTGAAGGAATCGGTAACGAACATTACCTCTTCTTTGAAGCGCCTCTTTGAGACCTCCTCTTAGGGCACTAAAATTGGCCTTTGAAGAATTCCAAGACCTCTAGAATGTTTCTAGGGAAGTGGAGAATATAATTTGGCAGGGGTTGGCCGATCGTAAAGGCTCAAATTGGTGTTAGGAAGAGAGGGAGGAGGTTCTCTTTTATAAGGGAGGAGAGGGGCACCTTTGGAATAACTAAAGATATTATTTTATTATAAAGTCATATTCAGTTTTGAATAGCACCAAATTGAGTTATTTAGAAGCTAAGGTGGGGATGGGTCGAAATCCTCTCATCCAATAGAATTTAGACAATTTTACTATTCTATTTTAAACTTATCATTTAGATTTAACTTTAAGTTAAATAATTTAACTTTTACCGTGTCTTTCTGTTTTCCTACACTATAGGTTAATAAATTTACCATAACAAGCCAAACGAATCCCAGGTTGTTTATTATTAATATATATAACCTTATCCAAGTCATTTGACTAAACCTTAGATTTTTAAGAATACAATAACAATTAATAATATAATATTTATTTTAAAAACTATTTTATGTCAATTTTGACACTATTTGGTAATTGATTTTTATATAAATCATAACAAAAATATTAATTCAAAAAAGGTTAATAAAATCAATAATAACATGTCATATTAACCTAGAAAATTAGTTTAATTCATAAAAAGTCTCAAATTAAATTTATTTGGGTATTTATAACATCAATTATGTCAATATTTCATTAATAAGATAATTACTACATCATCATTGTGTCATAAATAAATTAAATTATTTAATTTATAAAAATTAAAAATAAATATCATTATGTAGGAAATCTTTTTAGATTTCTAATGAATATTTATAGTTGAATTTATCTTATGTATAACCCTATATCAAAAATAATTTAGTTATTAAACTTTGATTTTAACTATTTTAACCCTTCTTTAAATAAATTAATAATAAATGTCCTAATCTAATCCAAGTGGGCCTAAATGGTCATATTTTATTCCTAAGGTTGTTTTTGGTCGAATTAAACTTATAAAATAGAATTAGGACATGTTTTAGGGTAATAATAATATCAATTTTACCCTTAATTACCCTATTTACTTTTAACCGTGGTAAAAAAAGTAAAAAGTTACTATTCACCAAAAATTATTTTCATCTCATTGAACCACATTTTACTTACTAAAATCAACCGTGTCTCTTGGATTTTTGAAATTCCATTCATAGAAGCAGTAAAATTATGTTTTTTGTGAATTTGAAAGTTATCCTAGGAGGTGGGTAAAAGGCGGTGAAAAGTTCAATAAAATTTTTATATATCTAAAATTATTATAAAATGATTCCAATGAATTGAATTGAACTTATATAGGTATTATGTATCAATTTTGACCTAAAATAAATTTAAATAAATAATTATTTATAAAAAATTCGGTTTTTAAATAGTAACCCAGTGTTTTCACTATTCATCAGAAATTGAAAGTTTTCAGAAAAATAACAAAATTTCACCCTATGCTAATTTCGATATACTGAATCCAAAAATGAAGTCCATTTTTAAAGATAAAATTTATAAAATTTCAAAAAGTGGGTATTACTATTCATAATGGCTAGTTTATATAACATATCGTTGTTTAGCAAAACTCGGTATTGTGTACAACACACGCTATTTTGGAAGGTCGCGATTGCGTGTAATGCAAGACAAGTCAGGGATGAGTGTTGTGGAAGCTCCATTTGGTGTAGCATACAACAAAAGCATTAATGAAATTAAAGAGAATATTTTTCATAAAATCTCGGGGTGTTACAGTTTTCATGTAGCAAAGGCTATATTCAACATTGCGTGAAATGAAAAATATCAAAAATAGTGAATTAATTTGAAAAAAATTCAAAAAATATTAGGGTGTTATATGTATTAATAGAAATAAATAATTCATAAAACAAATATAAAGTTAATAATTAATATAAATTTATTTATAAATTCTTAGGAAAAAATGACACAATTTTTAATAAATTCATTTAATATTTAAAAAATAAAATTTCTTTAGAATGTATTATTATCGCTTTTTGTGAGAAAATATGAAATTTTTTTAGATTCTTTATAAATTTTATTTTATAAAAATAATTTTTTTATTAATTCATTTAATCTTTAAATAATTTTTATACTGGATTTTAGTGTACGCTTATTTTTAGGCATAACATGCATTTTTTTTAAAAATGTTTTAAAATGAAAAATGTTTATCTATTTTAATTAATAAATATAACCCCTAAAAAGAAATTATTTAAATGATATTTATAGATCATATATCTATATTTTTTAATATAAATTCTAAAAAATTATTTTTATTCATACAATAAATATAATATCATTTTTTACATGAAAATACAATTTTTGGAAATCTGATTTTCATCGCACTTGCATGTTTTATTTTAAATTAAATTATGTCAATTATGTTAATTTAATTTGATAAAATTTATTTTATATTTCTAATCAGTAAAAATTATTTTATATAATAAGGATAACTTAATTTTTTGGTCATAATAAATTGTAAAAATAATAAAAATATAGGTACCATTGTAAAAAAATTATAATTGTAAAAGTGAGTACTGTTATAGGTAAAAGGAATAAATGTATAAAATTTGATTATTTTTCATGGTAGAGGTGTGTATCAGCCTTATATTTCTTCAAATACTTTATTTTTCAATTTTGGAGGCACTTTCCAGGAGAATAAATTCATATTATTCAATTTTTTTGGGTATTTATGAAAATACCACTCCTCCACAATTATATAAGGCACCCTCTCTCCTCACTTATTAACACCTCTAAAGACATTTTTATTGATAGAAACCTAAAACAATATCTCCCAAATATCATTATAAAAGTTATTGAGCTTCTTGTACTCCAGACAGACCAAATTTGGGGTCCTTAATAAGTGACCCAAGGGTGGTTCTTCTAAGGGAAGGTAATTGTCTTCACTAATCACCTTATTTATAACTTATTCATTTTCCACATTCAATTATTTCATAAAAAATACAATATAATAACAAAATTATTTAATATATACTTATATGTTAATATGTTTATGGCATATGATTCATCCATATCCTCTTCCATAAAATGGGAATCAAAACCATCGTTTGTTTGTACGAAAGACTACAACCTCACGAACTGATGTAATTCATTTTCCATAATTTACCCCAAAGGATGTAAAAGATTATATATTTAATAATTAAAAGTTATATTAATTAAATAATATGAATTATTGAAAACTAATATATCATATTATGTCATACCTTACCATCCATTGAAAAATGATGACATCATTCAAGCATACGACATACTACCACCTCACGAGGTGAGTTGATGCGATTCATTTATTTATTACTATAACACATGGATTGTATATATAAGTTAATTTAAAGAAATAATTATATATTTATAATATAAATATAATTCTTGAAATATAAAATTATACATACATTTTTTTAATCACGATTTTAGAAAAATGAAAACGTTGTCCATGTATATGTACAACCTACTGTCTCCATGACTCTAACATAATTCATTTTTCATAACTATATTACATGGTTGGTTTGAAAAATATATTTACCTTAAAAATTATTATTATGTAATTATTATTATTCTAGATATTATAGAATAATGAAAATTTTGACGATGTTCAACACACTGATTCTATTTTGAATTTATTAACTGAACAACCTAAAAATAATTGAATCCGTTTAGACCCATGTTTTTCTTTTTAAATTTTTTTTTAAAAGGAATCTTCCCATCATTTTTTAAAGGAGGAATTTTTTTAATTTTCATGGAAAATGTGAATTGAATGTTTTTTCTAACTTATATAGAATGTATATAATTATCTTTTATTATGTTCATTATTTACTTTTAATATCCCTTTAAAATTTTCCAATTATATATTAAAGAAAATGCGTTTCCTTACTATATTATTAATTTTGGTTTTTCAAAAGTTATTTTTAAAGTGGAAAGGCAGTTTTCCTTAAGAATTTTTTAATCAGTATTAAATAATATATATTAGTTAATGAAAAAAAACTTTAATATAGTATAATGATTCTAAAATTTTCATATATGTATCCTACATATATACCTCTGTAAAACTCCGTTAATTTTATGGGGTAACACATTCCTTATTATCATTTCACCAATTCCCTCATTATTAAATTTCCATTTATTATGATATGAGGAAATATTATAAAACCCATTTTCTATCCATTTTTAATTGTTATATTATGATTTATGATTGATTTAATTATTTGTCACACATATTTATGTACATGAAATTATAGTGATAAGTGGGATCAATATAAAGCCCACAAATTAATTGACAATGTTTTAGTCTCACAGTGCATCTTATATGGGATTAGGGAGTGAACTTTATCCATTTTGGGAATCTGTTCACCATGTGATGTTGTCTCGATGACAGACATTAAATAATGTTTATATTATGGTTTATGTTTCTAATAATATATCAATTTTAACAGTATATTATGATACCATATTCTTTATGTTATTATTCTTTGTGATTACTGATGAGAACTATTTTTTTCTTATAATGTAATACCTTTGACTAAAATGTTTTACTTCCTTATCATGTTTATTACCTCATTAGGAATTTTTTCTCACAGATTTATTTTATGTATTCCACAAGTTATCATAGGTAGTTTTAGAAGCTCAAATATATTTAGGAAGTCATTATAATGATATTAATAATGAATATTTGTTTTAGTCTCAATTTGATATATTAGGAACTGAGTTTTCCAAAGACACTAGGAGTTGAAATATTTGGGTTATAATTATTGGATTATTATATATAAAATCATGTATGAATTTGTGTAAAATTATTGAGTCCATATACTATCTGTTTTTAAACTCTTAGTCCCACTTATCATGAACTATATTAAACATTGAGTTAATACTCAACTAGGCTCTTTCAAGGTGATTACCCCTAGGTGCATCTATGCCACAAAAAACATACACTCTCGATTGTCTGGATTGGTATGTAATTTCTTAGAGAACCAAACAATATCTTGTTTACCAAAACCTTAGTATTCTATACTATACTTAAGATTAACCTCAAACTTATCCCTAGGGTTATTACTAAATTTTTATTATCATAATCCCAAAAATATTAAATATTATTTCACCTAACCTAAGTGGTTATCTATACCTTTAAATTATGATAAAATTTAACTTATTAATCCTTAAATTTTCCTCAAATAACATTATAACCTCAAAAGCTATCTAAAACTTCTCTTGATACAAATGGTGTTTACCAAACCCAAAATCCCTAATCTAGTGCTCAAAAATACCTTCTTCACATTAAAACAAACTAAAGAGACCCAATTTAAACCATCAATAACTAAAATATCATCAATAAATGTTGATTCACATACATTGAAAGGTCCTTTATGTTATTTTGTTTTAGAGAGTTTGGAAAAAAAATTTAACTACCAAATCCCATGTCTTTATCATCAAATGGAAAAAAATTAGACTATTTAAGAAACTATTTAATCCATAATAATTCTTCAAAATATTCTATCAATACTAAAAAAAATTAATTCTATTGGATACATAACACTTTTCTCCATAAAATTGAGAATTTGAAAAATAAGAATAGTGAGCTAAAACACTCCGTAAGGGTAAATGTAAGTGATAACAATCATAGATCATAATTTATCATAAGATGAGAATAAATAATATGGAAGGAATATATAACAAAAAATAACTCCATATAGAATGAAATTGAAAGCATAATTTTTCCATGTATAACAACAGAAATGAAAATATCTCTTGAATAGAATTAAATTATTTTATTTAGATAAAATGAATAATTCTAGACAACTAATTTTATTTCATAATCCAAGACATCACGATATTAGATATCATGATTATATCGTTAAAGGGGGTGTAGATACACCATTACAATGAAAACATGTTTTATAATAAAAAGATATGTCTCAAGGGGTGAAAATTGTAGATAAGAAACCCTTACATGTAACATAATATTTAAGGTAAGAATATATTGTTAATGAGTTTATAAGAAATAATTTCATAACCCTATAAAGTAATGAAGAAGTAAAAAAAATTATAAATTATTTTGAATAAACTAAACTTGGAACAATAGAGTACAATAATAATTTTTTGTAACTTAATAAAAGAAAAATGTGTTTTTACAAAACCTTATATCCATAGAAACATTTCAGTCAAAATCCCTTAAAGGTATGATTTAAAATGAGAAATTAAATTCCATGAATTTTTAGAGGATCATGATATAAAATATCAATGGGGAATCCGATACACCATTATAAATATAAAAAAATTTACAAGAAGGAATATGTTTCAACGAGTACAAATTTGAGACAAGAAACCCTTACCTTAATTCTTAAAATCCACTAAAGAACTTGATTCTCCAATAAAACAAAATATATATCTTGATAACCTATTTTAAAAAGTTATTCATATCTATAACCTTTTATACACATTAATTATAATTATCATATATATTTATTTGATTATATATTATCTATTTTTAATATCAGGTTTGAGTAATCTAGATAGTTTTGAACTAGTTTCATAATAGTGGCATTGTTATTTTTTATTCTAAAAAATTTCATCATTAATATATAATAAAAGGTATATGAATTTATTATTCATAATTATTTATAATGTTACAATTTAAATATATGATATTTTTGGTTATTATACTTAAAGATAAAATTGAAGATGATCATGTTTTAGTAATTTTTAACGACAGAACGTTGGTATTGTTAATTAATGAGTTGAAAATTAATATTTCTATTATATATCCAAAAAATATATATTTTCTTATTCTTATCATATATTATCATTAATGGTGTTTTTTAATCATCCATAATATTATTTTATACCACTGTTCAAGTAGGTGGTTAGAGCAACCCAAACATGAACATACCATAATTAATGGTTGATTTGATTATAAAAGTAGTTTATTTTGGAATAATATAATTATTAAATAATAATAATGTTATAATATATATTAATTTTATTTTATGAATCATATTTGAATATATTTTGATAAATATGTAATAAATTATATGAAAAACCTGATACATTACTTCCTGGAGGTGGTAGTCCACACAACAGATGATTAACATTTTTATTTATCAATGAATTATAGGGAAATAAGTTGGATTATAATTTTTTATCTATAATAATAATTACATTATATATATAACTCTCATTATTAAATTTATTTTTTTATAAGTAGCTGAAAAAGTTGTGGTGAAAAACTGAAGTCCTCGCATCATGGACGTTGTAGTCTGTACAATGCAAGAATGAAAGTTTATTTTTTTCTTAATAAATAAGGGAAAATAGGGTTAATAGTTATTATATAATAACAAAATAACATATTATAAAAAAATATTTATTCCATTATATAGTAATTATTATATTATATTTGGGAATATAAGAATGAAATTAAAAGAAATTTGGGAAAAAGTACTCACATTGAGGAATTTGGTTTTCACTTAAAATAATCCTAGAAAATGGAGGTCATATGAAAATATATTGAAGAAATAGGATAAAGGAGAAGAAATAGGATTATATATTAAGTAAAAAAGGAATAATTTCATCAGGAATTCTAAATTTTGGAGTGGTTTTGAAGGGATGGTGAGAAGCCCATTTTATAAGTTGTGAGAATTGATTTTTTGTAAATATTTCTAATTAACATAAACAGAACACATGATTAACATGTCAATAAGAATAAGAAATGAAAAAATGGATTTTTTATGATATAATTTCAACTATAAAAAAAAATTAAATAGATTTTTTTAAAAAAAATTCTTAATTTTTTACTCATAGAATTTCCACTTTTACCATTTTTGGGTTTACTATGGTAACTAGTATTTACATAACTCAATTTTATGACAAAAAATAAAATGGACCATTTTATATAATTTATAAATATTGATTTATAAAATAAAATGGATTTTATTAAATAAAATTTCTACGCTTACAAATAATAAATTTAATCATTTTCTAATGTATCCTATTAAAACATGTTTTTAAAAAGTGTATTTTTATGTTTAAAATGTATTTGTATGAAAACATTATATAGGTATTTCATTTTCATTATATAAATTGGTTTATTATTTCAAAAATAAATGTTAGTTCCTTTAAAATCAATCTAGCACCAATTTTTACAAATATTATCTTTAATTAAAATAAATGATTAAAAAATAGTTTTATTGTAAAATATTACTTAAGTAATTAAAAAGTTATTCATAGGTTTTCTAAATTCAGTATAGTATTATTAAAATATATAGTTTTAGTCCTAAAATACTTAATATATCAATTGAAAGGTTTTATAAACTTATATTTCTCATTTATAAAATGATAATTTCATAAAAGTAATAGTTTTGGTAAAAAATGTATTTTCACTATTCACATAAAAATCAATTATTTCCAAAAAATTTGAAATATAGACATAATATAATATTGAAATTTTGAATATAATTTATTTTTAAATTAAAATTTTAAAATTTTAAAATTTTACTTTTAAATATAAACATAAAAATATAATAAACTTTTTTTTCATAAGAAAAATAACTTTTTTAAAAAAAATTAATTATTATTATTATTATTCTGTATTAATTAATAATGAAATTGGTGATATTATATTATTAATATAAATAGTATATTTTATCCATAATAAATTTAGTTTATAAAAAATAAATAAAAATAAATTTCGTAGAAAGGTTACATTTTAAAGAATAAAATATTCATAAAAGTTATTTAGCTACACTAATATAATTTATCAATTCCATGTCCTTGTTAATAGAATTTATTTTTGTTCCTAAATATATTATATAATATTTTAATATATTTTTTTACACACTGATTATACAGATACATTTTAATGGTTATACACCATTCCACAATTCATAAAGGTTTGTTGTTGCGTGTGAAGCATGCAGTTAAAAAATTTAGGTTTAGAAGGAAATAATTATTTTAGATACTAGGGTGTTACAATTATAGTGATTTTTTGGATATAGTGTTTGATGAGGAATGAGGGGAAGGATTACAATGTGGTGTCTTAGGTGTCAATACAAATGTCTCTTCCACGTGGTGGACTGATGTGCTGTGATATATAGGTTGTAACACATATATACCCCAAATTCATAAATTCAGATGATATTTTACAATGGATTCAAGAGAGAGGATAGACTGGGACCCTTTATGGAATAATCTCCAATGTTCGACCATAGTTTTGGCAGAAAACCTAATTATTATGGTGTGGTAAGTTATATAGAATAGAGGTACTTTAAATATCTAGCATTGAATTAATTCAGGGGCTTCCCTAAATTTTATTCATCCACCCCACTTTTCATCAAATCTTTGGTGACTCCACATTGGTTTTAGGAGACAATTCATCACCTATTTCTTGACGTTGATCGTTGGATTTAAAAGATTAATTCTAGGTGATTCCTTTCCCCTTTATTCTTTGGTTTCTCTCTATTCCCCATCCATATAAGTTTATGTTTGTTGGATGTGGTTTGAATGAGCGAAGATGAGGGAAGTGGTGTATAATGGGTATTATTATTTAGGGTTTTATAAGTTATCCTATTGTGATATTAGTCTTAGGACGATCTCTTTATTTCCTTATTCTTACATAATAGTTTTGAATCTTTGGTTGAGGTAGGGTATTTGAGAGAACTTCTTAGTTTTTTAAAATAATTATATTAATATGTTTTAGTTTTCTTTAGGTGAGTATTATATACTAAACAAATCAATATAATTGACCAGACTATGTAAATTTGAGGAAAATTGGTGTTTCCTATGTGTTTACTATCTTTAATGATTTATCTCTATCACTTAGTTATTTTTCAATACTTTTGGTAAAAATGATTAAAGATATTAGAAAATTAGTGATACTGCTATGTTTGTGATGTGGATTCACCATTCATGAAATGATAATCATTAAATATGGTAGTTACCAAGTTTCCTGGATTGAATAAGTTGATATGAAAAAAAATTAATATAGAAGAGTGTGATGGTTCTTGATACCAAGATCATTGTAGTGTTTGTTAGGTAAATCTTATTGTTCTGGCTATATTTGTGTGATTATTGAGGGGTTTTTTTGAGGTTGTTTAGTTGGTGGTGTGAAATATTACATGTGTGTAATAATAATATATAGTTTAGGTTTTATATCATGTATTTAGGATATAGGTTCCATCATATGGTTGGAAATTGGGAATAGGTGGGTTGTTTTTTGAGATGACTTTGTTCGTAGGAGTGAGATTTTTTGTAGTTTCCCAGTGGTATGTAATATAGTAGAAAATAATGATCATAGAATGAATTTTTATAAAATTTAATAACTTGATGTATTAATAAGAAATAATTATGATTGAAATAAATAATTAATGGATGATAATTAATGTTGGTGATTTCTTGAGTGAGTTTTCATTAAATATGTAATTGAATGGCTTAATGCACATAAATATCATTGGTAACAATGAATATAGAAATTTTATAAATGATGTTGGTTGATTATAAATTTTCTATATTTATTTTTGTTGTTTTTGTGGGATGTGGTTCTATTTATAGTGTTAAATTTTTAAGTGAATGTAGCATGAGGCAGTGGTAGTGTGGCGATGTTTATGGTCATTGTTAGTATAGTTGGTGTAAAATTCCGTAGGATAGACTTTTGTGTTGTATATATTAATATAAATTACATATTTTAAATGTGATTTTTATATTATCCCTAATCAAGTTGGATACCCTTATTCATTCCAAAATTAAATTTAGGCACTATGCATTTTCCCCTAACATCCAGGTTAGTGAGGGAACAAATGGCTGACTTCTCCCTCTTCCCCACTCTCCATTCTAGGTGTGGTATGAGTTATGATGGATCTTAGTAGATTTTGTCATAATACCATAGTATGTGGTGTATGGGTAGAGCCTATACGGTATTAGTATGAATATACATACAATATTTACTAAAAGACCGTATGGTTTATGGATGAAAAGGTATAGGTGCACTGGAAGACACTGCGGGTTATTGAGATGATGATAAGGGATATGTGTACTATTAAGTCATGGGGGGTATTGATTGGATATGATATGGTGATTTTAATGTCAGGATATTTGTTGGGGGGCGCATATGGTATCATAAGGTAATGATATTGTTGTCCAACATGTTCATGATTACCTATGTACTAAATTTGTGATGTATAGATAAAACATTGTGTGTTTTAGTATAGCTGCAAAAGAGACTAAGAGAACATGATGTTTGATGTTGGGATGTGAGAGGGAAAAACAATTTGGTAAATGGATACATGGTACCTTTTTATTTTATTCTTTGACACTAACTTACTATGCTGGGATGTGATATTTTCCATGTTGGAATTTGAGAATGGGTGGTAGTTAACCTAAAAGGTTCGTATTGGTTTTGTTATTTGTTCACCGATGAATTAGTATAGTATTTCCACATTTTCATGAGAAGTATCAAATATGGTCCTATAGAGTATACATGTTAGGATCACTCATATATATATATATATATAATCTTTTTTCATGTTTCCAGGGTGAGTTTTCTGATCGAGTTGGATAGTTCTAGCTTGGAGTATTAATTGGACTATAGTGTTTCTGCATAGATATTTATTTGGAATTTTTTTGGGAACCTTATTTGTATGAAATATTTCATTCTTTTTGGGTTATTATATATTTTTGGTTTATTTATATCATGGTGATAATATGCAGTTCATTTATTAATTTATGGTTTATATGAGGGTAATTACTCCAATTTATTTTGTTTATACCCTTGGTGCTAGTCACTAACCTAGAGATTATTGTATGATAACCCTTCTCTTTATTACATTTTAATTAATGATTTATTATATAAAATTACATATAATAATTCCCAAAATATAAATAGTCCCAATGTATTTGAGAATAGGTACCTTACATAATAACTTAAAAAAGGGAATACATCATATTTATTGAAAACATCCTCAACATGATCATATTATTCCTTCATATTAAACACTATATGGGATAACATGGGGATATACATAAGAAAGGGGTGAGCTATAAAGCCTAGTAAGAGAATAAAAATGACATAAACTAAATAAATTAATACATATATAAAATATGAATATCAATGAGACATAAAAGGAGTGAGAATCATAAACATGAATAATGATGTATGATATAACATGATATTCATAAAGGCAACATGGGAATTATGGCAACAACTTAAAACATTGAATCATAAACATAGGTCAAGGCACCCTTCCAATAAATCATTATGAAAAAAGTATTTTTATGGATTTGGATCACTCCCTAATCACTTAAAGGATGTATCAAGATTCTAAAATATTACTCAATTCATTTTAACACTATAATTCTGGGCATACCCATCACTTTCATTTAATTATTAGGCTTAAGTGTGACATATAGATCATAAAAAATGGAATCTTTTTTTTTTATCTTTATTCCATGATAAATTTTTGTAGAATAAATAAATTTATAATCCCACAAAAATAAATATATTTTAATAAAGGTGAAACCCCTTGATAGTAATTGAGTATTGGTAATCACTACAAATTTTCTTGCCATGGAAAATTGCGATGACATTTCGACAATATAACATGGGGTGTATAAATATTCATGGAGTGATTAATGAGTGTGTAAGGGGTACATCATAATTTATGGATCATATTGTAATTAATGGAAACCTGATATGACATATCCCAACATTATGAATTACAGAAATATGGCATCAGATAATTAAGATACTTAAATAAAGAGAATATTGAAAATAACCCTCAATGTGAGAGTGTGACTCCAAATAATTGGGAGGTTCTTATTGAGAGCTTGTGAGCACCTGGGGAGGACCCTAGAGATGTGAGGGAAGAGTAAGTTAATTATACAATGGTTTTAAGTGAAGATAAATGAGAACTTGGGTGGGGTTATTTAGTAAAATAGAGGGAGAGTTCTTTATTATTTCAAAGACTATGGTTTTGAACTCTATATAATAAAATAACCCAAAACCATAAACCGTACCATTTTTATACCATTATTTCTTCAAAATATGAGTGCTGTTAATTATTTTATTATTCCAATGGCTGAACTTATTAAAAATAACACCCTTTTTGGTGTATAAGCAAGTCACACACTTAAATAAATGATTTTAAAGCATTAAAATATATTTTAGGTTTTGGAGGATTCATCAAAACATTATATTATTAATGAAATAAACTTAAAATAAAATTATATTAGATGTAATAAATATATTTGGTTTCTAATACCATTTATATTATTTATTAAATCACTTTTGGGTCATTATAATGTCATAATACAGAAATTATTATTATACGATATTTAATTTTTACCCGAAAATTCTACTATCTGAGAAAATTATAAAAAATTACCCTTTATAAAATTTAAATGTAATGATTCTTTAAATAATATTAATTTTATAAAAATAATTATATATATATATATATTTACACTTTTAAAATAATGATCGACATTTATAGAGAGATGTTGGATTTTTGACAATAATTATTTTTGAACCCCTATAAAAATTACATTTGACTTCATAAAAATTATATTATAATTTTTATTAAACAAATATAATGATATTTTATTAAAATATTAAGTATATCAAAAAACAATTAATTCATCAAAATAAGAATCTTAATTGAAATTAAATTCTAATTAAAAATACATTTTTTGTTTTGTTATATAAAAGTCAAATCATTTATAAAGTAATGATAAGATGTAAATAAATACATTATTGTATTGAAAATTAAATATAATTTTTCATCTTATTATGGTCTTGATATGTATATGTTAAATACACCAGAAAATTCCCTAACGGTATGTTTCATGACAATGGAATTTTTATGGTGTGGTTCGGTGTACATGGTTTGGGTTGTAAACACAATGATATTGAACTTATATCATAAATGATTTTTTCATGATTTAATTGGTGAATCTCAACTTGGGCTTTGTCAAGGGAATGTACATGTGATTATATCTCCCTCTAAATCTTTGATAAATGGGATTCATTAGGTATGATCCTACTGGATGAGGCCATTAATTCCTTTGCCTATGTTAATTGTATTTATCAAGACCCGATATTTATACTAGTCATAAGACCACTATTTAACAACTATATTATCAATGATAAAGATTCTTAATGTTATTTTAAATCCATTAGTACATAATAAAACCATATAAGTTGATGTATTTTCTATAACCATAACGAAGAACAAGATATTTAATTAAATTATAAGGGGAATTTTTTTTATAAAAGTTTGGTCCATTAAAAACTTCCCCCCTTCAGAAATTTCACCATAAAAATATTAATTTATCATAGTAAAAAAGATGAGGATAATTTTGTTTCATCACCTCCTCCAGTTCCCATGTCTCTTATTCTATTTTTTCCAATACCACTTTGACTAGGTTTATTTTCTTATTTCATAGAACTTCATCTCTGTTATTTAAGATCATCACTGGATACTCCTCAGATGAAATTTCATTCTCAAAAGGTACCACCTCTTGATTGAGTACATGTGATTGGTTTGGTATATACGTTGTAAAGAGGGATACATGGAATACATCATATACTTGAGATAGTTTCGGTGGGAGTTCTAGTTGATATGACACAACTCCAATGCGGTCAAGGATCTCGAAGCGACTAATGTATCTTGGACAAAGATTTAACTTCTTCCAAAATCTCATGAATTTATTCCATGGAGATATGTGTAGGAATACCATGTATCAAATCTAAAACATTAGTTCTAATCAATGATTATTAGCATAACATATTTGTCGACTATGAGAGTCCTTAATGTGTTTCTGAATGGTCTTGACCTTTCCAACCATTTCCTCGACCATTTTAGGACTTAGTAGTATGAGTTCCCCAAATTTATCCCAAGATAAATGTCTCTTGAACATATTCTTATAATGAGATTCATAGGGATCTATATGGATTCTAGAGTAGAAACTATTATTGAATAAGAACTATACTAGATGGATATTTTGATCCCATTCTTCTTTTAATTCAATTGATCATAATCTCAACATTCCCTCCACTATTTAGATTGTCCCCTTAGATTGGCCATTAGTTTTAGGCTGATAATTCATGATGAAGATCAAATAAGTATTTAAATCATGTTAGATATTCTTCTAGAACTTGGTGGTAAATCTTAGATATTGATTATATACAACCGATAGAGGTGTTCCATTCAGCCTAGCCACTTATCTAATGTATATCCTTGTAATTTGATCAAGTGATAATTACTCTTAGATTAGAATGAAGTGTAAAATCTTTGTAAGATAAACACCACAACTAATATAGAATTATTTTATCTTGATATCTTTGGATGACCAGGGATAAAGACCATGGGGATTTTTTCCCATTTCTATGTGGGTATAGTTAATGGCTGCATCATCCTCTTGGTTTTTTCTCTTTCAAAATTCACTTACTGACATACAAGACATCATGATGTATATTCTATGATCTCATTCTTCATATTGTTCCACCAATAGTTGTCTCAGAGATATCAATAAAAATGTGTGCTTCCTAGATGGATGGAGAAGATTGAGCTATGTGCATCATCCAACAAATCCTTCATTAAATTGGGATTTTATGGAACACATTGTCGTAACAAAAATATCATAACTCATTTAAAGTTTTTGACTTTACAACCCCATTTACTTGAATTAAAACATCATCTATTTGAGAATACCTTATCTTATCCATAAGGGACAGTTGAGAAACAATTTTTGAAAGGATTAATGATGTTCCCTCTTTTATGATTCCCATATCCATCCTTTGTAACTCTAAGAATATCAGATCTCATTCAATTCTCATCGATGATAAAATTGATTGATCCTTTCTACTTAGAACATATTCCACTTTCTCCATTTTTTAAGCATGGTAGTGGATTGAGTATTCACAGTCCTTGATCAACTCTAACAATCCCCACTAGCACATATTCAACTCTTTCTGCGTGAATATATACTTGAAACTCTTGTGATACATATATATTTAAATATTCCCGCCAAAGAGATAATACCACATGATTTTCAATGAAAATATCATTCTATCCAAATGTATATCATGGGTTGGGTAGTACTATTCATGAACTATCATTTTCCTAAAATAAAAGGCTATAACTTTATTATTCCACATTAACACACAATCTAATCCCTTCTTTGAAGCATCACTGAATACCATGAAAAGTTATCCACTTTTGGCTACTGTGAGTACATTTGCAGTGAGAATCTTACTTTTATACTCAATGAATCTCTCTTCACATTCATTATTCCAAAAAAAATTACTTCCTTTAAAGTTATATTAGTTATAGGGTTTTACAGTCGTAGGAAAGTTCTCAAAAATCGATGATAGTACCTAGCTAATCTATGGAAACTGTAGATATCTGTCACAAATATTGGCCTCAACCATAATTTATTTACATATATCTTTATAGGTTCCATATAACTCCCATTAATTATGATAATATTCACGAATAATGAAACTTACCTAAACTATAACTTACATTTTCTATACATGGAATGATGCTAATATTTTTGTAAGGTCTTTACCACATAGAAAAATGATCCTCATTATCCTCTGTACTTTTAGAGTATGTTAGAATATAATATATAAATACTACCAAAAGTTTATCAAGGTAATCTCTAAACACTATATCCATCAATTTAATGAAGATATCTAGATCACTTGTGAGTTCAGATGGAATTAAAATGAACTCATATTATTAGTACCTTGTATAAAAAGTAGTCTTGGGGGATATCCTCCTTCTTCACTCTAACATGGTAATACCATGACCATAGATCCACATTGGAGAAGTATTTTGATCCATGTTTGTGATTGAACAATTCATAAATACACGGAATTGGATACTTATTCTTTATCATGATTTTTTGAGCTAATGATAATCATTGGAATGTTGTATTGACACATCATTATTCTTGATAAAGAGGAATGGTGTGCCCTATGGTAAAGGACTTGGCTGTATGAACCCTTTATCTAGATTCTTATGTAGTTGTTTCTTCATCTCCTCAAGTTACACAAATAACATTCTATACAGAGTCTTGGATAATGGAAACACCCCAGGTATAATATTTATTGAAAATTTAACCTCTCGTTTATGAGGAAGACTAGACAATTTTTTGGGAAACACTTTTGTATATTCCCTAACAATGGGAATGTATTCATGTATGACCCTTTTCTTATAATCAATAATTTGAGATATATATCATTTCATGTAGGGAGATAATATCCATAGTTGAGATGCTTGTTCAAAAGAAGATTCATCCATATCCTTTCATGTGTATATAATCAGAGGATATTCACGATACAAAGAGTGATTCCTACTCATGGAAATTTCTATCATCTATATATAGGGAATACAAATACATACCCATAATTTCATCAAATTCCATCAAAGGTATTATGAAAACGTTTTTTGGGATATTCATCCAAAAAATTTGACATGGGAGAAGTTATATATTTGTATGAAATAATTGCCTTATTTTCCATTTTCACTGATATCTATACATCTGTGAATTATAGTGGTGTTTGAATAGTACTACTAAAATTTCTTGACATGAAGGAATTCATAGATCCAGAATAAAAAGATACATTCTCTTTTATTGAATGAATATCTACTGTACCTTTAACCATATCATTTTTGGGATCCAACTCAATAGTTGTGATAAGATATGTTCTCCCTTATTTCCTGGGAGATTATTTATTGTCTCCTAAAATCCTTGTCTTAGTGCATTGGTTAAAAAAATTCCCTAGTTCCTTGTAGTTGAAACAATCAACAATGCTTTTGGGGTTGAATATAGAAGTCCATTTCTCTTTTTAATTAGTGGGTTTCTTCCATTGGAAATCATGATATTGCTGTCATTCATTCCGGCACCTAAAGCATTTCCTCATTTCCCTTAAGAAATTTCTAGGGTTCCTCTTTCCACACTTTTGACAAGTTGGATATTGAAATTCATTAGTACCATTATATTTATTATCACCACAATAAACTTGAGGTTCACCGAGACCCATTTCAACTTTGAGGGAACATTGGATAATTTTCTCATAGATATAAAAGTCTCAGATCTCCAGGGCATTATGTATAGTTGGTTTTAGACCACATAAAATTGGTTAACTTTTCATTTGTGGGTAAAAAAACACTGAAGGGGTATCATGAAAGTCATGTGATGTTTTACTTATAATTATTGATAGATTTTTTTTATCATTTTTATTGAGTTAATGAAAATACCTTTCAATTTTAATTCATAGAGCATGATGAAAATATTTATCAATTTGTTTCTATGATTCCTTACACCCCATCACTTTGATCTCTTCCTCATGCATCATATTATTGATCAATTTCCACTACTTCTCATTTTCTCCCTCTATATGATAAAAAAATATTAGAAGTATTTCTATGTTTGAAAATTTAATGATGGATAAGATCATCTCAATGGAGTTGATCCATTGTTCCCCAATTAAAGGATCATATGATCCATTGAATGTTGGAGGGCCTTGTTGCATAAATCTCTAAATTGAAGGTTTTTATTTCATAGGGGTATTTTTGTGATCTTCCTGGTCAGGGTTTCTATTCAAAAAATTATTAATTTGAGAGAGTATCATCCCAAATTTTTAGATCCCCTCTCCTATTAGGTTGGCCATCTCGTTTGGGTAGTCATCATAATAACCTTCACATTGGTTGTTTACTTAATTCCTCCTATTTATGGATATTGGCTCGAATAAAGGAAAAAATTAGTGATGATTATTATTAAAATATTAAACATATAAATGGAAATCCAATTACATTAAAGCTATAAGTTATAGATGTCATTTATTTCTTAATTTAGTAATTTTTAGGATTCAATCTATTTTATCCATGATATAATTCCTAACATATACTCTAATGGTCATTTTTATTCCCTTAAAAAATTTTCGTAATAAGATTGTGAATTTAACATGGTATATCAACTGGGAGTGTCATGATAGGTGTGAATCAAGGACCATTATCATTCCCCTATTCGTAGTCAATTATAGCTCAACATGATGATTTCATGTTTTACCCCTATGTACATCTCTGCTAGATCCACATCCACTTATAGTAACTAGTGAGGAATGTATTTTCATGATAAACCACATACTATATAATTACCAAAATTGATGTATTTTTTTATTATACATAGTCTTATCCTTAATTCCTTCTATATAGTTCTCTAATCATTATCCAAAAAATAAAAAAACTTTTCATTTGATACCAACTCTGACAACCATTCTCTTTATTACATATTAATTCATGATTTATTATATAAAATTTACCATAATATATCCAATAATATTGATAATCCTATATTATTTTGTAATTATTTACATTACATTACAAATTAAAATTGGGAATATATCATCTTTATTGAAAACTTCCTTAACATGATCATATTATTCCTTCGTACTTGACACTACAAGAGAAAAATAGGGTACATACAATAGAAAATTGTGAGATATAAAGCCTAGTAAGGTAATTAACATGAAATAACATGAATAAATAAATATATTTTTGAAAATAGTATCATCAATGTGACATAAAAGGGGTGAGAATCATAAACATGAATAACGAGGCATGATACAGAATGATAAACATAAAAGAAACATAAGAAATGCGGGAACAACTTAAAACACTCCATCATGAACAAAGGTCAAGGATAAATGCCAATAAATCATAATAGAAAATATCACATGATTAATTAGGTTTACTCCCAAATCCCTATTATGGTGTCTCATGATACTATAACATTAACTAAAGAATTGGAGCACCGTATATTTCTCGGCACACCCTTCACTTTTATTTCATTCTCATGCTCAAGTGTGCTGCATAGATCCTAAAAAATGTAATCATTTATCATCACTTTCTATTACACGATATTGGATTTTGGAATAAATAAACTTAATTCCACAATTAAATAATTTTATGTTCATAAAGGTGAAATCACTTTATAGGAATTGTGTATGGGTAGGTATTCACTATATATTTTTTTGGCATGGAAAATCATGGTGAAATTTGGGAATCATTACGGGGGAGTATAAATGTTCATGGAATAGATTAATGAGAGTGGAAGGGGTATATTTAAATTTAGGAATAATAGGGTAAATAAATGGATATTTAATAACATATTCTAACTTTATGAATTAGAGAAAAATTTAATAAGATAACGAATATACTTGAATATAGTGGAGAAATAAAATAACCCTTACATTGATAGTGTGACTCCAAATGCCCAGGATATGATTCTTGAGAACTTGGGGTAATGTTGGGAGTAATCTAGATAGAGGAGGGGATATTAAAGAAGTACTCCAAGTTTTTTTATTGAAGTGAAATGGGAGATTGGTTGGGTTTATATAGAAAAATAGAGGGGAGTTATTTATTATTTCCTAAACATAGGTTTTGGAATATATATAATAAAATAACCAAAACCACGATCTATCTGATGGGTTTTTCAATGGTTTCTACCAAAGAGGTGTGGTTTTAATTACTTTATAATTAAAAGGTCTGAACATAGTAAAATAACACACTTGATGATGTGGAAGTACTTCATAGTCTTAAAAACATTATTTTAAAACCTTAAAATATATTCATGTTTTTGGAGGATTCATAAAGGGTTTGTAAAATTAATCAAAGAAAGTTAAAGTCATAATATTTTAAAGTGAAAAATTAAATTTGGTTATGGATAAAAAATATTGTATTTGTGAAATAAATTTTGGGTCATTATCTGTCATAATATACACCGTATATTTATATAGTATTTAATTTGTACTTGAAAATTCGATTATCTCAAAAAAGTATAAAAAATAACTATTTGATAATTTCAACATTTGGATTCAAAACTAATATTCATTTTATCAACTTAGATTTTTAATGATTTTTATTTTCACTTTTAAAATAATAATCTACATTTATAGAGAATTGTTGGGTTTTTTTTACATTAACAGTTTTTGAATACTTAAACAAATTACATATGACTTCATAAAACCTATATGGTCATTTTTATTTACTAAAAATAATAATATATTACTAAATTTTTATTTATTTAAAAAATAAAATAATTCAACAAAATGTGTTTCTTAATTGAAATTGAATTCTAATTAAAAATTAAAAATTTTGTTTTATTATATAAAAATAAAAATCATTTATAAAAGAATTAATAGAATTAAATATAATCATTATTATTTTGAAGATACTATATAAATTTTATTATTGTTATGGTCTTGATACCTATCCCTTTAATACACAAACAAACTTTCTAAGGGTATGGTGTGTGGCTGCGATATTTCCATGGGGTGGTTCAGGGTACATGGTTTGGGCCATGTTCTCAATGATCTTGAACTTCTCCCATAAACAGTTTCCCTCAAGCTTTAGTTTTTGGTTCTAAACATGCTATTGGTTTAGGGAAAATATTAGTGATTCTATCTACCTTGTAAGATTTGATAAATGGGCTTCATAGGGTAGTATCCTTCTGGTAGAGGATATTACATCCTTTGTCTCTATCAATTGGATTTATCTAAACCCTATATTTATATTAATTATATGATCATCATTCAAAGGATATAATATCAATTATAAATATTCTTAATGGTATTTCAAATCCAATTGGATATAATAAAACTAAATAAGTGAATGTGTTTTCTAGAACTATATATATAGTAATAAATTTAAATGAATATTATGGTGAATTTTATTTATAATAGTATAGGTCATTACATATTGTAAGTGGACCTCGATGATCAATTTCATCGTAAATTCCATCATAGAAGAGGTTACCAGTGAGGTTGAGTCATGGAAAAGTTATATTAAATATTTTACTTGAGATATATTATGGATATTGGAGTTATGAACTATTGAAAATTTCATGGGAACATAAGGAAATAACAATAGTTTATTTTTTTGTGTTACATATACTCAAGAGACTATCTAGAAAATAAGATTTTAAGATCCCATTGATCTAATGCATTGACTAAAAGTTTACATAATTAGTAAGTTAAATGTTTCAACTTAGAGGTTATAATCATATAACTACAATGGAATTCATAGATGATTCATCTTTTCATGAATACTCCTTAGTGGTTTAGTTTAGTCCTAGATGACCATAAAAAATATTTTGATAGATTTGTTAACACAACTTTGGATTTGAAATATCACATGATTGTAGGGATACTCAACTTGAAATATTTTCTAGTTTGAAAAAAAAATTAATAGGATTTGTTTCTCACCTACTCAAAATGTAAACATATTTTTAATGATATTTTGTTTTTTATTTTCTAATGGAACATTAATTTATAAATTCAAAAGGACCCCCCATTATAATGATTTTTATTACTTTACCTTCTTTACCTATGCCATTTCAAAACATGGATATACTATGTTTTCTTTAAAAAAAATTCATTTTATTCTTATTATTTGACAGTTGGATGAAATTTGGATGTCACCCCATTGATGAACACATTTTTGTTTCGGTCGATGTCTCTAATCCTCTAATAGATTCCTTATGTATTGAGGTTGAGAATTAATTTAGATGTTTTATGTGGTTCATTTTTAGTATTGTTGTAAGGTTTTCAATTATTGTAAGTAGTTAAGTCATCTAATCTTGGATTTATATCAGCGAATTAACGTGTAGGATTATTTAAAATTGATTTCTTTTGGAATTAAGGGGAGAGAATCACTACTAAATTTAGCCTTGTATTTTAATTGTGTGGATACTATATATTGAGATAGAAATCATTATACATGTGAGGTTTTGTCATTTCAGTTGGGAAACCAGCAAGACATCGGTACTTATCTTAAGAATTTTATGGATATTAATTCTTATTCCCCCCTTTTATTCCGAATCTATTCACACAGGAATTTATAATTTTCTTGTTTTTATGTAAGATAAATATTCCGTATTAATGAAAAGAGAGGTATTGGTTATAAATATTTTTCCATCAAGATTAATCTCATGTACATACTTAATCCATGGTTCTAATAAAATAGCATAATACACTTTATCATACCCTCATGCACTAAGGGCCCATGAAAAGTTCTCCTAATCATGGATTGGATTCCTATACAAGATTTGTGAGTCTCATTTTAATTTCTCATACCTTGGAGATAATAGTGAAGTTAAGATCTCCTTCATCAAGATAGGTTTCTATTTCCAAGGGAAACAATATTGAATTCATGTTATTGATAGATTATCACTATTAAGAAATGATACATTGGGTAAAGTTGGATCTAAGACACAATAATATGAAAAGAAAAAGTGGAAGAGGAACAAAACTGATGGGACCAACCCTAGTTTAGTATTACGAAGGATGTAGTATAATAATATCATGATTATAGAGTAGGTAATAGATTAGTATAAATATAGGGGATCCACTCATATATATTAGTAAACTATATTAGATATTTTATAGTGTAATTCTTGTTATGATTTAGATACAAAAACTAATGACTTTTTACCATTTAGATATAAATAATTAAAAAAGGGATGATACAATTTCGGGGAATTATTTAGTTAATATAGGAAAAAAAGATGGATAAATAATTATTACTTCAACCTTCCCAGACTAATGGAATCTATATTAGAGAGTGAAAATAATTATTCTTATAGAGGTGAAAAATATCATAGAAATGAGTCTGATCCTCTAAAAGATCGAATAAGTATGAACTATATACTACTTGAAGAAGCTATTATTCAGGTGGTGACTCTTAATGGAAGGGGTGATCTAAATGAGCAAAAAACTTCCAATTTAACTATATCTACCTCTGATTTACTTTTACACATGAATGCAATTGTGATTAAAAAAACATTTTATTCATGAATCTTTGTAAGATATCATCAAGATATTTGAATGAGAAATATCATTTGATGTTAATAATGAATAATTAGAATAAATTTTCAACCAGAATCATTTATTTGATATAGAATTTAATGAAGGTAAAATCAATTGGGAAGAGTTACTAAAAACCTATGTGAAGATGGAACCCTACTATAAATAACCCATAAAATGAATTGGAAATGAGTGAATACTCTATTAAATGAAGGTTTCATAAGATTCATGACTCAAATTCTATTAATTATTTTAGGAATAGTGTCAAAATGTAATATTTGAATTTGTTCTATGATGATTTATTATTATACAGGTTCATAGGAAATCATACAAATAATTTTCCTTGAAAATTAAATTTTATATTTCCGGAATATAGGTCTAGTTGGCTAGCCTATTTGACCTTAGGAGGGTCGACTTAGCTAAAAAGAATGAGCTATAGAGTAAGATGTTTTTTGAGTTACAGTATCATGTGATGGATAATTATGAGGGGAGTGTCTTAGATATAAATATATATTATTGGATAGATAATATTCATATTACCTTCAATATGATCCAATATAGGGTTGATTACTGAGTTTTATTGGAATTTAGTTAGATTTTGTGAGAAACACGATAGTGATCGATCTTATATCTTAAGGAGAAAAAGGGGAGAGATGTTTGTTTGGAATTATTTTTAGTGGAAGTTTCACACTAATTTTGTATCATAGACAATGTGGGAAGCGAAGTGAAAATAGATACTGTCTATTTAGTTGGGGTGCCTCTCTATATAAGTTATTCAGATCAGGTTTTTAAGACCTTATTCTCTTAACCCCCAATTTATTTCTTGTTGATGAGTTTAGATATAAATGATTAGAGGAGGTGTTGCATAATATAATTCACTATGTGCAAACTCACTTTATATTTCCTATGTAACAAGAGGAGTAGAAGAAGGATGGGGTTATTGATTGGACGTATTCCTAATATAGATCACCTCAATAGGGGATACATCAGGGTTACTCAAGGATCGAGGTTATTAGTGGTATACTATAGGTTCCAGGGTATTTTTAGTTTTAAACAACTTAGATTCTGCCACAATAGTTTATATCATCCCATTTCTTAAGAGTCATCAGTTCTCATGTGTCTACCAAAATATCTAGATAGGTTTTCTTTGGCTGTGGGAGATATGAAAATTAGTGATCTCAATGAACAACCATTCTAGTAGGTTAATATGGTGGTGGTGTTCATGTCTCTTTTCATCCCCTACAGCAATAGTTGCTGCAAATGTTGTACCAGTAGTTGGGGATGTAGGCATGTGGTCCACTATGGGGAGACGAAGATGGTTGAGGACAATCCCATTGTATCCCTCACTTTTTGGTATATTGGGATGATCATGACTATAGATGTGTTCATTAGAAGTTATGTAGGGGATACGTATATAGAAAACATAATAATATGGATGTTCTAGTACTAGAGAGACCATATATTATATGATGTAATATCTATTGAAATTATACCATAAATTTTGATTTTTTTTTATTTTATAGCATCATAGTCCTTTTTTCACCCTCCTTAGTTTATGCCTTGTAACTGAAGGTGGAGAGGCTTCTGGTGCCCTTGATGATTACTATACTAGTTGGAGGTCTGGTGAGTTTTAATCAAGTGTGTATAGGTTTTTATTTGATTTTAGGGAAATATTATTCATCTAGGGGTTTCATTCTTATTCAAATAAAACCATATGATGTTATTATCAATGTCAAATTGTTGTATTTTGTTTATGTGATAATTGATAACATCTATAAGAAGTTTGTGTTCTATGATAAAGAGGTCCAATGATCAGTGTTTATTCGCAAGTGGGAGTATCTTATGGGCTATAGTTATTGATATCCATTGTTATCTTACGTAGTTTCATTTTTTGGGGTTTAGTAGAGGCACAAACAATGGATATCTCTCAATTCATGGATGAGTTTCCTAATAGTTTTCTTGAGGAGTTTCTAGATTTATCTCTCAATGTGATGTTGAGTTTGATATCTTGTTGTAGCCTGAATACTCTCCAAATTTAATGGATATTTATCAGATGAAACCTTTTGAGATTTAAGAGTTAAGGATTCAAATTTATTATCTATTGTTGATAGTTTTCATCCATCCTCATGTTTCACCATGGGGTAGAGTAGTGTTATTTTCTAAGAAGGTATATAATGGTTTGTGGTTGTGTATAGACTACTGTGGTATAAACTAGTTGATGATAATGAACTATTACCCTCTTCTAATCATTGAATATATTTTTGACTATCTAATGGGTTCGATCTGCTTTCCAAAGATTGTTGTGTTGTTTGGATATTACCAGATTTGATTTATGTATAATTACATCCTAAAAAACAATTTTGTTTAATAATATAGGATAACATAGTTAATAGTTTTTCTATTCTGTTTCTGGAATACCCAGTTCATATTTGTGGAACTAATGGACTATATGTTCAATGAGTTCCTGGATTAGTTTTTAGTCATTTACATGAATGACATTCTTATATAGTTAAGGTTATAGGAGGAACATGCTAATATCTTTAGGTTTTTTCTATAGGCCTCTCAACACCATCATATTTATTGAAATACTTCCATGTGTATTTTTTATATATATAAGTTATTCTTACTTGGAGATGTGGTGTCTCAGTAGTGAGTGGTAGATTATAAGTCAAAGATTGAGGTATTTATTTCTTGGTTAGGAACAAATAATGTTTTAGAGGTACATAGTTCCCTTGGTATTGTGGGTTATTAGAGAATGATTTTTTTAATACTATTGATTCAATACCATATTGATTACCTTATCAAGGAAGGACAATGCCCTTAAACGGGATGGTTTGTGTTAGAATGCATTTGACTACCTAAATGAGAGGTTGATAAGTGCTCTCATTCTCCAGCTACCCAGGGATAGATTGATTTTGAGGTTTTGGGGATGTTTCCTCTCTCAATTTAGATTTTTTACTAATTTATAATATGATAGTGATATCATATGGGTCTAGGTACTTATTTCACCATGAGAATTATTATTCTCAAAATGATATCTAATGGGTTTTAGAGTTTTTTCTCTCTAAAGAAGTTCAGGAATTATGTCATTAGTGAGTGACTATATTTATTAATATTCTAAAAGAGATAAGGGTATGTTTTATCTTAGTGTGATCTTTATCTTTGACATTATATATGGATGGTTTTTCTCTAGTATTATTTCTTTTACAATTCCTACACCTATGTTTAGGGAAATGGGGTTGCAGATGCACAAAGTATAAAGTAATGAGGATATATTTTTATGGAGTCTATGAATTATTAGAGGTGTATGTAGGATCTTGTGGTGATTAATATTGATATATAAGATGTTTTTGGATGGGGTTTATGATTTCATATGATGGTTCAATCATCCTTGATGAAATAAGTTAAGGAGTCTCAAAGTGAAGACTCAGAGGTAGAGTTTATATGGGACTTTCTCATCGATGGTGATGATCTAAAGAGATTGTCAGAATATGACGAACATCAGATGATGTTTCATGGGAGGATTTTTATTCTAATTATTGTGTTTGAGGATGTTTTTTATGAGTTTCAAAAATCAATAGACAAAGTTCCTAATGGTGTGACCAGGATGTGTCATTATTTGAGGGATTGGTTATAGTGGCACATAATGGAGAGAACAACAGTGGAGCTTATATCATTAACCCTAGTATATTAATAGGTGAAGGTATTTAATTCTATTTCAAGTGTGTTTTTTTATATGGGATGTACCTGATTGAAAATGGGAGGATATTTGGATGGATCTCATCATTAGTGTACCCTGTTCCTAAGGGGGGTGTGATTATATTTAGTTGATCATAGATCATTTTATGAAGTCTAACCACTTTATAGTGATTAGGGAGTTAGTTTTAGTGAAGGTTTGGGAAAGGTGGTTTATGGATGTGGTGGTGTAGCTTCAATAGGTACTATGTACCATTATATCTGATCAGGATCCTCATTCCACATCATCAGTCTAGAAAGAATTGTAACATGCTTTAGGATCCCAGTTATTCCCTATCACTTCTTTTCATCACAAAATTAATTGGTATACTAAGAAGAAAATATATATTCTATAGGATATTCTATGGGATTGCATCTTGGATTCTAGTAGATCTTGGGTGAGTAACCTTCCCCTAGTTGAGCATTTTTATAATAATATTTTTCACTCATCTATTGTCATCACCCCATTTGAGGAATTTTATGGGTGACCTTGTTATTATATGTGACACTAGATAGAGGTAGGGGAGTATTTATTCCTTGGACCAAATATGGTTATGATCATATTAGAAAATGTCTAAGTGATTTGGGAATGAGTAAATTTTTCATAGGACCATCACAAGTCATATGAATATTTGAGGAGTTGGCGATTGGAGTTGATGGTTAGTGATAATGTGTTCCAAATGGATTCATATCATAATGGTCAGTAGAGGTCATTTAAGGGAGCATGAACACTAAAAATATTTTTATTCCTTTGGATGTGTTGTAGTGTTATGTCGTTGTTTCATATTAGTTAGTTATTTCTTCATGGTTGGCTAGATCCATTACATCTTCCACGTGTCACAGATCTAGTGGTATCTTCTTAACTATTCTCCTTAAATCAATCAGAGAGAGTTTCATATTGATGATGATGAAAAATTAATATACTAGATAGATAATATTCAAGATTTTTAGGTGAAGTAGTCACATAGGTGATTCATACTACTGGTTGGAGTTATATGGAGGCATGATCACATTAAAGAGAGAGTATGTGAGAACGCGAGTAAAAGATTCGTGGTCAATACAATGATCTATTAAAATATTTATTTTTTTATTATGTAATGTTTAAAATAGTTCTGATCTAATTATTATTATTGTTCCATTTAAATTTTTTCATCTGGTATAATTATATTGTTTGGGAGGTATCTCCTAGGGGAGTTTTTAAGGTTTCAATGGTAGTTTTTTATGGGCTTAGTTTTTATTACTGAGTATGAGAATAATTTTAAAGGTATCTAATGTAATGATCTAGAACTTCTTGGGGGTATGAATTTTTTTTGACAATGATCAACATATAAAGGAGTTTGTAGGAATTGAATAACATTTTGTATAAAAATATAATGTTAGTTCTTGAAATGAATAACTAATGACTACAGATTAATGTGGGTGATGGGCTGAGTGGGTTTTCCTACAATATGGAATTAAATCACTTTATGAGTGTAAATATGATTTTTAATGATTCATCAATAATTAGGTTTAATAAGGTGCTTTATGGAAAAAATTTATATGTTAGAACTCGTTGTTTGTTTGGGATGTGGGGTTGGATGTGGTGTTATAGTTAGATGTAATGATAGCATGAGGTGGTGGAAGTGTGGAAATGTTTGTGGGATGTGGTAGTATTGTTAGTATAAACATATTTAGTCTAGGATATTGTATTGTATGTATATATATTTATACATGATGTATTTTCCATGTGAGTTTTATACATTCCCATCTATGGTCAGATACCCTAATTGATCACCAACATAATTTGGGTTCTATATTTTTTCTATAAATTCCATGTTGGTGAGGGAATGAATTCCCCAATTATACCTCTTCCCCCATTTAATGTATGGTATAATCTATGATGGGTCAAAGTATGTACAATCATACTACTATTGTATGTGGTGTTGTAGACCCTATAAGGTATTGGTGTAATCATTTTTACAAGATATACTGGATAACCCAGTGTGGTATGGATGAGGAGGTATAGTTGTGCTGGTAGACACCATGGGTTATTAAGAAGATGATATATGATAGATGAAATACTAGACCCTATATTGTATTTATGTGATGTGATACAGTGATATTGATGTAAGGCTATATGGTCGGTGTCCTACATGGTAGGAAGCAGGCACAATGTTTATTTCCATCATGATGTATTTCCATGAAAGGGATTGAGAGAACATGATGTTCGACATTAGGGCGGGAGAGAGACAAACCTACCAAAAAGTGGAAACACAATGACTTTATATTATATTCTTTGATACTATCTTACTATGCTTAGATGCTATATTTGGTGAGTGATACTTGGTGAGGTTGGATGGTAATTGACCCCATAGGTTCTTGTTATCTATATTGTTTGTTCCCTAATGAATTAGAATTATATTTCCACATTTTCACAAGTGGAATTATGTATTATCTTATTAATCATAAATATTATGCTAACCATTATATATATATATATATATCCTATATTTAGGTTTTTAAAGAGAGTTTGGTGACTGAGCTGGATAGTTCTATATTGGATAATTGGTTTGATAGTGGAGTTACTTCATTATAATTTATTTTTATGCTTTATATTTTCTAATTTTTAAAATTATTCATTCGTTTTGGTTTGTTGTGTAATTTTTTTTATATTAATCTTGGCATTGATTAGTATTATATTTATGTATTTCTGGGTTATTTGAGAGTAATGACTATCATTTTTATATTTCATATATTCGATGATAGTTTCCAACCCTAGGATGATTAGGGGTGGGACTCATTTGTCGCCATATTTTTTATTATAGTCTATAAAGGAGATTATAGGGGGGAGTCATGACATACAATATTTAGTTTTAGTTTATTTTCATCATCAAATGTTAGTATTTTCTGTTATATGATTCTTTATTTAGTAATGCGAATTCTGTCATTTTTTTATGTTATTAAGTTCAACCTAAAATATTATTCAAAATGGTCTAATCATAGTATTTAAATTATTTTTATTGCACCATGAAAATTTTATATATGATATTGTTATCGTTTAGAGGAATGGAATCCACAACATTCACATTTTGGGTAATATTTCTGACAACGATGAATTAGTTTGTAATTTTCATTTTCAGGGGCAACACCATTTTAGAAACATAATAATATAATGAAATATCAATTAATATAATATATCACTAGTATTAATTTCTTGATACCCATCCATTATAGAAATAACGATGACAATATATCTTCATTCATGTAGTTAATTAAATTGACATATATAAGAATATATTATACAAATAAATAAGAAATAATATAAGGATATATTATAGTAATATAATTTTTATATAATATTAATGATGTTAATAGCACACCATTAGAATTTGGGGAAGGGGTTTTAAAAGATCTTATATGAGAAGGTAATTGATAAGTATAATGAATAACTAGATAATTTTATGGAATCACAATTTCTCATTCAATATTCATTCATAATGAATGATTTAATGATTTTTATTTGGAAAACAATATATCCTATGAGAAAGAAGTCTCTGAGGAATAAATTTGGGTAGTTATTTATGTATAAATCAAAGGATACAAGTATTTTGTGATTAGTAGAGGATGAGTCCTTTTATAAAAGTTTTTGGATATGTATTTTAAATTTATCATTAAATCATGTTTATGGAAGGTTATTTTATAATGAAATGTTTGCCATAAGTGAAATAAGGGAGGCCGATATTCCTTCAAATATATATTTTTTGATTTATAAATGTTTTATATATTATTTTTTCTATATATTATATTTTATATCATTATGTCATTACCCACATTATTCACTATACATTCCTATAACTTATTTTTTCAAAATAAATTAAATTCATTCTGTTACCAAATTTTTATAACCATATTCAAAAAATGAAATCCCCAATTTATTTCAATATATATATTAGTAAAATTATACTTATAAAGAAAAATACATAAAAATTTTTTAAAATATTTTTCCTTCAATAAAAACAATACCTTATTTAATGAATGACTATATTTTATATATCATCATTTTCTATTGATTTAATAGATGTAGAATAATTATTTTTCATGTTAAATATTTTATTATTAACATGTTTTTCATTTCTATAAAATGATTATATCACCATTATAACATTTTCAATATACACATTTTTTATATGTAATCACATCGACCATATATATTTATAACAATTTTATAATGGTTATATTACCATTTTTTGCTTATATATATAAAATTGTACACCAATCTAAAATTAATTCATCCCGATATTTTGTTTTTTAATCAAAATTTATTTTTTATTTAAAATATTTTTTCTTACTTTCACTGTTTTAATTTTTGGTATGATCTTCAAGGAAAACTCTGTGGATGAAAATTTCAATTTTATAGTCTTTTTCTTTAATTTTGGTTTTATTCCCCTCTTAATTTACATGATCATACTGTATATTTAATTCCCTTAAATTTTAATGATACAATATTATTCCCTAATGAAATAAAGTTTTGTTCATTTTTTTGGTGTTGCATATGAAAATGTTAGTCATTATTTTCAATGAAACATTATATTTTGTGTTGCAAATTATAATTCTATTTGGCTAGTGGTATGACCCCCTTATAAATAGAGTGAATCCCATGTGAGTTTTTATTTAACCAATCCAGGTAAATATCTTTACCAATGTTTAATCTAGTAATTTTCATAACACATTTTACCTAATTTCATAACCCATTTCCACATATTATAAACATAGAAATTAACATCTACTGAAGAACATGGTATTAATTTATATGAAATTATACTCAAATGACTCTATGTGAAATTTAAAAAGAATTTAAAGAAGTAAATTATAATTGAATTATGTCTATAAAATTATTATCCATTATATATTTTTAAAGAATCTAAATTTTATGAATAAACAACTCTTCAAAATTTCTGTATAAAAAATATTTCATACATCAATTTAAATAATTTTTCTAATCATCATGATTTAAGAATACTTGTATATGGGAATATAAATATTTAGTTATTATAGAGAAAAAATGGATTAATATCACTTATCAATTATTATTTCATTTAAAACATCATTCCTTATTTTACAAACTCCAAAAACTGATTCAACCAATGCTGGAAAGAGAGAAATCCACTACATAGAAATTAAAATGAAAGAATTTTAGTGTAAGGAGTATGGTTTCCTCCACCTTCTTTTGTTTCATATAGAAATTATCCAAACAAACTCAATTACACTAGTAATATTTACTTATTAAGTCCTTTAACCACTCATTAACAATCTCAACTATCATCCCCCACGAATAAACTACACCCCCTATTATAATCAAAGTATAATATGGGGGATTCTTATTTAATGTTTCTGTAATCCATGGTAAATAATATTTTCTCAATAATAAATAACTTATCTCTATAATAATTTTTCTAATAATATATCATAAAAACCATTTTATTATATTATACAAATATTAAATTAATATTTTATTCATTAATTGCAATTCAACTAAATAAAAAAATATTACAAAATCCCAACCATAAATTCTAGACTCTCTATATTTTTCTCATTCTTATAAATAAAACATTATTCTATGATTTTATATTGAATTTTATCAATAATTTTTTAACTTATTTACTTTATTTTAATTATTTGATGTTTATTTTTAAATTTGAAAATACTTTAAACATTAAAAATTAAATCTCAATCATTTCAAATAGTATACATAAAATTATCATTTAGTTCATTTATATTGATCAAAAAAAATTATGATTCCCCCAAATATTTTTATGAAATCCAAGTCTCTTTCTCAATGTTTATTTTTTGATAAAAATTTTGGTTTTAATAAGTATTTTTAACTTTTAAAATGAAATTTGAATAATTTCAAACACATTACATTCTATACTGACATATATGTCAAATTTTAGAAGTAAAAAATTAATCAAAATTAATTTCTATTATTTTAATTACAATGTTATATTGGTTTATTAATTTTGATCATTTAAGGAATATTTTTAATTTATAAAATAATATCAACCTCGAAAATTCACTTTTGGTAATTTCAACCAAATCACAAGTTGAATTGATGTGTGGTTTATTTATACTTGAAAAATATTAATCAACGATTATTTTATTATATTTTAATGAAAAATAAATTTATTAATCATCATTTTTTGAATTTGATGTATTATTTTATCTTAAAAAATAGTTTTAAATTCAAAAATATTTTTTCATTAATTCTTCCCACATCACATGCTCGATTAAGGTGAGGATCATTAATATTAAAGAAAAATAACTCCACGATTATTTAGATTTTATTCATGATTACCCATATTAATTTTCTTTATTTTGATTCTTTGATATTTATTTTTAACGTAGAAAATAGTTTAAAATATTTGAAAACATTGTCGCTCATTTTGACAATACCTCGGGCCTTATGGATGAGAGGCCCATTCCTAAATCTCAAAAATTAATCCTTAATTATTTCCCTATGTTTTCATGATAATATGGTCTTGTTTATTAATTTTTTATCACATGACACATTTTTAAACTTATATTATATTTTGAATTCTAAAAATGAACTTTTATTAATTTCAACCACACAATAAGTAAAATTTAAGTATGGATTATTTATATCATTTAAATATTATTAAATAAAAAAATCTCAATTTTAATGACAATTATATCTTGTTTACCTGATTTTTTTCATTTTATGTACGTTTTTAACATTGAATTTTTTTTATTTATATATGTATTATTCCAGTCGATATAATAATAGTGCATGATAGATTAATATGTGGTTTATTCTGACATAGAGAAAATTAGTCTACAATCATTTTTATAGGTTTTATAAAACTCTTATGATAATATTATCTATTTTAATCATTTTACAGACAAATTAAATTTTAAAAACCATTTTTTTAATGGTTAAAAATTCTATTTCAGTTATTACATACACACCACATACTTGATAGATGTGTTGGATTATAAAGACCCATGAATTGTAGGGTAATTAATTTTTAGGGGGGTTTAATTTTAATCCTAGAGTAGAGTTCATTTATTGAATTTGGATTTAGATTGGAAATATGAACATTGGAACATCTTAAGGAGATTCTTTTTTAGTTGAGGATCAAGGCCCAGATATAATATCAGGTTATCTTATGGGCAATAGAAAAAGGCATTGTGGCCTTGTTGAAATACTGTAGTTGCAGTCATCTACGTCACAACCCATAGGTCATTCCATGATAGAATAAAATTGGGATATTTCACCACGTATGGGGATAAGATTTTTCCAAAAGTTAGGACATCTAATTTTCAAATCGTCTTCCTATAGTGGCTACACCATGACTACTGGTCATGCCCAGAAATTTTTGGGTGCATGCATGCATTATGTCGCTATAGAACCTCAAATCATAAATAAACCATAATTAAATTGTTTTTAAAAAAAGGTTAAAATTTCATACATTTCTGTGATCTATTTGAGTTAGAGTTTTAGATAATTTGTAAATACAATTACATATAAATCCCTTAAATAAAAAGTGGAAACATCAAATAAATATCTATTTTTTACACAATAACAGGATATATAAATTTAAACTACAATTTAATTAAAAATAATTTCACTTCATTATTGTTGAATCCCCATAGTATAAAGTTAGACCATGGTATATTTATTATTAAAACATAGGTCGTATAAAAAACATTTGAAAACATGGGATGAATAGAAAAATCTCAGTAATGGATACAAAAAAATAAAACCCATTTTTCCATTTTAAAATCATGAAATTCCATAATAAATATTTTCATTTTCTCTATAATAATAATTTATCTCAAATATTCATTTTCATTCCCATGAAATAAGATTCACTAAATAAATATTTTAATAAAAAACCACATAATAAATCTTAAATGAAAAACATAATCATGAGGGTTTCTTGTAAAACATGGTAAGTCATGATATATTTTTCATTCAAAATAATATTTTCACACATAATATGGGAAATAAAAATTCCATTAAAAATAATCTCATTATCTTACATTACAAAATGAAAACTCTTCTAGGAAAATTAATTTGAAAGAATAGATAAACCATATAGGTACCTTGGGACATCATCTTCATATCGCTCTTATAATAACTCTTACAAATGGAATAACATACTCATTTAATTCCAACATTATTCAATGAAGAATATAATCATTAACCAATGCATTGGAAAACTATATAAGGATCACCCGTCATCAAGAAAAATGTAAAAGGACTATAAAATACATAAAACACATATAATATTACATTTACATCATAAAATATAACACATAATTCTATTTAAAAGATATAGAGAAGGAATTTTAGGATTCACATAAATATAAGGGAAAAAATAATTTTTCATTTAAAACTATTAAAAAAATTCGCAATATGATTGTAAATAGGGTATTCTTTTGAAAAAAAAAGAAAAATTATAGAGGAATATTATGAAAGAATAATGCTCATTACAATGATAAATTTCGCACATGCCATTTATGTTAGAAAATAGATTCCTTTTAAACTTTTTTAAAAGTGTCAAAAAAAACCTATTTGGAAAAAATATAAGTATCTTATATTTAAACCTTATTAAAGAAAATCAAAATTGGTTTAAAATGACTTTGGACCTTACTTGAAGTCTGACCCACCATGTATGTACATTAAATCCTTTGTAAAAATATTATATTAATTTTATAATTTCGTAAGAACCTTTTACTATTGTATTCCAATATTATTATCCATTTTCTTTCATTTATTACCATGACTTTTATTTTTATTAAATCAATTATGACCGTGTTATATGTTTTGAGCACATTCAATTCATGATCCGAAAAAAAATTGGTTGATCATTATTAAAGGGGTTATGGTTTTATCATCACAAAATATTAATCATGTAACAATTATCATTTTTATACATTAAATTAAACTTTATAAATATCCATGAAAGTTCGATATGAAAAATGAATAACATCACTTCATAGAGGTGGTAATCCCTAAATAAAGATGATTGATTTTATCATTTTACAGTGGATATATGGTTAATAAGATAAGTTATAGAGACCAGTGCTTTTCATATATGGATATTACATAATTTTTATGAATATTCATTACATTTCACAAACACAAACCTAAGAACCATAATAGTTTATTTCTATTAGAAACTAGAAAACACAATATTCTAACTTAGTGAAAGATATTAAATGTATCCCATAAAGATATTCCCCTTTATTAATCCTACTTCAAACCATTATTCATAACATGGAGAGAGAAAACATAAGAAAGGTTGAGCTTAGATACTCGGTAATGGTAAAAAAAAGAGATACATGAGAAAAAAATAAACATAAGGGTATGATAACAAGAAAATAAAATTTTAAATCCATACCATTCCCATCAAATATCATAATCATGATTTATGGAATAATTACTGGAAGTTCATAAGAAATAAATCATAAGATAATCAAAGAACACAATCCAAAAGAGCATAAAATTTTTGTAAGACATGGAATTTGTGGCATACACATAGCCTTATAAAATCATTGTTTTGAAGTCAAGGCTCATTTCCCAAACTTATTAGTGAACTTCATGGGGGCTACAAAAACTGGACATGTCACACCAATATCCCTAGTTATAGCCCTTTTCTTAGAGTGTAATGGGTTCATTCCATAAACTATCTTCATTAAAAAGTCCCTTAGTATACCAGGTTCACTCCTTGTTCATTCCATATTTATCTCATGATATAGAAATAATTACCCAATTCATTATATAGAGATATAGGTCCTACTTATCACCATTTGAATTCATATATTTGTGTTCCACAAGAACATAAACATTAATCATTTCCTAACCCATGGCATGAAATGGGTATAATAAAAATTTCATCATGTCAAAACCTATAAAAAACTGACAATATTCATAATCCTTTCATCATTGAATAACCCATGAAATGAAGTAGGTATCATAATAATTTTATCATGACCAAGGAAGATAAACATGTTTCATAAATAAATTTTCATCTTAAACATAAAACATTCAAAGAATGAATAATAATCATTACCTTGAATAATATTCCAATTTAATTATAAATTATATCAATAGAGTTCATATTAGATTGAAAATTATTTTGAAATATCACTTGGAAAATTTATAAAATAATTTTCTTTTCTTTGAAAATAACATTCATAAAAAATTTTCAAAATAATTTTCTTATAAAGAAATATTTGAAGATTCCTTTAAAAAATTTCTTGGGGAAAATATAGTTTCTACTTTTTAAAAAATATTTCTAAATTTAATAACTTTTGAAAGAAATTTTATTTTTAAAATAACCTTGAAAAATTATAAATGTTCATTTGAAAATAATCTAAAACACCTTTTAAATCCTAAAACATTTTTATAATTACCACTTTTAAAATCAAATTAAAATAAAATATTCCAAAATATTTAAGAAAGCCTTTTATTTTAAAAATATTATTTCAAACATATAAATTATGCTTCAATTAATGGAGTAGTCCTGATGAAAAAAATTGCATACCTAAAATATATGTAAAAATAAAGATTCCTTTCATATTGTTAGTAGAATGAAAAAAGATTTCATAAAAACATGACAAGAAGATTCCATTTAAAAACATTTTTTAGTAAGTTAAAACATGGTTACAAATTTCATTTCAAAATCATTGTATAATTTTATAACTTTTTTTAAATTATTTTTAGAAAACATGGTTTTAAATGAAAATATATTTTCGATTAAAGAGAGAAATAAAGGTGGATTTTCCAAAAACATTATTTATTATATTAAGTAACAAAGAGTGAAAAAATTGTATCATTACATGAATATATACGGAATAAATATATGAGAAGAAATATCATTAGAATATCTAATATATGAATCATAAAACTTCATCAATGGAAGTATAAACATGAATAGTCTCGATAGACTATGGTATTTTAGAAATAAACTCTTACAGCTTTGTTAATGTTGATTCATAATCCCCGTGAAATAATAGAATTTTATAATGCTTATAATATCATTAAATGAAAGATATTGATGATATAAAATTTCAAATGGGTAGTATATACACCTCAGGAAATAATATAGGTGAATAACATTACATGTGTCTCAATGAAGAAAAATTGAGACACAATTCCCTTATTATTTTGGTAACTTTTGAACTATAAGTCCCAAGAAAGATATATCATAAATTAGATATGTAAATAAAAAAATTATATATAATAATAATCATAATGTTAATTAATAGTAAATATATAAACCACACAGAATAAAGAGATGGTGAATATAGCATGTGTCTCACAAAAGTAAAAAGTGAGACATAAATCCCTTACCATAAGTTTTGAATTCCATCAAACATGTTCAAAACTTTTGTATAATGAATATAAGTTTATTATAAATATATTATAGAACATTATTAATATATATCATACCTTATATGATTTTATTGTGAATTTTTATTTCCCGTTTATTAACAATACCTTGTTAAAATCACATTTTAGATAATAACAACATTGTTTTTCTTATACATTTTGATTTGATATATTTTAGGTTCTATTAAATTATTCATGATTTCACAATCTAAATAATTATAAAAATTATATAAATATCATATATATTTATTATCTATTTTTCTATAATAATCTATAAATGATAGAAATCAGAAATGAAATACGTCGTTCATGGATATAGAGGCCCTACATATGCATGAATATTGTCTTTATTTTCTATTAATATTAAAAGAAATAAGAGTATGTGATATATTATAATTAAAGAATAATTATTTATGTCATATATATCAAATATTTTTATTAAATCCATACCTAATACATTCTATGTATAGTGTGAATGAATCACATCATTCACGAGGTGGCAGTCCGTCGTACACACAAGTGACAATATCACATTCCCACAAAATGTAAAGCATAAAGGTATGGGTTATATAATAATAAAATAAGTATAATTACATCATATATAAATTATAATTATCATATATAAATATTATTTAAATTATTATTCCCAACCATTATAGGTGGTAACATATAAACAACCGATATCAGTTCGTGAGGCGGTAGTTTGTCGTACACACGAACGATGATTTCATAACCCATTTTATGGAAATGTGTGTTGTTTTAGGTCATAAACATATATAGAAATATATTAGTATATGTAATATAAATATTTGTTATATAATCATGGTATAATAAAAATTTGAAATGGTGGAGAAGGAAATAAAATAAAAAAAAATTCATAAGAACATTACCTATTCTTATGTAATCCTCCCTAGGTTTTCACTAAAAAAACTAATAAAAATATGGCTTTTATCAGCACTAAAAATGGTCTTTAATAGCGTTAGAAAAGCTCTATTACTGCCAGGGAAGATAGGGGGTCCATTTATCAGCGCTCCAAAAAGCGCTGATAAAGACCCCTTTTATCAGTGCTCAAAAAAAGCTCTGATAAAAGGGGACTTTTATCAGCGCTAAAACAAAGTGCTGAGAAAAGGGCCCTTTATCAGTGTTTTTTTAAAAGTGCTGATAAAAGTTAAAAAAATAAAAAAATTAAAAAAATTAAAAAAGTCCTGCCTGCGCAAGGGTTAATCGGGGGGGATTTTATATCCCTTGATCCCCCTTTTACAGTGCTTTTCCTCCCCCCTCCAGTGCCCACATGCACCCCTCCACTTTTATCAGTGCTATCCCTAGATTCACCCATGCGAGCACATCCCTGCCTCCACTCGAATTTGATATTGAGACCTCCCCGCTTCGCGCCTGAAGCATTTGCCACTCCCCTATATTGATTTGTTCTCTTATTAGTGATATATATATATATAGTTATATTTATTCGTATAGTAATATATATTTATATTAATATATTTATATATATAGTTATTTTAATATAAATATATAGTTATACTAATATATATATATATATTTATAGTGATATTAATTTATATATTTATAGTTATATCAATATATATATGTAGTTATATTAATATATAAATATATATAGTTAGATTAATATAAAGATACATAAATATTCATATATTTGTATTTAAAATAAAATGGATATTAGTTATTATATAGATAAATCTAATATATTTTATATGTAAATATATTTTATTATTTAGATTTAAAATTAAATTTTTACGTGTGAATATATATAAAATATGTACATATAGTTTTATATTTGATTATAAATAGCAGTAAATTATAAAAAATTAAAAAATTTCAAAGAAATAATATCAATATGAATGTAATACTTTGGAATAAATTTAGTCCTCACCAAAAAATCCAATAATACCCCCCTTAAATGAGGCTGAAAATCCCCAAAATGTTAAAAATTCGGGGTACCCAAACTAAAAACTCAGTTTTAGAGACCTTCTGAGCCTTTTTTGGCCTAAAAAAACCTGACCAGGCCCCCCAATGTTACAATGGTGTATAGCTCCTCATAGGCTTCAATTTGATATGTGGTAGAGCTCAAACGGACAACCAGATCAAAAGTTATGACCGTTTGAATTCTGAGTTGCGTTTTCAATATATTTTGGGTCTTTTTTTTAATTTATTTTAATTTTTTAGTCTTTAAATTGTTATTAAATGACAATTACTCCATAATAATTAGAAAATAATTAATTAAAAATAATTTTTTAAATTTTTTATAAGCCATTTTCACTAAACATCTTATGTATTAAGTGTAACTGTATATTTATACTTATCTAAAATATATATAAAATTATATTTAAAAAATATATATTATATTTATATCAATATAACTATATCTATATATATTTTTTAATAATATTTTTTGGAAGTAGACCCTTTATCAAGGGTTTAAAAAAAATGCTGATAAAGACCCCCCTTTATCAGTGCCACTAAAAATGTGTTGATAAAGGGGTACCCTTTAACAATGCTAAAAAAAGAACTATTAAAGGGGTGTACCTTTATCAATGCTAAAAAATTTCTGATAAAGGGGTAATTTTATTAGCTTTTTTGCACTGATAAAGGTACCCTTTATCTCCTCTTTTTTTAACGCTGATAAAGGTACCCCCCTTTATCAGCGCTTTTTCGTTAGCACTAATAAAGGGTGGCGTTGGCCTTGCCCAACTTGGTGGTACTGAACCTTAAATGGTATACGTTTTCCAAAAATAAGGAATCTATGGTGAGTTTAGGTAAGTTGTTAAGTGATTATGGATGGTATTAGGCAACCCAAATGGCTTGATGAGTGTGAAGGGGGGGGGGGGGGGGGGTGAGCGAGTGCCCTTGTATTGTTGAGAAGGTGTTTCATTCTTGTAAATATCCAAAAGAATTCACTATTGGGAGGCCCCCCTTACCTCACGGGGCACCAATTATTAATAATACTGGATTTTATTTTTTATTTGTTTGATAAATACCTCAAATTCACAGAAAATTATTTTTTATAATTTTTTCCTTAACTTATAAGCAACCCTGATTTTACTATTTTGGTTTTTATTATGGTAACTATTTTTCTATACTAGGTAATTTATTCAGTAATCCTAAAATAAAAGTGAGAATTATTAAATAATTTATAACCATTTATTCTAAATTTTATATCTAATTTATAAAATAAAAATTTCACAGGAGTTGGAAATTGATTTTAATAGAAGCCAAAGTAATGAGAAAAAATCACAACTTCTACCCTAACCACACAATGTTTTTACTATTTAGGGGTTAATGTGTTTATTATAAAATATCAATTAGTCCATAAATGACCATATTTTCTATAAATTAAAAACAAAAAAATAAATAGAGTATGGGATTTTTTTAATTTAAAATTATTTAATAAAATATCATTTATTATAAAATAATATTTATGTCAATTTTGGAATTATTTATTTATTTCTTATTTAAAAATATCAAGACAAGGATGGAATTTGAATCAATTAATTTTGAACCTATTAAATTTGATATATTAATATAAAATTAATGGAAGAAAATAATTAATCCAATTTACTTCACTTTTAATATTTTTAGTATAATTTATTTTTGTTAATTATTAACTGAATAATTAATATGTTGAGGTTTATTAAGCATTTAAAATAACTAATTAATCTATAAAGATTAATTATAAATTATTATAATTGAAATAAATAATTTTATTTCAAAATATTATGTATTACCGAACAAATTTAGGTTTTCTCCCTATCCCAATGCTTCATAAATATTAAAGGCATGGAAGGTTACTTTTTATATTCTTCTTTACATAACTTATTATATAGGTCAATTTCATTGAATAATTTCTAAATAATTCATACTAATCAAAAATATGGTTTTAAGTTTCTATTTATGTACATCATACGGGTGTTGGAAAAGTTGGTAGTTCATTTTTCACATGATATTTTAAGTTTAACCACTAACTAGACTCTTTTTTGCCTTAATAGCTATAAGTAATTTTAACTATTTTTACTAATCACTCTGGTAAAACATTAATTTTAACTTATTAGAAATTAGAAATTATTATGATTCAAAATATGGAATCCATTTTTTAAAAATTAACTCAATAAATTGTAGAATTTAATTTAAAATTAATCTTATTAGCATGACCAGAAAGTGGGTTTTTAAAGTAAAATATTAAAAACATTGATAAATTTTTATATATAAATTCAGTATCAAAAAAATTAAAATGAAAAAAATATTATTAATTTACATAAAATTGAAATAATTTTACTTTAAATTAAATTGAAAATATTATTTAACCTTATAAATTATTTAAATGAAAAGGTAGTTTTTAATTAAAATTTAATATTTTTCCCCATTCATCAAAAAATTGGAAGTCCTCAAAAAAATATCCAAAATTCACCATAAAATAATTTTCGTATTGTTATTTTAAAAATTATGGTTATTATATGATATAGATTTTATAAAAATGGTAAAATTTAATTTTAAATTATGTGCACCAATTATGATTAACCTATCATTTTTAAAAGATACTTCTTTTCAGAAAAAATTATTTTTCTTTTAAATGATTTTTATTTTACTTCTAATCAATATATAACTTATAAACATGTGAAAATTATATATTTTTATAAGTAACTTAACACTCTTAATTCTTTCCATTAAAATTGCAAGGTGATAACTATCATATTAAACAATAGTAATAATAGTATATTGTAGTTTGGTAAAACTCAGTATTGTGTTTGACACAATCCAAACATATTATAACATGTTTTAAGCTAAAATATGTGATTTGTGTAGAGAAATATTAACTTTATATTGAATATAAAGAAATATTATCTTTGTTTATTTTTCAACTCAAGCCATCAAAGAATTATAATTTATTCAAAAACAATAATTCATAAAAAACTTAGGGCGTTACATTCTACCCCTCTTAAAATGATTTTCACCCTCAATATTCATACGAGTAATCTAATTTTTAATACTTGAATGTCAATTTCATATAAACCCACAACATTAAAGTAAATACTAAAACTTACATTAAAAAATAATGTATGAAACATAATATTTATGCAATGAACCTCATAAATGGGTTTCCATATAGGAGAACATAGATGAGAAGTGAAGATTTTGACATGGAAGAAAAGTGTAAATAAATATATTGAGTAATATATATAACTGAACAAAATAGAGTGTGAGATCTAGAGAATGTTAATGATCACAAAACCATAAATTCATTATAATGTAAGGGAGAATTTAATTCATTAGAAATGAAGGTACTAGGATAACATTTTTGTATCAAGATCCTTTTCCTAAAAAATTTACACAGGTAGATATACATACATGATTTCATTCTATTTCATAAGAACAATGTCATCCATATGTTGTTACTTGATCAATTTTAAATTTAACTCTTTCTCCAAGGAATAAAGGTGAATTTGTTGTGTCTGAAGCACTAATGGATCAGAAGATCCATAAAGGGAATGATATGTCATTCATATATCTTTTGTTATCATCACAAAAAAATGGTTAGCACAGGTTATCCATTATGGATAAAATTCATTTTATGAAACATAAATATCAAAAACCTCAATCAAAGTTCAACATTAAATATCTAATAAATAGTTATCCTTTTGATCCTTATTAAAGAAGAGAACCATAAACATTAGAAATAAGTTCACTAAAACAACTTAACATTGATCCCCATATATCATAAATAACCTCATTATTGTCACATACCATATATGTGAATAAATTCATGATGTATTATCTTGAAACATGGTAATAACCTAAATTACCATAAATCCTTATTGAAAAAATGCATGATTCCTCATTATTTATACAGATTATTGGATATTTTCCTTAAATAAAAAATGTTTCAATCTTCATTAATGATAACAAAAACCACTTTGTTAACAAATCCATTATCATTTTTGAGGTCATAAATATTATCCAATTTACTTTATTCATATACAACATCTATTTATACAAACTAAACAAAATTTTCTTAATAACAGGAATATATTAAGGGTTACATTCCATTAATCATACTTTTTTTATAAAATATTACATTTTAATTCAATAAAATTTCAATTTCATATGTACTATTCAACACATTCTTTAAAATCCTTAATAAAAAATTATACTGAATAATCCTTTAAAATTCAAAAATATTGAATCAAAATACATAAAAAATTAAATATTTCCATTTCAATTATATTCATATAATAGGTCCTTCCTTGGTTTAGAATTAAATTCTTTAGGTAGGGCATTGAGTTGGGTAATTCCCATGTTTTCTAAAGATAAGACATTGAACTCATAAGCAATTTGTTACTCTTAGACCTTTTCTTCCACAGAGATAACATCTTACCCTCCATTTGAGATATTCATTCTGGGTTTTCATCCCACCTTCTTGACATGTAAGAAGGTGAGTATTCATTCCTTTATATTCATTACCATATAAAATTTCCTATAATTCCATATTACTCTAATTTTTTGGGATAGGAATCTCACTCATGTTCACATTGTTTATCATATATCACAATAAATAATTAGTAATAATTAAAATATATTTATCTCTAGTCATCAACCAATTTTCATTCTCATAATCACTTCCATTAGATTCAATTAAAACATGATTTATTATGGTTCCACCCACCAACTAAAACCAAAATCATAGTGTGAGAATCATTAATCAGAGTAGGGAACCACATAATCAGGAAAAATCACTTATAATATGTCTAAATCGTGTTACCTTCTTATTTAGTCTATGATACCTTAAGTTTATACTAGGTTTTTCATAGTCATCTTGTATTAAAATCTTTATTATGGTTCATCAAGAGTTTGTGAATTTCCGAATCATATCCACTTGGAGTGTTAAAATAGTCGTCCATCAAGGATTATTGTCGTACACCAATTACGAGTAAATTCCAGATCAATACAGTGTTTTGGGGGTTGTTACCACTATGTATATCTGTTCAAGATGCCCCTACACTTATAGTATCTAGATAGGGATTTAAATTCTTGTAAGACACTCTCTCAATCATTTACCAAAATTTTATTAAATTTTTTTGAACTTTGAAACCTCATTAGAATTATCCTTTATGAAATCCTAAGGCATATCCTTAGAAATTTCCTTTGGTATCTCACTAATGTTTTCTCATCCTAGTTTCCAATGGTTAACTAAAACATTTCTCTGATACAAACTATTTCAACCCCAGATTTTCATACATGGATATCACATCATTTTTTATGAAAATCAATTTCATTACACAAACACATGCATGATGACCATAATAGTATTTTGCATTTGGAAACATAGAAACATATTTTCTTAACATGGTGAATGATCTTCAATGTCTCTAACAAAGAACAACATATTCAGTAGTCCTACTTAAAATATTTCTTCACAACCTGGGGAAATGAAATATAATAAAAGGTGAGCATAGGTACTTAGTAATGGTAAATAAATAATATACGTAGGTAAGGAAAGAATATAAGGTTTTGAGAACATTAGGATAAAATTTTAAAACCATACCCTACATATCTAAGATCATATTCAAATTTCATCTAATAGAGATTGGTAGTTCATAATACATGAATCATAATACAATCAAATAACATGATCCATGATAGCGTAAAATTTTTATAAGACCTAGAAATAGTGGAAGACACATAATAATATAAAATCATTCCCTATAAATCAATTCTTATATACAAGACATTCCTGTACCTTTGTGGGGGATACACCTAATGATAGGGACACAGCACCATTTGTTGTCACAACCATTTCCTTATAGTGGAATGGGTCCACTCCCCAAACCATCATAATTGAAAAATTACCTTACTGTATCAGGTTCACTCCCCATTATATCCAATATTAACTCATTAGATATAAATCGTTACCAAATTAATTGGAGGGAGATGTAGCTTCCACAAATCACATAATGAAATCATACATATGTGTTCCATAAGATCAAAAAAAATCATCTTGTCATAACCCATGAAATGAAATTGGTATCTTAAACATTTCATTACTTCATTAATTTTGAAAAATTTATAGGTTTCATAATGACTTCATCATAGAATAACCCATGAAAAGAATAATATTTGACAATCATTTTATCATGGTACCATCCATGGAATAGAAACCAGTTTCATAAAAATATTAATCTTAAACACAAAAAAAGAATGAATAATTATGGTTTCCTTGGATCATATCCCCATTGAAGCATGTAATATATCAAAGTATTTCATTGTATCTGGAGAAGGATTTTGAAACATCACTTGGACTATTTCTTAAGGAAAATAGTCATTATTTGAAAAAAATTAAAAGGATTCCTGAGAAAAATATAATTTCCACATTGAAAAATAATTTTTAAAACATAAAACCTTTTTGAATACTTTTTATTTTAAAATAACCTTGAGAAATTAGAAATTATTCTTTTAATACCATTTAATTTTTTTAATCATGCATCATTTTAAAAATTACACTATTTGAAAATAAATTTAAAATAAAAATATTTCAAAAATATTTAATAAAAACTTTTGTTTTGAAAATTTTCTTTAAAATGTTGAAATGATTACTCACCAAATAGTGTGGTCATGTAATAAAGGAATTATGTACATGATATACATGTAACAACAAGGATTCCTTTCATATTGTTGGTAGAAGTCAAAAGAGCATTGATCAGGAAGTGAAAATGATATTAATTTTTTTAAATGGTAAATTATTGGTAAAAATGTCTTTTAAAAATTGTAAGATAATATTAGATAATTTTTGAAAACATTTTAAGAAATCATGGTTGTGAAAGAAAACATATTTCTATCGAAAGAGAGAAATAAATCCATATTTTCATAAAAACATTTTCTTAATTATCTTAAGTAAAAATGAGTGTAAAATTGTAAAATTACATTGAGACATTGTAATTAAATTGAGTAGAAAAAATTAATGATAACTATTGAGATATGGACCATAAAATTTCATCATGGGAAGAAAAATCATAAATAATCCCAAAAGATGATGAAATTGAAGTAATAAACTCTTACCACTCTGTTAACTTTGAATCATAATCCAAATAAAATAATAACATTAAATAAAGATTAAAATATCATTAAAATAATTATATTCATGATATAACATTTCAATGTTGATGTATATACACCTTCAAAAATAATATAGGTGTATAACATAACATGCGAGTGAAAGAAGGCCAATTAAGAAAAAATTTCCTTACTGATTTGGTAACTTTTAAACCATAACCCCAAAAAAGATATATCATAAAATGGATATTTAAATAAGAAAAATATTACGAATAATAATCATAAATTATATTAATTGGTATTATGTACACCACATAGAAGAATGAGGTGGTAAATATAGTATGTGCCTCTCAAAAGTAAAAAGTGGGACATAAACCCCTTACCTTAAGTATTGACTTCCATCACACACAATCAAAAATACTATATAATAAATCTAAGTAAATTATACATATATTACATAACTATATTAATATATTTCATACCATATATTCTTTTCTTATTACCTTTTATTATCCTTTTATTAACCTTTTATTAATAATACTATGTTGAAGTCATGTTTCAGGTAAAAAACCCTTTCTTTTTCGTATTCATTACGATTTTTATAGTTTTCGTTATCTTAAATTTATCATTATTTAATAATATCTAGAATTATTAAAATGATATAAATAACATATATTCCTTATATGTGTTTTCATAATAATCTATAAATTATAGAAATTGGAAATGAAGTACACTATTCATGGAGACGGTAGGTCGTACCTACACATGAACATTAATATCATTTTCTTGTCAGATGAAAAAAATAAAAATAAAATATATATTATAATTATAGAATAATTTTTATTTCATATATATATAATATTTTTATTAAACGCACCGTTAATACATTTGATGTATATCGTGAACAAATCATATCACTTTGCATAGCCGGAGTCTATCATACACATGAACGAAGTTATCGTATTACAATAAAAGGGAAAGCATGAAGTTATTTGTTATATAATAAATATAGAATCAAAAATAAATAATAAATATCATATATAAATATTTTCACTATCATTATTCCCAACATTGAATGGTGGTAATGGAAAAACTAAAGACATCGGTTCACGAGGATGTAGTTCGTTGTACACATGAACGATGATTTTATAAGACATTTGATAGAAGAGTGTGTGGTGGTATGTCATACCCATAACATAAAAACATATCAATATAATTAGTATAATTATTTTATTATATATTCATGGTATAATAGAAACTGAAAGAGGTGGACAATAAAATAAAATAAAACATATTTTAGAAGAACATTACATTTTATTTGAGTATCCTCCTTAGGTTTTCACTAAAAACATCAACAGTTTTGTTTCTACCCAAAATATGGATTATAATATAAGGGGATGGAATTTTTATATTGATTGTTTCAGGGTTTTTTCAAGCCAAACGACTTTATAGGTGTGATGAAGTGGAGAGAGTTTGCACCCTTCTATAGCTGAGGAGGTGTTACATTATTATACATATTCAAACCAATATACTATTAGGATGTATCCCTTACCTCATTTGGATAAAAATTTAATGAAAATGGAATTTAGTGTTTATATTTTCTATAAATAGGTCCACCACACAAAAATAAGTGAATTTTTTATAATATTGTTCCTTAAAATCTACGTTTCACTACTTTTACCATTTTGGTTTTTATTAAGGTAAATAATTTTCTAAATTAGGTAATTTATTTATTAAGACTAAATTAAAGTAATAATATAATATAATTTACACCAAATGATTCGAAATATGATATATAATTTAGAAAACAAAAATTCAACTCATGTTGGAAATTTAATTTATCAAAAATGCAAGTAACACATAAAAACACTACTTTAACTAAAACAACGCTAACAAAGTATTTACTATTTGTGGATAATGTGTTCCTTATAAAAGATTAATTGGTATATAAGTGAAATATATTATATATTTATTAAAAATTTAAAATAACTTTTATGATTATAGTGGTTTTAAAAATTGGAAATCATTTAGTAATATATCATTTGTTATAAAATAATATTAATGTCAATTTTGAGATTATTTATTTAATTTAACTTTAAAAATATAAATACAGTTATTGTATTTGAATATATTACATTAAAACCTATGTAACATGATATATTCATCTAAAAAATTAATTTATGATAATAATTAATTTATTTTAATTAACTTTTAATATTTTAAATATCATTGATTTTAGGTAATTATTAACAAAGTAATTACTAAATTGACATTTATTGCATATTTTAAGTAACTAATTCATATCTATAAATTAAATATAAATTTTTATGATTAAAAACAGTCATTTATATTTGAAAATAATTTTTCTAATCAAACCAATGCTATTTTTTACCTATCCTAAATCTTTATAAATATTAAAGGAATGTAAGGTTCATTTTTTGTAATTTTCTTTAATTGAATAATTATATTGGTAAATCTCAGGGAATAGTTTCCAAATAACTCATAAAAATAGATTTTACGGTGTTAATTTTCTAAATATGTCTATAAAATGGGGTTTTCTCAAGTTTCTAGGCAATGCGACACCTTATAGTTCAAAAACTAAGTAGACTCGTTTTTACCATAATCACTATAATTAATTTTAACTATTTTCACTAATAACTTTGGTAAAATATTAATTTTACCTTATTATATAATTTAAATCATGATTATTACATATATAGAATTTTTTTTTTCCAAATTCAAATCATATAAATTGTATAATTTAGTTTAAAATTAAAATTGTAGACGTGATAAGAAAAATAGTTTTTAAATTGAAAATGTTCAAAAGTCTTAAATGGTTATATATCTAAATTCAATATTAAAATGATAATTATGAAATAAATTTTATAAATTGATACAAACTTTTTCTAATGTTATCTTTAAAAAATTTCAAAATATAATTTAACTTTATAAATTATTTAAATAAAAGATAAATTTTTAATTAAATTTCATTATTTTTCACGATTCCTCAAAAAATGAAACATTTCAAAAAATACAAAAAATTATCCCTAAGATAAATGTGGTATAGTTATTTAAAAATTATTTTTATTTTTAAATAATTTTTCTAATTTTGGTAACATTTAATTTCAAATTAGGTTTGCCAAGCACGATTAACCCATATTTTAGAAAACATACTTTTTTCAGAAAACATTTATTTTTCATATTAATGATTCTTACTTTATTTCTAATAATTATTTAACAAATAGACATGTGAAAAAAATTTATATTTCAATAAGTTATATAATCATATTCATTCCCTACATTTTAACAACTATGCAATAACTTTTATATTAAATACTAATCTTAATAGTGTATTAAAGTTTGGTCAAATTCGGTATTGTATGTAACACATTCCAAACATAGTGTTGTGTGTAGCATAAGCTAAAATCATTTTTGTATATATGTAATTTCTTTAAATTCTGTGTAATTTTTTCCAAAAATTATATAATATTATTTTGAGACCATGCGTTGAGACGACGTGCAATTTCGAGGCTCGGTGTGCTTGAAACGATCTGTAAAATTTTATTAATTTTTGAATAGCCCGTATGAGCAGTTTTCCTAAAAAAATATGGAATATATATTAAACGGGAACCCATATTATAAATCTAAGTGAACCGTTGCATTCAGGATAGCGGGTTTACCCTAGGTGAGACTTAAGTTTAGTCGTCATTGGCCCCTAGTGAGAAAACTCAAGAATGGAATAATCATAAATAAAATTATTAAATAAAATTATATTATTTTTCAAATCCTTATAACTCACAAACGGTGACTCAGATTGAAAATCTGATACCACTGTTGAGCTTCTGAGGGTATGATTTCCTTAGGCAGAGCCTAACATTAGTTGGCACGGGCCAGTAGCAGAAAGTAGTTTTTCATCGGAAATAAAATAATTTAATAAAGATTATTTTATTTTCAAATAAATATAACTCCTAAAAGGTAACTCAGATAGAAAATCTAAGAGTACCGTTGAGCTCGTGAGGTCGTTCTTCCCTTAGGCAGAGCATAACCTTGACCGGCGTGGGTCAAGAGTGAAAGTTAATTTTTGAAATTTTCAGAAGAAAAATAAAATAACTTAAAAGGTTATCTTATGAGATTTTCTTCTTTGTTATACAGTGAATCATCAGTGATATGGTGAAATGGCGAGGTGATGCTGAATCCCATTAATGTACCTCATTAATGGATTAGGGTGGCGACGCTGCAATACACACGAGTTATCCTTCTTTAATTAAATAGGGAATTCAGGCTTGACGAACAACCCTAGAATTCCTCTAACGAATGACGAAAGAAACCTCTCCAATGACGAATGTCAGTGCATCAGAAAAGGCACGAAAACCTTGTAGAGAATATTCTGGACCGAAGATCTAAAGGCAATGATGAATGATCATCCTCAAGTAATATCTATTTCTAGGTAGGGGTCTGATTCCTTTCATTGTGAATTTATTTTCCATGTTCTTTCTTTTAAATGACGAACATGGGTTAACTCATGAACAAATTAACTCCCGGATCGATCATTTATATGGGATGGTTAATGATGTGAGATATACGGGATATCTATCTTTGTGATTATTCTTCCATATTTTAGTTCTTCATGATCTTGCTAACAAGAACGCATATGGGTCAACATCATCTGAGACCCAGATCATTATTTTGGTGGTTTTATGTCCAAATCCTTCCCCTATCCTCTTCTTGAATTCTTCCCTTTCTTCATGGAGCAATAAATTTAGTTTTCACAGTATATGTGGTCCATATAGGACCTCAGCGGCGCATTGGCCCGCGACAGGAGGTCATGGGAGATGGCGGCCTCAGTCGAGAAGGGTGGAAACGCTACAATGTGCACACATATTCCTTATTTAATTAAACATGGAATCTAGGGTTGGCGAACAACCATTCAATTTATTTGATGAACAACGAAGGAAACCTCTCTAATAAAGAACATCGGTGAATCAGATGATGATGAAGACAACCTTGGATAGTGTATTTGGGATCAGAGATCGACAGATGAGGACGAATGATCATCTTGGAGAAATCTCTTTTTTCAAGTAGGGCATTGATGATTTTCTTTGTGAATTGTTTTCCCTGTTCTTTCTTTAAATGAAAAAAGGGGGTTAACTCACAAAAATGTTAACCCAAAGGTCAATCATTCATGGGGGATAGGTAAGTATGTGGGATAAAGGGGATATCTATCTTTGTGATTTTTCTTCCTTATTTTACTGATTCATGACCCTGGTAACAAAAACACATCCCGGTCAATATGAACAAAGACCCAGATCATTCTTTGGGCATTCTTATATGGAATTCCATCCCCTATCCTCTTATTTAATTCTTCATATTCTTTGTGGCGTAATGAATTTGGGGATCACGGTATTTGTAGTCTTGACAGGACCATAACCCCACATTGGCCTGTGGTAGGAGGCTGTGATAGATGGAGACATCGGGCGTGAAGGGTCATGGCCAGGCAAGACATGACATTGGAAAGAGGCCACGACAGAAGGCTTTAGTAGTGGAAGGAGGACATATCAGTGACCTAAGGCCGAAACAATGACATGGGGAAATAGTGGTAGGTTGGAGGCGGCGTGCAGGCATCACACTATGGTAGTTACAGGGGTCATCAGCATGGGGGTTGGCAGTTGGTGGTAGGTGCATGTGGCCACCCGGCAGCATTAGGGGAACCACACGATGCAAAGCCATGGTCCACAGACCTTGGTGGGGTAATTTTTACTTTCATAGGGTCATGAAAAATACCAGTCCACATGAGCAGACTGGCTGGCTGAGGAAGCAGTGCCACTCTTTCACTACATGGCTACACGAACTGGATGCCACATGGTGTCTGTGTTGGAGGTGAACTAGCCTGCTGATGCGGGCCGGTCCGTTGGAATGAACTGGGCCACTGGCCGGCCCCGGCTGTAGGAGAACCGACCAACAGATGCGGGTTGAGTTTGAGGGGAAATTGGGCCACTGTGTGGCAGGGCTGGTCAGAACTAGTCCGACTAAGTCGGAACATACCTGATGAGAACCGGGTTGTTTGGCGACCCAGATGGTTGGATTCAGGACCGAACCAGGATGGGTCCAAAAAGGCCCAATGGGTCTGGCTAGTAGTATAGACCAGACCAAGTCTGGTCAGGTCGGATCATGTGGGACCCCATGTCGGGTTGGTCTTGTCAGTCCAGCCAAGTCGAACAGGACCCAGATGCAAGCAATCCCAATTTACTAAAATGACAATAACTTTCAGACTCGGTGTCCGATTGACACGTTGTCTTTGGAGTTGTGACCCTTGCGATGGGAAAATCCCTTTGGTATACTCTATGTTATTTTTCCTGGTATTCAAGATATGAATTTTGGATTTAGGAGTAGATTCTCCCAGAATCAAGTACACAAGAGAGTGGGAATCCTAAGGCTGTTTATGACATGAAGGATATGATGAGAGGATCTCAGTGGTCCAACAAATGAGCAAAACTCGATGATCTAGCAGAAGATCAGACCTCTGGAGGTCTATTAGATGAGAAGACTATAGTGGTCTAATAGAAGAACAGAGATCAGTGGTCTAGTAGACAAGCGAACCTCAGTGGTCCATCAGACGAGCGGACCTCATTGGTCTAGCAGACGAGCATACCACAGTGGTCCAATAGACGAGTAGACCATAGTGGTCCAACGGATGAGCGGATCTCAGTGGTCTAATATAAGAGAGGACCTCAGTGGTCCGATAGTAGAGAGGACCTTAGTGGTCCAAAAACTCAATGGACCTCAGTGTTCCAGCAGACCAGCAGACCTTAGTGGTCCAGTAGCCAAGCAGACCTTAGTGGTTCATCAGGGATGAGTCCCTCAGTTGTATAAGATGACTCATATTTATGACTAAAAATATTACTTTCTATACTTTTATTTATACCTGGTGTGAGCTGTCTTTGCATTGTGGTATTTCTTTTTGGTCATTCCTTTGTGGTTTGAGTTTCCTAATGAGTATTGTGTTACTCACCTCTACATGGGCTTTTCCAACATGGGTTAGGTCCTGTGTAGGTGATCAACACTTCAATAGAGAACTTGGAGATCTGGGACTAGGCTGTGCTCAGTGATATGAGATGGGCAGACATACATCTACGGCTACAAGTAGCTACCCTTCACTTACCCTTCAAGTAGGGTCTTGAGCGGATGGACCATTGAAGTTGCAATTTCCTTTGTGGTTTTGGGATTGTATTCTAGCCCCTTTTTACTTTTAGTTTGTATTGTACTCTCAGTAGTTGTCTAAGTGAAGGTTTTGGTTTACTTTTCACAGTTTGATATCTTTTCTTTTGTATAGGTTTAAAAGAAAATACCTTCCCTTTTTGGGTTATGCCGACTTGGTGCTAGTCGCTAGCCCATGACCTAAGGAAGGCGGGCTTGGGATAGTCACGGAACGAGCCCCATGGGTTATTTTAGGACAATGTATAACAATAATAACTAGGTGTTTCATATATATAATGATTAAATTGGGGTAGTGTGAAAAAAAATTGATCAATTAATTTTAATTTATCCAAAAAATAATAATTCATAAAAACTCGGGGTGAAACATAAGTGATATATTATATTTATAGTATCATAATTATTTCAGGAATAAAATAAATATTCATTAAATCCATAATAATAACCAACTTTTTGGGGTGGTGATTAAAAATTACACACATCACTATATAGAGTTGGTAGTCCATAAGAATGCATGAGCAATATTTTTATTTATCATTGGATGGAAATTGAAATAAAAAGGGTTTTCAACATAATTGTAACAATATGTGTTTTGATTCATGGTTTAATTCGAAGGGAATTTGAATTTTTAGGAATTATTTAATGTGATATTTTTAAAACGTGTTTCCAAACATAATTTTGAGGGTTGTAATACCAAAAAGTGTTGTTTTTAGACATGGTTAAAGGCCCGAGAGGTTCATGGGGTGTTTCATTGAGTTTTGGAAGTGTCAGACCATCCAAAAACTCAATATTGAACAATGATAATAGGGGAACATGGTTTTTATAAAACCTTGCGACCCTCCAGTAGAAACCATGTGGCTAAACCATTGGAGCTGGAGATATTCCATGGTTTAATATAAAGTTGCAAGAGCGTTAGCATGACCATGATGTTTGGTGCCAATTTTTGGTAGTGTTAAATCACCCACTTTACAAAACATTTTCCTAAACTGTGTGCATAAACCATGAGAACTATTTTCTTGTGGGTTAATTTCCAATTTTCTCTGAAAATGTTTTCAACCCCACTTCTCCTCTTTCATTCTTATCCTCATTGGAAAACACCTCTATTTCTTCTCTAATGGAGCTCTCAAGATCCTCTTTTTATGGATCTTGATATCTCATCCAAACTCTGATTCAAGTAATTTAAGAAGCATTTTATAGCTAGAGTTAATTTCTCTAATCTTCTTACTCACTATCTCAGTTTCTATTTCTATAGGTTGCACTATTTTTGTGTGAGAATATGCGCCTATTTTCAGGGAGGATATACATTTATTCGATTTATTCCTAACCATTCCAAATCATGCCTCAATATTGGATGAGTGAAATTTCTTTGGTATATGGTTGGTGGTCTATAGATTTTCCCGTTGTTTCTATTGACTTATAAATAGTGAATTTTTGTTGTTCACCGACCTTTGACTTATGTCTCCCTAAAACAAGTTCTTTGTTTCTAAATTGTTATACACATGATGTTTTACCCCCATAAATTCTTGTTATGTAATAAGAGGATGTAAAATTAAATTCTAGTGACCACTTTGGGTGTTTGAGGTGAGTTTTTATCATTTAAAAAATTGTTTAAAATCCCCAAACACATTTTCAATGTATAAATTTTACTATAAATTAAATATCCCCTTATTAGTTATTTATGAAAACCATGAAATTGATTTGTGATGTTTCGTATCTTTATAATTATTTTTGTCATTTTATACATGCCTCTTGAATGTGATTCTTGGTTATGCTAAATGAATGGTTTATTAACAATGTATGGTTTTATAATAAAATAACTCAGTTGAGGTGTGTTGTCTTATAAGATAAAAATTGGCGAATAGTTGTTTAAACCTTACCTGGACTTTTAGAATTTGTGTTTTCCAATTCCTTTACGTTATTGATATATATGTTGAATACTTAGTTCTTGGTGTAAGATGATATTCCTAAATGAATTGAATAAGGGGGAATGGAATTTAACGTGACCAATTTTTTTATTGACCAAACACCTTTTATGTGGGTTGGAAAGCCTTGATTATACATTTCCATGACTTGATAAATGAAATATATTGTTGAAATTCAAAATTTTAAATTAAATGGAATTTAATTGGGTGGTACAAATAGGCTACATTATATAATTAAATAAGAACATCTTATGTGATTTATAATAAATATGACACACTTAATTATATTGGTTTTATGGGTTATCTAATGATTTTATTCCTTATTATGAATATTATTACTCCATTGATATTGGATGTGATATGATGGTTAAGGTAATTTTTGAGCAATACATTTCACTCCCCCCCACATCGGGTGTTGAGGATGTTATCTCACACCCCTGACACTATTTGGACGGTGGACATGACACACCACATCCTTTTTTTCAGGTGACGAATTGATGACTTACACACAATATCAAGTGTTGATTATAATGTCTCACACAAATTATGAGTTATATGACCTGTACCATCTGATTGAGCTTATATGTTTTTAGACTGGAGATGGAAGCCTGATTTACGATCCGATCCAACTAGTACCTATTATTTCTAGTATATAAATATCTACGTCCACATATAATTAGTTCATATAGGTTGATTTATTATATTCATACAATATATATATATATTATAATTTTATTTATAGATACTGAACAAAATATCATTTTGGCTTATAATAAAGTATGTATAGTCGGTCTGGCATCTTATTGATACCTGAGCTTACTGTTATTTATTTATCTGGCACTATTTATTATACTTTATACCTAAACATTTTTGTACCTTATATTCATGGAATGGATTTATCTATAGACACCAATGGTGGTGCCCTACTGAGTATATCTCACACCCTTCCCAAGCCTCCATTATAATGGGGTAACTGAGCAGATCTCGTGTTTGTAGGACCATAGACCTTTTCTTGTGATGAATTTATTTTACCTGGGAGATAGGAGTATATGACTTAGTTGGAGAACAGGATGCTTGTGGAGTTCTCCCTCAGGGCTTTCATTTCCTTTCTTTATTTATGTGTTGAACTGTATCATGTTTCCTATAGTGTTTCTTTTATTTCTAGTTAATGAATCATCATCTAGACATGCATGCATTGTTTTATATTGGGGGTTTCCATTTATATTCTATTGATATTATTATTCCACTTCTTTTTCTTTAATTTATTATTACTTTTTCTATTTCATAATATTTATATTTTGATATAATGATGTTCTAATATGTTCATGAGGGTATATTCTCCCCAATGTGTCATCATTAGACCCTCACTTCTTGTTGAAAACTACTCATGTATGATGAGGCATTCTTATAGACATATAATGACTAGACCAACTTCTGGTATTATAGGATTTAAGATTAGGATGTTACAAAGTGGTGTTAGATCCATTCTTTTTTCCTTTATCTTACTTTTTGGGGTCGGTAGATAGGAGACAAAAAATATAATGATTCTTGGTCAATTGATGTGTCTGGGAGTGATCAACCCACCAACAACGAAATTTTCAAGTGGCAATGGATGATATTTTTTCTTGTCATTACCTTTTACAATTGATTATTAATTTACCTTGAGTGGTTTGAATTTTTTGATATATAATGATCTATGATTTTTATAGTATTTTTCCCTTGGCCTAGTATTTTAAGAATGTAACATTACATGCATCACTATAGGAACATTAGAATTAATATGCCATGCATATGCCATGCCATGTAGTTGTATTTGTAGGCTACCTATTGATTGTGATGATGTGCCTTATGTGTTTATTAGCACTGCTCTTATATACCATGTTAATTATTTGTTTTCCAGGATTAGTATGATAACATTTTATGTATTTCATTATCATAAATACTTATATAACACTCTTGGATGATTTATTTATCATTTTAACTTTCTACCATGATTAGGTAATTATATGCCACACTACTTGATTATTTAGTATTTCTTTTCATTGTATCTTGTGTCTATGATTATTTATCACGTTTCTCTATATTTATTGCTTATTACAGCTTTCTTAGTTATAAACATGTTATATAGTTTCTTGTTAATGTTCCATCATCTAAATGTTCTTTCACCATATTGATTTTAGATGACACCTTAACTAACCAATCATGAGATTTTTGAGCCATGAATCATTGGTATCATGGGTTGAAACATGTTGGTAATGATTAATGGGGGAAAAATTCCAATATGTAAAATGTATGGAAACTTTACAAATTTGGAGATGGCAAAAAATATAGTCAAAACATTATATATTACCATGATATATTTTCAAATGGTTAAAAATGAAAAAGATATTAAATTTTGATCTGAAATGATTTTTTTTCTTATGGACCTATTAAGTGAATCAACCTATGTAGTTTAGTTATAATATTTAAGCTTATTAGATAAAAAAAAATAAGATAAATTTAAGAATTTAAAATATTCAAGGATGCATCTATAATGTCTTGTGACTCTATCACACATGCATGCTGATCTATACTACTAATTTTCCCCAAAATTCACAATTGAAAACAAGTAGGTTGGTTGGCACATGCTTCTTATGAGGTAACCCACTACACATTCTTTGAAATGTCAAAAATAAAACAACTATAGTTGGTTTCATTTTGATGAACCCATTTTTACTTAATAAGACCCTCTTTCACCACGTTATCTGTTATGATTTAGTATTTAACCTCATGAGGGAATACCTATAATGTATAGGAATGAAAATTTAAAGTGTTTTCCACCACATATATGGGTGCATATAGACGTATGGTGACTTCTTACTTGATCAGTTCCCTCTTAAACTTATAATTAATTGTATATTCTTTTAGTCTATATTTATGTTAATCGTTAGTCAATTAAGGTACCAATTCCAACCAAAAGTTTTTTTTTCTATAGATTAAAATTGACATTTTCTTTAACTAATCCCTATTGTGAAAATTATTATTGATAAATAAAATGATTAAATTTAATTTATAGGATAAATTTCCTAATTATGTTTGGATATTAATAAATTACTATTGGTTAAAAAAGAAGTTGGATAAGACTTGCTTATTTTTCTTTGAGGTGTTAGTCAAATCTAGTACCAAGTTCTTTTATCTTATAATTGGAAGTTGATATTCTAAAATAAATATTTTATATGTATGTATATTTAATGTGAATTAATGTAATGACTTAAAATGGAACCATAGGAGGTATCCATATTTTAAAACCTCATGTAAGGTTTGTTTAAACATATATTCGAGCATACTTGGATGAAAAATGTGATTATTACACACTGACCTTTTTTCCTTTTAAAATGGATTGAATGATCAGAATAGGACCTAGTGAAATATGTTTTATGCAACCTAGTGACATGGTTGATTCTTGTTCTTTTGTAAGGGGTTATCCCAATGTAGGTAAAATAAAAATATATTAGGTTCCTTGAGTTTTCTGATGTATGGTACCATTCAAGTTCCATTGTCCCTAGTATTACTCTTAGATTCTAAATTAACCCCCTTTTTGGATGGGTGGTCCTTGTATCCTTGTTCCTTTTTATGGGAGTGAGCATCAAGTAATGACTAGTTTCAGTAGGATAGACATTTATATGGTTTGGTCAACCACATTGTAGGTTTCTTTAATCTATCATCTTCCTCAGTGATGGATGACTTGGTACATCTTCATCCAGGTTAATCATTATAAGGGGCAAGATAACTCTGGGTTTACTCCCTTGTACAGACCACCTGATACTTTGATTAATTGGATAGAAAACCTAGGGATGGTATCAAGGATGTGTAGTCTTACTTCTAAAACCATGGGGTAGAGTGCATTCATATATGTGTTACCCATCGAGCTGCTAAATATAAAAACAAACTGGTTGAGTTTGGTGGAATCATTGATCCATGGTATGTTGAGTACATTCTTGGGTCATCTCCATAGTAGAGTGACCTAATAATTAATGGAATAAGATTCTTCCTAATGCATGGTATGTAATTATAAGAGAATCAAGTGTTTTGACATGCCACTCGGGTTGGTTTTGGTTTTCATGAAAAATACTCTGACATATGTGAGTGTGGCCCAAAGAAGTGTCACATGTGCATTTAAGGTTAATTTGATCTAGATTTCTTAGGAGAAGTTAGTCCATGAATCCTTTTGACTACTATGACACTCCTATGGTGGGAAGTTTTTCTTCAGTTCTCGGGAACATGTGGACTTCTAGGTAGAAGGAAAACAACTAATAAATACCATTTGAAAATGTTAAGTGCTATTTTTGAATGATTGTGGGATTGGTGAGTCATGTTCCATTTATGTCCCTCTAAGGGAGAATGACAGTGAAATGGTTGGATGTGTATGATAAATTTGGAAACATCATTGGTTATGGATATACTTTGGTTGTAAGTCTTGAATGATCAAGGGATCCATCAGGGGTAAAGAAATTATGATTAGTTAGTGTTGATTTTTTGGTATGTTTTGTTGAGATTATTTTAAGATAATTCAACCAGTAGTGATTCATTTGATCTTCTTATTAGTAGTTAGAATGTGGTTGGTTTGAGTCGAAAAAAACACTTAATATTGGATGTTATATAAGTGTCTAAAATCTTCTTGATAATCTCCCATATCCTCTTATTCTGATCTTACTTGTAGTGACGATCATGTCTACTATCATGATGTTGTCATGGTGCACTGAGATATCGTCAGTTATACGCTACACTGAAATTTTAAATGTCATTGGATACGATAGGTAATATCTATGGGAATTACATTTCAGAAACATGGTTTTTTGAATTGGCATTGTTAGTCATGATTGATACCTGGGTTTCCAAGTGGGAATGACTTGGTCAGACACACGGACGCCAACCATATCTAGACTTGAAAACTAGTGGGCTCAATTAGTGTTCTTGACATGTGGACAACTCGACTATGCACCAACATATCATTTGTAAATTCTATAATATTGGATATCTTGTATGAAATCCTCAAATTCTGTTTGATTATTCTGAGTTTACCCCCAACCTTATTCGGGATCAGATGAATTGTTTTGAGAGTGAAAATATAATTATATTAGATCAGGTGTACACCCAGATTCATGTTGGGGCATGAAAACCAAAATGGATGTTGGGCTTGAAACATCACCAGAAGTCAGAGATGAATTTCTATATATGTGTTTAAGGGTAATGAGAAATACCTTGTAGATGGCATCATGCTTTGGGATGTATACGATGGCCACCTTTTCTGAGTGTTTTGGGAATGGTTAGTCGATGTTAGATTGACATGTTTTTTTTCAAAAGGAATAAGGTCAGTGAAGAACCATTTCTGGAACATCATCTGGTAAAGATGAGTGAAATATGTTTCTATTAGGGATTTTCAGGAAAAGATTTCCTGAACAAGCTATATGATTTTTGTGGGTAATCGATTGTCTAACCAATTCTAGGATTATTTCCAGAATTCTTAGGGAATGATTTGTTGTAAATTCTAATAGTGGAGGAACCATGGCTTAGAATTGGCTCATTTTAAATGTTATAACCTATAGTGGGTATCCCCATTATCTAGATGTTTAATTATATGGTGATGTGATTGTGTTTTTAGCTGAACGGTCTCAAGTAAGAACATTCTCAATGTTTTGGTTAGAAAAATGGGGTTGGATTTGATTTTGATGGATTAAGTTCCAAAACATATGTAATTCTTAGAGGAATATTGGGTGTTTGAGAATGCAACAAGACTTTTTGAATGAGACTTCATGAACCTTTTCAGTCAGGTGATGTTTTATTTTTTTCCTCAATAATTTTTGGGATAAAAAATTCAATGGTGGGAAGGTTTTAATAACCCATGTTCTAATGCAAGGTAGAATTTTAAAAGAATTTTAATTTTTTGCGTTTAAGGGATGGGTTGTTTGTTTGAACTATGAATTTGAATGTATTTTTTTAGTTTGAATTCATAAAAGTATTTTTTTAGACTTATTTAAAGGCATGAGAGGTTCCTAAAGTGTTCTGTTGAATTTTGGAAACATTAGACACCCCCAAAAACTCAAAACCAGAGAAGAATTAAAGCGGAACAAGGTTTGTATAAAACCATGAGAACCTCTAGTAGAAACCTTGTGGCTAAACCATTGGGTCTATAGGTCTATCATGGTTTGGATGAATCATTTGATGGGGTATACATGGTCATGTGATTTTATGTAGGTTTTTGACATAGGTAAATCACATGTTTTTTCTAGAGTTTCCCAAATTGTGTGTATAAACTGTGAGACCCGGTTTTTGAGGGTGAATTTAAAATTTTCCACCAGAAATATTTTTAACTGCCTTATCCTCTTTTATTCTTCCTTCCATCAAATAACCCCTCTATTTCTCATCCAGTTGATCTCTCAATATCCTTTATCTATGGATCTTGATATCTCATAAATCTAAACTCTGATTCGAGAACATTCATAATTGTTGGATAGATATAAGTATGAACTCAAATCATCTTAATTATATCAGTTTTTTTTCTTATCTGTTGTGATATTTTGGTGTGAGATCAATTAACCTATTTTCAGGGCTGATATCTGGTTTATTGATTTCTTACAAACTAGACCAAATCGTGATCCGATATCGGATGAGTAATGCATCATTGGTATATATTAGGTGGTATATATTTTTTTTTTCTATGTTTCCATTGATTTATAAATATTGTTGTTTTGTTGCGCACTGACCTTTACCACACATCACCCTAAAATTATTTCATTAATTATAAATTGTTATACAAATGATGTTTTACCCACGTTGATCCTTTATTTGTAATTAGAGGATTTCAAACTAAAGTATTCCCACCCCTTTTGGTGGGAAAAGTTATTTTTCATCTTTTACATAATTTGTTAAAATACCAAAATTCATTTTAAGCTTTCCTCTAAGACAGTAAATGAAATTTACCATTATATAAATATTTTTAAATAATGAAATTGATTTTTCATATTTTTTATCTTTCTAAATTGATTATTTTTGGGGAATTTTTTAATTTATATTGAATGTGATTCTTGGTTGTGAAAAATTAATGATTTTTTAACAATTTCATGTTTTATAATAAAACCCCTCAGATGAGGAGCATTGTATTCTGAACTAAAAAGTGGCGAATAATGATTTAAATCTTGATTGGCATTATGAAATTGATGTTTTACTATGAATTTATTTTATTTAAATATATGTGGATATTAGTACATGGTCTCAAATTATATTCTTAAATGAATTTAATAAGTTGGAATGGCCTTCCTCATTAAAAATTGCTTTAAATACCAACAAACATCTTAGTGGGTTGGTGAGCCTTGATTACAAATTTCCATTACTTGATAAATGGAATTTATTGTTTGAATTTAATGGATTTAATTAAATGGAATTGAATTTGGTGTTACGGTCACACCACTTTTTATAATTAAATAATCTTGACCTATATGAATTTTAATAAATGTGATGCCACTTATTATATTGTTCTTATGGATTATCTTATTAGGAAATTACTCATTTTTAATATTAGTAATACATTTATATTGTATTTTATATGATGGTTAAATGATGTTTTGATCATGAAGTTTCACTATCCCATACATCGGGTGTTGATCATGACATCTCACACCATTGAAACTATTTGGATACTGACATGATGACTCACACACCATATCAACTATTGATAATTATGCCTAACATTCATTATGAGATGTACGGATTTTACCCTATGATTTATCTTATTGGATTGTTTAGACTGGTTATGAATGCCTGAGTTTCAACCAGGTCCATGCAGCACATAATATTCTAGGTATATGGCTACTTATAACTGCACATACTTAGTCCATATACGTGGATGGAGTATATAACTACACTATATATATATAGTTACTATATATATATATATTTATTGATCATAAAATCACTCTTGCCTATAACGAAGTAGGTAGTGTTGACCTGGTGTCCTATTGGAATGTGATCCGAATAGTATTTATTTATTTGACATTGTTTATTATACTTTATTACTACAAAAAAAATGTAGCTTATATTCAAAGACTAAATTTAGTTGTAGATACCATTGGTGGTGCCATACTAAGTATATATCAAACCCTTATAGGTCAACCATTGTAATGGGGTACTCGAACAAATCTCTTGATTGAAGGACCATGAAATTTTTCTTGTATTAACTTGATTGTACATGGGAGTTAGGAACACACGACTGAGCTGGAACATAGGATGTTTGTGGAGTTATAACTTTGGACTATCATTTACTTTCTTTATTAATGTATTTCACTATATCATGTTTCATATTGTGTGTATTCTATTTTAGATATTGTTTTATCATCAGGAAATGCATACATTGTTGTGTATTAGTATTATAAATTTATATTCTGCTAATATTATTCTTATGATTATCTATCTTTTATTTATTCTACTTCTACAATGATATATTTTTTATTTTCGGATATACCCTTGATTTAATCTAATAATGAGGGTATAGTTTCCCCACCGTAAAATCATTAGTCCCACATAGCTAGTCGACAACCATTGGTATATGGGGAGGCGCGCTTGAGGCCATGTGGCTACCGGTCCAACTACTGGTATTATATGAAGTTAGGTATGGATATTACAATAATAATAATAACATTTTATTATATTTTAGATATTTTTGTTTTTATTTCATTATGGTTGAATAATATTTTAACGAGGAATAAAAATAAATAAACATGAAACACATGGTAAATAATTATACCACTTCTTTGGAAAACCTGTACATATTGACACCCTAAAACATCTTAGGATATTATTTTTGTGAGACTAAGAAATATAATTCGTGTTTAGGTATCATGTGAAGGTATTTAGATAGGTATTGGTTGATCTAAATGGATCAAAGTATGTTAATAACAGAGGATATGGGGTTCCCCTTTATAAGAGAGGGGAGTGGTGCTCTTGTAAATTTTCAATGTTTTAAAAAAATATAAAGACATAATAATAGGAAATAGACCTAAAAATATCTCATTATGAAGATAAGATGATAAGGGTTGAAATAATATCATCCAATAAGATTTAATATGACATTTTCAAACCATCTCATTTTGTTTCAAAGTTAACGAATATATTTTACCCATGACAGTGATGAAACAATTTTACCACAGTTACTATTCATTATGACTAAAATTTGAAATTAATATCATTACTAAATTTTAACCAAATAATTCAAATAAAAAATAAAATTTGAAATATTAAATTGGTAAATTTGGTATCAAATAATTTTCATATAAGCATGAAAATCATAATGAAAAACATTTTTTCCCGAAAAATTTGTTTTTAATCCAAAAAATGAATTTATAAAAAAATAAAATATAATGTTAATTATTAGAGAATTAATTGCATTATTTTTTAATAGAGAATAATTTTACTTTAAAACTAATCTATAATTTAATGGTACTTTTTAAATACTTTAGAAAAATGATTTTTTTATAAAAATTGGTATTTTTAAATATTCACCCAAAAATCAACACATTAAAAAACATCCCAAAAACTCACCCTAATATATATTTTATATGATTATATAAACTAATAAATAATTTTTTTTCTCTTAAATTTAAAAAAATACCATTAAAAGATTTAATAAAACCATAAAATACATGGAAAACACATTAGTTAGACTAATAAAGAATTATTTTTCAATTGAAAATTTACTTAAAATTATTATAATAAATATGAATCCATAAAATCTAAGAGTAAAGATGAATAATACATGAAATTTATTTATTATTAACATTACCTTAGATTTAAAATACTTCACCTTTTAAATAAATTACAACCTCATAATCATATTTATTACTTAGATAGGTATGGGTATATTTCCCTCATCTCATTTCCAGGTTCCCATGATGCTTCCTCGATCATGCGGTCCTTCAAAAAATATTAAAATAGGTGAGTTGGCTTAATCTATAATAGTTTATCTTTATGATCTATGATAAGTACATTATTTTTGTCATAATAAAGAATCTATTACAACTGTACTACCCCAAGGATAAAAATATAATACACATCAGGTACATTTTTCTTTAACAATGAAAAATGAAACACATAAAGTACTAAGATAAACATGAAGGAAAATATAATCTCTAAGAAACTAATCCATCCTTTTCTATAATTTCAAATTGTCAAATAATCCTTGGTCTTAACTTTCATTTCGTTCTGAAACACTTAACACCTTTAATAAGATTTATTTTATAAAATTCAGGATTCACAACTTCAAATGTAAGGACATTACTCCTATTATATTCATAAATCTTCTTCCAGATCAGATATTCACTCATGTTTTGTTTAATCATCATTACCTTCTCAAACATTTTTTTACAAGTTATGGTGAAAAAAACATTCTTTAATTGAGTTCATCTCAACATGATGGAGTCTGAATCTTATTTCCATATAATCATTTAAAAGGTTGCATCTATATGTTGGAATGAAAACCACTATTATTTTAAAATCCAATCAATCAAAGATGTTGATACTAACATTTCTGGTAAACCCGTTTGGAATCCCAAAGAATATCCTCTAAAGTATGAATAATTCACTCTGACTATCAATCATATTAAGGATAAAATGTTGTTCAAAAATTTAATTCAGTACCCAATGACTTATGATTTCCATTTGATAAATTTAATGAAAATCAGGGATAATGGTAAGATACAATAGAGAGAGTGACTACACATAATATAAATATCCCTTTAAGATAAAGTCTAACAAGTTGATCCAAATATATCAAATCCTAAATACACATAAAATTCATATATTTAATCAAATAGTAAATAATAACCCAAATTACATGATTATTTATAGATGAATTTTGTATTCCCACCATGAAATATATGGATATATTTTCCCATATACATCATAGAATTAGAAAATCATGATGAATTCCCTTTAGTAGTTTTCACTCATCTTTAAACATTTCATGAAAAAATGCCTAGTAAAATTAGTAATAAAATTCTTCATCCCTTCCCACCAATAATATTCCTCAAGGTCCTTATACATCTTAGTGTTTCCAATATAAAAAGAATTGAGATAACTATGAGCTTCAATGAACAATTATTTCTCCAACCAGGGATCACTTTCCACATAAAAACACTCACCATATATCCTATAACCTTCTTATTAAAAATTTAATTTAAAAACTTTTCCTAATTAACTCTCTCTTCAATTTATCACAAACCTTGATCTCTTTTCCGAGAACGATTAAATCTACCTAACAAGGATAACTACACTGACACCTGAACCAAAATAGTGGGAGATAATGAATTAAAACATTATAGGAAAACATTCATTAAACCATTAACCAAAGGATCACATTCTAAACATTAAATTTCTAATGAGTGATTATTATTTCATCTCAAGGCATAAACTAACTTGTTACATTTACCTAGATGATAGTGAATTGTGAAACCATAATCCATCATCGGTTCCATATATCTTCTATGAATCATTTTCAACTATTTTTTAGAAAATATATACTTTAAAATTTTATGTCATTTATATATTTCAAATTATACCCCATATAAAAGATATCTTCAAAATTTTAAATTAAAAACTACTGTAGTGAATTCAAGATCGTATGTAGGGTAATTGTATTCAAATAATTTCAATTATCATAATGTATATGAAATTACATGACCATATTTCATCAATACAACAAAGTAACTTCAATGAGGAAACACTATAGATAATAAACTCAACATTTATATATGTAAAGGTAAAAAAATAATTAACCAATATTAAATTTAATTCCAAAAAAATTGAGCACGTTTAATTTTATAGATTCATTTAAATAATTTTTTAATTAAATTATTTAGGGGGATAGATAAAAATAAAAATTTTTCAACAATAAATTGTTAGTAACATGTTAATCCAATAAAAATATAAGTATTAGTCACATTTATAGGTATTGGCCTCTCTTTCACTGCCCTTGTTTTTTGTATTATTAATAGCTATATGTCCATGGAAAGAGATATGTTGTAACCTAAATTTATATTTTCTAAAATTTATATAAAACTTATTATCTTCTGAAGTATATAGAATACTAATTATATGTAATTCATGTTCCTCATTAATTTTATAATAAACCATAATATCATAAATAAACACATCAAAAAATTTATACAATTACTCATGAAAAATTCCATTCATAAGATTCATGAATACAATGGGTGAATTATTAAACCTGAAGGGCATAACAAAAAAATCATAATTCCCATACCTATTATGAAAGGAAATTTTTATAATGTATTCCTACTTCACTATTAGATGATGATATCCAAACCTGAGAATTTTTTTAAAAAATATTGTACACCGAAAAGTTGATCAAACAATTCATTTATATAAGGAAAAAAATACTTATTCTTAATAATAATGTTATTTTATTCTCTATAATATATCAAAAGACTCATTTAACTATACATAAAATACAATTGGATCTAAGGATCCATGAAATATTAGAGGGTGTATATTGATGAAATTCTATATTATTGACAAGTTCACCTAAAGAGAGTTAAGTCCTTATCTAGGTTTGGTACTAACATTAATATCCCTCATCCACTGATTTAACACAACTAAAAATTATTCTATTCCAATTAAATCCATTATAGATTTATTATTTGAAAGTAAATTATATTCCTATTGCATTTTCACTTTATTCATCCTATTTCCTATGTGGAAACCCATTATAAAATAGGCACTAATTGAATTAATTAACATGGAAACCCTAAAATTTTTATCAAGATAATATAATCCATAGATTAAAACCCTTAAAATTTATTTTATTAATGACATCCTATCCACTATATTTATCTAAAAATTTCCTTCTATACTAACTATAACACCACATAACTTAACAACCCCTGATTACATGACTTATAATAGGGTTTATGCTTTCTTACTTTTTTATTATATTTTTTAAAGGTTAGAGAACTATGAAAAACACATAAATATAAAATGATTACAAAATAAATTGGTAACAAAAAATAAATATCCATTTTTTCCAAAAAATTATATTTAATTTTAAATCCATATTCATTAAAAACATGTTAACTTCTTTAAAGTTGAATCCCTATAGAAAATGTGAAACCTTACTATAGATCCTACTAAAATTAATCCCTGTGAAATGGACTTAAAAACATAGAATGATCATAAAATATTCATTAAGGGATAAAAAAATATGAAGCACATTATTCCATTTTGAAAATCATGAAATCCCATATGAAAATTTTCCCTTTTTACCAAAAAAACAATATGCTAAAATAATCATTGTATTACTCATAATATAAGTTTCATTACCTAAAGATTTTCATAAAACATATATTCAGAATTCTAAAAGTAAAAAATCACAATCATGAGAGATTCTTGTAAAACATGGGTTCTCATGAAATCATTTTCTTAAAAAAACATACTTTTCAAGCATAAAAGGGAAATAAAGCTTCTTTTAAACATAAGTTCCTTACCTTACCTTATGAAATAAAAATAATTATTTGAAAAATAAATTTAACAATTTTAAGAATCATGTAGGTTCCTTGAAAAACCATTCCACCACAATACCTTTTTTTAATTTTATTAAAGCCAATTTATGGAATAGTGGTAACCTTATACTACATAGTTCAAATATAGTAAAATTCCAAACTTGATGATCCAAAACAACAACAAACATTAACCTTTATGACCAGATTCAAAAACATAGAGCCATCTAAGAGTAAAAAAAAAACGATTCCATAAACCCATCACAACCGTGATCGCATTATCAGTGTCATCCACATCCACATCCTCATCCATAATCATCGGCCATTGGGAATATTATAAAGTAAAATCTTCCAAATTCAAATTTCAAACAGAAACTATCATATTTCCACCTTGCACCATGAACCACCATAACCCAAACCTTAACAACCAAAATTGAGAATCAAAAGATCACGCATCAACCCAATGCCATAAAATATTATAGGTATACTAAAACCTGAGTGGAATTGCCTCAAGATACACCCCAAACAGTCGACCATTCCATTTACAACTCCACTATCAATGAGAACCCACTGACGAACGTCCCTCAGCAGCATTGGATCACATCATGGAACTCATCCATATCACCTTCATCACAAAACCTTTCACATAACTAAATCAAATAGAGCTATTTTTTGGCCGCTGAATATGTTGCGAGACCTCGTATCGTAGTCGTAGTTTCCTACACAATCGAAATTCCAGCCTCGTCATTAATGAGAACCACATCCAAAAACTATAGCATTGTACTTCTCACTAACTAACCACATCAAAAACCATCTGAAAAACACAAAAAAAAAACAAAAAATAAGTCAACATAAAATATGGAGTTAGAGAAAGATGAAACACCACCATGATCTAAGAAGAAGGAAACCAAACCAGAGTGAAAGAAACCAACTCTGGCGATGAAAATGAACTTAGACCGCTGCTAGTCCCACTCCAACACCATCCCTAGATTTCTTGAAACCTACATCAAGGCCAACCAATATGGGGTTGAGAATGATGAGTTGGAAAATAAGGGTAGAGGAGAAGAATAACCTAGAATTCACCCACCGATGCTGACCCAAGCCACCTGAGGCTTCCACACAAAGACCCAATATAGAGGTTTGATGCATAGGGAAGGGACGGAAGAGGGGTTGTAAGAGGTGAACAATGTCCCACTGGTGAAAAAAATTAGGCAAGATAGAGGGTTGGGCAAGGGAAGTGAAGAAATATGAAGGCAGTGCGGTGAGGAGGGACGTCACCACTGAAAGAAAACCCAAAAACTCGAAGGGGAAGGGGAAGAAGAAGAGGAGGCATGAGCATCGGGAGCTGATAAAAAGCAGTGACTTCAGGGAAGTGAAGAGGGAATGGAGGTTGGAAGAGGGGGGGAGATGAATTCGGAGACAACACCGAGGCCTCCCCCCCGCCGAATATTTTTTGAAGAAAACCACCTTGAGAAACTATTCAATATCAATATTATATAGACTCTTATAGGAACTCTTATAAATGGAATAAACTACTAGGAATATTACAGCATAATTCCCTAGAAAACATAATCGATACACAATTAATTAGAGAGTTATATCAAGCTCTACCATAATCATGAAATATGATAATGGGCCATTACATACATAAAAAATTAAATATTTAATTTAAGTCATAAAATCTCATAAATTATTTCATTATTTACATGTGTAGAAGCACATTCAGGCTTTACATAAAAATAAGTATAAAAATAATTATTCATTGATAAATCTAAAAAAAATCTAAAAATAATGAGAAATTGGATACTATTTTAAAACTCATAAAATTTTATATAGTAATATTCTGAAAAAATGCACATGATGGTGGGAAATTCCTCCATTTTCGTATACATTAAAAAATATTCTTTTATGACTTTTGTAAAATTCCCAATAAAATAAGTTTTTGGAATGTTTAAAACTATTATTTTAAATACTCCATAAAGAAAATCAAACATTATTTATAATGAATTTAAATATATATTTTATTATTTTTAATAAAATATCAATTTTTTTAAATAACATTGATATGATGGAAAATATAATAAAAACATTAAAACATTTTAATTATGGTTTTAAAGAAAAATCCCTTACCTCGAGTCTGACTTGCCACATATATACATTAACTCCAATATGATAAAATTATATTAATTTTAGACTTCCTTAATAACCTGTTATGGTTTTATTCCATTATCATTATCCATTTTATTTCATTTATCACCATGCAATACTTATTTATTAAATCAGGTAAGACCATGTCAGATGTATTGAGGACATTAAGTTCATAATCCAAAAACTACTTTGGTAGGTTGATCATGGTAAAAGGTTTCATGGTTCCATCATATACATAATATTAATCATGAAATAGTTTTTATTTTATATATCAAATAACATTTTAGAAATATCCATGAAATGCATGAATGAGAAAAAAAATATATTTCTTCGTAGAGGTGATAATCCACACATATATACCAACGACATTATCATTTTCCAACTGATGGAATGTTGAGAAGTAAATTAACATATTATATTTCAAAAATCATAATTATTTAATGACTATTATTTATATTCATTAAATTTATAATAATAATAACATAACTTTTGGGGTTGTGATTAAAAACAAAACACAACACTTCATAGAGGTGGTGGTCCACACAAATGCACGAGAAATGTTTTTATTTCCCATATGACTGAAAAGAAGATGAAAAAGTAATTGTACCATGTAGATAATAATAATTTAGTAAATATATTATATTTGTTTTATTATTACATCATGGTTAATGAATATTTAAAGGAAGTAGAATACGAAAAAAATACATGAAACAATATGTAATGAATTATAGCTCTCTTATGGGAAGATGCCTTTGGCATTCAACTTAATCATTTTTAGGTTGGTATTTTGGTGGGAATTGGACATCTAGGAAGTGAAAAAGGATTATTGGAATGTACATTGTGATGTATTGGTTAATTTAAATGGTTGAAAGTATTTGAATAAGATAGGATATGGGGTTTCCTTTTATAAGTTTTGGGAGTCACAATATTATAATTCTTCAACATTTTAAAATAATATAAAGTCTTAATAATTGTAATTTTCTATAAAAATATTCCATTTATAAGATTAGATTATTATGGTTAAAAAAGAATACTAAAATAATATTTATGATAAAATTTGGTGAAGGTATCACTTATTTTGAACCTCAATTAACCTGTTTTACCCTTTATCATGGAGACAATTTTTTACCACGATTACTATTCATTAAGACAAAAAAATGAAACATTCACCACTAATAAATATGAAAATATTAATTAGAAATATGAAATTAATTTTCCATTATTCAATTTTAGAAGTGGAATAAATTAATTTTAATATAATAATGAAAAATGAAATGAATAATAGATTTTTTCTAAAAAAATGCATTTTAAGCCTAAAAATAAATTTATAAAAGAAAAAAGTATAATGTCTATTATTTTTGAAATAACTAAATTATTATTAATAAAATGTGATTAATTTTAATTAAAATTAAATAAAAAATATAATGGTACCTTTTAAATACATGTAAATAAATGAAACTTTTTATAAAAATCTTCATTTTTTTACAATTCATAAAAACAATATTTAAAGAAAACCCAAAAAATAAACCTAATGTATATTTGATTTTATTATAAAATAAAATTAATTCCAATTTATCCAATTAAATTTCTAAAATTTTTAAATTCGACTTATAAATAAAACCATTTAATTCCTAGAAAACACTTTAGTTAGAATATAACTATTTCTGTTCCGACTCATTTTTTTAAAATTATTACAGTGAATATAAGTCCATAAAATATAACAATGAACAATATCACTCAATAAAGTTTTTAATCATATCTTGGGTTTTTATAGTTTCAACCCTCTTTGTTATGTCAGGACTAAGGTACTAGTGTTTTTTCAAAAGGTCCAAACTAATAATCTACCATTTCCCCCATTGAATTTTAAAGAAAAAAAGGAATTTGGGGAGGCCATTCAAATGGAAATGTCTCCTACCATTACCCCCATGGATCCCCCATGCATGGAGATGTTTTTTAAGAGTTTCTAGTATAATTAGGGGTAATTTTTTCCCATTATTCTCTTTATTCTATTTCATGTTATTTTTTCCTAGATTTTTGTGTGATTAGAGCGAGGGTTTTAGTGTTGATTCCATAAAGGAATAGTGTAACCAAGAAATAAGGATAAATATTTCATGTCAATTGGCTAGTATAACACCCAAAAGGGAGATAAAAAACTATTGGGTGTGATTTTGGAAAGTGGGAATTCCTCGTGATTCTTCATATGATTGTGCCTCATTGGTTTAAGTTAAATAATTAATTACAATCAGAATAATTAAATATTTATATTTTATGGAATATTAATTATTCTTTAGTGTAAGTATAATATTATTGGAGGTGTGTGTAGGATTGTATAAGGTGGTACATAGATTAACATGTATGGTAACTCCATTCTGGAGGTAGGTGTTCCCTATAATAAAATCTCATATGCTGGCTTATATTTGATTTCATTCCAATATGAATATTACATGTGACAAGTTAGAGTAAAACTGACTAAGTGTATCTTGGTTGGAAGAAATAGGATGGTGTTAGGGCTTCTCGGATTGGGATAAATTCTCCTTGGCACTTTACATGATTTGGATCACCCAATGAAAAATGTCTCCAACTGGTGGGAGTATTGATAGAGCCTAAGAGAGACCTTTGGTAGGTATCATGGTTTGGGATGAGATGTGGGTAGCTTATAATGGATTACATTCAAAAAGTTAGATAGTTTAGAGAGGATTTAGGCTCGCGATGATTGGTGAGATGATGGTATATATAATTCTTTATTAGTGACACACTCATGATAGGTCATTGGTGTTTGGTGACACTTGTGATTTGGATGGGTCCTATAAGACTAGATGAGGTGTATCCAAGAGGGTTTTCTTCTAGGGGACATGTAGATAGTTCTTTATTAATATTTGGGAGGATAGACCTATGTGTAGTTAGTGGGAACTATTTGGAGCATTGCATAAACTTTTCATGGGATTTAGAAAGGACCAATATGGGACAACTCTTAAAAAGTGGTACAAAGAGTGATGATGTGTTTTAATGAGGCTAGATATGTCCTTGAGGTCTGAATTAAGAGAGAATATGGGTAGTGGTGTCACTAATAGGTGATGGTTAGAAGATAGTATCAACAAGAAGAGACTCTAATAGGTCAAAGGGAACTAGTGAGATCCCTAAAAAGTGAGATAAGATATTCTTTGAGATGAGGTAATATGACTTAGGTGACTACTACCCCAATATCAGCTGGTATGTTTTGTGATGGGATACATGACCTGTGTGGTGTTACATGTTTTTTCTTTCATGTTATTTTTAAAGGATTTATACTTAGTGGGGTAGAGGGATCTTAAGGCTTGTCCCCTATATTAATGAGGTGACACTGGATGAAGTTCAATGGGAGTGGTATATTGTATAGGTTTATGATGTATGGAACTCACCTTAAGTGAGAAATCATGGTTCTTGATGGTAGACTACCTCGAGTGATAGTGTTGGGTTATTGTGTAACATTCTATATTAATGATTGAACCTACCTTTAGTGATGACTTATTTGGATGAGATTTAGATAAAGGACCTTACCCTGTCCCACCAGGTAGTGTGTTGAGGATTGTATGTTGAATACCATGAGACTTCATGTATGGGTAGGGTTTCATGTTTGATGGTATGACATAAAAAAAATATTCCAACATTGTACTGAATTATGTATGATATGGAATTATAGTGTACTGATAAGGATATGCTGACAGTGTATGCTTGGATTCATGGTAGCCCTGTTAGCACACTACATCTGATATGCATGTGTAACATGTTTCGTTATTATTTTTATGTATATATGTATATGATTGTGTATATTAGGGGAATTTATTGAGACCCTATATAGATGTAATTCTCATACCCTATATGGTGATAGTGGTGTGTTTTTATTCTTTTTTCCTATATTTATGTTAGAGCACATGGTGTGAGGTGCATAAGACTAGTGAAACATGACCAGGTGTTGGAGAGTGGTTTTTATGACCCAGGATGATAATGTGGACAATGTGTGTATTTTAGTTATTTTTATTATATTTTATATGTTGTAGAACTAGTGAGTGATCAGCTTATATATGAGTGTGTACCTGTAAATTTCACATTTTATATAACATTTTGTTTATTTAAATATTTATACTCTAATCATATATATATATATATTTATTTAAATTATATTTTAATTTTTTTAATATGATTTAATAAAATAGTCTCCCCATTATATAGATTAGTCCCTCAATGTAGTTGGTAAACTCTAGGGTATGGGTAGGTGTGCCTGGGGTCATGTCATGAATTGGGATGAAAAACTTCTATGTGGCAACTAAATTGAGGAATTTCAAAATGTAATCAGATATTTTTTTAGTTATATGGTAGATATTTGTTCTAGGAATGTGTTAGAGATTATGATGGACCCCGAAATGATTAACCAAGAACATCTTTCTCACGGGATATCTTGGTTACAAGGGGTATATGATTGTTTTTCATTATTTTCACAATTCTTTTTGAAATGTGACTAAATAAGACATATTTACCAAATAATGTTATTTATTGTTTTTTCTATTTTCCCATTATTAGGATTTCTATATACATGCATAATACATAGAACATATGTATCATAGGAAATGCAGGATCCTGCTTATGATTGATTTCAATAATATGGGTTTAGTTTTAAATTGTGTTAACAATAACTTATAAACTGGTTTCCCATAAAACATATAATGAATGTTATACTCAATTGAACCATGATGACGTTTATGATGATAGGTCATGTTTATCTAGATGTTAAATATTCATTCATGATGTCTATTTAGTCCCTTCATTCAAGGGATATATAATAACCCTTTGGGGTTTGGTAAAGTAGTTTAATTCTTGATGAATTATAAAAATATGGTAATGGATTCATTGAGGATATGGTCCGATTACAAAACGTGTAAATAAAAATCTATAAAGTGTTTTCCATATATATTCTTGGTGGAATTATACTTAAATAAAATGGATTGTTGTGTGTAAACCCATTTGGGTTATGGATAAGGGAATGGTGAAATTCCAAATGGTTGTGGTTTAGAGTGTGAGTCTCTCTTGGTATCAAAAATAGGTTTTGAGATGGGAATATTAGTTGGATTCCTAGACATGTTACTTTTAGTTTCACTTTTAGTGCTTCTCTAGGAACATGCATGGATGATCAATGTTTTAGAATGATGCTTGTATAGTGGAAGATTGAGTGTGTAGCCTAGTTATGAGTTACATAACTTGGACTATTGGATGAGCTGGCCTATAGTAGAGAGTGGTTGGTGGGTTAGGTTTGTGAGACTAGTTAAATAGGACACAACTCATACGCGTGTGAGTGTGGGTTACTGATCTAGTTATATGAGAGCATGAACCTATGTGCTTTGCGAATGACTGATAAAGATAGTAGGAAAAACATATGTGAAATATCCTATAGGTTTACTCTTCCTTGAGTTTGAAAGTGTGGTTTACAAGGATATTTCAAAATAAATCATCATTCTATAAGGGAAGGTATGCACTGGGTATACCTGATTCCTAGATGTGTTTCCAATCAGCGAATAGATTTTTGATGTGATTATTGAGAATAATTTGGGTTGTAAAGAACTGTGATTAGTGCTATAATGATAGTGCAGTGGTGAGATGTGAGTTAGTTTAGTAGCTTTATGTTTTGATCCTTGTTTGGGGTTGTTTGGAAGGGTGGGCATGGTGTTGAGACCCATCTTGGTTATCACTCAATGTGAACTTTAAGGGAATATATATGTTGGGGGAGCACCCTATTATCCATTGGAGGACTTGATCATTATTGTATGTGGATTGTAGAATGGTGGGGATAACATTCCTATTCATCCAAGAATAGGCGACCATTTTCATTTAGTTGTGGTGCTCACGTATTATTTTAGTGGCCACACCCATTCAATGAATTCAATAATAGATGGTGTGTGGGATATAGATATTGGGTGTTTAATTTTAGGAAGTGATGAAAATGATACTCCAATTATAGGAAGCATCATATTGACCATGAATTAGTGTCCCTTCTATTAGAAGGATTTTGGTTATGCTTAGATAGATCGATGGATGGTTAAGGTTGAACTAGGATTACGGTGTTTTATAAGATCCAATAATATCTGGTTCTGAAATAAGGGATAGATTGGTAGTTCAAATATAATGTTTTTAATAACCCAGGATTTTAATGAAATATATTTTTAAATGATTTTATTCATTTGATAGCTCGATTTTCATGCTACACCATTTTAATATTTCTTTATATGTAACACCGGCTTAGCTTGCATTACATGCAATACTGATTTTCTACAATAGATCATTTCATTATTCTAGTTATTTAAATATTAAAATTATAAACTAGTCGTTAGAATATTGGGTATGGACATGATCAAATTAATATTGAAAATATGGTTTATACATGTATATATAAATAATTATTTTTTTCCAAATAGCTATAAATAAAAATAAAAGCCTTTTTAAAATAAAAGGAAATGTTTTTCAGAAAAAAAATTTAAATGCACACAAGTTTGTTTTATACAAATATAATAAATTAAAATCACTCCTTTTAGATTATATTAATGATATATATATATATATATAATATTCGATACAATGTTTAACATTCATCATATTTTTTTCTAGAACTAATATAAAAATAAATCTATTTTTATACTTTAGAAACGGTATTTTTTCTAAAAGAATGTTTATCACAAATAAATGGTGAATTTTTTTTAAAACTAAATATTGATACTTTTATAAATTATATTTTACAAAACAAATTTATTCTTTTAAATATTAATATAAAAATTTAATTTGGTAGATTTTTTGGAATTTTTTAATAAGTCTCATGTTTTCATGAATAGTGTAAAATATTGAATATTAATTGAAAACGGCCTTTTGATTTATAAATTTATTGTCTAAAATTATGGTTTTATTGTTTTTAAAGTATAATTAGAAAAATTTTATAGCACTTATTCAAATTTAGGTCATTAGAATCACTTTCACATTAAATTTGGATATTAAAACATTTCAATATTTTGAACGTTTTCACTTTATTATCATAGTTAAGGGTAAAAGATATGTCTAAATATATATATTATAGTTAAATATAATTTTTTTATCTACATAATTGATATTTATTTTTAAATTTTAGTGAATAAATAATTATCATATATAATTACACAATGATGTTGTAGTAATTATCAAATTCATGAAAAACTCTATTAAGTGATATTAAAAATATTAAAAGATATGTAATATGAATTAATTAAGGATATAAACGAATTTTAAAGGATAATATGAAATTTTAGGGTTTGTTAAATGATTATTTTGAAACTTATCTTACTGTATATAGTTTCTTAAATTCAATGTAATTAATAGTGACAAATTTTACACTATTAGTATTTTAGGAAAATAATATTTTATTAGATTAGTTAAAAATCATAAAAATCCGAGATAAGTACAAATGGGATAAATTATTTTCAAAAATATTTTATATTTACCATTTATGTTTCAATTGAAACCTTATTAGTAAAAATATCCACCTTTTAATATTTAAATTTTTGTTACATTATTTAAAATAAAAATAGAATAACTAAGGGTTAGTCAAAATGATAAGGTTTAAAATTACTCCAAAACTTGTCTAAAATATATTTTTTGATGGTATTACAATCCTATAATACATTATCTTAAAATAAATTTCTATTTTTAGGTACTTGGAATGAGATTTAATTTATTATAAATTATTATTTTGAGAAATTCTAGAAGTTCCCCTCACTATCATTATAAAAGGACACCTCCTCTCTCATCTCAATACACCACTTTGAGTCCAAATGATCGAATAAAATCTACAAAATTATCCTCTAATCTTCCCTATACACATTATATAGGTACCATTCTTCCCAAATGAAAAAATCCAGAGTCATTTAGAGTATATCTAAAGGAGTTGTTCTGAAAAAGAGGTAATTGCTTTAACCGATCACCCTCTTTCTATACTCTTATACACCGCCTCTAAATCTATGATATATATCACAAAATAATAACATAATAATAATAAATATTCTATAATTTAATTATGATTATGAACACACCAGTATAGAACCCCTTTCCCCTTGAACAAGAAGTGAAAGTATCACTTGTGCGTACGTACGACTTACCATCCCTACATATCCATACAATTCATTTTTCATCTTCATATTTTATGAGTGGTAATTATTATGGGTTTAATGTTTATATATGGTATTTATGAAAGAATTATAATTCATGAATGATAATACCATATCTACTATTTTATAACCTAATTGTTTGGGAATAGTCGTACGGCTTACCATCTCCATGATGTGGTGTCTTACATTTTCATGTATATTTTAAATGAGTGGAAATAAGGATGAATTTTATGAATATATATTATATATATATAATAATTATTATTATATAAATGATGATACCATGATAAATGTAATGGCCCGGGTTGTTGGAGGACCATTACTTGGTAAAAATCTGAAGCCTGAGGTGTTCTGGGTGGTATGGGAGGCCATCCCAAATTCTTCGTGATGTTTAACCCATGGTAGGCCTACTGGTAGCCTTAGCCTTCCTGTAGCAGGCCTACGGGTAGCTCGGTCTACCAGTAGCTGCAGCCTACTGGTAGCTCGGCTACCAGTAGCTATCAGCCACCGGTAGCTCTCGACTACCGGTCACTGCACCCTACCGGTATCTCGGCAACCGGTCGCTGTCAGCCACCGATAGATCTCAACTACCGGTAGCTTCACCATACAAGTAGATCAGCTACTGGTATCTATCAGCCACCAAGAGCCTACCCCACAGGTTGTTTTCCAATAGCACTCCTTTTGCACAAATCGAGTTTTAAACCCTATTTTCACCCCTTTAAGTTTGTTTTAAAGCCCAGTAACACCCATAAATAGAATTTAATTAAATATTTAATTAAAGTGACATGTTTTGTGTGTCTTTGTAAACCACCCCAAAGGGTGGGGACCATTTAATGATGTGTGGGGCCCCATGGTCAACCCACGACCCCGCTCCTCACGCGGTTTCGCGTTCTTATCTCAACCATCCCAAGCCTTTAAAAACTAAAAGGGTACTCCTTGGTTTCTTTTCTAGATCACCCTTTAATCGATTCGTCTGCTCGTGATTGAGTTCCTAAAGCCCAACCCCTGTACTTTACGCACTCCTCTCTTCCTGGAAGATAAAATTCGATCGTCGATCAATCATGTAGTGAATTTTTCATTCATCTCTACCATTTGTGTATCATGCGGGGTGGGAATGATTTTTATTCGGTAGAATTGGATGAACAAACCTAAATGAAGATAATGAATGGATTCTATATAGAATGAGGGGGGAGGGGTGTGATCGATGATGCTGCTTTGTTTTTATAATCATCCATGATTAATGATTTTTGAATTGTGTGGCCTTATGCCTACTGAAAATCATGGCTGTTGGTGGTCTTTCTCTATGCACTAACGACACTTAATGTTTAATTGGTTTGTATTGTGTTGTAAACCCCTTGTGTGTATAGGAATTTGTATAATTATGTAAATCTGGCTAAATAAATTGAAAGCATTAGGATCAATCCTTTCAGTGATAACCACGGTTAAAGCACAAAAAATTTTGAATCACGGAGTGTGTTAAATCTTTTAAATCTAAAAATACTGGCATGGGGATACTTTGTGTTGGTGGTTGTGGTTTGGTCGTTTTCATTCACGGGCTGATTGATGGGTGATGTGGGTGGGGATGGGATCCCCTTTTGTTACGGATTCAGTGGTTATGAATTTAAGGCCAGATGGTTACCTTGATTATATCACGAATTGGGGAGGGATCCTCTATTGTTGAGAAACTGTTGGCTCCTGAATCTTGGGGACATGGGGCTGTATCTTGGGGTTTTTCTTTGGTTCCAGTACTTTGATGGATCTCCCTTATCTCTTTTGTTGTTGGACTTTACAAGAGAACCGAGTGTGAATGTTTAAGTTGATGTTTGACTGTACTCTTCCCTTGGCTTAAGCTTATGCTTGCTAATTTCCCAAGTAGGTGCAGAAACTTATTTCAAACATTATTATTGAACATGTGAACCAGGATGGGACAAATGGGTTTTGGTTTGGTGTGAGTTGTGACTTGGAAATGGTACTGATTGTGTTCTTTAGGCAGTTAGAAGAAAAACCTAAACTTGGGTGAGTACTTGTTACCTATACATATACTTGTAGTTTTGTGTTTCTTATTCAAACCCCACCCAAGTTGAGAACTTAGTGCCGAACACCCCCATTTCAGGGGGGGTGTTTTTCCCAACACTTCCATTAGGGGATGGTTATTATCTCCTTTCTGCTCCCTTTCCCGGATATCCCAAGTATCATCGGGTAGGTTGTGATGGCCTGAGGTCCATTATTAGCCCAAGAGTCTTCAGGCAGAATAGTGTGGTGGTTGACCCAGGTGTGTGCGGGCAAGTGGTTTCCCAAGTGTCTACGGGATGAGGCCCAGGTGTCTTCAGGCGTGGTAGTGGATCTTCTAGCCTAGGTGTCTTCGGGCGTGGTAGTGATTGTTATGGCCTAGGTGTTTGTAGGCGTGGTTACGTGTGACAACTGTGGCCCAGGTGTTTGCGGGCGGGGTTTGGTAGTGGGACTGCATGAGGATGTGGCCCAGGTGTGTGCGGGTGGGGTGAGGCAGTGGGACTGCAGTGAGAATGGCGGGATTGGTCCGATACATAGGATGTCTTCAATAACCAGCGAGAAAGTGGCGTGGGGTACCCAAACATCGATGTGCTATTACTATACTTTACTTGACTTGAGTTATTTGGGGAGTGTGCCTTGGTGAGGCTTGGGTGGTTAGTTTCCTTGTTAGGTGCTTTGTTATCTATTTTCTCATAGGGAATTAGTATGCCTCCCCACTTGTGCACGAGAGATTTAGGTTTTCCCTACTGAGTATACTTGTATGCTCACCCTACATATATAAAATTTCTTTCAGGTTTCCAGGAGGACGTCATGGATTGCATGAGACCATACTACCTTGGACTTTTGGGGCAGTTGCAGTTGCTGTTTTTCTTTCATTGGTACTTTACCCTTGTAGTCACTTTGTACATTGTGGTATTTGCTTTTGGAGCATGCATATAGGAATGGTTGTTTTGGATTTTCTTTCACTTCTAGTTTTGGTGTTGTGAGATTTACTATCTTATCTCTTGATCCTATTAAAAGAAACAAAAGGGTAATTCCTTCTATTTAGTGAGTGATTCTATATCCTTGGCGCTGGTCGCCACTCCGGGAACTATTGAAGGAGGGTTTTGGGGGTCATTATCTCTCCTTCAACTTGAAGAAGGAAGGGCCTAGAAATTTTTTGACCCTTCCATCCTTTTGGTGAAGGCGGGTCGTGACAGAATTGTATTAGAGGGAGGTTGAGAGATAGGATAGAGTCTCGAGATATTCACAGTAAGGATTGAATGGGATTGTAGGGAAAAAGTGTTGGGTGACCTTGGTGTGTGAATTAGGCCAGTGAAGACCGGCTAGGACACGGGATTTTAGGGCCCCCCATGATTCGATGCAAGGACTCTGGACCTACCGCATGACCAAGTGAGGCCACACTGATTGCAGGGTAGAGACCCTAGGAAAGGTAAATGCATCATAATGACTTGTGTTCTCATGTTTCATGGGTGTTTTGGGAATTGGAATCAATAATAATTTTAAGAAATTTTATGAACAATATTTTGTAGTACGTGGGATTGGGAATTCCTTGTTTACCTAATAACTGTGACACTTGGGAGACGACCATGCATGGTGCGGGTGATCGAGGCCCCGGAGACTACCTTGGCCGATCGGCAGAGAGCTGATTCAGAGGAGGAGGACGACCAGTGGAAGAAGACACTTCGAGCCTTCTAAGGACATACGCTGAAGAATTATGAGGGTAGCACCTCTGACATGAAGACGAAGAGATGGCTAGAGGTGCTAGTGATAGACTTCGTCCAGATCTGGGCTCCGACCGAGTAATGGGTTCCTCAGGCCGTCAGCTAGATGTGGGGAGTGGAAAGTCCATGGTGGACACTTTAACTGGGAGAGAGGAGATAAGCTGAGGTGACATGGGCTGATTTCTAGAGGGAGTTCCAGGTGGAATTCCTCTCTTCGACGATGAAGGCGGAGAAGAGACAGGAGCTTCTCTCCCTCCAGCAGGGGAGTATGTTAGTAAGGGAGCTGGGAATCAAGTTCAAGGACCTCCTACGGTTTTCTCTGGACCTCTTTATCGACGAGGAGGCGCTCCGACCCTCCCTCTAGTATGCTGTTACCCCCTTTACCCTTCCGACATACATGGAGGTCTAGAAGAAGGCCGAAGTGGTAGAGAGGATGCACGCTCTAGGAGGTGTGTCACAATAGGGGTTCCAGCTGGGACCATGAAGGGGAAGGCTGTCAGTTTCAGGCCTCAGCATCAGGACCCTCCAGGTTCCGACCAGCAGGGAGTAGGCCGCAACAGTTTCAGTTCCGCTCCCCTGGTCCTCACCCTTTTCCTTCGGGCCTAGGACCGCAGTGCATCGTCTATGGGAGCCATGGACATCTCCGGAGTCAGTGCTCTGACCGAGTAAAGTACGGCGGTGGTGGACAACCCCAACACCCACCCCAATAGCATCTTCCATCTAGGCCTTTCTAGCAGCAGTAGCAGGGGCAGTGAGCTCCTGCTCCTCCGAGGGCAGACGTTGCAGGAGGAGGCCGACCTCAGGGTGCTCCTCAGGGACCTCAACCGGGGCATGGTTGGGGAGGTGGCCGACAGCCGAGGGGCAGAGTAGCTGGGCATGGATAGTTTCATGCCACAGAGGCAGCAGTTCTAGCAGGGCTGGAGTTCGTTCGAGGTATGATCGGTTTGTTTATCACTCTTGCTTATGCCTTGTTTGATACCGGAGCTTCACACTCCTTTGTTGCACCTAGTCTAGCCCGTTCCTTGGGTCTAGATATCAAGAGACTTCTAGTTCCCCTGGTGCTGAGCACACCAGTTGGAGGTCAGAACGACTTGTTATATGTTTGTTGAGGATGCAGAATGATGATAGGACCACCTCAGTCAGTCATGGATCTACTCCTGCTATAGATAAAGCCATACGATGTCATCCTATGCATCGACTGGCTGTTCTCTATGTGTGCCATCATCGACTACTTCAAAGAAAGGGTTGTGTTCTCAGAATTGGGTGGCAAATGTGCTACTTTCACTGGCGAGCGGAGAAGTCATAAGGGCATCAGGCAAGAGGAACCCCTCCTCTCCTTGTTAGTCGAGCTGTTAGCCGAGCTAGTAGATGCTGAGATGGTAGGGGTGCCAGGAATCGTCAGAGAGTTTATGGACATATTTCCTGAGGAGGTAACGACTCTACCCCCTCAACATGATATCGAGTTCGGGATAGACTGTCATCTCGGTTCTCATCCGATCTCGATGGCTCCTTACCAGATGACACCTTCCGAGCTACGGGAGATGCAGATTCAGATTGACGATCTAATGAAGAGTGGTTGTGTTCGACCAAGTGCATCACTATGGGGTGCTCCAGTCTTGTTCGAAAAGAAGTATGATGGTGGTCTCAGGTTTTCCATAGACTACAGGAGGCTGAATCAGGTAATGATCAAGAATTGCTACCCTCTTCCGGGGATAGACGATCTTTTCGACCAGCTAAAAGGGGCAGGGTGGTTCTCAAAGATCGACCTGCGGTCTGGGTATCACCAGTTGAGAGTGAAGGAGGGCGACAATCCGAATACGGCCTTTAGGTACAGATATAGACTCTTCGAGTTCGTAGTCATGTCTTTCAGTGTTACGAATTCCCTAGCTGTGTTCATGGGGATTATGAACTCCATCTTCCGGGAGTACCTGGATCAGTTTGTAGTTGTATTCATCGAAGATATCCTGATCTATTCAAGATCAGAGGAGGATCACGCGGAGCACCTGAGGACGGTTTTGGAGTTCCTCTAACAGCCCCATTTCTATGGTAATTTGTCGAATTGGACGTTCTGAACGCGAGAAGTTCACTTCCTTGGGCATGTAGTGTATGAGAAAGAGGTAGCAGTGGACCCATCAAAGGTTGAAGTAGTTGTTTCTTAGGAAACACCCAAGAATGTGGCATAGGTTCGTAGCTTCCTCAGGATGGTAGGTTACTATCGAAGGTTTGTACCCAACTTCTCCTGAGTTGTATCCCCTTTGATAGCCTGACCAAGAAGGATCAAGTTTTCATGTGGAGTGAGCAGTGCGAGGCGACCTTTAGCTATCTAAAGGAGAAGCTGGTCAGTGCCCCAGTGCTCAAAATATCAGAAGAAGGGGTAGTGTATGAGGTGTTCTGTGATGCTTCAGGGAAAGGCATTAGATGTGTATTGATGAAGCAGTAAGGATTGATCTCTTATGGGTCTAGCCGGCTACACCCTCATGAGCATAATTATTCCACCCATGACCTAGATCTTGCAGCGTTCATTTTTGCGCTAAAATTATGGCGGCATTACCTCATCGGGGAATGCTTTGTGTTCATCACAGATCACAAAATTTTGAGGTATATCTTCTCCCAGTAGGACCTAAAATTGCGGTAGCAGAGGTGGATGGAGTTCCTCCAGGATTACGACTTTGAGATTTCCTACACTTCAGGAAAGGGTAATGTAGTAGCCGATGCCTTGAGTAGGAGATTACAGAAGGATGCAGCCCGAGAGTTGGTAGACACATGGAAGGAAATGGAGGAATTGGCTGCCTTACACCTGGATGCGAGGATGGATGGCGGTAAAGGTTGCCTATATTATATGGCAGTGCAGTCATCTCTATTTCAGCAAGTGGAGGAGTCTCAGTGGGGAGACCCTGAGTGCGAAGTGATGCGTGACTGAGTTGACGAAAGAAATGCTCCGTAAGGATGGATGGAGGATGGTCAAAATCGGATGTTTTTCCAAGGGAAGCTATTTGTTCCAGAGGTGATGTGCGACAATGTTCTCAGTGAGTTCCTCAACTCACCCCTAGTAGTACACCCAGGAGTTTCCAAGATGTACTAGGGTCTGAATAGACAGTTTTGGTGGCCCGGAGTAAAGCGAGTTGTGGCAGAGTTTGTGGCCAAGTGCCTAGTGTGTCAGCAGGTGAAGGCTAAACACCGAGTTCCAGGAGGCCTGTTGTATTCTCTAGATGTCCCCGAGTGGAAGTGGGAGGACATCTCGATGGATTTAGTCATGGGACTACCCAAGGTTCGAGGAGGATATGATGCCATCTGGGTAGTAGTGGACCGGTTTATGAAATCAGCTCACTTTTTGGCGATTAAGGAGTCATTTGTAGTGGATGCTTTGGTCCGAAGGTACGTAGATGAGGTGGTGCGGTTACATGGAGTTCGGAGGTCTATAGTCTTAGATAGGGATGCACGGTTTACCTCACGATTATGGAGAGGATTGCAACATGATTTTGGAACCCAGCTACATCTTATCACTGCTTTCCATCCCCAGACAGATGGGAAGACATAACGCACCATCCAGACCATGGAGGATATGTTGCGGGCATGCGTTCTCAACTCAGGAGGATCATGGGTGCGAAACATGCCTCTGGTAGAGTTTTCCTACAATAATAGCTATCAATATACAATTGGTATTGCCCCGTTTGAAGCCTTATACAGGAGGCCATGCCGCTCACCTGTGTGTTGGACTGAAGTTGGAGAGGTGGGCATACCTGTCCCGGAGGCGGTGCAAAGCACGACAGAGAAGGTTCAGCTTATAGGGGAAAGGATGAAGGTGGCCCAGGACCGAAAAAATCGTATGCTGATACCAGGAGGAGGCCCTTGGAGTTTGAGGTTGGAGACCACGTGTTCTTGATGGTCTCCCCTCGGCATGGACAACTGAGGTTCGGTTAGGGGAGTAAGCTTTCTCCCAGGTTCATCGGACCCTTTGAAGTGTTGCGGTGGGTCGGCGAAGTGGCTTATCAGCTAGCACTACCACCTCCACTTCTGGGGATACATGACGCCTTCCATGTGTCACATCTCCATCATTATCTGCACGATGATTCACACATCTTTAACTAGGGAGATCTAGACATCGATGATGACATGACCTTTGTGGAAAGACCAGTGATGATCGAGGATCGTGAGGAGAAAGTGCTTCGTGGGTGAACCATTCCCTTGGTTCATGTGTTATGGAGACACGATGGGCTTGAGGAGAGTACATGGGAGAGGGAATCATAGATGCATGCCCAGTACCCAGAGTTGTATTGAGTTTTGTGCTGTTATGTTTATACTTGTTGTGGTGGAACATTTTACCTTGTTGGCTATGAAATATGTGGTTTTTCTTTCCTCTCTGAATGTGTGTGAAAAGTCCTGGCTATGGAGAGGGTAGGATCGGACCCCTAATCAAGACACATTAAGGTGCATGTGATTAAACCCATTTAGGCAAGTCAGTGCCGCCCAAAGCGGATAATATCTTGACATGGGGGAAGAGACTCCCCAACCCATAGACCTGGCAGTCTGACACGGTATATTGCTTGGTTCTTAAGAGAAAGTTGTTTTTAGTTGACAAAGGGGTTCACTCCTGAGAGGTATCTTTTGAGGTGGTTGTTCAGACCCTCTCTATCCTTATGAGTTGTCTTGATTCTTGAGGGCGAGAATAGTTTGAGAGGTATCTGATGTAATGGCCTGGGTTGTTGGAGGACCATTACTTGGTAAAAATCTGAAGCATGAGGTGTTTTAGGTGGTCTGGGAGGGCATCCGAACTTCTTGGTGAAGTTTGAACCATGGTAGGCCTACCGGTAGCCTTAGCCTACCGGTAGTAGGCCTACTAGTAGCTCGGTCTACCGGTGGCACAGCCTATGGGTAGCACGGCTACCAGTGGCTATCAGCCACCGGTAGCTCTCGACTACTGGTTGCTGCAACCTACTAGTGGCTGTGAGCCACCAGTAGATCTCGACTACTGGTAGCTCGGCTACCGGTGGCTGTCAGCCACCAAGAGCCTACCCTACGGGGTTTTTTTTCCAGTAGTGCTCCTTTTGCACAAATTGAGTTTTAAACCTTGTTTTTACCCCTTTATATGTGTTATAAAGCCGAGTAACTCCCAAAAATGGCATTTAATTAAATATTTAATTAATTTGACCAGTTGTGTGCGTCGATTTAAACCACCCAAAAGGGCGGGGACACTTTAATGATGTGTGGGGATATGTGGTCAACCCATGACCCCTCTCCTTACGCAGTTATGCATTCTAATCTCAACCGTCCCCGTCCTTTATAAACTAAAAGGGTAATCCCTGGTTTCTTTTCTCGATCACCCTCTTATCGATTCGTCTGCTCGTTCCTGAGTTCCTGAATCCCCACCCCTTCACTTTACGCACTCCTCCGTTTCTGGAAGATAAACTTCGATCATCGATCAATCAAGTAGGGAATTTCTCCTTCATCTCTCCCTTTTGTGTATCATGTGGGGTGGGCATGCTTTTGATTCTTTATAATTGGATGAACCAAACCTAAATGAAGATAATGAATGGATTCTATAAAGAACGGTGGGGGAGGTGTGTGATCGATGATGCTACTTTTTTTTATAATCTTCCATGATTAATGATTTCTGAATTGTGCGGGCTTACACCTACTGAAAATCATGGCTGTTGATGGTCTTTCTATATGCACTAATGAACCCTTAATGTTTAATGGGTTTGTATTGTGTTGTGAACCCTTGGTGTGTAATGGAATTTGGTTAATTATGTACATCCGGCTAAATAAATTGAAAGCACCAGGATCAATACTTTCTATGATAACCCCGGTTAAAGCACATCGAAGTTGGAATAATGGAGTGTGTTAAATCTTTTAAATATGAAAATACTAGCACGGGCCTGCTTTGTGTTGGTGGTGGTGGTTTGGTCATTTTCACTCACGAGCCGATTGATGGGTGATGTGGGTGGGGATGAGATCCCCTGTTGTTACAGATTTAGTGGTTATGAATTTAAGGCCAGGTGGTTACCTTGATTATATCACGAATTGTGGAGGGATCCTCTGTTGTTGAGAAACCGTTGGCTCCTAGATCTTGGGGACATGGGGCTGTATCTTGGGGTTTTTCATTGGTTCCAATACTTTGAGGGATCTCTGTTATCTCTTTTGTTGTTGTGTCTTTACGAGAGAACTGGGTGTGAATGTTTAAGTTGATGTTTGACCATACTCTTCCCTTGGCTTAAGATTATGCTTTCTAGTTTCCCAAGTAGGTGCATGAACTATTTTTTAAAAATTATTATTGAACATGTAAACCCGGATGGGACAAATGGGTTTTGGTTTGGTGTGATTTGTGACTTGGAAATGGCACTTATTGTACTCTTTAGGCAGGCTGAAGAAAAACCTAAACTTGGGGGAGTGCTTGTTACCTATACATATATTTGTAGTTTTGTGTTTCTTATTCTTGCCCCACACAAGTAGAGAACTTAGTGCTGAACACCCCCATTTCATGGGGGGTGTTTTTCCTAACACTTCCATTATTGGCTGGTTATTAGATCCTTTCTGCTCCCTTTCCCGGATAGCCCAAGTATCTTCGGGCAGGCTGTGATGGCTTGAGGTCCATTATTATTCCAAGAGTCTTCGATCATAGTAGTGTGGTGGTTGGGCCAGGTGTGTGCAGGCAGGTGGTTTCCCAAGTGTCTTCGGGATGAGGCCTATGTGTCTTTTGGTGTGGCAGTGGATCTTCTAGCCCATGTGTCTTTGGGCGTGGCAGTGATTATTCTAGCCTAGGTGTTTGCAGGTGTGGTTACATGTGACAGTTGTGGCCCAGGTGTTTGTGGGCAGGGTTTGACAGTGGGACTGCGTGAGGATGTGGCCCAGGTGTGTGTGGGCGGGGTGAGGTAGTGGGACTGTGGTGTGAATGGCGGGATTGGTCCGATGCGTAGGATGTCTTCAATAACTAGCGAGAAAGTGGCGCTGGGTCCCTAAACATCGATGTGATATTACCATACTTTACTTTACTTGCGTTATTTTGGGGGTGTTCCTTGGTGAGGCTTGGGTGGTAAGTTTCCTTGTTAGGTGATTGGTTATCTCTTTTCTCATAGGGCATTAGTATGCCACCCCACTTGTGCACGAGAACTTTAGGTTTTTCCCTATTAAGTATACTTGTATGCTCACCCTACATGTATTAAACTACTTTCAGGTTTCCAAGAGGGCTTCGAGGATCGTGTGGGACCATACTAGCTCGGACGTTTGGGGCAGTTGATGTTGCTGTTTTTCTTTCATTGGTATTTTACCCTTGTAGTCACTTTTTACTTTGTGGTATTTGCTTTTGGAGCATGCATATGGGAATGGATGTTTTAGATTTTCTTTCACTTCTAGTTTTGGTGTTGTGAGATTTACTATCTTATCTCCCAATCCTATTAAAAGAAACAGGGGTAATGTCTTCCATTTAGTGAGTGATTCTATACCCTTGGCGCTGGTCTCCACTCTGGGACCTATTGAAGGCGGGTTTCGGGGGTCATTACATCTCCTTCAACTCAATGAAGGAAGGGCCTATAAATCTGTTGACCCTTCCCTCCTTTTGGTGAAGGCGGGTCGTGACAATAAATGTATAATTACATGGACTTTGAAACCAAAACACGCTTAGAAAACGAAGTATATATCACCAAGAACTGTGATTTTAATTATTATCCAAAAGTTAATAAGTTGTTATAAAAAATAATACATGGAATGATTGATATATTTTTATGGAATAAATTTATAATAAATAAATATTTATTATACATGACTTTTCAACGTGAAAAAATAATGGTGATAATTGAGATAAGGAATTTTTTTCTGACATTTATTTCTATGGGACACATACCTTATATACTACTTATTTATTTTGTATGGTGTCTACACATCCCAAGAATTTTTTTATGTACCTAATCCTGTGTATTATGGTATTTTAATATCCATATATTTTTATTATTTTAATAGGGTATATGATTATTCATATTATAAAATGGTAAGGGGTTTTTTCACAATCTCATCAATATTCGGGATTGCTTCATTTCAAGTATCCACTATGGAATATATACATCCATGTCCATGTTTTCTAAAAAAAATCAAAATGTTTTTTATTATTATACTATGAATATTTATTGTTAGTTTTTACTCATGTTTTACCTATTTAAAAAACAGTTTGAAAACTATATTTTTTTCCATCTTCCAAACGTGGTTCTTTAAAACTTTTCCAGCAAATGTACAAAAGGAATGTTTTTTAAAACATATATAGAATGAGTGTATTTTTTCATCATCATGAAGACTTTATTATTTGAATATTCCTCTAAAATATTATAAGATTATTTTTAGAGAAAATTTTTTCCTTTATAATTGCATGACTCTTAAGAAAATTATTTCGGAAAGGAAATGATATTTTCCTCAAGAATTATTTCATGTGATCTTTCAAAAAATCATTTCTTATCTAGGATGAAATTTTTTTGATATTGCTTATGATTTATAGGGGATATTACCTAAGTAAAAAAATAGAAATATTTATATTAATGGTTTATGTTTATGATGTTATGATATTTATGAAACCTATTTCTTTTCCAATAGTTAGGTTATGATGAAGTGTTTATGAAACTTATTTATTTACATGGGTTCTGATGTGATGAATTATTTATGGTTCTATAAAACACATATGTATAGTTTTTATTAGGTGATGGGTGAGACCTATATATTCCTACAATTCATTGGGTAGTTAATTTTATATCATGAACCACAAAGGGAAACAAGTCGATGTTCTTGATCTGTTATGGGAAATAATTCCATGTGCTTGATCTGTGATGGGAACAAGTTGATGTACTTGAACTATTAAGGGAAATAAGTAATAATGATTGATATGAGAGTATTTTTTGTTAACCTTGACATATTAAATGGTTTAATATACTTATGATGAAATCAAACACATTTATTAATTGAACTTATGGTTCATGATTGAGTTATGATGATGTTTCATTATTATGATACAAGTCACCTAAAATATTAATGTTTTATGTCATGAATCATGTTTATGATCCATGAAAGGTTGGATATTAACATTTTGTATTATTCTCATGATCACAAACCCATATTTCTTATCTTATGGTTTTATAAAATAATAAATTGATATCTTCTATGTTACCCTTACAGAGCATCTACACTCACCGTTTTCTAATGTTTCCATTCCCTTGGTTATAAAGAAAGGATTTAAGTAGGATACTAACGGGGAATATATTTTTGATAAATTGTGAAGATATTTCACCATACTAGATGTTTGTGTTCCACATTTCGAAATTCACTAAACAATTATGGTCCTCAAGCATGTCTTTTTGTAATACAATGAATATTCATCTAAAAAATATGTAATATCCATGTTTGAAAATCCTAGTTCGTTATAATGTTGGATGGATTTGGTGTAGTGGAATTAGGATTGAGTTTGTTTTGGTGTGACCTGGGGAGATTTAGATTGATTGTGAACTGATTCTTGAGGTGAGGACATGATTTTTGATGGATTTTATGGGGATAAACCCATAGAAATACATTGAGTGGTGGGTTTGGAGTTTGCTGTGGGTGATTAGAGAATCCCAGGATGCTAGCAAAAGTTATGGAATTATTATTGTGAATGGTAGATTAGTTATTCATCAGAAGTTATGACAATGAATTTCTATTAAAATTCATCCGTATGTGGTCTAATTATCATTTTTCATGGAATCATATTTGGTGAGGTGGAAACCTTTTCGAGGGTGTTGGTAGATAACTAGATGATAATTTCTAGTAGGAAATTACTATAGTGGGAGAAAATTGGATCCGAATAAGTTGTTTTTATTGGAGTATTATTGTGGGGATAATTATAAGTCTCAATATGAATTGGCTGGAAACACAATGGTGTTTCGTAATATATGAGTGTGATTGAGATTTTTCTTAGTTCCAGTGTTTTTGATGAGTGCATGAATCCATTTTCAATTAATAGTGAAATTAAATGTTTAGAGTTATATATTAGAATATTTTTTGGCATTCATATGTGTAACATGAAAATTCATTTGAGAAATAATAACTAGATAGGTGGGAGATATTATTTTAGGACTACCATGGATGATCAGTGATGAGAATCATTTTGGCAAAGATTTTTTAATGACTTATGAATTTCAGGTATTTATATTTCATGGGGAGATTTTATATTGATCCTACAGTAAGGTTCATTTCATGATTTTGGGATTGGATTGATAATATGATCACTAAAACGTCTCTAGAATATTTTTTTGATGAGGAATGAGGAAAAAATAAAACTTTGGGTGCATATGAGGGTATTAGAGGAAGTAATAAAAACCTTACTAAAATGTTACAACTATTTCTAGTTTCATTACAACCTATAGTTCACACATTGATAAAATATATTAAGGGTTTCACTCCATAAGTTTTATGAAGGGTTCACCAAAGAAAATGGAGAATGAGGTTCGTGCAATAATATCCCCAAACCCACACTCCAGGATCTGATGATAAAGACAAAAAAATTAATTATTTTTATTTGGTATTAATGAATGTAACCCAATTTTCTTCATCCAAAACATAAAACATAAAAAAGGTATATTGTATCACAGATATTCTCAAGGAACATTTAGGTATATAGTTTTAGATAATTAGGGAAAACAATCACAAACACAACACCAATGTCTTTAAATGATAATTACTCCGGCATAATTAAGATTTTTTTATTTCACATTAAGTCATAACCATAATCCATCTGAAAACTTTCTAGATATAATTAATTCTATAACATTTTGGATAACCTAGGGAAAAATAAACATAACAAGGGTGAAAATACTAATTAAAAATTGAATTTTATCCATGAGTATAAGATAATAATAAGGGTATAATGACATAGTAAAAGTACAAGAGGATAAAATATGAATATTCATACCCATCAATAAATATAACATCAATCATGAAAACATGTCATAAGGCTTTAATAAACTCAAGAGTCATCAGAATCAATAATCATTATCCAGGTGATATTATTCTTGATCAAAGGAAACATTTATAGCCATACAAAGCATAAATAAAAGGTTTTTGTATTATGGAACATTATCTTCATATCACTCTTAAAAGTATAATAAACAATATGGTTGGCATCCATCTCTGAAGTACCCAGTGCATTAGAGGGATATCACAAACCCACCCATCTATTGTATATCATGAAACTACATATCCTTGGTATATTACAGAACCACCAATCCTTGTTTTTCATGGAACCACCTATCCTTGGGTTATAATGGAACAAAACATCACCATAATAAATTTCCATGAACTATATCATGAATACTGTTTATAAAGCATTCATCTCATCATAAGTACATAAAAACAACCTTTATTCATTTCAGAACATAATTATCTCTTGGAAAAGAAATGGGTTCCATGATAGTCTCTTTGAAAAATTATTAGCATATATAAAAGAAATGAGATACAAAGAAATATCTTTTAAACATGATTATCCCTTATAAAAGAAATGGGTTTCATAATAATTTCTTTGAAACTTGATTAACCCATGGAAAAAAATGGGCTCCATAACAATATCTTTGAAACATGATTAACCTTTGGAAAATAAATAAGCTCCATGAAAATATCCTTGAAGCATGATTAACTTATTTAAAATAATTGGGTTCTCTAATAATATCATTGAAACATTATTAACACATGTAAATGAAATGGGTTCCATATAAATCTATTGGAAACATGATTAATGTGCGTTAAAGAAGTAGGTACCATAACAATCACTTTGCAACATGATTAACACATAGAACAAAAATGAGATCTATATCAATCACTTTGAAATAATATTAATCCATTTAGTGAAAAAGGGATGTTATCATTAAAAAATATTCCCATCAGAAAATAAGTAAAAAAGGGGTTTTGATGTTAATGAATGGAAATACCATTAAAAGATCATTAAAACATTTTTGCGAAAAATACCCTTTTAATTTTTAAAATCAATTTTAAAAACCAAAAACCAAAAAATATTGTTAAAATAATTTTCATTGAAAACAAACATGGAGAAATATAATGGAAACATCATGGAAAATAATTTACATGATGGATTGAAAATCTGTTCATGTCATAAATTATAAAAATAAACATTCTCTCCGAATCATTTTGAAAAAGGGAGTCAAAAGTGACCCATTTGGAAAAAGATAAAAAATTTCCTTCTAAAACATTTTTAAAATAATGTTAAAGATCATGTAAAATGGATTTTAGAAATATTTTCTTTCCAAAAATATTTTTTTTGAAAAGATTTTAGAAAACATGGATATGGAAGAGAAAAATACTAGACCTAAAATAAAATAAAATATAATTATAACTTAAAAAAATATTTCTTAATATTTATTCTCTAAATAAGAGATGGAATTGGAATTAAAATTTTGGATAAAATTACTGACCATAGGAGAATAAAAATATGGGGTTCATGAAAATTAAATCACATTATATCCTCCAAATGAACCTTCAACATAAATGATTTTTGAAAGAAAAGAGACTGTAACATAAAGGCATTACCACTTCGATAACTCTTCAATCATTAGACCCATCAATGAATAAATTTAAATGAAAAATAAAATATCATTAATATAATTATTTTCATGAGTTAAAATTTAAAAAGGAATAAAATATAACTCCTAAAATATGAAATGTGTATAACATAACATACGTCCCAAAGGAAACAATTTTGAGATGAGCAACGCTTACAATTATTAGAACACTGAAGTGAGAATTAATTAAAGAATCTATTATGTGTATCAAATGTAAATACACCTAAAATAAGTGTAAATAAAACATAATATAATAAAATTTCATTAACCAAATAATCTTATAATATCAAATAAAATTAAGAAGAAATACAACAAAATGGAAAGAAATTGAGTTATGAAATCCTTTACCACTTGGAAACATTCATGTCAATTACCCTTAGATGAAATATTTCAAATTGAAACATAAAATACAATGAAATTTATAGGATTTATGATATGAAATTTAAAAGTTGTATTATATACCCCACACAATAAAAAAAACTTATGAATAGGGATTATGTCTCAAAGGAAAAAAAACGTTACATGAGAAAACCATACCTCAAGTTCAGACTTTCATCTGTAAGTGTTCGAACCTCCTATATAATATGATTATATTAAATATTTTATATATTAATAACCTATTAAAAGTTTAATAACTTATAATTATATAATCTATTTTATTTCTTTTTAAAAAAATATTTAAATATTTAATCTCTTAAGTCAACATCATGTGTTTTGAAGATGTTTGATTCATTATTTCAAAACAAATTTGGTGAGTTGAACATGGTAAAAGCGGTCATTATTTCAATATCTAAAGATTAATAATCAAGAATTAATTATCATATATATAGAAAAACCATATTTTTTTAAAACCAATCCGGAGATATGGTTATGAAACATGAAGTTTTTTGTGATCACGGGGATGGTAGTTTGTATGTACACATTATCATAGAATTCCCATTTTTAAATGATCATTATGGAAAAGAGGTATGTATTATTTTATCATTAAAAATTATCATAATATCATAAATACAATACTATTTATTTAAATATACTTATATAAATCATCCATTTGATTTATTTATGGACAAACAATCACATCACTTCATAGAGACGGTAGTCCATGCATACACATGAATGAAATTATCATTTTTCTACATAAGAAATTAAATGATATATTATATTTTCAGAATGATATATATGTAAATAATATAATAATAATTTAATTTAGATAACATATATTTATTAAATTTAACTTTTTTACTTTCTATGTAATGCATTAGTGAAAAATAAATCAGATCGCTTCATGAGACGGTGGTTTGTCGTACACACAAGCGGTGTTACGCATCCCTTAAAGAATTGTAAGTATGAAGTTACATTTAATATAATTACCCCAAATGTATAAATATGTTACGAATATAATATATATACTTTAAATAAATCATTATAAAAAGCTTTTATAGCTGATGGTGGAAAATGAATGACATCAGTTCACCTGGCGGTAGTCCACCGTACAAACGAATGATGATTTCATAATACCATTTCATGGAAGATGGGAAATATTTAGGTTATCCAATTAAAATAATAATATATTAGTATATTTTATATATATTTATTATTATATAATAAAAATTTAATAATATTTTAAGTATGTAGAATAAGAAATAAAACAAAAATGGTCGTTTATGCATGATATCACTTCTTTAGACAACCTCCCCAGATCTATAGTAAAAGCGTTCATAGGATGGATTTATGATCAAACCAATGACTAAATATTGTTGTTATATAAATTTAGAATGAATTTTGGTAGGTATTTTCTTATACAAAGTACTTTTAAAGTGTGAATATGAGAGGATATATGGTGGCCTTTTATAAGTTATGTGAGTGGGACACAGGAATTTTTTTAAAATAAAATGGCGTACTCATGTTTTTTTAAAAGGAAAAAGGTTATAAAATGGACTCTTATTGATAATTAGACTTTATAAGTTTTAAATATTTCTATAAAGTAAATTTGATACTAGTATTTAGGTCATTTTAATCCTTAAATATTAATTTTAACCCCTCGTAAAACTGTTTTCACCTAAACTATGGTAATTAATTTTACTATTTTTACTATTAATTATGCTAAACAATTTTTCTTATTAGATGATATAAATTATTATTATTACAAATATTTAACCCATTTTTACTAAATTCAAATAATATAACTATGAAAATTAATTTTAAAATCAAACACACTTACATGATTAAAATGCTGTTTTTTCAAGAGGTATTTTTTTCATGAAAAAATGATTTTATGTTTAACACTATGAATAATAACAATTATTGTATAAATCCTAAATAATATTTATTTATATAATATATATATATATATATTATTTATATAATTCCTCATTAGGGGTTATCTTAATTAATTAAAAGGAAGAACATTATGCACATTAAAACCGTTTTTAGAAAAATCCCATTCTTATACACATATATATATATATATATTAAAATCCAATATAAAGATGATTAAAATGTAATTAAGTTGATTAAATATAACTAAATAATAATTATGTTACTTTAAATCACATTAATAAAATAATGGTACTTTTAAATTACTTAATTTATTTAAAAGAAATGATAGTTTTACAAAAATCTTTATTTTTTAGTAGTCACTAAAAAATAAATATATTATGAAAAATTAAAAAACTTCACCCTATGTTAAGTTTTAAAAACTGATTTAAAAAATGAACTTAATTTTATCAGATATATTTTATAAGCTTTCTAAAATTTTATTATAATATTTTCTCACAATGATAAATAAAAAACATTTTTTAAAGAAAACATAATTCTGAAGAATAAAATGACTTTACTAAAAATTAAAGGAATATTTACCATGAATTTATCAATGATTAATGTTTATTAGGACAAATATATATATATATATATATATATATACTAATGTAGTTAATACTATTAATTCCCACCAATTTAATGACAATATTATAACAATTATATTTTTCATGTGTCATTTAAGCTCGATGTTGGATGGTGAATACACTGTCAAACACAATGCACTTATTTTAGAATATCTAGGTGTTACATAATACCAATTCATGGGGTTTCCACACCATTACCCCATTCATGAATCTAATTTATTGAGTAAATATTCACATTATACCGTGACTATCCTAGTCTTTTTGTTACCGAATACTAGGTGTTTACTCAAAAGTGGGCCATACTGGTCATTTACTTGTCATTTGCATACAATTTTTGAAGTGAAAAGGTATTGGAAGAGTCCATTTGGACAAAAATTCTCCTCTCATTCCCTACATGGATCCCTTATGAATGGAGGAATATGTTTAATGAATTTGTTTAGAAATTGTGGGTATTATTCTCCTCCTCTTATCTTTGTTATTGTTTTTATTTTTTATTTGTTGACCGCAGAACAATTTAGTCTAGTGTTTTAGTGTCAATTGTATTATATCATAATTTAATCAAGTGATGTTAATGAATATTTCATGTTAATTCTCTATGAGAGGTCACAAAATGTTTATCACAAATAGTTAGGTGCCATGTTAGCAAGTGTTAATGCCCTATTAGTTTTATGATGATTGTGCTTTTTTTGTGTTAAATAATTTATTATAATTGTTAAAAATAATTTTTTATGTTTTATTATGAATTAAAGAAGCTATAATGGTGGTAATATCTTAGATAATGTGTGCATGGGCTTGGTCAAGGTGGTTCAGAGCTTAACGTGGATGGTAACTCCATTTCAGAGGTAGGTGGTCCATATAATTCAAGCGTGTGTGCCTAATTTTTTTTATGATTGCTTAATTGTTGGAACATTACAAGGGAGTGGGTAGAGGGATATGGTTTGATAGTCCCTTTGGTATAAGATATAGGTCATCATTGGGCCTCTAAGGATCAGGGTAAGTTCTATTTATAATTTTTATGTATTTGGACCGTCAGAATGCATTGTTTCCCAGGGATGATAGAATTAATTGAGTTGAATGGAAAATTTGTTTCTGTCATGGGGTTTGATTTGATTTATATATTTCCTTGGATATTTTTTATATGGATATTTAAATGTGAAATAGAGGATTAGACCTATTTATTATGGGTGTGATGACAGTACATCTCATGTCTGAAGAGTGGAAAACTCTTGAGGTTGGATTGAGGCTTAGTGAGACATGTGAGTTGGGTGGGTCCTTTGGGAAAACAATTGTGTTTGTTATTGAGTTTTACTAAATGTGGAGGTAATTTGGATATCACTTAAGAGATTTAATATTTTATTTTTGTGTGATTCAAGGGAATTGTTTAGGAAATGGAATCAGGAATCCAATGTGTAGAGGGAAATAGATTTGGACAATCTATAGGAAGATGGACAAGGAGTGATAATGGGGTTTGATGAGGTTGGACTAAGCCTTGAGGCTAGTCTAGGGAATCCTGCAGGTAGTGGTTTCACTAATGGGTTATGGGTACAAGATTCTATCATGAGCAGAGATGGTGAAAAGTTTAGGCAACCTAGTGAGATCCTTGATCGGTGATATGAGATGTGATTCAAGATGAGGGGTTTGGTATCAATTGATTATAACATTGGGATAAGCTAGAGATCTATGTGACATGATGAGTGACTTGTCTGTTGCTACATGTGTGTTCTTGAGTATGCTTGTAGTATGTTACAAACCTAGTGGTGGAAAGGGAAATGGAGGTCTGGCCCTGCCATGAGTGAGATGGCACTGACCAAACTAATGTGGGTGAGATAGGGTTTTAATATATTTGATGTGTGGCTATTTCATTGATGGAGAATGCTTGTGTCATGATGGTGGACCACCCGAAGTGAGAGGTTTTCATCATGGATTTATTTGAGTTGTGGATGATGGACCCCTTGAGTTAAAAGGTTATTGATGGAAATTTGGAAATAGGACCATGCATAGTCTATTTGGGTAGTGGGTTTAGGTGTTAAAGATTCCTAACCTAATACTTTAGGTATGGGTGTAATTTTAGGTATGATGGAACAAGGTGAAAATTTTATTCAATCATGGAACTGAAATAGGTATGATTGAGCATCGTGGTTCCCTAGTTAGCATATGATGTTATTATGAACATGGAGTTGTGGTGTATAGGTTAGTACACGATGTATGATGTGCATGCATGACATGATGTTTTATTTTTTCCTTATGAATTCATGTATATGATTGTGTAAAATAAGGGAACATGGTGAGACCCTATTGAGATAAATTTCTCACACCCTATATAAGGACATTGGTGCATAAGAAGACCTTATGTTTTATTTCATGTTAGAGAACACGGTCTGTAGTGGATCAAGTTAGTGAAACTCGAAAGGGGTATTGGAAATGGGTTATTGTGGACTATGGATTTCAGTATGGTTGGAGTGTTTATTTTTTTCCCATTTATTAATTTTTTATATGTGATAACTATAGAGGCCAATTAGTTTATATATTATTATATGCTTCTTCATTGAATATTTTATATAACATTTTTTTATTTTATTATGCGTACTATGATTATTTAGTGAATTTTTTGTTTATTTTTTTTCTATTTTAGGACTATAATTAAAGGCAATAGTCTCCCCAATGTATGGATTAAGAACTCACTTTTAGTTAATAGCCTCAAGAATATGAACCGGCACACCTGTGGTCATGTAGAACACTAGATCATGGAACTAATGAGTGACCAAATAACCAAGGAATTATAGTGAAATCCCAAAAAGTCAAAATATAATAAAAATTAATTTATTTCCTTATTTTATGATAATTTGATCTTATTTTATCAATTATAATCATTTATTACATATTTTTATTTTTTAAAATATTAAGAAACATAATTTCTTCATTCCAATCAAACCACTCACATGATTGAAATAGGGTTCCATGCATTAGGTAAAAATTAAAATAAATCATTTTTAAATAATTTTTAAAAGGTTTCAAGATATTTTTCTTTATTTTAATCATTCAATGCCTATTTTTTAATTTAATATTTTAAAATTAAATTTAACTAATTCTGAAAAAAATCCTTTCCTAATAAACATTTGGGTTATTTCTTTAGGTCATAATGTAATGCACAATTTTTTTTATTATACTACAAAAATAATAAAACAAGTTTTCACAATTTTATACTTCAACACAATTTTTCAACATTGAAACTAGATTATATTATAAAATAAACATTAAATATTTATTACTTCACCCCTTGAAGAATTATTGTGAGACTAATTCCTAAATTTTAATAATTAATTATTGATTATTTTTGTATATTTTAAAAAATATTCGAGTTATTTTTCTTAATTTTGTTCAACTGAAACATTTTATATATTGGAGAAATTTTTTACCCTAAAAACACATGGATGATTCTTACAAGAATGAAAACATGAGTGATGTGTGGTTTATTAATACATGTCATAAATTAATCTATCATAATTATGAAATACCTTAAAAAATAACTCAATATGTTTTTCTTAGTTTTGATCTATAGAAACGCTTTTTTGGCATAAATTTTTAAATTATAAAATACCTAATTTTTGTTATTCCGAACACACCGCACATTAAAATAATGTTAATTTTATTTCTTGAGTTTAAAATTTATATAAGTTCATTTCTCTATATTTCCATGACTACCTAACCCCTTTTTATTGGTTTAGGTCAATTGATTATTGTGAAAAAACACTTCTAGTTATTCCAAGAAGACTTTAAGGAAAATTGATGTTAAATACATTACTAATGAACATAAAACAAGAAAAACATTCAAAAAAATTATTGAAATATCCTACTCTTTCACTAAATTTTGATAGTTTATTGATCACATTTCTCTTTGAAAATATTTTTTTTATTAGAATGTACTTTCATTCATCCACGAAACAATGCATATAATTTTGAATCATATTTCATTATCGTAATTCATAAAGTAATACATTATCAATTTCTTATGTTTTATTATAATTTGAGGTCATTTTCTTGGTTCTCATCCATTTATGAACGTTTTTAACTGAGGATACATTGATTTTAATTATAAAAAGAAACATTTGTTTATTCAAACTACACCACATGTTATATAGATGTAATGTCTATTACTATAGGTAAAAAATAAATTATAATAATTTAAATGTGTTTTTATATAAATAAAATCTTTTTTAAATGGTTTGATTATTTGACAAATAATCACAACATTGAAAAATTATTTTAATTTTTAAAATCAGTTTTTGCGTATCTTTCAAAAACAAAAATTATTTTGATTAACAATTCAACTATAAAATTCAAAATTTATTTTAGGGTCTTTGGTACATATTTACATAATATATGGGATTTTTTCTTTAGTTTATTGTATTTAACACACATTTTTAATTCATACAATAATTTTTAACAATAATAACGAACCTTATATTATTTCAACAACACAAAATGTCTGATTGATGAAAAATTCATTGATAGAGGTTAAAAATTAATCTAAGAACATTTCATTACATTTTTAAGAAATTAAAAACCCATTTTATTTATTTTTATCATGTCTTGTAAATTTTAAACATAGAAATTATTTTTAATTATAAAAACATACTTTCAATTATGTCAACCATACTGTATATTAGATTTATAATATATTTCTTCCGAAAATTTATAAATTAATACAAATTATTATCATATATTTTCATAATAATCAAATATCATTTGATTATTTTTTAGAATTTATGCATATTTTTAACTTATAAATTATTTATAACATTAAAATCACAATTTTCACAAATTTAGACACAAACCATGCCCAATTGATATATAGTTGGTTTCTATGGGTTAGAATTATTAGATTATCATTTTAATAGATTTGCACAACAAATTTATCTTATTTTGTTACTTTTGATCATTTAATAAATTATTTTAACATAGAAAAAACTTTTAATTATAATGATTCACTTTGGATCATTTTGATGATAATAAAAGATGGGTTAATCATTTGAAATGGGTTTTGAAAATAGAAAAAAAATATAATTATAATAATATTCTTTTATAAAAGAAATATAATGTATCAAAACTCAAATATATTGTGTATCCGTACATCTGATCACGTATAGACTCGTATTTATGGGCACAAAATACTTTTGGATCCTACAAAAGGTAAATATTTTATAATATTTGAATAATAATGAAAATTATTATAAACATAATTTAATTATATTTTTACTAGTGGTATCCTTATATTCAAATCATTAACATGGGAATGTCCGTATCCAAAATTTTATAACATATCATTTATTAAAACCTCTATAAATACACATCTCTCCTCATACTAAATTTGATGGTACACTATTTGATGTTCCTTTTTTTATGAAATAGATAACATCATGGCATTATCCTCAAACTATAGATTGATTATTGTAGCTTTATATACACTTGATTCCTCCACTTTTGCAACTAATGGTCATAAAATTACATTTTATACACCAATGGATATCTATATCCATCATGATCTATAACTTAATGAAATATCTAATCTCTATGAGTGATTTTCTTATCTCAAATGATAATTGTAGAAACTCTTCCTCAAACTACTTATATAGAATATACATATTCAATTTTGAAAAAAATGTGAGTAATCAGTACTATAAGAAATATATTGTTTTAAAAAATGATAGTTACAGACTATAACACTATCAACCTCGAGATTAGTGGAGAATAAGATATTTTCCACACCTACAACATATAAATTCCCATTCCTCACTAGTGTAACTACAAATGAAAAACACTTATATATATATATATGTGGTTGTGTGTGTGTACATGTACAATACGAACATGTTTTCCAATAAAAAACTTATTATTAAACACATGTCATGTCAAATAAATAACACATATTTGGTGAAAAGTCAATAAGTAATTGTGAATTAATATGTCTTGAATGTATTCAATTATTATTAATATGAAATATTAAATACACTTTAAAATATATAAATTAAGAAATCTCACTGCCACTCCCCCACTCAACTAGTATAAAAAAAATCTTGTAGCTGGGAAATAAGAACACCCATGGGGAATTATTTTAAAATTTCTAGGGTACCCAAATATGGTTCAATGTGTTTTATATTAACCCAACATTAATAATAGTTCTATATATTTTTGTAATTTTAATTACACATTAGTTGAAATTAATTTATATATGATATCAAATCATCATATTAAATAAATTTATTAGTTATAATAAATTTTTATAGAATGAAAAAATAAAATAAAACTTAATCTTACTTGAATATACCACCAAATTATATCCATGGTCTCTTGAAATAAGAAATCATTTATATTTTTAATGAGGAGGAATTCATAGGGTTCTCATATGATATTCCACAACTGAAGAATTAATGGAATGTATTTATTTCTAATTGAATCATATAAATCCTAAAAATAATATATTTATCTAAGAACTAGAGTTCCATATGAAATCCATCTACCAAGGGCACAATGTCTTTAAGAATAAATTGATCCCATTAAATAAAATTTCATTATATTTTACATAATTATCTAATTTTTTATATGAAATAAATTTATTAACCAGAGAACACAAAACATTCATACAATTTAGAAATTTTTAAAAAATCATATATTTACAACGACTAATAGTTTATGGTCCTTGTGACATATATATATTCATAAATGTAATATAAAATAAATCTATTAATTTTTTATAGGAAATTTATAAAATTTTAAACCATTTTAAAATAATAATATATTTAATAACGAAATAAATCTCAAGAAAACAATAATGGATTATAAAAATTGATGATATCCCTAATAAAGGTCTTCCGGAATTATTGAATAAGTTCTTCCCTTATACATATAGTGTTTTGGGTAAGATTCTTCTCAAGATAGATAATAATATATGTATTCCCATGTCTCATTACTCTTTATATAAATTTAAACAAAAACCTTTCAGATTGGTTTAGATGACATGTTAAATGTGTAACCATATTTTTATATCATTAAAATTTAAAGGATTTTTTTCTTACTCAGTCAGCTTTACATAAAAAAAAATTATTTAATTTTAACAATATAAATTGTTAATTGATTAATTTAGTTTCATGAACTAGATCAAAAAACCAACACTTTAACAATATAAATTTTAAAAAATAATTATATATAACATTGATGATATCCTTCAATTAACTATAATAATATCCTACATCAATGAATAGACAATCAATACCACTTATTTTCATATATTTATTCACATAAAAATCATTGATGTTAAATAAAAATAAATTGATATATACATATAGACTTGTAATATCATGGAATTATAAATGGATTATCCACTAATTACCTAAATTAATTGATCAATCAATAACTACCCGATTCCCATATTTTACAGACATTGAAATTTAACAAAAGGTAAGTTGTGTGAAAATAAATCACCTATATTTTTTAATAAAAAAATATTTCATAATCCCCTTATAAAAATGAAATTAGATGATCTTTTTATAATTTAAAATTAGTAAGATGAGGAATGTATTATTTTATCATAATGATATCAATACTAAATTATAGAATAATATGTGGTAAAGATAAACATTATTATGGAAACATAAAACTAAATACATTAACTATATTACCTATTGTATCTTATACTATGCAACATGAATTTTAATTAAATTGTGATTGAACCTTAACAAACAAAATGGGTTTGAAATTTATTATCAAATAAATTCTTGTTAATAAACATGATATAAAAATTTCAATTTAAAATATTATCATTATAGTGTATAAAATTAATGAACCTACACCTCTCTTAGAATTTATGTTTTTAAAATACATTTACCTAAAGAATAAAAGGCAATAGAGGATCAAAAAACACATGAATATCATTCATTATGAAAATATGTTATGATTACATTTTAACCAATAATACAGTTTTTGTTATTTGATGGTACTACCTAGTAATATAAAATCATACTATGTCTATTATAAACTGATTAAGTGGTTGAATAAATCATCAGTGATTGATGTATTACAAATTTTTTCTATTTTTAAGGATCATGGGTTTTTTTTATTTTTTTAAAATATGAAAAAGAGAATTTAATTTTTCTACTTTGACCATAAAAATTTAAAAATGTGGGGAAATCATTAATTGTGAAAAGTAATGAAGTATATATTCTAAAACATTCATTAGCTATTGAGAAAAAAATTCGTAACAACATCAATAAAAAATTAACTTATTTCATCAATCTATAGTTTTTGATAAACATCAATATTATGCCCTTGTATTCTAGTTTCATTGATAAGATTTGAATGTATCAGAATCAATTATTTTATACATAGTTATTGTGGAATGTTTTATAGAACAAAAAATATTGGAAATATTCTACGGGTTTCACCAACTATGAACCTATATAGATTTAACCCATATACTAACAATCTTAGTTAAATGTTACGACTACTTTAGAAATATTTTAAGCACCTTTGATCAAATTCCTTTCTAAAAAGATAGTATATCTGGTATTTTAACTTATAATTTTCCTTAATTTTATCAAAATTAAATCTCATTATTTTTTTTTTGATTTTATATGACATGAATAATATCTTTAAATTATTTTTTAGTGTAAAAATTTAATTTTATTCATGGATAGTCTATTCTAATGGTTTAAAACCCAATTTCGATGAATTTGATGTCTCAATATTATTCCAATGTACAATTACCTAGAATTCATTCAAAATTGATAAAAATTTAGATCGTAATTTTCTTTTAAAAATACTATATAGTTATTGGTAATAATATGCATGGTCTCATATATTAAACCCCTGTTCTTGGTAAATGTTATAGTATGGTACTATGAATCTTGAATCATTGAAGCAATAAGGATTATTTTTTATATTAATACCAATGAAATATCAAATAATGTGTATATACTTTAATTTAAATCCTTATATATTAATATATAAATGAAAAATAATAATTTATTTAATAGTTTTTCTTCAAATATATAATTTACTTTACAAATCATCAAGTAATTTAAAAAACATTAGTGATTTTCCTTCTTTACGAGAGAAGTATTATCTCTTATCATCCTCATCTTTATTGTTAATAATTTCATAATGCTTTAGACCATGTATCAAGTGTATAATAATTATATTAATCAAATAAACTATAACATTGGCCCCACACTAAGGAAAATAAACTGGGTGGATTAGTGTATGGATGTTTTAGGCAAATAACATATTGATTATGTTTCAACATGAGACAAAACACACATCACTCTTTATTTCACATCATTTTATAATAATAATAAAACAATTAAAGAGGAATTTTTTTTACTTGGTTCACCCATATTGGGATCTATCTATGGAGGATACACATAGTAATATAGAAAAGTACATATTCTCTAAATCACACTATAATTTAGATGTTCTATGTTGACCAATCATGCCCCTTGTTTTCAACAAATTAAAACTAAGACTTCACTTATCTCTCAACAAAATAGATATTACTATTCTATTAGAAGAGTCATCAGATGGACTTAATTAGATCTGAAAATGTTCACACAAATTTTGTTGTGATATGAATATCTTTTTTCATCAATGATATGAATTCCCCATTTATCGTGTAAGTCTTTATGATCAAAAATTACCTCCCATATAAAATTCACCAATTGTAAAATATATCACATAATTTCATTAATGTAAACATTACATAGAGTTACTTCACAATATTCCTTCTTTATAATATCATCAAGGATGGTATTACATTTTGTTTTTTCATGATCTTCCTTATACATATTTTCAACATAGTTTATATTTCATTTATCTTCTTCAGTGTTAGCCTTTTGGGCAGTTTTTTTATCAATCCACCTTCCATGTAGATTTTTTTACAAGACCTAGATTAACATATATATTCTTTATGATAGTCTAGTTACCACGCAATATCATTTTGGAATTATGATTTCCATGTGTTTTCTTCATGGAATCCCACTTTTCACAATAAAAGATATTAAATCACTATAATCAACATCCATTGTCCTAATATATATAATGAAGTGATTAAGGGTTTATTTATAGGTAAATTACCCTATAATACATGTTTTACTAAATTTAAACTTATTTTATTTTTCTATAAATCCACTTTGAATAAAAATGATCCTTTTATTCCATTCTCTGTGGAAGATAAATTAAATATCCTTTTTAGAGACCACAGAACCTCTCCCACTGTTTCACAAATGACACCAAATATACATAATTATATCAAAAACCGTTTTTGGAATTCTTAATCCTTCTTAATTCCTATGATAATTATTCATAATTCACATAGTTCATTCATAAATCCTTTTTGACCCACGTAATCCTTTTCTCTTATTTTAAAAAATGATTTTCTTTACAAGATACACATAATATTCATAAATTATTTAAAACTTTTCCATAACATTATTCTTTCATAGTAACATATGGTTCCTTTATTAGATTAAATATTTCACTCTCTAATTTCTTATCTAGTAAACCTATATAATTTTACATTAGTTTTTTATTAAAATTTTTCCTTTAATCTATAATTTTCATGAAACATCATCTATTACTCATAAATTTTTAATCCATAAAAAATAAAATTTAAACAGGTACCAAAACCATATATTTATGAATTTATTAAGATTATACCTTTATATAAAATTTTCAACATTCCTAATCAATGAAAAAATATATATAAAATACTAGATGGATTTTTATTGATGGTCAATAACTTTTGGTCTGTTGAAAACACTTCAAAATATTTAAGAAACATGAATAAATTAAGAAATCACTCACTAATAAAGCTGTATAAAGTGATCTAATATTCACTAAACATGTACATTAATCCCATATTAATCATTTTTTTCATGAGAAATAAGACTAACTCAATGTGCATTAATGAATCATTTCAATCATATCATTATCCACTTATTTCTTGACATATTTGTTGGAAAATTCTCTAGTTATTACCCTTAATATTTTATCCCCCTAATATAATATAGATTTATTATGTCCATTTATCATTATTCATAATAAATATTTTTTTGGTCCCAAATAAAATGACTTAATAGTCAAGAGGGGGTGTGAATTGATATCTTTTTTTAATTTTAAATAAATTATCATATTTAATATAATTTTTATAAAAAAATAAAATAAAGGGTAATAAAATAACTTTTATATAAGGTTAGATTAAATGGATCATATGTGTAATCTTTAAATTATCACTTTTATATTATGGAACACATTATATAAGTGAACTAGATTTTTATGAGGAAATAAAACATATTACAATAAAAATTTTCATACCTAGAGTCATAACCAAATATACAATGTCTTTAAAATATGAAGGAACAAGACAAATAGTTATTACCATTTTCAATCCTATAGGATTAACCCTGAATCAATTGAATCTCCAACCTAGATGTACAACTGTAGATGAACATTTGGTATGTATATTATAACAAAACACAACTATTCTACTTTTGAATGAAAAATCATAAACAAAAAGCACAAGAAAAAATATTTGAAGAATGAAGTGAAACAAAACCCCATTTGGATAGAGAAGTGATTTAGTGTTGAGGATTTTTAAATAACATAGATGGAATAGGTTTAGTATGGTCAAGTTTTCCCCACAAAATTCCAATAATATGTGAGTGAAAAATTATATCGCATGGTACCATTGAAATATCATCTACCATTTTTACAACACTGGTTCTACCAAACACCATATATAGAGTTTCTTCGTGCAGAATATCTTAAAAACATTTATCACATACATAAGAATTTTTATATCATAATTTCTTATATTTCTATAATTTTCTCTCTAAATCAGGATGAACTAATTTAAAGTTGGAAACAACATTTTTTATCCATATAACTAAAATAGGTATTCCATGGAACTCATAAGGACAATTAATATAGTAATAAATATTTTCATAATAATTAATATTAATGTCCTTAGATTACTCCTTAAAATCATGTGAGACAAACAATTCATATTACAAAAAAAAATTAGTTTGTATCTCATTATTTCCTATAATAGAGCATGGTTATGTTACCTAGCTTATTACCTCATGATTTTTTAATATGGTCTAAAAATCATTCCATCATTATTATCATGAAATTGAAATAATTATTATACAATTATGGGAAATAATAATAATAATAAAATAAAGAAAATATAATAAATAATAATTATAAAAGGTAATAAAAATATAGAATATTTTATGTTTTATAAAAATAAACTATTGAGTATTGTAAAGTTCATTTTCTATTTAAACATTAATGTGTGTAAGTATAATTTTATATTTTGTGTAAACTATTGTGTTAATCTATGTAAGGATGTATGCACATAAGTGTAATTTATTTAAAATTCTTCTTATGTTTTATAAATATAATTCTATGTTAAGTAAGGATATTTTTTTTGTGATCAAGTATCCTTTTTAAAAAAGTCAACTTCATAATAATAAATGTGTGACAGTGTATGAATTATTTTTCTACTGGGTAAATATGATCTTATAAAATTGCATGGATCAGTACTAAAATTACTTGGATGATTTAAACTCTATTTAACTTTTATTCTCTTAATATATATTGTTTTTTAATATTCAAATATTACTGTAATGTTTCTTTTTAAAAGGTTCAATATGTTTGTAAGGATATATGATCATAAGGTATATAAAGTCCCTCAATGTGTCTAGATATTTTCTTTTTAAGGTTACAACATATAGTCATTATGATAATATTGTCTTTCATAAGTTTCATACAACCTTTCACATGATTTATAAAATTTCAAGTATGGGTAAGACATACTTCCATAATGTTATGAAAAACAACTAGACAGTTCATACATATGGTTATAAGGTTCAAATATGTTGATCATAACATTGAGAAAAATTGCCTATGAGGATTTTTTTCTAAATTTACCACATAATAAATATACCTAATTTAAACACTTTATGAAAATATAACAATATATTGAATAATAAGGATAAATAATTTTTATTTAAATTTAGTTATTTTATAAGAATTTTAAGCTTCAATAGTCATGTTAGAAACAAAATCTGTGAGAATTGTTTAACTATAAAAAAATAAACGGATTTCTAAAAATTTGTTTTGTAATTATCAAGAAATTATTTAAAATTAGTTGTAATGATCTACTCAATAATCTCTCACTTTTTATAATTATTAGACAAATTAATGTTTCAAAAACACCACACCGTTTAAAAAATATTATAAATAATTATGAAATAATCTAATAAAGAATATCTCCCACTTTTGAAATAATTTTTTCAATATAGTCAAACCAAAATAACTCAATTAACATTCTAAAAAAAATTAAATAATGAAAACATAATTAAATCACCATTTATTTTAGTATTTATAAATATAGTTTTTAAAAGTTTAGATTAAAATAAGATATCATATTAAAATATTATAGCTCCCCCAAAATTTATCCATTTGATACATAGAATAAAATGAATAATTATGTAATTTAAAGACATATAAAATAAAATTAATGATTTATTCCACTTAACAACATGATATTCAACACATTGTGTTTGTATATTTTAAATCCTATATGTCTATAATTAAAAACCAATTGATTATAATAGTGATTACTAAGTATGAAAAAGAATTTAAAAAAATAATGAGATATGAAAACATGTTCATATATTCAAGGAATAATATAAGTGATGAAAATTAATTTAACATTCTAATAAACTAATCAATGAAATAGTTTTTTATACTCATAGGCCAAAAACAAAACCAAATTTAAATTCATGTCTTTAAACCATAAAATATAAAATTATTAAGTATTTTTACTGAATAGAGCTAGAATTGTATTATAATACTAATGAATTGAAAACTAATAGAGTTTAAATGATTCATGATTATGGTGGTGGAATGATTTTACCCATCAAAAAGGAAACATAACACTATATGAAAGCATGATGACAATATATAACCCCATAAATAGATTCATTTTATACTTTTAATTTAAACGTATATTATGAAAAGTTCATACTTGATTATTTGAAACTTAAATAAAACCAATGTCTTAGTAAAAAAATAATATATCTGTTTATAAGTTGGAACACATTCAAAAGTGATTTAACCTTTTGAAACATGATATATAACAAAATTACATATAACTTCTATATTATATTTTCTCTTTTGATGTGAAGGGTTTTTTGAAATTGAAATAATTTATGAATAATCATATAAAATAGATGACTTCTCAAAGAAAATATTAAAATCAATCATATTTTTATAATCCATATGGATTAAGAAAAATAAAATTATTTTGTAATGTATTGAACTCATATGATAGATAAAGAAACTAAAAGTTTGTTTTTATAAATTTAATATACTAACATTTTTCTTAGAAAGTGACACATTCCACCTTTCACTTTTATACATATTTTATATCCAACAAAACAATAATTTTAATAGTCTTTTAACAAAAGTTTTTTTCTCTATGGTAAAAAAAATGGTTTAATGAACCTTTAGCATATTTTATAATTATTTTAATAGCCTTTAGGTGATGATGTTTCTCCCCCTATGTGAGGTACATCATAATTTTAGGCATTTTCTTCTATTCTTAGTGTTATGGGATAATTAACTAGAAGTAGATGAAATAGTGAAGGGGAGAAGAGCTTGGAATATGGATGAAGAAAGTGTTTCTACAAATATTACATCATGAATAGTGGTTTAATGAATTGAATCATAATTGGTATATTCCATGAAATCCCCCCATATCATGAAAGTTTTTATTTGTGTTTTGCTAAGGCAGTTCACAGTGTGAAATAATTTCATGATGTGATTAGTTTCATTCTAGAAAATAAAACCAAGGTGATGGGTTTTTTGATGTAAGTGTCCTCTCAAATAAATCATGTCAACCTTCTTTATTCATATCATGAATTCCATATTCATATCATGAATAGTCCGATTTAGCTAGTTTTGATATAGCTAACACTAGTAAATCCTCACACAGTTTTTTCCTCCCCCTCAACTTACAAGGATACCCTAAGATATTTCTAATGATATTTGACATCCATACCCTTATTGGGCATTTATTTGTGGAAATCAAAGAGTAATAGAAGGGGTAAGTATAATCCAAGGAATTTTGTTTTTCCACTCATTCCAATTAACTTGATTTAGGTGGATTATTTTGAACACTACTATTATGGAACATGATGTTTTAATGTTTTCCAATTATTGTTGTGATTTGTTGGAAATCCATAGTGAAATTGATTTGGAAACCCCTGTTTGATGTGATATCAAAGTGGATAGTATCAAATGTTATAATTTATGTTCAAATAAATGTATTATTGGTAAATTTAAGTAATTATGTTGACATGTGGTCATGTAAAAATTGCAAAGAATAAGGTTCTAAAAGTATCCCCATCTAAGTGGGATGTAACAAGGTAACGAAAGTACCCCTCTCAAAATTCTTCACAAAGTGTAAAATTATTGAAGGGATAACTCAACACTTGTGAGTGTAGTAAGTTCCATGGTTTCATGTATTATGTGTGTGTATGGGATTGAAATTGGAATGATCATTCCAAGGAATAAGAAATGGTTTTAAAATATTTTCTTAATGTTTTCCATGGATCTTTTTATTTTTTATAAAAAATATTATATTTTTCTCTACCATTATAAATAAAATGTTATAACTTAGTACTGTATTAGGGGAATGTGTTGGGAAGCCAATGGGGATTATCTATAGAGTAATATGATCTCCCGATGCATGAGAACAATGGTGTGTTTGAAAATTTCATCTACTGAGATACAGAGAAGGGGAATTTTTTTATTTATCTAGTGGAATTTCTTGAGATTGTGATTATTTTAAGTGGGGATAGAGATATGGAGTGTCTACGTATTGGTAAGCTGTTGTACCACTCTAGTGCCTGGGTCTTCATTCCTTAGAGTCATATTCTTTTATATTCTTATTATTAAGATTGTTACTCCGAAATAGTATTACTGGTATATATATTAAGTTGTTTTGTTTATTTTATCATTAATTATACACAATATCATAGTTTTTATGTCTTTCTCGACAATTTTTTTTATTTTGTAAAATGACCCCAATTTTTCTCTTAAGACCTTGTAATTTATTTCCAGACATTAGTTCCTTAGTTATTTCATATAATGTTAGTATTACTCCATCCTCTTTTTTGGTAAATGTATTGGGGTGGGATGTTACAAAATTGTATTAATATTTTTTAGTCCTTGATTTGGTTTGATAATAGGGAGATAATAATGTTGGAACCTGAAATGATAGCAAAACAATTCATATCACACCAATTTATACTAAACCTAAAGTTATCAGGGTGTTTTGTATAAAAAACATATCCTAAGACACTTTTAGGAATGTTTTCAACTCATCTTAATTGATTTACCTAATGAGTGTAGTATATCATACACTATCATTGTGACTTCCTACAAGGACTTAATTGTTAATATATTGTTTAAAGAATTTTTAATAATTCTTAAAATGCTTAGAATGGTTTATATTTTAAATAAAAATGTTATTAATGGTTCCTTATAGTGATTTGAAATTTTTATGCCTTCATTTCCTAGAGAGTTATGACTAAATGGTGTTTTATTCTGTTTATAAAATGTAACCTGATAGTTTAAATAGAAATCATCTGAAATAAGTTGTGGAAAATTTAGTTTCACTTCTGCCATAGGTGAACCAACAACTTTTATAGAAAATATTTCACTCTTTTGAAGCCATTGATAGATGAAATCCAAATGAGGAACAAAGGAAAGTGGATTATTTTGTGTAATTTTAGAAATAGAATCTACCTGATATTCAAGTGGTTTCTAATCCTGACAGAGTGGAAGTGTGGATCAATTGTATCAACAATTTTTTTTCTTTTATTAGTAAATTGACTTATCTCAAAATTATGTTAGAGACTTATATATTTGACAATCATTCATGAAAATGGTGGTATTTAGATATCTATGATAAATCCAACTGAGGGATTATATGGGAGTACATTAAGGAATTTTTCAATAATAAAATCTACCCTCACACAATCAAGATAACAAGAGAAAAATAATTTTTAATATTAAATAATTAAAACCTATATATGATAGAGTATTCAACTATGTTTATTAACTTAGTTATTTTTTCTCCAAAAGTAGCTTTTAGTGTGTCCTTAATGGAACACGTCTTTGAGTTGTAACTGGGACCAGTGATTCAATCCAATAAAACTATATTCTATTTTATAGATTATATAGAATTGTTTGATAGGGTAATAGTAGAAGAAATATATATTTCTAGAAATCCTACTAGAGGATGGTTTATGGTTAAGATTAATCTATCATGAGTGAGAAATAGGGTCCCACAAAGTGTAAGATACTATTATTAGGAAATATACACTTAGTCATGTATGGTTTAAAACAAGTGCATCACATTTTTTATGTTCTTATTCATTATTTAAATAAATGAGAATTATTGTGGAAATGATGCCTCATATCATGAGTATCATGACACCCCTTGGACAATGGGGGTGAAAATGATTCAAATTCTTATCATGATCCATTAAAATTAATATTATTCAGTTTCTCTAGCTATTTACGGTCTTAGATATGGATATTTTTATCATAATCTTTTTTATGGATGGAAAGGTGGGCTTTAAATTTATATTTACATATTTCTGTTGAAGGAGACATTTAAATCACTAGATGTAGCTCTTCATGCATTCACAGGGGTTATTATATAAAAGAACTCAGGGAAGGTCCTTTAGTAATAGTGAAAAGTACCATCTCTATGATTTTTGTGGAAATGACCTTGATAGCTACCACTGAAGAATGAAATTTTTCTCTTACTAATATAGTGGATTGTTACCCAAATTTCTTTCTGAATCATTTCTCTAGGTTACCACCAATATGGGAATTTAAATTTTTTATTGATCTACTCCTAGAAAAATGCCCTATTTTGTAACTTTCATATAGAATGGCTCTGATAGAGTTATAAGAGATAAAGATCCAGCTTAAATAGTTATAATTTAAGGACTTCATCAAACCTACTACATCCCCTTGGGTTGTACTAGTTTTATTTATAAAGAAAGAAAATGGTTATCACTTGTTATGTTTTTCTATCATAAAATGATGCAATATAATATTTAAAATTCAAATCCCATTCCTTGAATTGGTGACTATTTTCATGAATTAAAGCGATATAAGTGTTTTTATATTATTGAACTACACTTAGTATGTCATAAAAATATATTAAAAATAGATTATATTATAAAGAAAACATTTTCGAATATATATAACCGTTATGACTATGTCATCATGCCTTTTTTCTATAAAATCCACTTGCAGTATTCATGGACTTGATGAACTATATCTTCCATCGGAACCCCAACTAAATTTTGGATGTATTTGCTTGAAAATATTCTAGTTTAATCTCAATGTAAGAATTGTCATGAGGTGAATTTAGAAATGGTACTCAGTTCATTTCAAAATGATCATTTGTATGCTATGTTTTATATGTATGAATTTTGGATACAATAAGTAGAATTCCTTAAGAATCCCATTTTTAAATAAGGAATATTAGTTAAACTTCCAAATTTAAATGCAATAGTCTCTTTGCAGTCACTAAATAATGCTTCTAAGATACATAGTTTTCTAGGATTAGTAGGTTATTATCATTGTTTTTTAGTTTTTCGTGAAGATTTCTTCCCCAATGAATTATTTTAGAAGAAAGGATGTTCCATTTTCATAAAATTATGAATTCTATAATATTTTTTAAGAGATTAAAATTCATATCACTTTGGTATCAATCCTAATATTTCCAGAACTAGGTAATGAATATGTGTTATATTGTGATGCATATGGATCTTGTCTTGGTTGCATTCTGAGGTAGTGAGATCATGTTGTGGCCTATTTTTTGAGAACTTTTTGAACAAATAAGGAAAAATATTAAACACTTGGTCTAGAATTAGATATAGTTATCCATGAATTAATAACATTAAGGTATTATCTCATTAGGGAAAACCTTATAGTTTTCACTGAATATAAGGGTTTGAAATACATCTTTCATTAAAAGAACATGAATTTGCGGAAATAATTATAGATGTATTAACACTATATGGTTGATTGAACTCAGTATATAAAACTGGAAAGGGGAATTGTGTGGTATAATTTTTTACCAGCTGGTATGAAGTAGTCCATCGCTATACCGGTATTGAAGTGGGAACAAATTAGAGTGAAATTTTTCATAGGTCTACAGAGAATGTTATAGAATCATGATGTTATGTGGGTGATGGTGGATCAACTCACCATGTCAATAAACTTTCTCCCTATAAATGAATCTAACATGTTAGAGGATTTGGAAAAAATGTATATTTGAGAAGTGGTCAAGTTGCATGTAGTTCCAGTTTAAATTGTATATAACAGATATTAATGTTTCACCTCTCAATTATATTGGTCATTACAATATTCTCTTGGTAGTCAACTTAACATGAGAAAAACATATGATCCATTGAAATATGTGTAGACAATATTCATAATATAGAAATTGAATATATACATAAATCTCATGTCATGGACATTAGATGTTCATGGGAAGACCACATTCTTTAGTCATGTTCTCTTAAAATAAAAACATTCAGAAGATAATAAAAATGACATCATTTGAGGATTTTTATAGAAATCATTTTCATTATCCAATATTTTGGATGGAAATAGGAGATACATATTTTATTAGACCACTCACTGTCTTTGAGACTATATAGAAAATCTAAATGATCTAGAAATGCATGGCTTTGACTCAAATCAAATAGAAATCATATATTGAAAATAATTTTCGACCCTCATCTTTTGATGTGAGTGCCCATGTATTTCAGAATGTTTCATTAAGAATGGTTTGTTGATACTTGGGGAAATAAGGAACATTAGAACCATTTTATATGGGAACATTTAAGGTGGTTAAATGGATTGAAATTTGTGCATATTGGTTAGCCTTGACACCATGATTTATTGAAATCCATAGAGTCTTCCATTTTTATCCATTGATGATGTAACACCTAGATCCTTATCATGGAATTAGTTTGGATTATGCTACTATTGAGTTTCATGAGACTTTTATCAAGAACTAGGTTGGGTTCTAGGTAGATAGTAAAATACATTGTAAGGTAGATCTATTTTTTTGAGAGTTTTATCGAAACATGGTTAGGTTCAAGAGGAAACATTGGAATGGGAAAAGTTTATGTGGTAGTAATGGATAAATTTGTTCAAGGGAAATGTTGGTATCCAGCTTCCAAAGGATGGAAAGGAAAATGGTGGGGATAGTGTCTCACCACTGGTTTGAGTGTGACATTTTTATGATTTTTTATTTATAATTGTAACCATTGGATAGTTAACTTGAAAATTCAAATGTGTAAAGGGGAGAAGATTTGATAATATGGATGAAAGAATGATACTAGAAATATTTACATCAAGAATGGTGGTTTCACAATATGAATCATCTTGAGCATATTCTATGAAATTCCTTCATAGGGTGAAAGTGTCATTGGGTGTTTGACGGAGGTTTTTCCTAACATGAAATAGTTTCATGATGTAAATGGTGTTTTTCATGAAAATAAAACTAATGTGATGAGTTTTTTGGTGTATGTGTTTTCTCAAGGAATTCATGTTGTGAATTCCCATTACCTGGAATGAATTTTCTAGGCCCAACCATATTTGGCCTGGCCAACACTAGTAAAAAATCACATGGTTTCTCATTATTTGGACCTAGTGCAGTGCATGTTTTATCACCTTGAGCATCTTAAAGACCATATGTGATGGATCGTCGGTAAAGGGGATATCAACTTCTGGGAATCAAATTGGTCCGGTGGGATGTTTTTCTCTCCAAACTGTCCTTCCACAAACATTACTTTCAATGAAGCTAGTGAACATCATGATCTCATTAAACCGATGTTTAATCCTACTTAGATGGAGGTTTTCAAAAGTATTGTGATGAACAAAACTCCTGATAAATTCTATTTCATTGTATCAAGTTCGTACAAGTTCAATTCACAGGATTACAGGGGCCTTCTACATGTCAAGGTTTATTTGGATGAATTGCCTCCGGTGGTATTGAGCTATGCAATACCTACTAGAATACATTTCCTGGTTTGGAGAATCAAAATAAAGTCAATTCCAACTAATTATAACATACACTATAATAGTATCTAAATGGAATCTTGATCCTTTTGTTGTGCGAGTCCAAAGTCGGAGATGACAATATATTTATTTTTAAAGAGTACCTGGGCTACGTACCATTGGTCATTATTCTCTCCCCACCCATGCATGTATGGTGATAATTTCACCTTGAAAAGATTGTTGGCCTCGTGGTTTCAAGGATATAAAAATAGAACCATGGAGCACAGGGTGAGGACCATTATCTTATCCTCAATATGACGGACAATCTGGGATGCCCACAACCATGTCTGGCTCAGTTCTAGTCATTTGCTTTTATTCATGAAGATGCGGTCAAGGTCTATCATTGTTGTGTTGTCTTCTATTCTGAAGGGGGTCCAAACCTACAATATGATCTACAATCTCGTAAACACTCCCAGTAGTCAGGGTAAGGTTTGCAGACAGTGGGCTAAATGGGAAACTCCTACTAGTGGTCTTAAACTCAACGTGGATGGTTCTTGCATGGAAGGAATCATTAGGGGTGGAGGGGTTTTGAGGGACTTTTGGGGCTCAATACTCTTTGGGTTCAGGGCTTTTTATGTTCCTGGTAACTCACTCGGTGCTGAATTTCTAGCTCTTCTTTCAGTTTTGAGGGTTTGTAGAAGGATGGTAATTATGGTGATAGAGATTGAATCGGATTACGAAGTTCTTGTTAAGGCTATTCAAGGGGGAAATTTGATTCCTAGCGAGGTGACCTACCTTATACATAGACTCATTATTGAAAACAATCAAGGGAAGATGATCTATCATAGTTTGAGGGAGATGAACTTCACATCAGATGCGCTGGCTTGCATGGGTAGGCAGGAAGAGGACCTTGTAATTTACAATAGTATAGAATTGATCCCTATTTAGTTCAAGAGTATTATCCAAGGGGATGACCTTGGTCTTCATCATTTTCATCATTTAAATTCAATAAAAAAAATATTTCAGTCAGGTGGATTCTCCCTCACTCTACTATTTAGAAACATGATAAAATGAGGTTTTTAAAATTTTGATTTTCTTTCTAGAATCCCCTTATGAAATTGATTTGGAGCAACCCCTATTTGATGTGATTTAAATAGTAATATTCTTGAAATATGGAATTTATTTTTAAATAATTATCTTGTTGGTATCTTAGATTAATTGGGTTATTCTGTGTTCATGAGAAAATGGGATGGAATAAGGGTTTTAAGGAACACCCATCATTGAACGATGGAACAAGGGTGTAAAATCACCCCAATAAAAATGATTCACCAAGAGATGACTTTGTGAAGGGATAGATCTCCACTCATGAGTGTAGTAAGGTACATGGTTTCATGCATTATGTTTGTGAGTCAGTGTGGAATTGGAATTATTGTACAATGTAATAACAAAAGTTATTAAAATATTCGCATAATGTTTTCCATGTAACTTTTTTATGTTTTTCAAATAAAATTATTATACCATTATCTCTTATTTTAGATAAAATATTATTAATTGTTATTTTTATAGTCAAGTGTATTTGGAAGTGTCTAGGATGATATATAGAGTATTATGATATCCCCCATATTGAGAACATTCATGTGTTTGTAGATGTCTTATTTCAAGATATAGGGATGGGGAATGTTTTCTAATTCTTGAGTGGAATTACTTGAAATTGTGATTATGTTTAGTGGATATATAGTTATAGAGTGTCTATATATTAGTCTGTTGTGGATCCACTTAGGTTCTTGAGTCATCATGTTCATGGATTCTTTTTCTTAGGGATTTTTATTATTTCTTTTATTATTCTGATATAGTTTTATTAATAATTGTTATGAGTGGTATGGTTTATTTTCTCATGACTCATATATGTTTTCTTCGTTATTATGTATTTCCTGACATGTTGTTTTGTTCATAAGAAAAATATTCCCTAAAAAATATCTTAATCCATTGAAAATTATTTCTAGCCTTTAGTGATTTGGGATTGTCACCTAAGGTTAGTATCACTCTTATCTATTATAAAGCCAATGATTTGGGGTGGGATGTCATAGATGTCCCATAGTGACACATTGAAATCTAATATAAATATAATAAAAAAGATATAAATTAGTTTTAGAAGTAGATAAATATAACAAACAACTAATCATACCTCAATAAAGTTTATCATCTAATGATTTTATAGAGTTATCTACATCCATTTTACATTTAGTACTTATGGGGCTATTTAAACATTTACAATTTTTTAGTCCAAATAATTTAACATTATTCCTTTAATTATAAAATTTATTTATAAATATTCATTCAATTCTTCATCATATTTAAATACCAAGTTTGAATATTAGTTTTCTCATAAGACTCATGTAAATTTCAGTGGGCATTAAATATGAATATTAAATACATAAATAATAATTTACTGATCTAAAAAATGATATCATCAATATACATTTTAAAATCAAAATTTCTATAGGGAATTTCTTGGAAAACGTTGGATAAACATTACCTTTTATAATAATTTTTTTTCAAATATAATTAGATAATCATTCACATGATGCCCTTGAATAATTTCTAAGTTCATAAAGGGATTTGAAATGTTTTAAACCCTGATTTGAAGACATTTAATTTTTATAACTAGGGGATATATAACATAAAATTCCTTATTAATATATATATTTAGAAAATCATGTTTGAAATGAAATTGAAGTAATTTATATCCATTGAAAATCAGTATATGATAACTTTATTCTTATGGATTTTAATATAGAAACTAGTTAAAATGTTTAATCATAATATATTATTTTTTCTCATAAATAACTTTATGAAAATAATATTTCCTTATTCCTAATAATATTTTTAGATTTATAAATTTTATTTCAGAAAATATATTTATTTTTAGTGTCTTGTTCTTATTTAGGTAGTTCAACTATTGTTCATAGACTATTACTTAAAAAATAAATTAATTCTTCTACCATAATAAATTAATAATTATAACATGTTAATGCTTCACCAATATATTTATAAATAATTATGAAATGAATGAATAATTAACATAAAAATTATTTAATGAATATCTGTTTTGATGTCATGAATCAAAATATACAAGATCTTTATCTAAAGGATAACATCTTTGTGATTTCTAAGTTCTTTCATTAAAGTGACTCCCCCTAAAAAATGTGATTTTAATTTTGGTGTTTTATATATCTAAATCTAAAATCTACAAATACTTATTAAATATAGAATAAATTATACTATTTTTATATTAAAAAATCCTCATTTAATTTGATATATATTGACTCTTCAACCACAATGGTTCCTTTATTTCAAAATTTATAGGATTTATAAAATTTTAATACAACAGAAATATACCTTTATCCAATTTTGAACTAAATTTATCTATTTTTTTTATTTTTAATAATATACACATTATAACTAAATACCATAAAATATCCATGTTTTGGTTTTCTTCCCTTCAAAACAACATAATATGTATTATTTAAAGTAGGTCTTAAATAAACTCTATTAGACACATAATAAAATTTATTTATATACTACCACCAAAGTAATAAATATTTTTTAAATTCATTGAATATGAAACTAGAAATTTCTATAAATTTATATTTTTCCACTCTACAACACCATTTTTTATTTTGTCCTAAGAGCTAAAAATAATAAAAATAATCTTTTTATTGATAAAAAATTTCAAATTCGATATTTTAAAAATATCCCCCATTATCACAACTATTAATTAATATATAGTAACCATTTTCATTTTAAACTAATTTTTAATAATCAAAATACATTATAATCAATTCAAATTTATATGTTAAAATTGAAAACCATTTATATTTGATGAAATCATCTAAAATGATAAAGAAATTCCTTTTAACACTAATAATAACAGTTTGTATAGGTCCAAATAAATCAATATGAATGAGTTGAAGAAGAATTATAGATTTCAATTCCATAATATTCCATAAATTCTCTTTTATATGACTATCTTGTATATAATCAGCACAGGTGTTTATGTTGTTCAACTTTATTTATATAATATGTAGAAATTTTTAATGTTTTAACATCTTTTACAACAACCAAAAATCAAAATTCCCATGTCTTCTACTGGATAAATTTTTACCTAACTGTATAAAACTTATATCTTTAACATTTTTGTTGGTTAATTATTCAAAAAATAATAAAATACATATTATATTTTTGGATAGAATAAAAAAATATATCTTCATATGTAAAAATAATATACTAATGATTTTGAAATATATATGCATTCCATCATCACAGGATTTTAAAATACTATTAAAATTATATTTCAAAACATCAACATATAATACTTTTTAAATGTTATCATATTTTGAAATAAAAACACCTCCAAAACCATTTATAATAACTTTTTAACAATAAAAAGTTAACATTACCTCATTCAAAAATGTTGAATGAATGAAAATATTTAGGATAACCAATCCAGTTCATTGAGTATATATTATCCATGAACCAAGTTTCATTTTTTAATACTTATAAGGAATATATACTAAAAATATATATTTAAGAAAACATTTTTACCTAGAAAAAATTGGGTACAATCTAGTTTAATAATGAATTCTTAAAAACCAATAAAAAAGTAAAAAAATTAATAGGTAAATTATAGTAAATTAATTTATAAATATAATCTTTTTATGACATTTAATTGTTTAAATAATAAAAAAATCAATTTCTTAATGTCCCTTTGTCCCACATCAATAATAAGTGGTTATTGATACAATTAATTTTTCAATTTTATGTATTTTACATTTAATATATCTGCTTATCATAACCAAGAATAGTTTTAGATTAATTTATTTGGATAATTCATACCTCATTATCATGACATTCCCTTCCTTTATAAAATCATGACAAGTGTATCTTCAAAATTATAATTTATTTTTTAGCTTGTTATTTTCAAATAAAATAGATTTAAATTTTCTTTCCTCTACAACATCGTTTTTGTAATAATAATCCTTTATATTATGATTTTTCTTCTAATGATTTTCAAAATTAGAATATGTTTTTTAATTGGTATAAGATTAAGTATTCCTTTTATTTTATTTTTTAAGAGTGATTCTATTTTTTTCAACGTCTTTGTTACACTTAATTTTTATTCCCATATAAATTTATATAATTTTAGCTATAAAAATTTATAATCAACCAATTTCATTATATTAATCATCAACTGATGGTTTGTTAGAGTTGTATTTAGAATATTCAAAATAATATCCAGTAACCTGATTTAATGAATCCAAAAAACAAAAAAATTTCAATTCCTTTTAAAAAATTGATTCATCCCTTGAATATGAGTTTTTTTTGTGTCCCTCTATCTAGTAAAATGTGTTCTCTATTCATATTTTTTTTCTTTTTTTTTCTTAGTTTCATTATATTTCTATGTTTAGTCTTGATAAGTCCCTTCTTCCTGTACTCAAAATAGAATACACTTGGAAATTCATTATAAAGAAGATAAATTTTTATTCCCTTTGTGAGAATCCCTATGATAATCTATTCTATATTTTATTTAATATTATTTATCTTTTTTATACACTTCCTTAGAAACATTAGAACCCTAAACATCAACTCTTAAATATATCTTAGTAATCGATGAGTAATTAGAAATATTTATAGAATTAAATGTGATGAATTTATTTTTATTAGATTATTATTTAGAAATATTCTTATGTTACAAGTCATATTGATGTAAAGAACAAATTAATTCATCAAAAATATATTACATAACGTTTTTGATTTCATATATATAAACCTTTTTTGAATTCAATTTCTTAGGAAAATCTCTTTGACCTCTTTTAATACTAATAGTTCTATCTATTTTTTCACCCAAATCCTTTATTCCATTTAGAATACTAGTAATTCTATTTGGAATTTTATTCACATTATAATATTCACCCTTTTTTAAAATAATGAAATTTAACTCAAAGTATACCATTATTCATTCATTTAAGATTATCAGATATTCAATGCATGAAATGGATTATTCTATAAATATCATTTTCTGTTTTACATGCCGATATATGACTAAACACATTTATTCCAACTATAAAATATAAAATATAAATTACCTTTTTGGTGAAGACATATGTAAGAGAATCACTACCGTTCGTAGTTTTTAGATCCATTTTTTGTAGCTTGTATTGTTTTATTATTCGATTCTAGTGATCAATGCTTAGATAATAAATGTATTATTCCAAATTTTTCTTTCTAATAACCATAGTTAGTACTATAAGAAATGGAGGTCTTTAGGGAATCAATCCATCTCTGTAAATTTCTCTAACTATCCCAAAAACATATCCAATTACTTTATATAGTATAGAGAAGAAATTATATTGATAATAAAATATAAATGATAAATTTAGTATAGAATCTAAAATTATTATGATATATAAAGGGTAAAGCTCTAATACAATTTTTTTCCCAATTGAGATGATTGAATGGTAATGCGGGGGTGACTTGATGACTTTATAAACATTCAAATAAATTATTATATTTGATATAATTTTATAATGGAAATATAAATAAATACGTATATATTAATTTTTATAGTAGTCTAATAAATGTGATCATATGTCCACTCTTCACACTCCCAGTGTGAGTTTATATCACCTACTATATAAGTGACTAGACATTTTAAGGGGATCCACAACCAATTACTAATAAATTTACCAAACATAGATTCAAAACCAAATATATTTCCCTTTACACACTTGGAGGGACAAACCAAATTGTTCTTACATTTTCCACACTAAGAGGCACAACCTAGAATCCTATCTTTTTCTAACTTAGAGGCACATCCCAAGATATACCATTTATTGGGTGATTATAAACTGACACGAAGGTATTATTTTGGAATGAAAATATTAAACTAAAAAATCACACACATTGAAAATTTTAGAAGAATACATTACTATAGAAAAAAATATAGAAAGAGAAGAGTTTAAGAGTTACAGAAGCTGAGATCACTTTGGTAGCATCGGTCTAGTACCATTAGGATCACCACACCAACGTCCATTTGTAGTGATGAAAATCAATGTCACATAGTAAAATTCAAATATCCATAACTATTGTTAGAGAAATGGTTATACCAAGATAAATATATATATTTTTCATTAATTTTACCTCAAAAAATATAGTTCATAAATAGTCATTAAATATGATCTTTACCCAGAGAACCTTAATTTTCTCTCACAGGGATACAAAATTACTTTAGAGTTAGAAACAACTTTGATTATCTATAGAAACAATAAAACTATACAAATAAACTCATTATAATATTTAATAAAGTAATAAATATTCTCAGAAAAATCAATATTAATAACATTGGAATACTCTTAAAAACATGCAATATAGACTCTTAATATTTTTAACAATTTAAATTTTAATATCTAAATTACAAAGAACACAATAGGAATATTTTAACACGCTTCATCCCCAAAGATTATTTTTAATTATATCTAAATAAAAAACAATATTATTCTTATAAAATCAAAAATAAAATTAAAAAAAATTTATAAAAATAAATAATATTTTAAAATAAAAATATAGTAAATAAAAATATTAAAAGATAAGACAAACAGATCATATTTTGAGTTTAAAAAACTTCAATATCATAAGGTTAATTTTCTATTTAAACATCTATGTATATAAGAATATTTTTATATTCCATGTAAAAAAACATGAATTTGATAAGCATGAATTAAGATATGTATGATTTTTATAAATTTTATATTCTGTTTCATAAACAAAATAATATGTTGATTAAGGATAATTGTTTGTATAATCATGATTCATTTTAAAAAATTAAACTTCATAAGAATGAATGCATGGCTACATAATAATGATTTTTCTACTATGTAAATATGATATGATCAAACCATAAGGATCAATACTAAAACCATGTGGATGCCATATAATTTGAGTAAGGATCATTCTCATATGATTCATAATTTTCATAATAATCAACCAATCTATCAAGGTTTTTAATTATTTATTTCAACATTATTGAAATTTTCTTTGCTCAAAAGGTATATGAAAGTCCCTTGTAATATTTAGAAAATTTATTTCTAAAGTCTGGATAGATATTCACATTGTAGATACTATCATTTGTAAGTCTTAGAAAAATGTTTTTAGGGTTCAGAAAAAGATTAATAAGGTTTATAAATACTACTATATGGTTAGAACAAACAAACATAAAGTTCTTTAATATGACTGTATGGTTTTTACAGAACAACTGTAGTGTTAATTCAAACTACCTATATGGATTTTATCTAAAATAAAATCATAATTAACATACTAAATATAAATAACTTACGAAAATAATATGACAAGAAGACTAATGAGGAAAAAACATTTTTATCTAAAATTGGTTCTTTTATGAATATTTTAATCTTCAATTATCATGTTAGTGGGAATAAAGTGGGGATATTATAAATTATAAAAAAAATATATTTTTTAAAATGTGTTTTTAAATTATCAAATCATAATTTAAATAGAGTGAAAATGAGTCAGTCAATAATACCCCCATTAACTATATGGTTTGAGTAATAAATCATCCTCTATCAATAAACCCAAATGTAACTTCTTCATAAGATGCATCAATTTAGGGAATCCATAACCTTCCTATTCAATAATGGGTCCCAATCCAAAACTATTAATGTGTGGGGTTTGATTAGACTCTGATAGCTAACTGATGCATCTTAAATTTTACCTTTGGTATGGTCTTTATCATGGTATCCAAGACATGTATTTGGGTAAGAACACACTCTAAATTCACAAAACCATGATCAAACATTTTTCATTATGATGTGTCAAATGATAATAATGTTCAACATACTTGAGTTATGGATTATATTTTGGAAAAAGTTGATAACAACTGAATTTTTATAGTTTCTTATAAAATAATACTTCACTTCATCTTTCATATCATCTATAGGTTTCTCCATTCATAATAGTCACACAAAATCTTGAGTGTTTAAAATATATAATGTTTCAACTGTTCATAGTGAGATAAAATCTTGTTTGTAATAATTTGTGAAATTCACAATGATACTCAGATTAAGGTTGTTCCTAATGATAAATTTATATCAACTAATAAAATAACCTAATATACACCTATATATCACAATGTATCCTATTGATATGTCGCATTATAAACCATACTAAAATCCATCATTCCTTTTATAGGTTGTTATATTTTCATTACTAGTTTAAAATGACTTTACTTGATATTACACAGCTAACATGTGTCTAGAAAATTAGAAAAATAAATTTCATTTTTTCATTATCATGCAGTCTCCCAATGATTTCTATATAATTTTTTATATTAACCTCTTTTCCATTGTTATGGTTTGGAAACATTAGATATGTATAATTTAGCCTTATCATTTCCATATAATTATCCATTCCAAATATTTTTAGAACCTTGTTATCATATTTAGATTAAAATATTAATGTTCCATGCCTTCCTTGAATCAATTTCATCCATGGAAAAATATTTACCCTCCCATCATTGAAATTTACAACTCGTATTTCATGAATTATTTAAATATTTTTCATTTTGGTTCATTTGATCTATAAATTATTATTTCATCAAACAAGTGAATGTCATTATACATTGATTAATATTATTTTTTATATAAATATTATAATAAACTCCACTATACTAAAAACCATTATTCTTTATGTATTGATCTACTATTTAATACAATGATCATAGTGGTTTCTTTATCCCATAAAGTTCATTCTTTAAATAATTTTTTTATCATATTCATGAATGATAAAAATATCATAATACTCTATGTACACATCTTATTCAAATAATCCAACATCAAATTTTGTTATAGAATCCATCAAGAAAACCTTAATCCCATTTTCTATTACCAAGACAATGAATAATCAAATTTTTTTATTCGTGGAAATGGGAAATATTTTTCAACTAAATCTATATCCTCAATCTAGGAGCATCCATTTCAAAATTTTCATGCCTTATTTTAAATAACCATATCTCCTTTATTTAATTATTTTATTGAAAACCCATTTTTTCCGGATTAAATTTTTATCCACTAAAAATTATCCATGTATGACTATTCTTGATTTGGTCTAGATCTTTATTCATCTCCTTGAGGTAAATCTGATCCATAGTAATATCTTCAAAATATTTTGTCTCTATATGAGAGTAAAATTATCATTGTTTTATAGACTTCATTATATTTATTTATACTAGCATTTTTCATTCATTACTAAAATTATTCTCATTGATCTCATCCATGATTATTGGATTTTTGGTAGTTTCTAATCTAACTTCATTATAATCATCATTATTGTATCTTTTATTATCAACATCAACAACTTGTTCTCCCTATAGTCTATTCAAATCCTCATCACATTACTCTATAATTTTCTCATTGTTTTTATGAATATTATAATCATTTTTTTGAGTAGTGACATCTTATAAATTGATAATATTTCCAAGGAATTTATTGAAACACATTTATGACATACTCTTTTTTAAGTATCTGAGGATATTTTTTTCCTCTCCCTAAGACTCAAGAATAATGTGTTTCTCCTTATTGAGAGTGAAACACTAACTTAAAAATATTATAATGTATTTTAATACTTTATTCTTCCCATACCAAATATTTTATGGAGTTTTTTATTTTCATAGACACAACAAAATCCCTATAAGTTATATATATTTTATATTTAGGACTTATTCCTCCCAAAAAATCATTGATATTTTTTTCACATTTAAAATCATTATGGCCATGTTTTTTGTGATCTAGTTGGTCCACTCAACTACACTATTATATTAAGGGGTATCACAAGTGATACATGGTGCTATATACTATAATTAATGATATAATACTCTACATGTATTTTAGTATAATATGTGAAAATATTAGTATATAATTTTATAATCTTATTCTGAAGAATCATTTCATCCTTAATCTGATACTGAGTAAGGAAACTGATCACCATAAATATATTGTTAATCACCACAAACTATGCTATCCTTCTTTAATAATCAATGGATAATATGTAATACCTATTTATATAAATTTATCTCAATGATATCAGCCCAAAAACATTGATGTTCATAAATACTAATAACATTCTTCACATATTTTACTCTATCATTTAGCTCTTATAAATAATTTTAACTTTTATAAAAAGTCACACTTGTGAGTCAGATAACATAATTGTCTAGGTATGTAAATAGATCCATAATTATTTACAAGATCATTAATATTTTTTTCCTTAAATAGATGATCCTTTTATACCATAACCTATTTTATTCTTCCCTATATAGAAATCATATATCAGCCTCTATATTGAGAAGGTCAATATTCCCCTTTCTATACATCACTCAAATTACAACTTCCCCATCCTTTCATTTAGTGATAAAATTTATTGTATGTTGTAATTCATATAATATAAATATTTTTTTAGAAATTTGTGACTAAAAAATTCAACAACAAATACACATACACATTTAATGGATTTGAAACCAATTTTGGATTTCCTAGATCGAATTATCATTTATCCTTCATCATTTCTAAATATTATGACACCTACCTTCTCTTACTCAATTTTTATGAAAGGATCCATACTTCTTCTCATATGAGAAGTGCCTCCATTATCAAATATATACACTCTCGATCGATTATTTTATTTTAAGGAAATATTTCAATCCATTATATTCTTATTTTTTTGATACATGTATTAACTTCACAATTAGTAATAATTGATAGTTTGGATCCTAATATTAATATGACTTACCATACTCATCTTGCAATGTGTAAAATTTATTGATCATTTTCACACCACATGTTTATTTGTAAAATTACCATGTATGACAACATTTTGTATCTATAGGAACATTCCACCACACCATTGATGATAAATACCTATCCATATTTCCATACCACCATAACAAAATTAGTATCTATTGAAAGTATTCCTTGAATGTTGATATTTTATTGACAAAATTATTTTCTCTTATTCATTTTAGTACCTCTTGGATTTGGAACATGAATTTTGATAATATTAAATATTTACATAGTAATGAAACCTTAATTTTGGTGTTATCTTTTTTGTATTTTCTACAGTAGTGGTGTTATTTAGGTTCATTGTGTATTTTAATTTTTATTGATATAAAAATCATTCTTTCTCCTCGTATTTGACACTTATTTGTTTTTATCCATCATAACCACCTTTTATTAAGATCAATTCTTGATCTTCTATTTTAATGTTTCTTATGTTTCTTATGAAAAATATATAATTATCTTATCATAAATCCATGATTCCCTTCCCCTTTTATATATCCCATTTGAAATTATTTCTCAATGTTATAATGAGAGTCCATAGTCTCTCCAGATCTTTGATTTTTCACTACAAACTATAAAGTTATCCCTCAACCTATTTTATATGTTTTAATTGATCCTTGAGTATACTATCTAAACAAAATTTAATCCTTTTATTATATTTTAACCTGAGTTTTTACAAAATAAAATTTTTATAGTTTTATATCTTTTTAAAATTTTTATTCCTAATTTTATCCTTTGACTCTACTTTCTACTATTCCTAATTCTATTTTAACATTATGTAATATTATGATACTAATTTTTTTAGTTAAAACACTCAAAACATCCATCATTTCGAGTTCAACCACCAACTTCACATTAAGGTAAAATATTACCTCAAATTTATTATCACCATAATCATTTTATTAAAATTATTGTTTATTTTCTACAACAACCAGAAGAAAATATTCACGATGGTTTATAAAGTCCCCAATCTCCTCCACTTCCAATCCTTCTGAGTTTTTATCTTATTGTGAAATAAATTTATTATGTTTGATGAAATTGTTTTTATTAACCCTCTTTCCATTCACGTTATTTAATGATTTCAATATGGGTACTTCATCATTATCATTATCATATTATAAATTTTTGGGAAACTAAAATATGAGGTTTTTAACCTTTACACAATGAAATAATGTAAGTAAAAGTTTACCTTTGAAATTTACTTTACCCATTTTTATATTTAATAGAAGGAATAATATAACATTATCGAATTCATTTTTTCTAGGATCATGTACCACTAAGTGATTATTTATTTCCTTGAATTCCACTTCTTATGACTTTACTTTTACAACAACATCATTTTCATTGTTCATTATTTCACATGAAAAAATATTTCTATGACATCTAACCAATGTGTTCAATTTTTCATCCTTTTCCTCGAGCACTAAAATATTTATATTGAATCATGGTGAGAATTATATCAAAATTCTCTTCAAAATAATTAAATCATCAATGGGTTATCCATGTACATTCATGTACTCTATTATCTCAACCACACAATCAAGAAATGAATCAAATGATTCATCTTGGTGAACTGTCAAACCATTGAACTTATATTATAGAAATTATAGTTTAAATTCACATACCATGGATACATATTACTATATATTGAGGACTATTTCCCATATGTGGTGTGAGGGTTTAAAAAAATCATCTTCATATTGATTACATTATATAAATCTCCCCCAACACATTGATTCCTACCACATCAATATGCATATCTTTATGGTCTCCATATGATAATTTTATTTTTCATATCAATGAAAATTATATGAAAAGATTCTATATAAACATCAACACCAAAAGTATAGAATTATCATTCAATCTAAAAACTATATATATAAAAATTATTTCCATCAAATATTCTAATTCTTTTGTCACTACCTACTTCCATGGCATCAAATAGTGAATTATTACACAGTTTTAATCCTTTTTAACTGATACCTCTTATTACTCCTACACTTAGAAAATTTCCATGGGTGAATCAGGGTAGCAAAATCTAAACAAATTCCCTATTCATATTTTTTCATCTGGAGATAGGACACACATGATTCTAAATTTTATATTAATATATAATAAAAATTAATGTATGTAAGAGATAATTTTTTTTAACGTGATTCATTTGAATTTTGATACATCCAATGGAGTATACAATCAATAATGTGTTGATTTAAAAAAAATTACTAATAAAAAATTAAATTTTAAAATATCAAAGAGGATTCATTATCCACCATGTTTATAATTAATTATAATTAAGAATGCAGTACCCTGTTAATTAAAGCTAACTCACTAATCCTCTAGAAGAATATTAAAATGATCTAAATTACCTCTGAAATGGTTTGTAGTAACATTGGTGTGAAATAAATATCATTTCTTAAATAACATGTATTCCCATTTATAATTTACGGTTTCCTCTTAAAACTACTTCCATATAAAAACTAGTATGTGTAAAATTGACCATATAATATCTTCATTGTCAACCTTCCATTAGACTTCATCATAATTTTCATTTCACCTAGTTTCTTCATAGTCTAAATTTTTTATATTTTCTTAAATATTTTCATTCCATGTAGTATCTTTTCATTTTCCATCTATGTAGTTTCTTCATGGTATGTTTAATATGAAGTTTCTTCACAATATAAATTCAATGTATTTTCTTTAGAAGGACTTTATTACAATGTTTTTTCTTCATGGTAGGATTATTACGACATAATTTATTTGTATTGTACTACATTCAATAAAACTACATAATGATTTCAATTTTTTAAAAACTAAAGTGATTATTCTAATACACTAACTCAGATTTCTCAAACAACACCCCAGTAGAGATATTGCAATACCCCATGCATAGATCCCCAAATGAAAGATGTTGTTTATTAGAGGAAATGGTCTAATAGTGCAAACCCTTTTTAATTAGTCATATACCCTATAAAAATAATATAATATAATAAACAAGAACCTCACAATACAAAATAAATAAAACAGAGTGTTGTAAAAAATGTCACCCATGTCATACATGTAAAATGAATAACTCTCCAAATGTGGCAATTCAAACCATGTATCATGTTAAAAAGAGTAAATAAATTTAGTAGAAATAGTCTGGAGTATGTCTCAAAATCAAATTTTACTCAAAGCCTCTATCTCCTTAGCTCCATCTCGTAGGACACCGTACCTTCAATATATCCTTGGTCATGAAATTTTCACATGCATCGAGGTTCCCATGATGGATATGAGTTTAAAATAGTTGGACAACATTAATTATTCACTAACATAAGCACATGATTATTTAGTTGTGTGTTCCATGTTAATAAAAGAATTTATCACATATGAAAATAACCCCATAAAAAAGACCCATGCACTAACCAATCTTTTATGAACACCAACAATACCTACTTAGGCTCCTTAGGAGAATATCTAAATAGTTGTGGAAACATTACATGTTGAAGATCCAGCCATAATGTTTCTCAATAAGGATCCAAAAATAATGCTGATCATATTGAGTACCAGATAAATCCCACAAGTCATTTCATATAAAGATATCATTCCCCTTATCTACACTAATTTAAATACCATCTATAACAAAGAACCTATTCCGATGGTTTGAAAAAACTATTGGTATATGTCTTTTTAAGGATATGTTTCCCAATTGTTTCAGAAAACCATTGGGATAAGACCACCCTATTCCAATGGTTTATTCAAACCATTGGAATATGGTCCATTATATAATAGAATACTAATGGTTTTTTAAAATAGTTGGGATGGTTTACCCCAAATACAACACACAGCTATGGAATCCTTCTACCCATGTGTTTCCCTAAACTAGAGCTCTCCTCTTCCCAACTGAAAACCATTCTTCCCTTCATGAAATACATCCTTGATTCAATCCATTTTTTGTTTTTTCAATTCAAATCTGTATCTTCTGACATAGTTATAATTTTTAACCTAGATTTATTTTTTGTTTTGTGTTTTTATTTTCCCTAAAAGAAAGGTCCCCTCTTCTTCCCAGTTTGCAAACCATTCTTCCAAACCCGTGATCCGTATTCAAGTAATTTATTGTTCTTTCACTTCAAATATTTATGATCTATCTTAGTTATATGTTCTTACTCAATTTTTTTTATTTTTTCATTCTTATTGATTTAAAGATAGGGTTTTTTTGTTCTGTGTTTTGATCAAAAATCTTGGTGCATGATGATTTATTTAGAGGTGATTTTATAATAATTTAGTTATCTCAAAAGTTATTTAGATGTATAGGAAACGATCATTTATATGTAGTGTGTGTAGTGATAAATAAAATATCCATTGGGTCACTAGGAACTCAATGAGGGGTCAAATGGGGGGGTTCTCCAAAGTAGCCCATCAGGTAAATAGTGGAGTTATATTATATATATAGTATCCTAATGATAATTATTTAAAAAAATTATTTGAAAGAACAAATTTTATTTAAATAAATACCTCATCCTCATACTATAATTTTATTCCTGTAGTATATAGTAGTCACAAAAGTATCCCTCTACCATTATTCTTTATTTTTTTATACCTCGCTTAAATCTTGTTTTTTTTTATTTATCCATCTATAGACTGACTCTCCTAGCTATAATTCTTACCTTGGGTATCCATTTTGTTATAGTTTCTCATGTTATTTTTTGTTTTTCATAAAAAATCCAAAATGTTTATGGGTTCTAATCTTTTCATATTATTCTAGGATATCGAAGGAGATTCATCCCATTATAATGGAAGGGTTTTCTCTTGATTTTCTAGGGTGGATGACCCCTTTGATTTTCTCTAAACTTATATTCATTTTTTATGATGGTCTAATAGAGAAACTGGGTTTGTGTGATATGAAATTGAGTCCATATGGCATACGAGTTAAAGTATGAGTAAGTGAGACTCCATAGAAACATAAAATATAAGTTAGTTCTGAGAAATCATTATTCTAGTTGTGTTATATAATTATGATAAGTAATGGTGGGATTCCTATAATTGGAATCAGAATTCATAGAGGGTTCATATCAAAAAATTAAGTCTTATATAAACTTGAGAGGTAAAATAATGTGGTGTTCAGAAATTCTATCATTATTAAACAATCAGTGAATTTGATTTGTTAATAGTGTATACAAGATAATAAAGGGAAAGAGAACCCATGTTTTTTAATGTAGTTTGGATTTAAATGATATTACATCAACTATTCAAATTTTATTTCAATATATATAAAAATAAACTACTAAAAATTCATTTTTAAAGAGAGTGAAAACTCTTTACTACCATTAATTTTCAAACTAGGAGGCACAAACCCAAATAAATAGGGGTCATAAATAAAAAATAAGGAAAAATGATATAAGCATAACATATGACATGTGTCATCATAATATGGTGGTCGTAGTTTGTGGAAGATGTTGTGGAGTGAGGTAGTAATGATTTATAAATCATTTAATGATATATACATGCTATATTGTTATTGGAATAAATATTTAATTAATTTGTATCTATAATATTTGATAAATCATCATAATATTATTTTGTATACATGTTATTACATTTTGGATTATATTGGGAAATGAGTGAGAGAAAATACAGTTCTATCAGTGGATGTTTCATAGGTAGGATATAAGGACATCATCCACCAACATGTTCATTATACAATGATTTTAAATAACATCCACTATATTTCACATAATCTTCCAATTTATTCCTTATGATGACCCACTAAATAAAATAAATTTAAATGAATTGACCAAAACCTATGAAAACTAAATTGTACCAAACCGACCAAACTAGTCTTGAAAATTAATGAACTGAACCTATCAACCCTTTACATTGAAACCCAATCAAACTAAAAAATCATATCTATATCATAATTGAACCAAATTGACCAAACCAACTTAATTCAATTGAAATGAAATTCTTTGACCCAAGTATACATGAGTAGACTAGAACAATACTAAACTGCATAAACTACACTAAAATAAAAATAATTGAACAAAATTGAACCTAACTAAAATAAATTATATAGTAATAATAAAAAATGAACTAAGTTGAACGATCTTTTATAAAACCATAATAGGCACGCCCAGAACCAATCAAAATAAAATAACCAAGACCAACCAATATCATGGTATTATAATTATAATTGAATTAAATATCAAGTTTTTATATTTATAGTATTTTCTTAAATATATATATTAATTTTTTTCTTTCATATTATAGTGTTCATATAAAGTTGTGTGTCAGTTATGGTTTTATATAAAGTAAAAGATTCCCATTTAGTTAAATATATTTTTGATTAAACTTCAATATTATTTATTTTCATTCATGAAATGACTTGTATCAATTTTTTTACTGAATAAATAAAAGTTGGAGGTATGAAACTAATCAGATCTCATGTGATTTTCATAAAAATTTGGATTGCTTTTTAGAATTTTGAGTTAAAAATGCTTTAGAGAGTGGTTACATACACTGACCATGTTATAATTATGTTGGAAGAACATGGTTCATTCATGAAGAAGATAACTATTATAAAACCAAATATGTTTTTCAAACAAACAACGATGTGTTGTATCACAATGGGGAGAAATTGGGTTCTAAAAATGTTGATGATCCAAATGAGAGGACTGGATTTGAGAATTTGTTATATGACCAATTTCTGATTATTCTTCATCATTAGAAGGAAATGATATTGACCTAATTATACTTTGATACGATCACACAATATGTGTCTAATGTAAATTATGATGTTGACATGGTGAAAAAATAAATGATGCTACCACAACTCCAGTGTATCAACAATGTGGTAAAATGAAAAAGCTGTAATTTTTTATTCAATTCTTTCAGGGGAAACCCATGTATAGGATTTATAATAATTCCATAAATTTTATTATTACATTCTTTAAGGAATTACTTCCAAGTGATATAGATATTCCATAAAACCACTATATGGTATGGAATTTAGTTAAGGAACATGGTTTTCAAAAAACAAAATTCATACTTTCCGGAAATATTGCACCTTATTCTGGGAGGAAACTACTGAATAAAATGATTGTATAAAATATGTAACATCTCTATGGAAGCCTAAAGCTAATGGAAAACTATCTCATGTGCAATAGAAATTAATGTTTCACTTTCCATTGATCCTAAGACTCTATAGAATCTTTTTAAGTCAGATGAAATATCAATAAAAATTCAATGTCAAGATACTGAGAGAAAGAAGAATAATGATGAGTTGGTTCACCCTAAAGATGGATTTTCATGGTAGAGATTTGATGCTCGATATCCGAATTTTACAGCTGATGTGCGTAATGAGAGTCTAGGTCTTTCATGTGATGGTTTTAATCAATTTGGGTAGATTATTACTTTTCATAGAATATGTATGGTTTTCATACACATTTATAACCTTCCCCCATGGTTGTTTATGAAAAAATAATTCACTTTCATGAGTATACTCATAGCTGGACATTCTGATCCCAACAATGATATAATTGTATACATGAAGCCTTTAATAAAAGAGTTAAAACTTATGTGGTATGTGGGTGTGCACACATAAAATTCAAGTTTGAAATACATATTTCTGATGTGTTCTACACTTATGTGGATGATCAATCATTTTCCTACTTATACAATGATTTCTGGATGGAGAATGAAGGGAAAAATATCATGTCTTATTTGTATGAAGACTACACGATTCAAAAGATTGAAATATCATTGTAGTTTTAGATTTATAGGACATGGACTATTTGTTCCAATATACCATCCATATAAAAATAATAATCAAAGATTTGAAAATACCATGGAGACTGAAGATCCATCTCAGCTTATGTATGGAACAAATGTCCTCATGAATCAAAATATTTCAGTTTTTCATTTGGGAAGGGTCAAATGAAATCTAGAAAGAGGAAGAATGTTTCCAATGAAAACTGTTACAATTGGAAGAAGAGGAGTATCTTATTTTAGTTACCTTATTGGCCCACAAATTTGTTATTTCATTTCATAGAATTAATTCATAGTAAAAAATAATATATGTGAAATGTTTCTTTCAATTGTTTTAAATGTCATGAGAAAAAACAAATATTATTAATGATCTCGTTGAGACTTGGTGGATTGGGGGTTCAGACCAAAATTTCATCCGGTGTATATAAGTGAAAATAAATAGAAAGTTCCATGTCCTTATTATATGATGAAACCTACATAAAAAATCAATTTATGGAAGTAGTAGAGACTATTAATGTTCCTGATGGCCATTTATCCAATATATCAAAATGGGTAAATAGAAGAGAATTGAAGCTGAAATCTTTGAAGACTCATGATTATCACATACTTAAGTATGAGTTTTTTCCAATATAAATTTGTGATCTTTTTCTGAATAATGTATGGTTGTTCATTATTAATTTGTTCCATGTTTTTGGAGATCTTTGTGCTCAAAAGTTGTCTAAGTATTACATGAATAAATGTTGATAGAGACAACATTAATTTTTTTGAGTTAGAGAAAATATTTCCTCCATCATTTTTCCAATTCATACTACATTTGAATGTCCATCATCCAACAAAAGTACTTCACAGAGGTCTTGTTTCTTTCCATGGAATTTATTCAACTGAAAGAAATATGTACACATTGAAATATTTTGTTTGGATCAGGAATCTTCTCGAAGTTTCAATCGTGAATTGTTACTTGGATCAAGAATGTATGGATTTCTGATCAATGTATTTCTATGCTCTTAATATGATAATGAAAAGACCAATGAGAAATGAAGAATAATAGTTTGAGAAAATTTAACCTAGGTTTCAATCACTTACTCAAACAAGAGGAATTCCCATATCATATACATTGAAAACATTAATCCTTGAAAATCGAGAGATAACACATCACATGGTTTTTATCAACAATGATTTTTTCAATGGCTACATAAAGTAATTAAATGGAACATGCATATCATATCTCTTATCTTGTAATTTTACATATATGTTATACAATTTTTATTTTTATGTATAGGGGAGATAGAGAAATGATAAATATAATGAATTATTCTTTATCTTTGATAAAGAGAAAGACTTTTCATTGTAAATATTTTTCTACTTGGTTGAAATTTATGTAAGAAATATTTCTGTAATAAATTTATAAAATAAAATTTTAATTTAATTTAATATTCATTTATATTTCATGTATTGAGTTTTATTACTAGTTCTATCTCTTAGGAAATAAGATGTTTGGCTTTTAGTCTTAATATCATGGTTCGTGAATGTAAATTGATTCTGATCAATGGGTACTGATTTATTATCACTGAATGAGCAGAGAAGATGATAAACCAACATGATGGTGTTATGATAACTATCACAACAGACTGTTATATCATTTCATTGGATAATAGACCTCAATTTGAAAATTTATTTTTTATAGAGTTTTTGAAAAAGTAATAAAATTGGATTATTACACTCATGTTCGAGTCACTATGATGAAATTACAATGGTTTGATTCGATGATGATCCATGGCACATTTATTGATGATTGTAGATTTTGAGTTGTTGACATGAATTTCAATCTTCATACTGATGAACCATATGTATTTTCATCAATGACAAAACAAGTTTTTTATTTCAAAGATTATCTTTAACATAAATTTTGTTTCATTATTGATGAAATTACAAGGAATATTATTGATTATGGTGATAATTGAAGTGACATCATCCCTCCTACCTTTGGACCTAATCCATTTATTACATATGATGACTTCAATAGCCCAATTATGAGAGTTTATTGTGAACTCAAAGGTATGGTGGGAAATATATAAATCATCCATCCATATTCTCAGTGCTTTTGGTTTAGATCTAATTGAGTTTTAAGGTTTGTACTATTAAAATTAATTATATATTGATAAGAAATATTTTGTACCCGACCTAACCTTAATGTGAATTTTCAATATTTATTGGTTGTTGATTTATTTAAGTTGCATGTTCTATTTTTAAATTGAAATGTATTAAAAAAATCCAAACACAATGGAAAAAATTAAATTATAATAAAAAAACAAGGCATTGAATTTAAGATATTAAACTTATTGATATGAAATTCAGAAAAAAATGAAAATAATAACCAAACAAAAAAATATAAATTACATAACCCAAAATATGAACTGAATTTCCTCAGAAAAATAATTCATGTCTTATATTTTTTTCTTTTTTGGGTTACACAATAGTTATACTTTTCTAATTACATCCATATTTGTTTTCAAATGAATAAATGAGACCAATGGAGGATATGCATATAAAAATGATGACAGATAATAATTGTTGAATGACTGATATGGGAATTCATTCATTAATGTATGTTGTCAGTATTTTATTTTAAATTTATATTTATCGACAATATATAATGTCATGTGATTAATTTTTTTTAAAGTTTTATGTAGGATCCACCACATAGGTTCTAGTTATTGAACTATAAGCCTTGTAGTGGTCCAGTATTTAAGTCGGTGGTATGAGGGGGGTGGTACAAGATCTAGGTACTTCAATTGGTGTACCTGATTATACCATGCCCCTCCCACTGATGTACCATCTACCACACATTCTGATCGCATTGTGTCATTAGGGACACATGAGATATTTACGCCTCCAATATTTTTACCATCCTTTACATCTAAGACTCCTCACCCATATTAACCGTATTTGATGATGATTCCCAATTCTCATCCTTATCAAGCATTTTTTCAGACATCCAAGCCATCTTCTTTTCCTTACACTTCCATCTCTCTAAACTTCTATATTCCTTCTTCTTTGACTCCTACTCTGACATAGCTCATGCCTATAGAGAATACACTAGAACCCACTCCACCTGTAAATGGTGATGTTCCTTTAGTGCCTATAGATCTAGAGACACCCATTGATCAGACTTCCGTTGGTATATTTATAGAAACCTTATATACTATTTTACCATAATTTATTTTCATTTTAACATGTATTGATATCATTTTTTTTCTTAAATAAAATATATATATAACAATATATGGTAGTGTAATACATGCATGCATTTAGTTTGGAACTACCACATACAGTTAATAGTGGACTTCAATAAAGACAACCAAATGATCGAAAAAATAGGGTGGCAATGTCAGAGTTTTTTGGCAATACTTTCCAAATACTCTGACATCATTCCCATCATCCTTATCTCATGGGGAAACTTTCCAAATCAAGTGAAGGATTATTCTTGAGCACAAATATGGGTTAAAAAATCTGTTATATTTAATTTAATTTTATTATTGTATATATATGAATTAATATTTTGTTTCCAGCTTCGTTTTAATTTTCTCGATAATGAGGGTGTGTGACCAGAACACCTAATAGAATTAGGTGAGGCTTGGAGAGCCTATATGCATGAGCCATATATTGGTTAGCATGATAGAGTTAGCACAGACTTAGAGGTGATACATACGATGTTATATTTTCGGATAGAATATTATGAGAAAATGATTATACATTGGATGAGTACCAATTTTAAGGTATTAATTACATTTTTTATTTTTAATTGATAATGTTCATGTTTTTCATTAATAATTTATTTTGGATAATTGAATTTTATTTAAGAATAATCTAGAAAAAAAAAAAAAATTGATGCTAAAAATACCTCCACACTCTTGGGCGTACTAAGATATAAGATCATGAGATGAAGCAGGCACGATAGTCATTTATAATTTCTCTTTAGGAATTCCAATTTCTATTTTTTCTACCATAATTCATTTAATTTATAGAGTTTTGATATAATTTTTGTCATGAAATTCATTATTAGTAAACTATTATCAATTATAGTTTCCTAAATTCAATTTCATTGAAGAGGGAGGTATTGAATATTAAAGGATGTTGGCCTCGAACAAAATTGTTTTTCTTGAGCAAAAAGAACAAAAACTGATATACTGTTAATGAACCCAAACAAAAACATATTGTAAGTCTTACTTTTTTTATTTAAAACTCTATTATCTATTTTTGTAACTTAATAATCTATTAATATTTTTAACAGAATACTTTGGAATACCTTTATGCCTTGGAACATACCAAATTTTGTCCAAATGATCACTTACATCATGTTTTGGGAGATGTGAATCACTGTAGAGTACACTACCGACTTGGGAAGAGTATAGTTTAGAAGAGGTATTGTCCCACTTCAGGTGCTAATTATAGTAGAACCGAGTTGGAAAAGGTTAATGCATGTGCATAATGGGATGAAAAGGGTCACACCGGTGGAGGAATGAGTTGAAAGGAAAAATTCTGAATTTATGAAACTGATTAGAGTTTTATGTCCTTCACATCCACCAGAGACCAGTGAGGTTTGTGATTAATATATGTCATTGATGTGTTCATTATATAGTGTACCATGCATCAGTAACAGTAGTGGTCAAGAAGATGTAGTTCCTAGCGATGGCGATAGTGATGGCGATGGTGATAGCGAGGATGATGGTAAGGAAGAGGATGGGGAAGAGGATGAGGCCATGACCGAGGATGATGTTGAGGCAAAGGATGAGGGTGAGTATGGGGATGGTGATAAAGATGGGGATGACATCATGGATAGGAATGAGGATGAGGATACAGTTGATAGTTATGGTGATAATAGTGATTGTGAAGAGGTACATATTGACCTGTTACATTTTTGACAAGTATTTATGACATTTTATGTTTCATGATATGTTGTGACTTAATATATGTGTGGTATTTTGTATGTATATTATCAATAGTTAAATGAATCAATTTATTTTTCTTTTATCAATATTTATCTATTTGTTTGTTGGTATTTGATGATGCTCTATTGTTTACATTGTAGGTTTTGTTTGGTGAGGATGTTTGTTGGGTTCATTGATGATTTAAGATATTATATTCGTGTTTTGGTTGTAGTGGGTAGTTAGTTTCATTATTTAAATGATTTTTATTTTGATTGGTGGTAGTTTTTATTACTGGTGAATTATGTTTTGATGTTTTCATTGTAGTTGAATTTCATTTCATGTAGTTTTTTTGCTGGTACTGAATTGTGTTCTGGTTGTAGGAAGTTTTGAGGTGTGTTACATTTTCTAGGGTGATAAGGTTCATTGAATTTAAGGTATTTCATTACTAGATATGATAGCCCCTAATCAGATCTAATTCAAAGATTTTGATGCACAATATATTTCATTTTAATTTTTATTAGTTTCTTTCATTTCTCTCTTTTTCATTTCATGATTTTACTCTACTATGGCTTTTTATCAAATCCACAACCATAGGTGTGTCTCTGCATGTGTGGGTGTATGAGTTTATTGGGGGGTATTAATTTTTTTTGATTGATGAGGTTTTGCTGAAACTTAAAGGTAAATACATAATAAATGTCCAAACTCTTTTCATTTGATTATTTACCTATATTGTTAATATTGAAGTCAGTTTTCTACCTCCATCAGAAGATAATTATATCAAATACCCATATTGAACAATTTTCATTAATCATTTAAATACTAGCATCCATAAGGGGTGAATGTTACCCATGCCTATGAACCACTGATGTGAATTTAGAGGAATTAAATCATTATAACGAATATTGTTTAATATTGCATGTCGTTATATCCTTTCCCCTATAGCAATTCCAATAGTATCAACGACCAGCTAAACAATGTATTTTACCTATATCCATTGTTTTGTATCCATAGTTGGGAATAAAAACCATGGATATAGATTATTTCTCTAGTACTAATGGTAAACAACAAGTAAAAACATGTAGTATATTTCTAGTTAATCTGCTTGGTGATTGATTGTAAATTATGTGGGAAAATACTCAAATACACAAGATCCCCTATTTCAAAATAATCCTCACAGCAATGGGGGTTAGATTTCTACATATTTTATTCTTGTTACAATGAAAAGTGTTATTTGAGTTTTTTAATGTCTCATAGTGCTACATAATAGCAGTAAAAACAGCTTCCATCCATATTTCATATCGTATAAAACAAAAATAAGGGATTATTTCCTCCCATTCACCATTTCCAAATGTGTGATGTTAATAGAAGCATGATAAGATGCATTAAAAATGATGTATAAATATAGTAAAATGCAATACCATACTTTTCGATATTCTTTTTAGAAACATGAAATATTTTTTTAGTGATTGATCACTTTAATTTGGAAGTTTGTTAGTGGATGGTATAAAAATCAATGCTATAATTTTATTTCAGGGATATGGAATAACTCTTTACAAAAATTTATAATGAAATTGGTCCCCTGATAACTAAAGATAGATTTTTTGACTCCTTATAAGCAGACCAACTTCCACATGAGCAGCTAGACTACTCATTTTTTACATAATGATGCTTCGATAAGATGAAGTGAGAATACATTGAGAGCCTATAGACTACCACTATATTTCTTCTTGAATTAGGAAACCCCATAATTTAATCTAGGGAAACACCATCCAACTGATCTATTAAATTTTAAAGAATTGGTTCTGGTAGATAACTTGTAGGAGAGGATTACTCTTTTCCCAAATGATCCTTTATGTCACTGTTTTATACCAAATTTCACCACATATTTTTTCAATGTGTTTATCTAAAGTGATAAGTGACATAAAAAGTTTTATGTAGGTGTTGTTGAATAGAGCCTTGTATATTTTTGAAAACAGAAATAAGTGTTTTTAAAACATATAATTCAATCATTAAAATGGTTTTTTCATAATCATTTCATGAATAATTGGATATGAATGTGATCATACCTTTTTTTTCTATGAGTGCTCTATGTAGGTTTGTAAGTGCTATTTTATTCAAAATGATTTATAAACATACTATTTTTTCAACACATATAATTGTTTGAAAATACATATAAATGGTTCTAGAAATTATTATAAGTGTTAAAGACCTATATACAAAACATAAAAAAAATATGGAGCCTACACTATTGAAAAAACTACATGTTCCCAACTCATGATAACTGTGTTTTAATAATCTCACCAATTATTTTCAATTTTTAAGAACACATATAAGTGATTCATAATTATAAATGTTTTTTAAGTGTTTCTAGTTCTGTTTCTTCATATTTATACTTTTTTCTATAAGTGTTGTATGAGTTGTGAGTATTCTAGTGGTATTTTTCTGTAAATTTCTATTGAATGGATCCCGTTCTATTTTGTATATTTATAAAATAAATATTGGTTAACACCACAACTATCGTTTCTCAAACATGGAGATCCTAGGCAATGTTTGACAACACAATTATTGGTTTTCAAGTGTATTTTACTCTATAGACATTACATGCAACCTATACTATGTTTGAAAAAACCAATAAGTGTTGTATGCAAGTCTGAATGAAAAGGTGGGAAGGTTGCAATCTACTAGCTAGAAATCAAGGAAAACACTATAAAAACACTTTAAAACCATTGGTATAGTTTTTAAAAACTATATGTATACCAAAATTTATTAAGAAACCATTTCCAAAACTCTATATGAATATTTTATCAATAGTTGATAAATATTAGTGGCTAATGATATACTAAAAATTAAAAAACCGTTGGTAGATATTTATACCAATGATTATAAACAAATAATTTAGTATACTTCAATTTTCAGAGTCCTATTACAACAGTTGATTAATAACCATTGGTATGGGCCTATACCCACTCCATTCTACCCAATGTTTTGGAAAACTATTGGCATATGGTATACCAACAGTTTTTCTACTGATACAAATGGTTTGAAACTGTTGTTATAGCCTATCCTTCCAACAGTACTCGGGCCAAGACAATAGGTTAATCCACATAAGGATATCATTTCCCATATTAGCTTAATCCTCTTGGTTTAGGTCACTAATGACCATCATGGACCCAATTCCAGCCATATAAGAGAATCATTCCTCATAATATAACTTGAACCTTCCATCATGCCATATGCAGTATATGGGCATGCTCTCCCTTTAGGGAAACTAAACCATGGTGAGTCCACATGTCACTTTGGTACCATTAGTAGAAAAAATATATTATATAATAAATACATCACATGTAAATAGTTTAGCATATCAATCAAATATATCCAAAGTCATATCAAAATATGCATGGGTCTCATAGGCTACACATGAACACACATGAATACCATTTCACACAATATTTCTCTATGTAATGTTTATACATCGGCTAATATGTAATGTCAGACAAGTTACTTATGGTTATGTATGAACATAGAAGAGAACATGGAAACCAACTTAATATCAAGAAGTTATATTTTATGGACTTCATACCTTTATATCATTGATGATAATATTTCATATCCATTTAGAGACAATACTCAAGTCATACCCATGCACCCACTAGGTAGAGTTCACATGACAAGGACTGCTAAAACTGATCCCAATTAAATCAAATATAGGGTTATAGAATAATATTTTGTTATATTATATTTCAAAGGTATTGGTTCTAAACAAACATACATCTCACGATCCTCAAATGTCTATAGATTTGGGAATGATCAAATGAAGGTCACCAATACTTTAAATTTATAACTGATATTTCAGAAATCTAAGGATTTGGGAATGATCAAATGAAGGTCGCCAACACTCTAAATTCATAACTAATATATCAGAAATACAAGGATTCATCATTAGATGGAATTTAAATCTATAGATCTGGTCATTGTATATTGAATCTATTATTTTTCTCAATGGATAAATGGTAGATCTAGAATAATAATAAATATATATGTTTTCAAGTTCACAAACCATGCTTTCCTGATAAATAACACACTTAAATCCACTGGAATCAAGCCTAGAAGGGAAGGAAATTTCTCGAGAGAGATTTTGGAGTCTCTAAGATCATAAGGGAAGGAAATAAGAAGGATAATAGGTTAAATATTGATAGATAAAGATGTTAAAAAGGATTTTTGGATCATTAATTCATGTCCACATGGTCACACAATTCTGTAAATGATATTTCATCCCTGATTTTCTCTTATGTCCCAATCTACACAGTTTTTGGGAAATGACACATGGTTTATTATTACTATGTGAAGCCTACTTTTATTCTCCAAAAATCCACATAGTTTCCTAGGGAATATTTTATATTTTTTCCTAACCATGATCAAAATAGACAACCCCTTTAATCCCTCAAAAACTCTCAAAAAAATTAGAAACCTCTAGAAATATGGCCAATCAATTAATAGTTTAAAACACATGAATGAAGTTTTAAATTAACTATTAAATCACACAAAAAAATAAAATTTTATTAAATTCTCTCATTTTAAAAACATACCATCCATAAAAATAATTTTTAGGAATCGTTTATGAATTACATAGTTCACTAATCCCAAATAACTAATTCCCACTCTGAGGATTCCACTAGGATTCATCTATGTTTCTATAAGATCCTAACAAGTGGAACTGTCTTCTCCCAAAATACCTTCTCAATCTGGTCTATAATTTATAATTTCATTCCAAAAATGGTGCATCATGATCTAAATCAATGTCCTTAGAGCTAATCACATGCACACGATTGGGAATGTACCTACAAATTTGAGACTCCTAGAAACATTGTTCATACCTTGGTTAGGAAAAGGAATACTTAAGAAGTATTTCAATGATTTAACAAGATTAGTGTTATTAAATAGTCCCACAAACTATAGTTACCACTTACCTTGATTCCCTAAAAATTACGCCCTAAATATGGTGATACCTATAAGAAAAACCGGTCACTAATTGTAAACCCCAAGGGTTATCTCCCCTAAACGACAAACACATACTTCTTATGCTGAGTGGAAAAAAACACCTTTTCGATCAAGTGATCTATCTCAATGGTATCTTTCACCATAATAATAACAAAAATAGCCACCTCACCTACCTCATTCCAACATATTAGTGAGTTCCATGATCAACCATAATGATCCTGAAAATATGACATCTAAATTGAGCCCAATAAAATGTTAATTTATATAAATTAAACTAATTATGGTGATAATACCAAGCTCCATTGAAATCAAGAATTTATTTCCATATCACATCCTACAATATTTGGAAGTCCTTCTCAAGTTGTCCATCATTTTTTGGATGATACACTATACTCAGTTTCAACTGATTACATAGTTCCTTCTACAATCCCTTCCATAATATGAATTTGAAATGAAAATCTCTATTAGATATGATTCTTGATAGAACTACATGTAGCAATATGATCTCCCATACATATACCTTCCCAAAATCAGCTACTAAAAGTGTAACCTGAATCGAAATGAAATATTCCATATTCATTAACTCGTCAACTATCACCCAAATTGTATCTTGACACCACAAGGTCCTGAATAACCCCATCATGATGTATATCATCATGTTATAACACTTCCAAATAGGAAATATAAATTGATTAAAAAAACTACTGGGATATTGATATTTGTAATTTATCATCTAGAAGGTAAGTCCTCATGAAATAATGGTGACACCCCTCTTCATACTTGGTAAAAAAACTAACCTGAGACATCATGGTAAATCTTCATCTAGCTTCGACGCACTTCCCATTTTAAAGTATGAGAGTGTTTAATCAGATCAATCCTCAAGTAATCTAGCACAACTACCCTCTAATTTATAGAGATCATGTCTTTATTATCTATGGACCACCATGGAACAAAATTATCTATTAAAAAGTATTCTCACATCACCATACACTCAAAATCTGAATCTTTTCTTACTTACACATAGTCCATCATAGAATATGTGATAATGAATGGTTAACATATAATCATACCATGATCCTCCAAAATATCAACAATCCACTCTCCTATCAAACTCATTATATTATATTCATACAGTGAAGGCCACTTTCCTAGTGCCCAAATGTCAGGAATTTTTCTATTAAGAGAATCAGTAAGAACATTACCTTTCCATAGAGAAAAATCCTTCTCAATGTAAAACTTTTATAGATACTCTACCCAAAACCACTACATCAAATTGATATCCCACTAAAAGAAGATATATAACAACCTCTTGTGGTCTGTCTAGATGTCAATCCTCTCACCAAAGAGATAATTCCTACAACACATGAAGGCATGAACCACATATGAGAACCCAAATCCTTGAATCATATAGTTACACTCATGGGGTCAAAACATCCATTACCGAAAGATACTGCATTATCCCTTTACAAAAACATAGCTCCCAAACCAACTACCATGGCATAAAAACACACTATATATCCAATACTATTATATGAAAGTGTCAAAATTGGTTTGTCATCAATATCCACTTTAACTTTTTAAAGACTTCTTCACACTAATCATACCAATCCAAATTTGACCCTTTTGGTCATATCTTTCATTGGTGGTTCCAAACATGAGAATTCCAAGATGAAGCATCAATATTATTCAACAAAACTAAAGATACTACTAATCTTAAAAACATGATAAGATAAATCCAAAGACATCACCACTTCAAAATTCTCATGGCATGCCGATATCCATGCCTAAAAATAACATATCCAACTAAACACACCTCATGAATCAAAAAATGGTACTTCAACATTTTGGAATAATGATGATGTGATTGAAGTGTTTTCACTACAATATCTAGGTTATTTCCAATGTTATAGATTGTGTCATGATATCATTCATGAATACAATGATTAAATATTCAACACATGAATGGAAAATCCTACACATGAGATCCATGAACACCACTGGATTATTTTTAAAGATGAAAATCATGATAGGATACTCATAGTTTCCTTACACACTCCTAAATAATGTTATGGAAATATCCTCTTTCATAACCCCCAACTGATGGTATCCTTAAGGAAGTTTTATCTTGTACATCCATATAGTTCCCTGTAAATGGTCAAAGATTTCATTAATCCCAGGTATAGAGTACGAGTTCTTCACTATTACCTAATTCAAATTCCATAAATCCACAAAAAGTCAGAGTCTATAGTCTTCCTTCTTATAAGAAAACATGGGGCCAGACAATGTCATTGTTCTTGGTCTAATAAATTAGTTCACATCCAAATCCTCCATCGTCACCTTAATATATATAAACATAGTTTTCTTCACATGATAAAGAGTAATTGATATCAGCTTTTCCCTAGGAACAACCTCAATTGCAAACTGGATTTCATTATCTATAGAAACACTAGAGAATTAATCTAGGATAAAATCTTGATAACAATCCACCACTGGAGTAAATATAGATGGAGTTACTACTATATATTCTACAAGATTAAATCCTAATATTTTCACCATTATAGATCCACTATGACTCAATGTCATTCATATCATATTTTTTCAAAGATCAAACTCAGTAGTCAACACATACCCATCTATTATATGAAATGTGAAAGATACTCTCATCCAATTTGAATCAATGTAATCTTGAGAACTGGTCAACCGATCTATCTTAAAGATCACATAAAATCTAGTCATCCCAGGGATTATGAAGTCCCACTTAAGTATATAGCCATCAATAATTACTAGAAGCTTTGGGAACCTCTAGCGTTAATCAAATCTCCTTACCATGGGTGTGTTGAATGAAAATAAACCAGAATAAAATTAATCGGTATGTTATGACTAGAAAAAACATGAGAAGATATAAATTAATATGATGAACCAATATCAAAATATTGTTAGTAAGAGTATAAATGATCATGATTGTACCTTATACGGTCGATGGTCCCTCTGTACTATCAATTGGAATCTGGTCCAATGTATACACCCGACCTACCTTAGCTCCAATAAAATCTCCCTAATATACATGAATCACCTGAGTCATAATCATGTTAGGGGTTTTAAAAATATTATTGAGGATCCCATATAGACCTATGGATCAATTCCCATGTCTTACTCAAACTCCCGTGAGACCTATTCTATGATGGATTCATGATGAAACACTATAAATATTATTTCTTATGACATTAGTGGGATTTCCTATGGCTATTTAGAAAATCAAAGTGGTAATGTCTACTCCACCCATAGTTTTAACATTTGGAAACAACGCATCCACCAGAGATAACTGAAGAATACTAACCATACAAAATCTTTATATCATTGTCCTAATACAAATCCTTATCCCCCATTTTTATAATTGAAGAAGAACCCATAGTATCACTCAGTAGTCCATCTATAGATCCATTAGGAAAGAGACTATACCTACTAAATTTACTCCTCCAACCCATTCTCTATGGATAGATTTTTTCACAATAACTTCGTTTAAGTATTTGCGTAGAAATTCTTGACCTTGAATACGAGCCATGGAATATGAAATTTATTGAACTTCTATACCTTCTACAATTTTTTCACATCTAGGAGAGGATTAAAGTGGAGTAACTCTATAAAACACATTGAATGAGTATATACCGACATCAACCATTGATAAATCTACATGAAATCTTATGCTCTATCTTGATTCATTTAGTCAGGAATGTACTCTATAATCAATTAATCCTCAAAGTTATTCCACATAATATCTCATAAATGTTGGTCATGTTCATGATATTACACCATCTCATAGAGTGACATTGAAACATAAAGCAACCAACGTATCATGTAGGTCATTATAAGTATTTGATATGTTGATAAGGAAATCAGTAATTTTAATCCAGTCCTCAAAATCATGGGGACCTTTGGGTATATGTATTTCTTGGGGATGCTAGAGATATAAATATCAATTATAATCAACCATATCCCTCCATGTTATACCCCTCCCTTGAATAAGTAAAAAAATGAAAAAATATTAAATGAATCGACTCTGCCACCTGAATCACCGGGGAGGGTGTAGTGGAATGCTCAGATACCCCTTCTTATAAAATTGGAGATAGAATAAGGGTATTCTACATTATGGTAGTATTTTGGTCATTTATGGCTGGTAGTCCCATCAAACATCTCTATGGTGGAATTGTATGAAATTCTAAATAAAATTTTAGATTTTCTATAACAGAAAGCTCAAGGGAATATCATAAACAGTTGAAAGGCACACAAAATGGATTCCTATTAGATGGAATCTCCTTAGAGATACCCATGGACATAGTATAACCATACAAGTTCTTACCAAGGATTAATCCTAGTCCTCCATACCTACATGTTAATCATAACCATATATATCACATCACAACGTGATAATTTTTAACTCACTAATGCTAAAGTGATGTAGCACAATGGAATATAACACATTTATATCAGTCAATAAGTAATAAAACTCAAAGAATATAATTAAATAACAACCATGAAACACAATATGTATATATATTTGTGTGTGTTTGTGTGCGTGTGTGTGTAATGTGATCCTATGTGCTAAGACATGATGCATAAACACACTAAAATCCCATAAAGCTATAACAAAAATCCCATCCCTGGTAACTCAGAGGTAAATTACACATGTGATGGCCAAGCACATATTAAAATCCCTACCGGATATCCACACAACCTATATCCTTTCAACATTATCCCAAAAAATTACAAAAAAAAAAAATAATGCAATCTCAAAGCCACTGATTTCTTTTTTCAATTCCCCAACACGGATTTCTCAAATATCATCGTACTAAAGACGCTACAGGACCTACGGGATTCCTATATGTATGTAGGCTACTGAATAGAGGTGAGGGTCAATGGGTTTATTGAAAATATTATAACCTTAGTAATTATATAAGTACACCATAAACATAATCAAATATAATAACCCAAAACATAACAGTGAAAGAAAAATAAAACCTAGTGTAGTAATAAATGTCATTCATGTCATACATGTAAAATGTAATGAGATCCCAATATGTAAATATAAAACATGTATCAAGGAATGGAAATGTAGATTAATGTAGCATGAATAGACTAGATTATATTTCTTCATTGAACATTACTCTAAACCTCATGTCCTCAAATCTATATCACAGTGCCCTTTCCATTCATTGGATCTCTAGTCATGAAATCTACACCTTCCTTGAGATTCCCATGTAGGTTGTGAGTATAACTAAGTAGGACACCACCAATGAATCATTAACATAAGTTCACATGTATTTAGAGTTATATATCATGATAATAAAATAAATGTACAAATAACATAACAACACTATACAAAGTGTTCTTGTTTTAACCAAGTCTCCAGAAACCCCAACCCATCCTCCATCAACTATATTATAGAAGACTATCCAAATATTTATGTGAATGTCTTAATTGGAAGATTCATCCACAAAGATAATCACTAGAGATCCATCCACAAGGCTTCTTAATAACATTCCATTCCAAAGGTTTCATGACAAACTATATAAGGATATAATTACCTATATTAATTGTTGTGTCTCGAGAAGGGTCACCAATGACCAACATTCACCTTGTGCAGGCCACATAAGGCCATCATTCCCCCTCATGAAACTCAGTACTATTATAGTATCACATTAATCATTTGAAAAAAGATCCCCCTAAAGAGCCCTTGACCTATGATGGGTCCACCTATCACATTTTTTACCATGCATAGAAAAATAAATATAAAATTTACCAAATACGTCACATGGAAATAATTTCATTATATCAGTCACATATATTCAAAGGAATAAGACAATAAGAATGGGTATCTTGGGCTACATAGACAAATGTATATACCATATCACAAAAATGGTTACCTATGTCATATATACTCCTAGGTCAACATGTATTTTAACATAAGGAACCAATGTCTATGCATGAACACATAATTGAACATGGAAACCTACTCATGTTCAAGGAACTATATGGTAATTACTTTCAACCTTTATCTCATTGACAATAATCTCCAATACATGTTGAGAGAAGATACATGAGTCACACTTGAGCACCAAACAGATCAAACCCGCACACCAAGGAACCCTATAAAAAATTCCAATTTAATAAAATATAGTGTACTACAATGATATCGAAGAAAATTTTAATTCAAAGGGATCAGATCTACACCAACCAACCTTTTAGGATCTGTCAACATCGCAAGATATAAGATTGATCAAAGGAAGGTCGTCAACGCACTAGATTCTTCACTAATATATCAATGATATAAGAATAAATAATTATGTGGCATCAAAATCTATATATCGATCCATTATATTCTTGATCTATGATTCGTATTAAGGTAAGAAGGGTAGATCTAGAATAAACATAAATAATAAAGGATTGTAGATCACATACCTTAATTCCATGATCACCAACACACATGGATACAATATAATCAATATCATAAGCGGAAAAAATCTCCACATAGAGACATTGTTGTCTCAAGGATTCAGAGGGATGGAAATATGAACGAGAGTGAGTCAAATTTTGTGAGTAATGACCTTTAAAAAGGATTTTCAATCAATAATTAATGCGTACATGGTTTGGCCGCATCGATTTCTATGCCATGCACCAATTGTTGGTGGATTTATGTCTCTCTTGGCTACCCACAATGTTTTAAAACATGTGTCGGTGAACCATGTGAAAAAATGTGATTTTATACTCTATAAGATGCAAAATGTTTTCGAGGGAAAGTTTCATTATTATTTTTCAACTATGCACCATCCACTATCCCTCTTAAAAAAAGATGCACAGTCTCCTTGGAATAATTCCATATTCTCCCATAACTATTCTCAAATTATTAACACCATTAATGTAATATAAAACTATCTAAAATTTCTATAAACCCCAATAACCCAGCCTAATAAAATCATAGTTTATAAGAACATGAATAAATTTGGAAATTAACTCATAACACACCTGGAAAATTTGAGGTTGTTACAATTATCTCACTCTTTTCTTCTTCTAATGCCACCTTCTCTATGCAATGTTGTGGTAGGTAATATTTATATGACAAATTACGAATGAATGAATTTTACGCATAATGTTAAATTATTTCAATTAACATAAAACCACATCACATAAAAATTACCATTTTCTTTCCGGATTTTTGACAACTTCATAAGATTTTCCTTTCATCCCATGAGAAACACCACTCCTATTTTAAAATTTAAATTGATTCCCTCTAATTCATTTTTGAGTATTTTTTTTGGCTAGAAATATCTTTCCACCTTTCTTTCAAAAATGGTTCTTACTCAATGAAAATATTTCACAAATCCTTTGTGACCCACATGATCTTCCTCCCATCTTTTCACAAATTATTTCTTTTAAAGATTCCATATCATAAATTTCATTGGTGATATTCCTTATTTTTATAATAAATTTTATATGCATAATTATTATGTTATTTTAAATAGGTCTCATTAAAAAATTATAATTTTACTCCATATTTTCAATGATTCTTATTTTTGACTCCAGTTATTTTCTACCATAAAAAAATCAACTCTAAATACTTACAGATTCCACATACTCCTAAATATATAATGACTCATCATTTTTGAAACCTTTTCAACATGATTTGTTAATAAACCCAAACAAAACACTCGAAAACACCTTTGATGGATTTTTGAGAGCATTTTATCATGATAAATATATTCATTAAACCATCTATATGAACAATTTATTCCCAATGAATGAATATATAATGTTCCCCAATAAAAAATTAATTCATGAAATATTTTAAATTTTTTTTTTGGATAAAATAGTAAACTGCAGTTTCTTATGTTAAATAATATATTTTTTTAAAATTTTCTACATGGATAAATGATATTATTAATTTTAAATCCACTGTTCAAAGATTTGGCCTACATAATTATTCCATAATTGTCCACATTCATTCGATTTAGAAGATTATTCAGATTCTTATACATATCAATATTTCTATAATGAAAAATAGTTCACATATAGGAACCGTACTTATAAAATTGAGGGTATAATCAAATAACATGACCTATTATCAGTAAAAATATAATATATTTAAAAATATATATCCATATAGAACACATAAAAATGGTATGAAATAGTAAAATAGTGGATAATCCATGAACAATATTAACTTATTAAATAATTACTAAACCATAATTATAATGAATATAAAATTTAAAATTATATAGACAGAGTAGTTGAAAATAATTTAATAGATATTTCTATGAACCTAATATATTATTAATATGGACTTATTTTTCATTATTCAAAATAATAAATATTTGTATAATTTAAATTTAGTGTCAAACTAGAATGAAAAAGACTAGAATTATAGTGCTAGTAACCCCAAAAGAAATACATATTACAAAATATTAATATATAATGGATATAGATTTTTATGAACATACACATGCTTAATTTAGTGTTGGACCTGTTCAATTTGTTTTGAAATTTTTTTTACATATTAAATGTAAATATACTGTGATAAATTATAAAATAATAAATAGAAATGCTTATGTACAAGTTATAAGGTTTCATAATAAATATGTGTTGTGTGTATAGAATGTTTAGAAATTATATTATGAATTTTTTTAAATAAAAAATATTTAAATTATAGACATAATATATATATTTTAAAATAAATATTTAATGTCACATTAAATTTAAATTATAAAACAACATTAAATAAAAAACCTATTGTATTTTTTAAGTAATAATATGTTTATTAAAACAAAATATATAGAACATATTTTGATTTATACTCAAAACATGTTATATTTTCACATAAAAATATTAATAATATAATTTTTTTTCTTCAGTAACCATCGTAGATTATTTATGATATTATAAAGATTATTTTTTTAATTTTTTTAGTGTTATATGTTTTTATTTGTAAACATTTCCATTTTAGTTTATTTTTATATGTTGAATAGTTGTGTGAATATTTTTTGAGGTAAATATTGTTTTAAATTTTCATTAAAATAAATAATCTCAACTAAATTAATATATAAATCTTTTTGATTAAATGTTTTCATAGTTTTATTTTATGTTATGAATATTTTTTAAACTATTTTTAATGTTTATTGGATTATATTATATTATGTTTTAGTTTCCATTTTTAATGATGCACCTTACATTGACTAGGTTTCGAGGTTGGAGTCCTCTTAGTAGTAGATATCTATTGTGTTAAATATCATTTTATACAAGTTATTTCTAATGAATTTTAATGTTTGATCATTTATCAAGCCCCCATAGGGGTCTAAATATTTTTTTGGGGGAATTATTTAATTGAAATATTACTCTAAAGAGGTGGCCATATAGTTGGAATGCAATCAATAAAAATGTTTTGATTATGGTTTAAAACATAACACATGTTCTTTTAGTGTAATTTTATTGATGCTACTTAGATACTCATGAACATAATTAAGTAATATGTATGGATTTTAGGAAAATATATGTCTCATCACATTAAGTTCACTCCCAATTTGAGGAGTTATTTATAAGAGGGACTTTCTTCTACTATCATGAATATTTAATAGGATTCAAACCGATGAGAAGAAAATGTTTACAATAACCATGGATATTAATCAATTTTAGAACAACTACCACATACATTCGGTAGAATATTACGTCATGAGTAGATGAATAACCTAATATAACCTTAATTATTCCAAAATAATCTCCTCAAAATAAATATTTAATTATAATTTTATTTATAAAGTTTTTATGCTCGGAAATGCTTCTTAAGAGAATAATAATGTGATACAAAAACATTTTTTGTAGATGTTAGAACCTTATTAAAGTATGTAGATATTTTTTTATTTCATTTATGTGGGTGTATGTTCTATTTTGCATGTTCCACTACATAATATAGTGGATTCTAAGCCAACATCACTGAGGTAGTGAAAAATATAGGATATTTTTTTGTGGAAAAAAACATCTTAATTGAATTATAAATTTAATGGAAGTATATCAGAGATTATTCCGAAATACGCTTAGTGGTGTAAACAATATAAAATAAGAGTAGAAACATGAAATGAAGAGGTGTATGATTTTGGAGAAAACTTTTTTTCTATGATAACCCATTCTTAAAGAACATATAATTATTTATTCCAATAGAAACTTTCATGTGGTAACTCTGAAATACAACATATAAATAATTTCTTCATATATTCAATGCTACATTTTCAACCAAGGATGAAAAGTGAGGATTTTGTTATCATAAAGTGGTTAATAAGAGTCTATTTTAAATGATCTAAGAGTCACTTACCTATAAATAAACTATTACTGAAACATATACTTGGTTAGTTTTTTTGAGATTATCAGTATATAATTTGAAGATATTAAATGATATATGAATAAATTAATGTAATTTAGTTATGTAATCAAGAAACCAAAAAATTAATGATATTTTATAAATTAAATATTTATAGAGGCCCAATTTATAGACCACCAATCCCATTGTATTAATACTGATGAAAACTATAGTAGTAAATCCATCTGATGAATCTAAAATTACCTCAATAATTAGTGTAATATGGTTCATGCTCAATATAATTTATGTTTCTTAAATAATATTGTTGACCCAAATAAACAATATTACTCATTTTTTAAAAGACCTAATTATTTATTTCAATTAAAAAAATATAATAGATTTATGGAAGTATAACCACATTAAATGAAGAAAACCTAATACATTTAATTGACAAACTAAAGTAGAAATATTAGAGAAATATATCAAAGAATATGATAAAGTTAAAAGGTATTTTTTATGAGTATAATAATATTAAAATTATCTTTGATGACGAGTTACCGGTTCTCTTGATACTATTCTCATTAATTAACTACATGGACACTTAGATTGTGTCACTCATTAAGTTTACTCCTAATAGAAAGAATACCCTAGAAATGGTAAAAGAAAATAATGTTAAATCAATAATATAATATAAATGATGAGAGATATATTAAATAATTACAATAGCATGTTATATTAAATAATGTGAAGTTAAAATTTATATGGATAAGAAAAGAAAAAATAACTCTCTGACTAAAATAAACAAAAATTTTTGATAAAAATCTAAATTAAGATATGAAATGATGTTTCATCAGTGTGGAAATTCTTAAAATCACATCCAAGAGTATGAAAATTTGATGTATTAGAAAATTAATAAGGGAGGTAATAAAAAATTACTTATATAGTTATTATTGAATATTATATTATTCTTCATATGGATGATGTTAATTTTAGGCTTGAATGGAAATATTCAAAAAACATAATTGATCTTGGTACCTCATACCGTATCCCTTCTCAATAAAATATCTTTTTATATTGAGCTTCATAGATTTTTATACATTTGAATGTGTAAAATTATGGTTCATCCAAAACTAATAATATTAATATTTTTCTAGAGACTAATATTTTATCCATGTAACTAAAGAAAAACGTGTGGAATATTCGTATGATTTTTTTCAATCCGATCTCTATTGAAATGATCAATGATGATGAATAAGTAAATTCAATGATCAAGAAAAATGTAATATTACTGGTAGTTATATGGAAATATGAAAATTAAATAGAAATAAATATTCTATCCTAAAAAATATAAAGTATGTGGTAGATAAATCAATGTAACCAAAAACGATGTTCCCACAGAAGTGTGGTAGAGATAGCATGAGAACACGAGTAAAGGAGGACCCAACATTCATTCTAGGATGTATATCTTACCATGAAACAAAAGGTAAATTTTTGAATTAAATTATTTATTTATTCAATGGGAAACTAAAATGAGTGTCACTTCAATTTTATTTTCCAACCAAAGAATGGAATATTTTATATTTTATAGACATGGATTTAAAAATATGGAACACCATGTCCCCTAGAGTTACTTTTTATTTGTTGAATTTAATTTATGAAAATGAAATAATATTGGGGGTATTTTATTTCAAAAGTAATTATAAAGTGAAATATTTCCCTCTAATGAAATCAATTCACATAAATTCTCTCACTGTATAGATCTCTCACATGGAAGGCCAACTAGAATGACACTCATAGTATGCCATATTATGGTTCGGTTCTCTAATGTGTCTAATTTAATGGATATATCATCTATTTTTTATATATAAAAATTTAATTAAAAAATACAAGTACACATCCCTATATAAAAAATCACATTATGTTTTCAATCTATTTCGTATTAAGTTGGAATTGAAAATATATAAACAATTAATGTGTGTGCATAAAAACACAAATATTGAGTGAAATTTCCCATTAAATAATAATGAAAAAAATTCAAGATAAATCTAGAAAAACCATTACTAAATAAACCTCAACATAGTGGTGTCTTTAAGAGGATAAACATAACCATTTGAGAGAGAGAGATATATTTATTAAAATATATTCTATAAAATATAATGCTTCCAAACTCCTTTTTGTGGAGTGAAAAAAAAACTATAATTGATTTTATAAACCTCTATATATGAGTTCCATAAAGTTATAACATTTAAGAAAATGTTTGGATGGGTAAATATAATTTTTACTTGTACATTATTTTTTTATAATACATATTTTTTACACATTACAGAACAAAAAGATGGGGAAGTTTGAAAGAAAGGAAATGTAATTTATCAATTTAATTTGTGATCATGATGAATTTTCTTATATACTATATGATATTATCAAAAAAATATCATTAAAATTAGATATTTTCTAAATTTTTAATATTATATGATTGAATATTTTAAGAAGGAATATATGTACTTATCTGTGTAAATTATGGTTGTTCTATAACATGTTCCACCCCTATAACTTCTAAGTAATTGTGAATAGATTTGTGGCACTAATGAAACATCCACATGAGGTAATATATATCCATATATAGATATTTCTTTATTATTTGATATATATAACTATAATCATAGTTGGGATGATTCATTAGAAAATAACAACTAATTTATAGATACTCACCACATGATTATGAGATTCTCAGAAAAGAAGGGGATATTTATAGTTACAATGATGTTATTGAATGTCTTCAGAATAAAGAATTGAAAATTCCATGTTATATATGATTAAATCCTTATAAAATAATTATTTATTCAACCTGGTAGAGTAATAATATAGACATAATGATTTAATGGGAAAGTTTGAACAATTAATCACAATAGACGACAATGAATCACTTCATGATAAAAATATTTGATAATTGTATTAGGATTTAAAAAATAGAAATGTATTATATTTTTAGGAATTTTTTATCCTATTATAAAAATGACATAAATTAGAGTTGTTATAGGATTTTTCATTTATTATAAACTAGAATAATGATTTCTTGATGAAAAGACTATATTCTAACATGGTGATCTTGAATGAGATATATACATTGAGTGACCCAAAATTATTTTTATCTTAATTAGTGAAAACGTTTTATTTTAAACATAAGAAAATATTATATGGTCTGAAATTTAAAAATTAGAAATAGTATAAATAATTTACACATTTATAGAGGAAAATGTGTACATAAAAATAGTTTTTGATCACCATTCCCTAATTAAACGGTTTTCTAATGATGATTTCATTTTTTTATTTTAATAAAGATTTATTGATTATAGATAGAGATATCACTTAGTTTAATAGGTTGGAAGAGTCAATATATCCTTTTCATATGAAGGACCTAGGAAAAGCCACATAGATCCTTAGTAGAAGTATTACCTATGGAATGAAATGAAACATCTGGTAATCTAATGAATAGGAAATTGATAAGGTTCATGGATGATTAGATTTAAACTTTTCTAAACTAGTAGTTGTCTAGTTAAATTTAATTATAGAATTATTACATGATATTTCCCATCAACTGAAGATCAAAAAGAAAATATATAGAAATTTCATTATCATTTAGTAGTTTACAGTCTCACATATTCTATATTGTACACCATATAGGATATTTCCATCATTATTTGTATTATGAGTAGATTCATATCAAATCCATGAAGATAACATTGAAAAATAATCAAATGGATTTTAACACATCTTATAGGAATATATAGTTATTTTTTAGTTTATTGAAATGATAATATTATTTTATAGATATAGAAAGATGCTGGTATGGAGGGAGATATTGAAATAAGAAAATATATTTTTCAAATATTTGTTATCAGATATAGTGGGAGTTGTCTCATTGATATCATGGTAAAAAATGTGTGTTTTCTTATCTAATATATAATTTTAGTATATAAAAATCAGTGAAGGTTATAAAAAGATACCAATGATAATGAAATTTCAAAAGGATATGGGGTTTTTCTAAGAGAATTTTATTGTCTATTTTTATATATGAATTTTGAATAATGTGATGTCACGACCCGCCCTCGGGACCCGTGTCGTGACTACCCCAAGCCCGCCTTCCATCGGCCAGGGGCTGGCGACTAGCACCAAGGCGTAAATCCCAACAAAAAGGGAAGGCATTGCCTTTGAAAAGCAAACAACCTCCACAGAGTAAGCAAGCGAATAGTAACACTAAGTAAAAACAGAGTACAACTGAAGTACGGAAAAGTAAATGGGCCAGTATACAAACCCAAACTGAAAGTAAAGTACAACTCGAAAGGGAAAACAGAAACTGTAAAGTAAAAGCCGCTACACCGAGATATCCACTGGAAATCCCACCTGAAGGGTGGGTACAGATAGCTCCACTGCTCCTCGGGTCCCGTCGTCCGCTCCGAACACGTCCCGCCCAGTGGTCCACCTCCAGGTACCATCCTGCTCTGTAAGCCTCAGCCAAGATCAACGTTGTCCGTCGTCTGCAACCAACACAATTTAGTGCGGGCATAGCCCGTGCATGGGTGAGTATAAGCTACTCAGTAGGGACCCCGAGACCCCTGAAGGTCTCCCAAAATCCCCAAAGGATAAACCACAAAGGAAGATACAATCATGAAGTAACAACCGACACTGCTTAGGTATATGCCCATACATATACCTAAGTCATCAATTCCAATACGCTCCAACCTCCGAGCCCAAGTACAACTCAGTCCACACAGGAAAGTAAACGTATTCCACACAGGAAAGCAAAACGAAATCCACACAGGATATCACAACTCAATCCACACAGGAAAGCAACATGATTCAGCTCACACAGGTATACTTCTTCGAAAGACAATAAAGATGATCTCTGATCCATCTAAGTCGTCGGACCCACGAAGGATTGATAGGTAACTAACCCTCGCAATGACCCACACAGGATCGGGCCCACACAGGACTTGTAGGCGCTGGTTCACACAGGACCGCTGAGCGCAAAGACCCACATAGGATCGAACCAACACAGGATCGGGCCCACACAGGACCTGTAGCACTGATCCACGTAGGATCGCTGAGTGTTGTAGTCCTCGTCGAATCCACAAAGGATCTCTGTACTGTCGTCGTCATAATCACAGTAGCAGTAGCAGTAGCAGTAGCCATAGCAGTAACAGACGCAGCCAGCTCTAGGGTTCCCGCACACAGCAAGCTCGTTCGGGAGGGTCCGCTCCACGAGCCGAGAGGCTGATACATCAACTGTCACAAAGTCCAGATTTGATGTATCCAAAAGTTCCATATCGTCAATAGGAACTCAACGCAACAGACGGCGCGTCAATCGGACGCCCGGTCTGAGAGTTATTGGCTTTTTCGTCCCAGGGGCCCCGTTGGTTTTTAAGGCAAAACCAACCCGACCGTACTCCACCTACGTCCAAACCTCGGGCGGAGTATGTCAAAAGATCTGTCTCACTAAGAGGAACACAACAGAGCTGACGGCACGTCAATCGGACGTCCGTAGCTCAAGATATGAGCGTTTCCGCTCCGAGGGCCCGGTTGGTTTCGTGTACGAACCAACCCGGCCGAACTCAAAGTATTCCGAAACTTTGAGTGTGATATAATGAATCGACCGTCTCGATCCAAGGATCGCATCTCCGCTGACGGTTCATCAATCGGAGGTCCGTAGCTCAAGTTATGAGCAAAAGACCGAAGTCGATTCGAAAATGGGGGGTCCGGGTCCGGGCCGACCCGGCCAGACCCCCCCTGGGTCGGCCCGAACCGGGTCGACCCGACCCGGGTATGACCCGGCCCGGCCGGCGGCGCGGCCCGGCGTGGCGGCGCTGTCCGGCGCGGCGGCGCGGCCTGGGCGCCGCTTGGGTGCCACATGCGGGGGGCAAGGCCCCCGCCCCTCTTTGCTGGCGGTGCGGCTGAAGTCGCGCCTTTGGAGAAACCGGCCCCCCTCGTGGGGGCCTGCCTTTGAGAAAAACGGGGGGCCGCCTGCCCCCCTTTATGAAACCGGCCCCCCTTTATTATGGGGGTCCAAAATAACCGCCCGGGGGAATTTAATTCCCCCGGTTTTGCACCATCCCGGCCGGCCCGACCTGGCCGGCCGACTTCCTCTCAACAGGACCAGCATGGGCCGGTCCTCTTCCTTTTTCCGGCACCGGCGGCCCGATTGGCCGCCGGTCATCACGTCCCGCCGCGGCCCGGAACCGGCCGCGGCCTTCGTCGTCCGGCACGGTGCGTCGGCACCGTGCCCTTCCGCCGCGGCCCCGCTCCGGCCATGGCGCCTTCGGTTTCCTTTAACGCGGCGCGACGGCGTCACGTTCATGATGAAATCTTTCCACGGCGTGGCGCGACGGCGCCGCGCAATAATCGTCGAATGATTCCCGCGTGGTGCGACGGTACCACGCCATGTCATTCATCCACAAGAAAATAATAATAATCAAGAACAAAGGAGGGGGGATTCGGTCGTGTTTGTGCGGTCCGGCCCCCTCCCTCTCGTTAGACGATAACACATAAATATTTATTCTCACGTTTTTCATGTTAGAACCAAGAACGAGAATAAATAAATAATCAACAACAACCCCTACCTCGGTTTCAAGTATGAAGTTCGTCAACGACCCGCGGAAGACAACGTCGCGGAGGTCGGGCGTCGCGGTAATCATTCGTCAATTCTGTTGACGAAGAGGTACGTCCGAAGAGGTATGTCGTTGGTGAATCTTCGTAAGCCGATGAAGGAAGTCCGAGGAGGAAGCGGCGTTCCCTTTCGTTGACACGGAAGGCGTCGTCGATCTTCGGAAACAAACTGGCTACGAAGAAGAGAGAAGCGGCATTCTTCGTCGGACCTTGAGTGTTCTTCGTGTTCTTCATCAAAGTTTGAAGAAGAAGAAGGAGCTCACAAATCCTCTCAAGATGGCTAACCAAAATAAAATAAGCTAAGGTTTATTTTATTTACACAAACATTAACTTGAATTTCAAAAGTTTGAAATTCAAATCAACCCACCTTAATTAATTAAACCAAGTTGTCAAACATTAATTAAAGGGGGTTATAGGGGAGTTTTGAGAGAAGATGAGGAGTTGGGGTTCGTGTGGGCCCCACCACAACTTAATCCTCCCAAGGTAGGTTAAGTGGATGTGGGTCCCACACCTAACTCCCTTTGGGAGGTTATAACTAACAAAAAAAGAAATAAAATATGTTTCCACATTTTATTTAACTATATTTTAAAAACCCAAAAACTAACTCTCAACCCGCAATAAACGCAACCTCGGAAAAGGTCTCCTTAAGCGAATATCGGCGCTGTGAATTCATCGGTGCCCTCGGAATTTGATTCCGGGCACTGGTTCAAAAGATATAAATTCCCGCTCGTTTGTTCACTGAACGTACTCAAGCCAAACAATGGAAAATGATTCCGGGAACTCCGGGCCTCGGAATCAGGTGCCGTCAAAAACCGCGCTCTTGTAAAATTCCAAAGAAAATTAAGAAAAAATTTCCCTTGAATTTTACGGGTCTTTACAATACTCCCACCTCAAGGCTTTACGTCCCCGTAAAGATACATCAAAAACTAGGGAAACAAATGAGGGTACTGAGCACGCATCTGAGCCTCCCGCTCCCATGTGCTCTCCTGGAGGTTCCCATGCTGCCATCTGATGCGCACAAGAGGAATCGATCACCCATGTAGGACCCACTCGTGTCGATCCTCTATCTCCACCGGGACCTCCATAAAAGTCTCCCCATCGTCAACGTCAAGCTCCCCATGGTCAATGATGTGCGTCGGGTCGTGCACGTATCTCCTCAGCTGAGATACGTGGAAGACGTCATGCACCCGGTGCAACTGAGGTCGTAGAGCCAGGCGATAAGCCACCTCGCCAATCCTGCTGAGGACCTGGAAGGGTCCGATGAAGCGTGGAGATAACTTTCCGCCTTGGCCAAATCTCCATATACCACATCGAGGTGAGACCCGCAAGAAGATGTGGTCGCCATCCTCGAACTCTAGTGGCCTCTGCCTCCTGTCAGCGTATGACTTCTGCCGGCTCTGAGCTGTCCTCATCCGCTCCTGGATGACCTGGACCTTCTCTATCGTGGCTTGGACCATCTCTGGTCCCACAAGTGCTGACTCCCCAGGGTCTTTCCAGCACAAAGGAGATCTACAAGGTCGACCGTACAATTCCTCGTACGGTGCCATCCCGATGGTGGAGTGGTAGCTGTTGTTGTACGCAAACTCCACCAAGGGTAGGTGGTCCTCCCAGCTACGACCAAAGTCGAGGACACATGCACGGAGCATGTCCTCGAGAGTCTGAATGGTCCTCTCCATCTGACCATCCGTCTGAGGGTGAAAGGCTATGCTCAGACGTAGCTGCGTCCTGAACGCCTCCTGTAACCCCTTCCAAAGCCGGGAAGTAAAGAGAGCATCTCGATCGGAGACGATAAATGATGGCACGCCGTGAAGCCGCACAATCTCCTGAACGTAGAGACGTCCCAAGCTCTCCACTGAGCCCTGCTCTCTGATGGGTAAGAAGTGTGCCGACTTGGTGAGTCGGTCAACAATCACCCAGATGGAGTCGTGACCTCTGGAAGTGCGTGGAAGTCCAGTCATGAAGTCCATAGATATTCCGTCCCACTTCCACTCTGGAACCTCCAAGGGTTGTACCAAGCCTGCTGGTACCTGATGCTCTGCCTTCACCTGCTGGCAGGTGAGGCATCGAGAAACGAACTCTGCCACAGCCTTCTTCAAGTCCGGCCACCAGTGCTGTCATCTGATTTCCTGGTACATCTTCGCCACTCCTGGATGTACCGCCAAATGAGAAGTGTGAAACTCTCTCATCACCTCCTCTCGCAAAGCTACTGGTACCATGGTACGTCCTCTGAAAAGGATGTCGTGCTATGCTCGAAGGGAGAAACCATCAGGTGCCTGTACCGAGGATATCTTTGCACGCCATGTCTCACAGTCAGTGTCCTCACGTTGTGCCTCTCTGACCTACTGTAGTAGTGGAGGGGTGACTGTGAGAGACTGGAGGAAGGCTGCTCCATCTCTATCCACGAATGATATCTGCAAAGAGGCTAGCTGCTTCGTCGCCTCCTCAAGTAGCTGAATGCCCGTTCTCCTGCTGAGGGCATCAGCTACTACGTTCCCCTTCCCAGGAGTATAGACTATCTCAAAGTCATAGTCTTGGAGGAACTTGAGCCATCGCCGCTGTCTCAGGTTCAGGTCCTTCTGCGAGAAGATATACCTGAGACTCTGATGATCAGAAAAGACTGTAAAGCGCTCACCCATCAGGTAGTGCCGCCATGTCTTCAGAACGAAGACCACTGCTGTCAACTCCAGGTCATGGGTAGCGTAGTTCTGCTCATGCGGAATCAACTGATGTGATCCATAGGCGATCACTGCCCGCACCTGCATCAGAACACATCTGAGCCCGGTCCCTAATGCATCGCAGTAGACTACGTACCCTACTCCCTCCTCAGGAAACCCCAAGATAGGTGCGCTAGTCAACCTCTGTCTCAGCTCCTGGAAGCTCTGCTGACATCTGTCTGACCACATGAAGGGTTTCCCCTTCCTCCTTAATGTACGACAAAGCTGCAAAGATTTCTCCTTTGCCGAAAAGTGAAATCCGGTCTCATCCCCTGGATGAACCACGTTCCTTGCCTAATACAGTCAATCCCGTCATGATTAGTTAATTCATGTCATGGATGACGTCGTAAGTCCTCGACGCTGCTACCAAGAGATCCAACCGTTACTATCACCTCCAAGGGTTGAGTCACACTATCGGCATCAGTGTGTGGTCACTGGGTTTCCTCCAGTAAGAATCTCGCAAGTGAGGGTCAAGTCAACAGTTTTTTTTAACCGGCACCTCTTAGTAAAAACAAAAAAAAGATAAGAAAACAAAAGTCACCAAGGAAAGTAACTTTTATTACTTCAACTTAAAGTACAAGGACACAAGGCAACACAATCTACGAAGCTAGAGGCATTATGGGCAAAGGCCTCTATGCCTGGAGCTAGTCCCGCACTAGTCCACCCGCTTCCGGAGCTCCATGATCATAAGCTTCAGCTGCCTGAAGCTGTGCTCTCCCCTGAGGTCGGGGTGGACCTCCTGGTGGTGGTGGTGGTAGAGCCTCAAAGCGTCGCCCACCACCTGCTGCTCGGCCAGCTCCTCTGCCTCGTCCGCCTCCTCCCTGCGGACCGCCATGGTCGAACCTATGTCTCTGCCTAGGTGGTTCCTCAACCGTCTACTGCTCCTCTGCATGGAGGGTCGGGCAGTCACGAGCCATGTGGCCCTGCCCGCCGCACGAGTAGCACTGTCTGCCTCTCGAAAGACTGGCTCTGCGCTGTGTGCCCCGCACTACTGAGCTAGTGTCCTGAGGTCGTCTGCCTGAAGGTCTGGTCTGCCTGGACCCCTGAGTCATCCATCGACTGCCAGCCGTAGAAGACTCTGCCACGTGCCGCCCTGCGGTGGGTCTCGACGCTGGTGTAGACTCAGCAAGGAAGCTCTTGATCAAAAGGGCCCGCTCCAGTACTCCTGTCTGAGTCGGTATGCTGAGGGAGATCAGCGATGCCCTGATCTCGTGTCTCAAACCCTGCTCCAAGTTCCGGGCCCGGAAGAATGGGTCCCGTACCATGTCGGTCGAGTAGCGCGAGAGATCAGTAAATCTCGCCGAGTACTGAGCGACCGTCATTCTGTCCTGCCGCAGCTGAAGAAGCTCCTGGATACGCACCGCACGAAGGGTGGCTGGGAAGAACTCCGAGCGGAAGAGGCTCTCAAAGTCCGTCCAAAGTAGAGATGCCTCATCGTGCACCTGGAGCATCAAGCTCCACCATCGGCCCGCTGCTGCGTGCAGTAGGCTCGCAGCGAGGATCACCATGAGGTCTGCAGGTGTCCTCACTAGCCTAAAAACTCGTACCACTACCTCCAGCCAGTCCTCTGCTGCCTGGGGGTCCATCTCCCCATGGAACCTAGGCAGTCGCTGGCGCTGAAACTCATGCAGTGCGCTGAGGCGACGTGCATCGTCAGCGGCGGGTGCTGGAAGCATCGATGGATCGACGGGTAGAGCTACCGCCGGTGCCACTGCTGACAAAGGGCTCTGCACCGAGGCCTCGTCGCTCGGTGGGCTGTCATCACAGTCGACTCTCGGAACCCTAGCTAGCTGCCGTCGTGGGGCCATCCTGAAAAGGAACAGGTGCGCCATGGTCAAACAGTATACCTGGTGAGCTGACACAAAGTAATCACAAAGAAAACTTCGAAACACACACGCAATTAATGTTTTCGTGTATTAAGTCGGAAATCAAAAGTCAGGGTCCTGGTGTACGGATACGTCGGCCGCCGCACCAACACTGGACTCCCTGGACTGATAACCACACTCAATACACTAAACATTATTGCTTCACATAGAAAAGATCAGAGTTCGCGGTAGAAACGAACTCCTCTGATACCAATTTGTCACGACCCGCCCTCGGGACCCGTGTCGTGACTACCCCAAGCCCGCCTTCCATAGGCCAGGGGCTGGCGACTAGCACCAAGGCGTAAATCCCAACAAAAAGGGAAGGCATTGCCTTTGAAAAGCAAACAACCTCCATAGAGTAAGCAAGCGGAATAGTAACACTAAGTAAAAACAGAGTACAATTGAGGTGCGGAAAAGTAAATGGGCCAGTATACAAACCCAAACTGAAAGTAAAGTACAACTCGAAAGGGAAAACAGAAACTGTAAAGTAAAAGTCGCTACACCGAGCTGTCCACTGGAAATACCACCTGAAGGGTGGGTACAGATAGCTCCACTGCTCCTCGGGTCCCGTCGTCCGCTCCGAACACGTCCCACCCAGTGGTCCACCTCCAAGTATCGTCTTGCTCTGTAAGCCTCAGCCAAGATCAACGTTGTCCGTCGTCTGCAACCAACACAATATAGTGCGGGCATAGCCCGTGCAGGGGTGAGTATAAGCTACTCAGTAGGGACCCCGAGACCACTGAAGGTCTCCCAAAATCCACAAAGGATAAACCACAAAGAAAGATACAACCACGAAGTAACAACCGATACTTCTTAGGTATATGCCCATACATATACCTAAGTCATCAATTCCAATACGCTCCAACCTCCGAGCCCAAGTACAACTCAGTCCACACAGGAAAGTAAACGTATTCCACACAGGAAAGAAAAACGAAATCCACACAGGATAGCACAACTCAATCCACACAGGAAAGCAACAGGATTCAGCTCACACAGGTATACTTCTTCGAAAGACGATAAAGATGATCTCTGATCCATCTAAGTCGTCGGACCCACGAAGGATCGATAGGTAACTAACCCCCGCAAAGACCCACACAGGATCGGGCCCACACAGGACCTGTAGGTGCTGGTTCACACAGGACCGCTGAGCGCAAAGACCCACACAGGATCGGACCCACACAGGATCGGGCCCACACAAGTCCTGTAGCACTAATCCACGTAGGATCGCTGAGTGCTGTAGTCATCGTCGAATCCACAAAGGATCTCTGTACTTTCGTCGTTGCAGTCACAGTAGCAGTAGCAGTAGCAGTAGCCGTAGCAGTAACAGACGCAGCCAGCTCTAGGGTTCCCGCACACAGCAAGCTCGTTCGGGAGGGTCCGCTCCACGAGCCGAGAGGCTGATACATCAACTGTCACAAAGTCCAGAGTTGATGTATCCAAAAGTTCCGTATCGTCAACAGGAACTCAACGCAATAGACGGCGCGTCAATCGGACGCCCGGTCTGAGAGTTATTGGCTTTTTCGTCCCAGGGGCCCGGTTGGTTTTTAAGGCAAAACCAACCCGACCGTACTCCACCTGCATCCAAACCTCGGGCGGAGTATGCCAAAATATCCGTCTCACTAAGAGGAACACAACAGAGCTGACGGCACGTCAATCGGACGTCCGTAGCTCAAGATATGAGTGTTTACGCTCCGAGGGCCCGGTTGGTTTCGTGTACGATCCAACCCGGCCGAACTCAAAGTATTCCGAAACTTTGAGTGCGATATACCGAATCGACCGTCTCGATCCAAGGATCGCATCGCCGCTGACGGTTCATCAATCGGAGGTCCGTAACTCAAGTTATGAGCAAAAGACCGATGTCGATTCGAAAACAGGGGGTCCGGGTCTGGGCCGACCCGGCCCGGCGCGGCGGCTTAGCCCGGCCGGCGGCAGCGCGTCCTGGGCACCGCTTGGGTGCCACGTGCGGGGGGCAAGGCCCCCGCCCCTCTTTGCTGGCGGCACGGCTGAAGCTGTGCCTTTGGAGAAACCGGCCCCCCTCGTGGGGGCCTGCCTTTGAGAAAAACGGGGGGCCGCCTGCCCCCCTTTATGAAACCGGCCCCCCTTTATTATGGGGGGCCAAAATAACTGCCCGGGGGAATTTAATTCCCCCGGTTTTGCACCGTCCCGGCGAGCCCGACCTGGCCGGCCAGCTTCCTCTCAACAGGACTGGCATGGGCTGGTCCTCTTCCTTTTTCCGGCACCGGCGGCCCGGCTGGCCGCCGGTCATCACGTCCTGCCGCGGCCCGGAACCGGCCACGACCTTCGTCGTCCGGCAAGGTGCGTCGGCACCGTGCCCTTCCGCCGCGGCCCCGCTCCGGCCGCGGCGCCTTCAGTTTCCTTTGACGCAGCGCGACGGCGTCGCGTTCATGATGAAATCTTTCCACGGCGTGGCGCGACGGCGCCGCACAATAATCGTCGAATGATTCCCGCGTGGTGCGACGGTACCACTCCATCTCGTTCATCCACAAGAAAATAATAATAATCAAGAACAAAGGAGGGGGGATTCGGCCGTGTTTGTGCGGTCCATCCCCCTCCCTCTCGTTAGACGATAACACATAAATATTTATTCTCATGTTTGTCATGCTAGAACCAAGAATGAGAATAAATAAATAATCAACAACAACCCCAACCTCGGTTTCAAGTACGAAGTTCTCAACGACCCGCAGAAGACAACGTCGCGGAGGTCGGGTGTCGCGGTAATCGTTCGTCAATTCTGTTGACGAAGAGGTACGTCCTAAGAGGTACGTCGTTGGTGAATCTTCGTAAGCCGATGAAGGAAGTCCGAGGAGGAAGCGGCGTTCCCTTTCGTTGACACGGAAGGCGTCGTCGATCTTCGAAAACAAACCGGCTACGAAGAAGAGAGGAGCGGCGTTCTTCGTCGGATCTTGAGTGTTCTTCGTGTTCTTCGTCAAAGTTTGAAGAAGAAGAAGGAGCTCACAAATCCTATCAAGATGGCTAACCGAAATAAAATAAGCTAAGGCTTATTTTATTTACACAAACAATAACTTGAATTTCAAAAGTTTGAAATTCAAATCAACCCACCTTAATTAATTAAACCAAGTTGTCAAACATTAATTAAAGGGGGTTATAGGGGAGTTTTGAGAGAAGATGAGGAGTTGGGGTTCGTGTGGGACCCACAACACTTAATCCTCCTAAGGGAGGTTAAGTGGATGTGGGTCCCACCCCTAACTCCCTTTGGGAGGTTATAACTAACAAAAAAAGAAATAAAATATGTTTCCACATTTTATTTAACTTTATTTTAAAAACCCAAAAACTAACTCTCAACCCGCAATAAACGCAACCTCGGAAAAGGTCTCCTTAAGAGAATATCGGTGCTGAGAATTCATCGGTGCCCTCGGAATTTGATTCCGGGCACTGGTTCAAAAGTTAGAAATTCCCGCTCGTTCGTTCACTGAACGTACCCGAGCCAAACTTCGGAAAATGATTCCGGGCACTCCGGGCCTCAGAATCAGGTGCCGTCAGAAACCGCGCTCTTGTAAAATTCCAAATAAAATTAAGGAAAAATTTCCCTTGAATTTTATGGGTCTTTACATGTGAAAAGTAATATAATATATCATCCACATTATAAAAACATAAATGTTCAATATTATAGAATTTTTAATGTTTTGGAAAAGTTATTATTGAAAATTTAGTAAATACTCATTGTTGATAAATGAGGCTGATATTATAAAAATATGTCTACAGAAATAATTTCTACAAGCCTGTAAGGGTATTGTTGGTCTATATTATAACATAAATTAGTCTTGAAGGACATATTTATTGTAGATTATACCAATTTTTGGTGTGATTTATCATATAACATGTTATTCTACTGACATGAGGTTTTCATTGTTTAATAACTAATGAGAAGGAAAAAATCAATAGTTTTCATAATGCTTTAATTAATTCTATATTAACTATAATATAATAAAAGCAAAAAATTTCTTCATGTGTATACGAACAACCTCAACCGCCCTTGAAAATTTTATAGTTATATCCATTAGAAAATTATTTATTTTTAATATAATTTATAAAGTTTGTATCCTTTGATGCTTATCTAGAGTGGACAATAGATGTTCTGAATCCTTCTTCCCTTGATATAGAAACTAACCAAACCATATAGACCTTGTTTTACATAAATTATATCATTGTGTATTTTTGTGTGTGCGTGTGTGTGTTTTGGCCAATAATCACACAATAACACACTATATGGACTTAGAAACACATGAATGATTACCATTTTTTAAATAATAAATGTGTTCCAAACAACCAAAAAAAACATTATAGCCCGCGACTGTGGAAGTCATAAATATACTTAGACTAATAATTATATATTAGGGTTTACTAAATTAAAATATGGTACTAATGTTGATCCTCTCTATAAAAGTAAGGAGTTTTATTATGGGAATGAAGTTATAATGTATGGTAACTTACCTTGAAAAAGTTCAATGCCACCATCTAGATCCAAAAAATATGGGATAGAATAATAATAAATTGATGTATGGAATCATGATATTGATGAGATTACTATGAATGAATCTATACTCAAGGAAATTATTTGTCTCCTAAAACTACATAATAGAATGAATAACCATGATATATGCTAGAAATCCTTTATAAGAAAATTAATGATAAAAGAATAGAACGATCATTTAGTGGGACATTTCTAAAATTTAAGGTATTGGATATCTATTATAATTATTAACTACATAATTTATTCTAAAATCAATATTCTAAATATTATTTGACATTTGGGTATTAGTTATATATTTATATCATTATAAATACAATAATTTTGATAATTAAATTAAAAAATAGAGTAAAACAAAATTTTAAAAACTAAAGTAATTATTATCAAAAATTGTTACATCATCTAATTTATAAATTTCAAAAATAAGATCAAAAATTGAATCACCCTAAAGAAAAATACTAATAAAATTATGTGAGAATAATTGACAATAGATTTCAACATATATTAATATGAACATGTACTCCTAATTACATAATTTATTGTATACTAAATTATAGAACTTATTAACAAAACTAAGTAGTAAAAAATGTACAAAAAATAAAATAAGAGAATTAATATGTCAAATACTTGAATAAATGATATAACACCTCCCTTGAGGGCCCGAATCTCATATTCTATGTCATAGTTATACTTGGACATAAGCACAGTCTCTGATCACCATAGGATGCTGACAAGTGGTTATGGATACACAAAATAGGGGAGGGGGGGGGGGGGTTACCTCTATTTTAAATAATGAAACTATGCAGAAACATGGGAGAATATATGTTTACAAAAGTTATACTAATAGAATATTCAATGTAAAATTGATATAAAATTGATTTTTATAAATATGAATTAAAATACCAGTTTGAATAACCCCTTTAATCTAATATGCCCATGTATAAGTATTTTTATGATTAATATAATAAATCTTGATGAAAATTTGTTTAGGAACCTAACAAATTGACAGTTAAAAAGACTTCAAAAGAACACATTCTAAAACTGGTGTGTATAAAGTTTAAATTCACAAACACATGAATAAAACCAATCTATAAAGGAAATTCTTGGTTTTCATTTCTAAAATCCTTTACCATTTTTAGGAAATGTAGACTCGCTATAGGGAAAAAACATTTCATTTTACCTTTATATAAATAGACTCCATTTTATGTCTCCATTTTATGAAAAAATATTCATCACCCATGGTAAACATACTATCTTTGATTGTTCCCTTTTGACACATATAGTATCCATCACTATACCAAGGACACACATCCCAGTGGTGTGATACATATATATTTTACACATTATCTCTAATACACCTATCTATATGGTATGAAAGTTATAGTTTTCCCAAATAAGACTCACTAAAACCTTTTACACACAAAAACACCATCTAAGTAACTCATACAAGTTGTATGAAACTTAGATATTTCTAATTAATTCACATTATTTACACACTCAGGAAAAAAAGGTAATCATGTAATCATTTTTTTATTTTTCCAAGATGCCTTTGAAATCCATGTTTCAAAAAAATCACTGAATTTTAAATTATCATATAACCCAATATTTCTATATAAAAATCATTTTAAACAATAAAATTTCATGTTAATGAAAAAAAATAGAAATTGAAGAATAAAAATAAATAACATAATCCATGAAAGTATCCATTTAAAAGTTAAATTCAAATTCACATACCGAGTTGAAAAATCTCAAAATTACTCCTTTACTTTACACTAACTGTGCCATATCCATTCATTATTTATCTAAATTCCCAATCAAGGGGAACAATAATTTTCTACTAAAATAAATAAACTCAAAGGTCATGTGATCCCTTCTAAGATTATAGATCAATGAAATGAGTTAAGAGTAATTCAAAAATAAAAATCCAAGCCTTACAAATATGTATTGATCAAAAACTGATTATATATTCTAAATCATCTAATATATGATTATAAATATCCTCAATTATCCCTTGGGGTTGGAGGATATTAAGGGATTTTGTATTAAATGAAATTTCCCTAGAATCCCCATAACCCCAATTTTTTTAAAGGGCCTTGACTATGTTTCACCATGACATTCTCTATCAAGCCACAATGAGTTTTCAGTTAAATATCTACCAAAAAACATTTTGTGGTTTCTCAAATCATTTAAGGGAATATTATGGTGAAATATTACTTTCCACACCATAACTTGTAAGCTTCCCATATACTACCAAATTTATCCCATGGTAGATAATTAAGTAACCCAATAAACAAAGTTTGATGGATAATATATATTATTAAATAAATTCCCTTTTGCATTTAAACCTATGTCACCATATTGTAATGAGTTTCCCTTCATAATATAGAATCACAAAAAATCATGGGCTCAAGAACATGTTGAAATAAAATCATCCAAAAAAATCTACCTACTTAAATCATAAACAACTAATGAAAATCAAACCATTTAATAATAGAACATGATCATTATTTGATCCTCCATGTTGTTTTATTTTCTGTCCTAAAACAACACCTATTTTGGGAAGACATACTTAATTATGGAACATGGGATAGATTATCATAAACACTACCAAAATACAAATTTAATAGAAAATAGTTTCCAATAATAAAAAAACCCTTTATGCATCAATACCATTAAAAAATGGAGACAAAAAATTCTCACTGAAAAAACTATAATGTTACATTTTTTCCCATCATCAAACGTTTTTCATCCAAAAATTCAATGGTAGCATCCCTAAAAATATCTCTAACCACAGGTTACACATATTCACATCCAATTCTTAAGATTCCTACTGAACCATCCTATGTTTCAACATTACATGAAACTATCAAATATTCCTCTACTAAAGTATTTTCTCTTATGAATAAAAAAATTATACCCTTCTCTTTTTATAATAAAAAACGTGATCTTGTTCAACCGCTTCCCATCCAAAAACATGATCATTGTCACAAAACTACATCTTAAACTAGGATACATTAAGGAATTTATAAAACACCACATAACAAGTTTGAACATCAATTAGTTATTCCATTTTTTTCACTTCATAATTTTAAGGGGAATTTAAAGTAGAGGAATTGATTTGTGTTGCCCTAAAAATCTCCCATGTCCAAGCCAAGGAGTAACATTAAAGATTTTCAAGCCTCCCACCTCAAAATTTAGTGGTTTTCATATCTAATCCATGTAAATATTTATTGAATATATTAAAATTATATAAACTTATGGATCAACATGGATTTATCCATCATCCCTTGTAGCATGCTTGTCCCCATAAGAGTAATCTTTATAACTTGAATGCAAACCAATAGGGAATGACATGGTTGGACATATAATTCCTTAAATGGTGGAATCCTAATTGATTTATAAAAAATATTTTTATAAAAAAATCCAAAAATAAAAAATATACTCCCGTTATATTCTAAAACATATAAAAACTCCTATAAAATATCCTTCATAATCTAGATAACATGTTATGACTAACCTTATATCTGAGGATGGTATTGCATTATCATATACTATAGGTTTCCCATGTGTTTTTTATAGAATATATATATAACCTTGACCTGAATTATAGATTTATATACATGATGTTATACTATAGTAACTCTGTTAAGTCTGACTAACTTTCATGAAAACAACCATTCGAGCTCATCAATACACAATTCCTCTTGTATAGGAAGGAAATGAACAGATTTTATTTGTTATCCAAAAATAACCTATACTCCATCATGGTTCTATTAACATCTTTTTAACCAAACAAAAATTTTTATCATGATATCCACCCACATATATTAACTACAACAACCCCACTAGTCATTGATGCCATGTACTTACCTACTAATATGCTACATAAAAAAACTAACTATGTTATGTCCCTCTTCATTTTTTGACCACAAATAATGATGGGGAATTCCCTGGTATATTCAGGTAGCACTAAAATTTACTATCTAACCCGACTGGTGAAAGACTCCAAAGATTTCGTCATTAAGGGCTTCCATTACCATAGTTCACCCAGAGAATTTAAGGACTCATTTCATAATAATGGACTAAACCATGATGGACTCACAACTATCTAGAGTGTCCCTCATTCTCTAATAGTCCCCATAAAATAATTTTCCTCCAATCACATTCTCCACTAGATCAGAGATCACATTAATGTTAGATAGGATGACCCCACAAGCATCTTAATAACCTATTTTTGAAACTACAATAGAAATTAAATTAACTATCACTACTTCATAGCCTCATTTATAGACTAAGACAGAGATTTACCACTCAAAATACAGTCCATGGAATAATCATTTCCTAGAATATAAAAAACTTGAAAATCAAATGTCCTGTGTTATCCCATCCATCCATATTATCTAAGGTTGAGACCATATTAGAATTAAATTTATTTTATGCTCTAATGATCTGAGTATAACATCATCTTTTTATCAATGATTTAATTTCCCCAACACTACAAAGAATATAGTACTGATATCCACTCTAATCCATTGTTATTTTCATTCTTATCCTATGACATTATTTTCCTATACCCATATAACAAGTCTTCTCCTTTTTTCATCATGACACATCCCAACCTCGAAAATAATTCATCAAAATACACCTCATAGAGAAATCCTATGACTATTGAACTAAAAACATTACTAAAACAGTCCTCCACCAGATATCCTCAAATTAATCCTTAAATCCCCCATACCACTCCAACTTCACTCCTTTAGGGTCAATACTCAAACCAGTGAATCTATCATGGAAAATTACTATAGACAATTTCTACTAATAATCGACCAAAATAAAGACACATTTCACCTTGAACATATTTCCTTACCCATCCTAGGTTATCATCAACAATATACTCATTGGATCAAAATATTAATCTCTATATGCAATCACATATCAATGAAAATTTCCATATTAACTAAAAAAATAATAGTTGGAAATAACATTTTACAGTTGATTCCTATAAAAGGTCTCTAAAACCACTTATATATGCCTTTTTTATCCTCCTAAGTCTTAGAATAAATAAATATATCATATAAAAATAACATCATAGAGAAGTCTTTGTACATATGGTTTTTTATCGTTAAATCCATGAATTTCAGTGAAATGTTGATAACCCCAAAAACATTAACAAAAACTCATAGTAGATATATTGAAAATGGAAATATAGATTTGGAATATCCTATTACCCTAATTATAGTTAATTGTTACCCAAAAAAGTTATATCTTGTAGAATCAATGAGATTTCATCCATTGGATTAAAAAATAATAAATTCTTGGTAGATGGTATTTATTCTTCACCATCACTTGGGACAACCATTTATAGTAAAAAAATATTCTAAAAAACTCATCATCTATCCTAGAAAAAATAATGGTGGTACTCAAGGACAAAAACTCGATTGAATGAATCTCTTTTATTCAATATCAAATTGTTTCAACTTCATTTCTCACAACTATATTAGTTTTATATAGTAAGAGGTTAGTAAAATTGAATTCCTTCCTAGAAGTATGTCAGTGGTTTTATCTACATCACTAAAAGGGTATATCTATAAGAAATATTTTGAAATAAATAAAGGTATTTATCCACTATCCTTAAAAGTAGAGTTGTTCCCTTCCCTTAAAATGATCAAAACACCACTCTTTCCAGCTGACAAAAAACATTTGACATTCCTTACGGGCAGTTATTTCTTACTATCAAATATATCCCAATCTACCTTAAAACTTGTATTTTTTCATATGTTTCTACAATAAGAACCATATATCTATAATAATAATCTTTATCCCTAAATTGGGATATCCAATCTATACTAATGACTATATCATACATTTTTATCTCAAGAATTAGCAAGTCCTGTTAAATTTCAAGATTACCAATCATGAACATATAAAATAGACACCTAAATACCTACATCAATATTATACATATTGGAGTGACAATCCACATAAAATATTAAATGAAATCCATTTCCATAAATGAACCATTCAAGAATATTTATATAAATATAATGATAAAGTGTCAAACAATACATAAATAAGAGTGGAGAATATCTTGTTGGTACCTTACACAAATGATAGTCCTCCATCATCATTATCTTCCTTATACTCCTGATCTATGATAAACATTCTACCATTTTCCTTCTTGGAGACCAATTTCCCATCTATGTTGGTCCATTCCACCTTGTTATGAGATCCAAATTCTATTAGTTAGACCTTTTACTCTACAACCTTGAACAATTCACCTATTTTGATGATCTATTACTATAATATAGTGTGAATAAACCACAAAGAATCATCAAATGCCCTAATATTTTATATTAGGGGTATTAAAATGGTGTATTTGAGCACTTATATTTTTTTCCCTTGCCTCACCACATTGCAATCACTACTATGACCCATTTTCATGTAAATAATAAATATGGACCTCCCATTAAAGTCTTATATACTCATACACCCATTGAAAGAATCATTCTCTCCACCTAATGAAGTGAGGGTTAAATCTATATTCTCCGCATGATTTATATCTACCACTATATTTACCATCATAGTAATCACTTTCACATAAAGCTGACAGCTGTAGTGAAATGATCATTGAATGAATGTCCACTCTTAGTCATATATAAAATTTTTAATTTTTATACCTCTAATTTTTTCACAAATATTACATTAAATTCAAACACAAATAAACCATAAAGGCATACTACAACACTGACATTCTTCTTTTCATGATTTCAAAAAACACTCAATCCTTAGCCACCATCAACTCCTCAGGTCAATATCACTTGTTAAAAATATTAAACAACACTTTCCCACTAAGATACCCATCTTTTATGGATTCTTAAATATTTTCCAACCATTTATACATTGGTCCATCTAGAAAACATGATCTGGAATAATCCTTCAAGGTCTTGTGAATTTATAAATACATTAAGATCTAAGTAATCTTGTTCGTCCAATCCACTTTTTCCCAGGTCCCTTATCCACTCTAAATGTAAAGGGATTGTACTGGATATATGATCACTCCAAATATATATATTATGGTCTATCTAGTACCATGACTCTATCCAATCACCATATTTTTTAATATACTCCCTCACTGAGGGACTATAGGAGTGTTGCTATAATCTCATTTCCCTCACTCTATATGTTCTCTTCTAGGTATATATTTGGTATCACATGAGGGTATCATTTAAAATTACCAATCCATGGTCCATACTAAAAACTAAAATATGGTGGTAACTCTAACCCTTATCTAATTTCATCTCATCAAATTATTACCCCATTTAAGAATAATTGAAAAGTAAAACAAACCCTTTTTAGAGACCTATCTTCAAAAGTAAGAAACAAATGAGTCTCTGGAAATCCATTTTTACTCATGAAAATATTTTATTCAAAACCATTATATATGATTTAATTATTTCTCTATAGATGTAGTTTTTTTCAAAAGAAAATACATCTATCATAATATATGACTAGTCACCCACTTCAACCCCTCATAAAAGGATTGAGGTATGAAACGGTTCCTTAAAAGGTTATGAAAACCCTTACCACAACCTAGAAATCCTAATAAATCAGAATTTTACTTTGATATAGATGCTACACCATTTTAAATGATACATAATAAATCCTAAATATCCTACTCCTTGTGGCTACCATACATACCATGTATTTCTCTTTAGAACTCTTATGTATTTCCACTTTGTAGCACCCCTATCCTGGGACTGAATCATAAAACCCAAGTCAAGGTTCCACATTTCCTCAAGTATATTACATGATCACCGGAAGATATCTATATGAGGTGAGGTATGAAACTAACCGTGATGAATTTTTTTCACTTTAGGTAATAACATGTTACTATGCAAGAACATTTTAAGAACAATAACACCTTGAGATTTTAGAATATATATCTCTATAATAAATTTGTTGTGTATGATATCTTTAAAAGCATGAAACCTTGAAATTATGTTATAAATTATAATAAATTATATAGTTAATCACATTATGTTGTACTTAAATGAAGTATAATTGTCAGAAAAATTATAAACCACTTAGGAAATACTATTTTTCCTAGAAAAATTTCCTAATATTTTGTTTATGAACATTTATTTAATCATAAATGTTTTTTTAAATAAATTAACACTATTTAACTTGTGGAAAATTATTTTTTAGATATGAATAAAATTAGTTCATTGGTTATAAATTGTTTATAAAAACAAATAAAATCATTTATAGGTAAAAAGTAATTTTCTTTCTTCAGAAAATCCACTTTTATGAACTCAATGTTATTTAATTTTAATAAAATAAATTAATCACTAGTAATGATTTATTTTCAAGAAAATTGTATATATTATATTACATAAAATGTTTTATCATTCATTGAATGGTTTTCAGTAAAATATTAATGGGAATAAATTCAATGTTAGGCTTAAAATTTATTTTTAAATGGGTTTCATTACATTTTACATGCTTATTTTGAAATTAATTTTCTCCGGTTATAAGAATTTAATTTTATAAAAAAATAAACTCTTTAAAATAATAATTTATTTTTAAAAATAGATCAATTTAATTTTTTTCATTATTAATAATAACCATTTTAAAACATTGTTAACACGGGAAATAATTAAAATGATTGACGAGGCGGTAAACATAGAGATAAGACTTAAAATATATCTACAACATGGATTAATTTAACTGGTTGAAAGTATGTAGATACAAACTAATATTATATTAATGTTTTGGTTTCCTTGGTTACACATTCACTTGAATATGATTTTATTATATTTTAATTTTTTTAATGTATTTTCAATAGTGTCACCCACCACACATATCGAAGGGAACCCCCTCACTTTAATTATTCAAAATATTTGAGCCTTATAGATTGAAAAAACCTAATAAAATACCATCATAACTTTCCTCTAAACTTCTTATATATTTTGGTATTTTGAAAATACAATCCATTTATGGCATAAGGTGTAAGTTGAAATAGGATTCCCAAAAAAGAGGTAATTTTATTTACCAAACTATTTCGAGATTATTTCTTCCTTAACATCCTAAAGATATTATATAACCATATTTAAATGATAAAATAAGTATATTTAATATACTATTTTTTTATGTTAATGTCACACCAATTTTATACCTCATTTCCACCCTATGAGAAATGATAATGTCATTCATGCATATGTGTGGACTTTGACCTCCATGAAGCGATGTGATTCATTTTTCATGTATGTCATATATTTTTGGGAATACGGATAGTTTTAATGAATTTATATGATATTTATGGAATTATTATGATTATGTAATGACACATTATTATTTTCCTTTATTTGTTTCATTTCCATGGAAGATGAAAACATTACACATGCGTAAGTATGGACTATCATCTCTAGGAAATGATGTAATTCATTTTTCATCACCACTATATATGATTTCATATAAAATATTATATCATTAAAAACATGGAACTTATAACATGATTAATATTATAGAGATTATTAAACCATGAAAAATGATCAATGACCATAACCATCATACCAAAACAAGCATGGGAAACATAATATATAACAATATAAATAGGGATTTTAATGAATAATTTATTAATAATTGAGTAATTAGAAATTATAAGGTAATGTTATATTGTAATATTTTCTTAAATAGTGATATTTATTATATATATATATAATAAATATTAATTGATTATATAGGATCATAATAACTCGTATGAAGAAATTTAGGACATGAGGTAAAGTTTTATGTTTAAATATCATTTTAAATTGTCATTTTTCATTATTTAATATCCTTTCGAGGAATTATTTGATCTTCATTTACTAAACCCGTTATATTTTTTTCTCATAGAGTTATTTATTGGTATTTATGGTTTTCATTTCATTCTCATCAATATTTTACATAAAATGACTGAGAATATGATATTAAGAAATATTGACCTTATTTCCTCATTGGTTGAAGAGAATTTTATTCAATGATTATGTTTATTAAATATTTTTAAGAATGTTATTTTCTATTATAAATTGATTATTTAAGTTAATTTTTAACCATATTTTAATTTCTTATCCAAGTATTAGAAATTAATTTTGGCAATTTTTTCCAAACAATTTATTTGTAACTTTCTACAAAAGTGTTAAGGGAATCATTGTTTAAAAGACACCAAAGGAAAAGGATATTTTCCCCTATTTTAAAATAAATTTTTTTTATTTTATTTAAATTGTATTTCATCTATTTAAATATCCTATGATATTTTTATTATTAACATGGTATTTGATATAATGATTCCATCAATGATATTTTTCTGAATAACTTATGATTATGTGATGATGAAAGGTTTATTAAGCCTGTTTCCTCTTATAAGACCCCATCATGGCTCACTCCAAACATTAACCAGACTGAATCACCACATGAACTCAGGAAAAATATATTATAGGGACCCAACCCTAGTAAGATTGTATTTTATTCTTGATACCATTACACTGACATAATATATAATGAAATCACATTCCAAAGGAACAAATAGTTTAATATACTTGGTAAACAATATAAATACATGATTATTGCATTAAAATTGAATAAAAAATTACAACATTATTTTTTTCAATAATAACTTTGTACCATCTAGAATAACCCTACATGTTAGTCATAGTAATATCCATTGAATCCTATGGAAGGAAGTAAAATAATCATGACCTAAAATTCTCAGTAGGGATTAAGTATATTAGAATCCATATATAAATAAGTTGTAATCAAAATGGAAATGTAAATAACTAAAACACATTCCATTAAATTAACAACTTTGGAATAATATGGTATGAACAAAAGGAGATCAAATAATTTCATATAAATAATAACATTAACATGAAATGAAACCACATATATTACAACTAATCGAGTAATCACATGGAATATCAATAACTGAATTCATAATGATGGAATGAATAATAATGAATTCCCAAAACATAAAATCAAGGGTTTATTCCAAGAATAAAATACTATCAAGGAATCATGAAAATAATATAAGAGATGGGTAATGACTCATACAAAACCATATCCAGTTTATCTCATTAAACCATTTGATGCATTGAGGGGATTACATTAACTTTTCACAAACCCATGTAATACATGTCCAAATAATTCCCCATATATAAAATAATTTATTTAATTAATTAAAAATGTCCCTTATCAAATATCTTTATTGATTGAAAGATACAAATTTATCAATATTTCCCTAGTTAATCAAATTACCATCAAGGTATACACTTTATGTAAAAATAATATACAAATTAGGAAATAAACATATCTATGTAAAAGATATGGATATCTAAGGTAAATATAATGAACAATGATCACAGAAAATAAATAAATCAAGGGAAAGTGAATGACTATGAAAATGAATCAAGGATGTTAATGTTAAGTCTATCTTTAGTCAAAATGATAATATTCCAGGATGATGACTGGTGAGAAGGGGGAGTGATCTTCTTGGTTGGACATGCCCTAGATGTCAATGTCTCTCGTAGTGGCCCCTCCACCCTAGGTGGGTGAGTGTCCTATGGAAACAATTGAAAGTGGTAGAACTCCATCATTTACACCTTTCTCAAACCTTGATTTTCTCCCATCCTTCACTTGGATAGTTCTCAACCCTAAGGTTCCAGACATCTTCACTGGAACATCATAAGTGACAATCTAAAATTAGGAGTTCCCTAAAGATTCCTCCTTGATTAATCTAACATTGATTTCTCTTTTTCATCTTAGAAAACCGCCAGTGGATGCTTTTAACCACTTTTTCTTTGATTTATGGGGCCTTAAAGAGTATGCGACTTTCAGATGTCTTTATTATGAAAGAATCATGATCATGTTTACATCATAGGATAATATTATTTTAAATTGGTTGTTTTCTCCTTAATCCTAAACATGGTCTCATTTTCTCATCATTAAATGGTCTTATGACTACCCTATGAAGCCGGATTCGTCATTCATGGTTGTTTGGGTAAGGCTTCCAAAACATCCCCTTCCCCTTTAGAACCCTTCAATTATTTTTATAGTAGGGATTCTTGTAGGTCGTTATTTATTCTCTGATAGTACAACTTGATCCATTTGTCACCCAATTTAACCTAGAATCTATGTTGAGGATGACTGTTCAATGCCACCTACTTTATTTTTTTGGATCATTATTAATGAAGGGTTTTGGTATAAACAATCTGTTATTTTTGATACATGGTATGATTTTTGTTCCATGTGTAATAAATATGGACATAGAGAGAAGGATTGTGGACATGCTATGAGGAAGGAACATGGAGTGACACCTTATTATAATAAACTTGTCCTGGTTGACGTGCCGACTATTCATGATAGTTCTTTGGGTGACAAGTGTTTTGGTTTTGATGTGGGTTGTGTGCTCACTCAGACCGATGCTTCTAATTTAGTGTTGAATTCTCCATGCAATGATCCTTCTATTAAGAATGGTGGACCATGTTCTATTTTGATCACACAAATGAGGACATATCTAATTCTAGTGAAGGTACCCAGGTAAGTCTGAATCCATTTAAGCTTATACCTCATGATCCGAAAGTCAAGAGTGTTTTCAACAGGTTAATAAGTGATCTCAGCAGACTAAACCCTCTAGTGGCAGTGACTCCTCCTAAAATTGAACTCGGTGTGTGTGTTTCTAGTGATACAGATGATTCACCTCAATTGAGGATGAAATGAATTCTATGTTGGAAAGGGATGTTGGTACCATAAATTCAACCCACTCTAAGATAGAATTATTAGATCCGATTCGTGAAGGGGATTTCAATGTCATTGAGGAATCTCCCAATATTCCATTGGGAGCATCATTTGCGGAGGTGGGGTCCTCAGAGAGAGGAACTAAGATACATCCTTGTATGGTGGTGGAAACAGTATAGTTGGATAATAATTTTGAACGGTTTCCACTTAATGACTCAATCAAGGAGTTTATGGATGATTTGGTCTACAGTATGAGAGATTTACAAGAGGTGGTTCTGTGAGATAGATCTATGAGCCTGGGGATAAAAAACAAGTCAGAAGGGCATCCATAAATAGTTTAAGAATTAATCCTTATTTCTACTTTTAATGGAGGCACACTCAGAAAATAAGCTTAAATATATGAAGATGGGAAATGGTGTTTCCTTCCAACAATAAAAATCAGGTTATTTATTTGTGTATTCTTTAGAATTTATTTTTAGCTTGGAATAATAAGTGGTTGAATAGACTATGTCACTTAATTCTACTGAGGAGGAATATTCCAAAATTATAGGGAGGTATTTAAGGGTGGATATTAACGAGGATCAATATAATTGGATCGATAAGAAGGGACTAATCCTTGTCGGGGGATTCAATGGTGGAAAGATCAGCATCTAAGAGTACATCTTTCCATGGGACAAGTTAGACTTCCATTTTGATGATTTGCTAATGGAAGATCCAGAAACAAAGGTAACTAGAATATCTTGAAATTTTTTAAGGGATATTAATTATGGTATGCTTATGTTTTATTTCTATAGTTATTATATTTCTTTATGTAGATGAACTCATGGTTTCTAAATTTTTCTTTAAATGTTTTTGAATAATAATACATTTAATTTTCAATAAAAATAATCATAATCCATCAATAGGAAATGTTAGGATGTTATCAATACAATATATACACATTGGAGTAAGAATATGGGTTTTTTTTCATTGATGAAATGAAAAATATCTTTGAAAATATTCCTGAGGAAGATATCCTTCTCATTTTGAAATTTTTTTTTAAAATTATTTTCATTGAATATAAAATTTATAAATAATTTATTAAAAATATATTTGTAAAAATTTAAAATTAGGCTTCAATGAAATGATAGAGGGTAATTCTTTACATGGTAGAATTAACATTCTTTTCACATTATAAAATTGATAGAAAAGTGCCTTATTCAGAAAGTGACAAGTATGTTCTTATGAAAACATCTCTCAAACTCAAAAAATGTGTAAAAATATATTTTAATAAATATATTTTAAAATACTAAAGAAAATATTTTGAATTTTTTAAAACATTGTTGTGTAAGAAAAAAAATTTCGACCAAATAGATAAATAAAGTGAAATTTTATTAAAAAATTTGTTCAATAATAGTAAGTACTATAGAGTGAAAAAATAGTAATATTAATTGAAAAATATCATGAATAACCAGAGGAGAAAGAAATTAAATTCTTTATTAAACAATGATCATATAATTTCTTTTAATGGAAATTTAATAATAAACAATGTCGATTAGAATGAGATTGTGAAATGAACCCATAAAATGATAATAACATCGAGGTGATAATTAATCAATGAATCAATTATTTTTATCAACACTAAATCCACATAAAAAAGTGTAAATACATCATAATATAATAAAAATAAATTATACATATAATATTAGAATATTAATTATGGCATGGAACAAATATAACCCAATGAAAGAAAATTGTTTTATGCAATTATTTACTACTTGGTAACTTTTAATTAAAATCATCATAGATGAAATAATTTAAAATTAAGATTAAAATACCATTAATAATTAATTATTCAATGTATTACATGTAAATTGGTAGTAAATACCCAATATAAAATTAATTAGGTGCATACTATTATATTATATCTTAGTGAAATGAAATTGAGACAAAATCCTTTACCATATGCTTCTTTTTAGGTTGATCACTATTTATGATCTTGTATAATGATTTTAAACATGTTAATAAATTATTATAAAATCGTGTTAATATTTATGATATCATATATAATCCTTTTGTTACATGTTATCACCCATTTCATAATATCTTTAATTATTTTCACCATTTCGATTGTTAATTTCCTTGTATTTATATAAATCCATAAAATTTAATGATAGGAAATGAAATGAACCATTCATGGAGATCTTAGGTTATACGTACAATAACATTGCTTCCATTTTATTATCATATTAAATGAAAGAAAACAAAGTGACATATTTTTATATTATCATATCAGAATAATAATTGTGTTATTTATATAATATATTTTTTTTAAACTCATCCTTAATGCATTCTGGGTTACATGAGAACAAATCACATCACATCACAAGGTGGTCGTGCTCCGTACACACAAATGACGTTATCGTATTCCCACAAAATGAAAAATGATGGTATTTGTTATATCATAATACGAGAAGAATATAGACATTATAAATATCCTAAATATCATACATAAACTATAAATCCATTATTATTATCAACCTTTAGATGTGGTAATAGAATAATGAACAATATCAGTTCACAAGGAGGTAGTATGTCGTACACAAGAACGATGATTATGTATCTCATTTGATGGATGTGTGGGTGGTCGTAGGTTATACATTTAAAATAATAAAATATCAGAATATTTATGATAATTTCTTATTATTTAATAAATCTATATGAATAATTTAATGGGTATAGAAAGAAATAAAACAAAATTACAAAATGATGAACATTATCTCTTTTTCGGATTACTCCTTTTGGTTTATAATAAAATCCCTACTTGGTTTGTTATCTGTCCAAACCAATGAATATAAGATGATGGGATTGATTTTGGATGTTTTTAAGGGAACGTTTTGGATAATAAAAAAGGTTTTAGAGGTGTTTATAGTGGGGGAGAGTGAATTCCCTTTTATAATTGAAGAGGAGTTACATTATTGTAAATATAAAAAAGGAGATTTTATTGGGGGGGTATCACTTACATCATGTGCCACCAATAATGAACCATTTTTATTAAATATTTAATATGGTATAAATAGGGATAAAATCGTTTTTTTATTTTATATGTCATTTATTTATTTAATATTAAATTTGAACAACTATGTAAACTCATTTTTACCTTATCCATTTTAATTAATTCTAATTTATTTCACTAATATTTTTCGTTAAAAAATTATGTTTTACATAATATAAATTATAAATTATGATTATTAAAAATATTAATTCTGAAAATTTAAATCATATAATTATCCCAAATTAATTTAAAATTAATCCCGCAGACGGGATGAGAAAACATGTTTTAAAAGTGAAAATGTTCAAAAGTTTACTATGTTTTTACATATAAATTTGATATAAAAATAATTTCAATGACCTAAATTGGATTAATATATGAATAATTGATATATTTTTTACTTTAAAGATAATTGAAAATATATTTTAATGTTATAAATTATTTAGATGAAAAGTCAGTTTTTAATTGAAATTCAGTATTTCCACTATTCATCAAAAAATGAAACTTCTAAAAAAATACCAAAAAATCAGGTAAAGATAATTTTTTAAATTCATCTACTAAAAATTGAATTTCATTTTTTATAATAAAATTTACGTCATTTACAAAATTTAGTTTTAAAACAATTGTTCTATTGAAATGCGACAAACTACCTTTAAAAAACATGTCGTTTATATAAACAATTGGATTAATTATTATCTTAATACTATAAAATATATTTTATTAATTTCAAAATATTTTATTGAATATATAATATATAAATGTAATTAATTTCAATAAATAATATAAATTAATTTAATATATTAAGATAAAATTCTTCCGGGTATAATAATAGTTTTTTATAAAAATATTTCCTTTATATTCAATTGGTTTTTATATTCAATTATAACTAATTGATAACCAATGAATCAAAAAATAAATTTTGATTAGTTATTTAATCCTACTAATAACCTCAAATTTAATGTCTACTAGATAATTTTATTTTTAAATGATAATTTTAGTAGTATTTGGTAAAAACCAGTCTAGCTTGTAACACATGATATCAATGAAATTCGTTGTTATTTGTACTGTAAGATAAATCAATGTTGCATGCATTTAATGAAATATCATAACATTATTTTTTTGAAATATTAAATATATTATAATCTCTCAAGATTATATATTCTCTTCTACACTTTTTGTTTCATGTTAAACACGTTATCACACATGAAATTTATATTTTAAATTTCAGGGTGTTGCATTTTACTCAATTTAAATAAATTATATCCTTGAAAATTAACATGATCTTAATTAATAGTTTTATATTTTAATATTATTTTTTAAAACCAACATCATGAAAATATTAATAAAATATCCTCTTAATAAGATAGAAACTAAAATACAATGGCCATATGGAATATATATCTATTTTTCTCTATAAAAGAAAATTAGCAGAAATTATAGATATGGACATTGAGGAAAAATGTAAATATATTTAGGGAGTGATTGATGTAATTAATAAAAAACATGTGAATGATCAATGGAATGTTTATGGGCTCAAAACCTTAAATCTAGGATGATTTAGAAGGCCACCAGGTCAATAAAAATTAATGTATAGATATAATAAATTATTTATAGATCATTTTCACAGTGTTGAGTAATTATTTTACTACCTAATAATATAAAAAAGTATACTAACTTGACATATTTCAATTTTAAATAATTAATTTCTATCCACTAGTTGTACTATAATAAATTTCCATTTTATCCCTTGGACTAAAAAAATGGGAACAAAAAAATTTACTTTTATGCCTGAAGTTCTAAAATTTAATCTTAATGGATCATAGAGTGACAACTATTTCCATCTATATCTATCTATTTTTCAAAACTAATATAGTTAATAACGTAATATCTAAACCAAAAAAGGTGCACTACTGGTTCATCATTAATATTTATGCATCAAATTATTTAAATAAATAAAATGACATATTAATCCTGACATCACGTAGACTAGTGGTAGGAATGAAACCATTATCATCCTTGGTCATGGGTTCAATCCCCACTGCCTCACCAGATGTGATGGGTTTTCACCCTACAATTGGTTTATCCTTTTTATAAACTACAATAATATAATTCCTGTAACATTTTAAAAAAATATGACTGGCATCCTGGAAAATAAATTAATCATTAAATAACCATTTTCCAAGGGTTTTCAATACATTCTATTTTGTTACAAAATATAATAATATTACTTATATATTAACCTAAACTTTTATCATTACCTTTAAAATTACGTCTATAAAATTTAAAAGAATTATTTTTCTAATAAATTTTCAACTATAACCTGTACTAAACTAATTGGTTTTTTGGACATACATTTAATCAAAAATATTCATAATCATGGTATCATCTCATTATATAAATCCTAACAATTTTAATTTCATACTTTTCACTTATGATTAATATAAAACTCATCAACCCTTGATGTTATCCATAACTCTCAAATTAATGAAGAAATATACAATTCTAAAAATTTAACAAAATCCTCAGATGTTTCATGATTCTTATAACCAAAATACCATTGGAAAAAAATAATTCTACCATTTAATTATAGAAACCCAATACATAAATTCATTATCCATTTTATTTTAAAATAGGTCATTAATTGGTCTAAATATTCACCCATGTCATTCATTTTCATTATCTATTAAAATCAATCATAATGGTTTGTAAATAAACTGTGAATTACCTAAGAATATCCCCCAAGATTGTCAAACCAGATGCACAGTAAGGTTGGTTGTCATGTACCAGGTTATGCTCGAGTCAAGCTCAACATGCCCTATTAATATTTATTAACCCTATAAACATTTTTTTCAAAACCAGGTCCACTTGTAGTATATAGGCATTGATGTATTCCAAAGATTACCCATATAAAATCTACCTTACAAAAAAAATATGATGATTTTCTATACTTATCCTCAAATTATATCATAGTATTATGTTCCCTAGTTTATATTTTTCTAAATCCATTCTTGAGGTTGCTACTAAACCTAGATCTGATATAAATTGTAGTGACCCACCCCAGTAAGCCCATAGTCAGTTTCTAATATGATTACATTAGCATAAGATACAAGGAAATCATGTCACAAATGGTTGAATAATTTATTAGTCCCGGTAAACTAGATACAAAAATTAGTCTTCGATTACAATGTAAAAAAAATTACAACATAATTTTTTTCTGAGAATAACTTCATATCATCTAGAATAACCATTCATATCAGTCATAGTAAACATAATGGGATCCTAGGTAAATTAAATGAAATATGGGTGATTTTAAATGCTCAGTAAGGGTTATATAAATTAGATGCTATGAATAAATAATGAATTATGAAAATGTAATGGTAAATAAATGAAACACATTCCATTAAATTAATAACATGAGAATAATATGACCATAATAAGAGGCACTAAACTAATTCCATATAAATATTCACATTGACATGAAATTAAAACCATGGATATTTTAACTAATTGAATAATAACATGAAATATCAATATTTGAGTTCAAAATTATGGAATGTATAATAATGGATATCTAAAACATATCGTTGAGGATTCTTGTCATGATTCTAAGACTATCATGGATTTATGTCATTAATATAATAAATTTGTAATTCCTTGGACAAAACCATATCTAGTTTGTATCATGAAACCTAAGGCTACATCGAGGTGGTTGCATTAACCAACCCCCAACCTATTTCATACATTTCCCAATAATTTCTCATATATTGAAAAATCAATTTAATTCATAAATAATGTTCTGTATCATATATCTATATTGAGTAAAAAATAAATATTTATCAATATTTCCCAAGTTAATGAAATAACATTCAAAATAAAAATCATATCTAAAAATGATATATGGTTTAGGAAATAATCATATCTATGAAAAATGATATGTATATTTAATTGAAATTTAATGTTTAATGATCCCACAGAATTTAATAACTCATGGGGAAGTTAATGACTACAAAAATGATTCATGGAAGTAAATGAAAATTCTATCCTCTGTCAAAATAATCATAATCCATCCAAATGAATAATAAGGGTAATATCAATACAATTTATACCCATTGTAGTTATAATAAGTGTTTTTATGAAAGGAATGAAAAATACATTTAATAAAATCATGAGTAAAACATACTATCAATTTTTAAAAAACCATATGAAAATCCATTTAATAAAAAATAACATTTGAAAAAAATTCTTTCAAAAAAATATTTGTAAATATTTCAATGCAAGCTTCAAAGAAGTTATATAAGGTAATTATATAAAATTTAAAAAGAGCATTCCATTTTCTTTGTAAAAAGATTATAAAAGTTTCTTGTTTGAATGAAATAAGGAGATTCGTTCGATTTTTTTAGAAAGACAAAATGGTTAAAAATTTATTCTAATAAATCATTAGGAAAATATTAAATAAAAAAATTAGAACATTTTTATAAAACACAGTATTGTAAAAAAATAGATTTGCAACTAAAGAGATAAATGAAGTCATATATTATTAAAATATTTTCTCAATAATTTTAAGTACTAGAGAGTAGAAAAATAGTACAATCACTTGAAAAATATCATGAATAACCTTTGGAGAATAAATTTAATTTTTTTATAAAACAATGACAATGTAATTTCCATTAATGTAAATTTAATAATAAAAAATCTTGATTAGAATGAGATTGTGAAATGAACCCTTAAAATGATCTAACATCAAGGTGATAATTAGTCAATGAATTGAATGTGTATCAGCATTAAGTCCACAAAAAAATGGAAATACATAATAAGATAATCCAAATACATTATACACATAGTATTATAATATTAATTACAATTAGGAAGTAATATATCCCAATGGAAAAATTGAGTTATGAAATTATTTACTACTTGGTACCTTTTAATTCAAATCCCCATAGAAGAAATAATTTTAATTGAAACATAAAATACCATGAATAATTAATTATTAAGTATATTAAATTTTAAGGGGATGTATAGACACCATATAAATATAATTAGGTTCATAATATTATAATATTCCTTAATGAAATGAAATTGAGATGAAATCCCAAAACTTGGGATTCCTTTTGGGTTAAGCACTCTATAACGTCATTTATAATGGTTTTAAACATGTTTATAACATATTCCATAATAATATAAATATTTATGATATCATCAATTGTAACACCCCAAGATCTTATGGAATTCCTTTTTTAAATTTCAACGACTTTGATGGTTTATTCTTCACACAACATTGAGAATAAAACTGTAATATACTATAAAATATTAAAGATGGAATAGTAATATGACCATTATGAATAGAAGTATTAAAAATAGAATAGTAACTTCACCTATTAAATTATAAATAAAATTTGGGTATCTTATAAATTAAAATATGGTATATTTTTATCATAGAATTAGTAAATAAACATTTAAAAATGATAAATTAAGGGTTGATATTTTAATGAAATATAATTGTTAATATATATTTACAAAATTAAAATAATGACTGAAAATAAAATTATTTCATAAAATAGTTTCATAAAATAATATTTTTTTGTCTTATGATTGTAATATAATTTTGTGAGACCTTAAGTAAAAATTTAAAGTGTCATAAATCTAGTTATAATTTTAAATTCAGTTTTTTCGAATAAATGATGATTTCAATTAAAATTAAATTTTTCCAAGTAATAAAATTATTTTAAAAAAATGGGGACTATTTTTTTAATTCATGACATTGAAAAAATTTTAGGGTAAATTGTTGAGAGTTTTCCAAAATAGTTGAATTTGTGGTTAATAGTGATATACGATAATTTACAGTAATAACTAAATAAATGAATTATTGAGTCATTGATGTTGTATGGATGATGTATGCAAACAAAATTTGAAATTACATGAAATAGTTACTTTATATTGTTACAATAATCAATAATATTTATATCCTTGAGCTAAAATAAAAAACTAATGACTAATATTTTCAAAGAACACCCCTTCCCTCCACTATAAATACCACCCCTTCTACCCACACCTTTAATGCATTGAAGTCTACTTATATTCTACTCATTTACTCTCCCAAAACCCTATCCCACCTTAATTTATATCTAGCTTCACCCAAAATACCAATTAAATGTTCGTTAAGGAGGTTATCAAGGGTAGGAATCCAAGAGTTGAAGTCCCCTTGCGTTCAATTAATTTTCTTTCAATTTATATTCTTTTTATAATATTTAACATAAATCCTATATCGAAACATTTATGATTACTTGTGTATCTTATATATATTATAATTTTATTATGATAAAGGTATGTCCATTATCAATTTTTTTCTATTCCCGTTTTTGTTCTAAAAATGAAAATGTCATACGCGGGGTGTCGATTTACCATCTTTGTGGATGATGATTCTTTTGTTTTATAATACATCATTAAAGGCTAGTAATAAAACCATTTTTTATGGTTAAAATATATTTTAAAATTTTAATTACAACTTATTTATTGATCTAGAACCAGTATATATACAAAATATTAATTAATAAAACAAAATAGGTGCTTCGTGATCAAAAATAGTAAAATAATCCAAATATTAATCATTAACATTTTATCTAATGAATCATCTTAATATCTAAAAACAAAATGATATATAATACCATTTAATATTTTTTTAGTTCATTAATAATATATAGTTTCAATTCTAGATAAATATTCACATTTTCCATGATCTTTCAAACATGTATACAAGTCAACCAATCATGAAAACCAAGGAAACAAACACTCCCAAATAATGAAATTGAATCATATAACTCATCAGCAATGCCATAAATGAAATTAATAAAATTATACTAAATAAAATACATGTTGAATAGGTTATGAATTAAATTATTAATGAATCTACTTTATTTTTCAATGACATTAAATGAATGTGCAGAACACTTTCTGACATATGGTAATGGATTCTCTACGAGCCTCCAATTTTCATTCAAGTTGCACTTTCTCCCTCTTTACCAAAATATAATTCTTCATTTATTTTTATATAATTATTTTAAATTAATTTTTTATGTTTAAAAATCATGTTTCTAGAATATTTATCTTTCTTGGATGGGGAAGTACATGTTTTATAAGGTTTCCTTTTTTAATTCCTCTTAATAAGCAATCACGATTAAAGGGAACTTCCCAATTTCTTACCCATTTTCAAGTACACATCATAATCTGTTATAATTCAACAATATTTTTCTAAAAAAATTATTTTTTAATGAAAAAATATTTATATATTTTCTTATTTTATGTAATTTTTTTTTTGCATTTTTCTACTTTAAAAACTTATTTATATTTTCTCTTAAACTACCCTAAAGTGTCTCATTTATAATGTTTCATAAACACTCTTTTTAAATGTTTTCATATCAGTTGAAAATTATCAATATTAATATTATTTTATTATTCATAATATATAATTTCATTAGTTTTTTTATATAAATATTTATAATTGGATTTTTATGACAAATAAACATGATTTACCAAAAAGAACACTTCTTTCTAAAGTAAAACGGTATTTCCCTCAAGAATGTCTCAATGATTTTATTAGATTTTTTAAACATTTCAAAATCTTCTTTATAATACTATAATTTATTGATATTGATCTCTTATGTTACCATCTACAATATTTTATTAAATGGTTTATGATTATTTTGGGTATGTGGTACCATGAAACCATTCTCCATATTAATCTAGATGGTTTGTGATTATGTTTATTATTTGGGGAGAGTTGTAATTATTTAATATGATTGTTTAAATATGAATTTTTATGTTCATTATGTACAACCAATTTTATATGAGGATTTTTATGGACTTAATATGTGATGGGTGGGGCCTTCTATAGCCCCTCGATGTATTGGTAGGTCTCATTAGACAAACTAGACTGGGTTTTTACCAATTTATGTATGGTCTTGGCCGAATCCTTGAAGGTACATTTATGATGTCTGAAAATATAAATTCTCACATTATGATATTAATAATTGATATTTCATGTGATTATTCGACTAGTATATTATCCTTGGTTATGTTTATTTCTAATGTGATTTTTTATTTCATTATTTAATTATCTTTTATCCATTCCATATTATGCTCATGATTATATTTCAATGTCGCTTTTTCTAGATATTCACCATGACTTATTTTTTATTCTTATTTATTATAGCTTCTTCTATATTGTTTAACATTACTAAGAATATAAGCTCACCACTTTTGAATTTTTTATTTTTCCCTATGATTCAAATATATATATTATGAATGATTTTCAGGGATAATATATAATTTTATGGTTTTTTCCAATGGAGTTACTATATTGTTTTCCATTATTATAATAATATATAATTATGATTTTATTTGGTTTTATAAAGCCACTAAATTGTTTGTTCCTTTGAGATGTTAACAATTTTTCATAGTACCAATATAAAATAGTGAGGAACCATATCTTGGGTATTGGGTTCGGGGTATTTACAGTTGTTATCAGAAAATGTTTAATAGAATCATTGGAAACTAGATTAGAAAACACTGATTAGGGAACAAAACCTTAAGATATACTTTTAGGATAAGCATAGAAGAACATCCTATAATTTTGTTAAGGAAGATATTATGTGGTTATTCCTATAAATGCATCCTTATCTTGATACTACAGGTGGATGTTGTTATATAATAGATGTACATATTGGTAACAACTCCGACAAGGTGCATAAGGCCTAAGTCTCTGTAACTTGGTACATGGAAACATGCCTTACTAAACACACGATTTTACACTCCTTGGGTATATTATTTGGTTAATTAAAATTTCTTTACAATCCATTATGAATGATTTAAAAGTAATGTACCCAAAAAAACCATGTTAATGATTTTGATATTAGATATGAATACATTTTTCAATATATGTTATGTGTTACTAGTCCAAAGTTTGGAATTATGATTAGTAATATAATTTATTTTATGCCATTGATTATAAATGAATCGTTGTAAAATTAATTGAAACTATATTAAAGAATATATTTGATGTATAGATTTCCCTTCTATGAAATATAATGATGTTGGAGGAGGAGATGAAACTAGATCTAAGAAACATATAACTATACTTAGATAGTTTACTCGGGTTAGGAATAATAACTTTACCTGTCTGGAGCATCCAGGTTTACAAAGTGAAGAAAAAATGTTAGGCCGCTTCATGAGATAATAACATCCCTCATTCAATGGGACTGAAACCCCATTAATAACTGATTGGTGGATAAGTTTAATAGAGATGTTATTTCTCACATTAAGAAGTAATGAAAGGGAGAAGCCTATCATGGTAGTTTATTATCTATCAAGAGATATAGAGAAATGGTTTCCATTAATTCCAAACTCAAAGGAGGAAGAAGAAATTGAAAATATGGAGTGTAAATGTTTTAAAGAAATTTTTATAATTTTTTTCACTCATGAACAATTTGAGGATATGGAGAGACAATTCATGAATATGAGGAAAAAAGAGGATGATAATGTTTCTAAGTATGAATCTAACTTTATAAATTTATAAATGTATACTCTGAATTACATATGCAATCCAAAGGTAAATATTGATAAGTTCTTCGATGGGTGAAAACCATTCCTCTGATGGACAATGGTCTCCCAAAATTTGTCATCATACAATGATATAGTCTTGTTTGATACCAAGATATAGAAATAATTATATTGGTCCTATGAATTTAAAGGAAAAAATAAAATAAGAGGGTCATTGAACACTTTGTAAAGTGAAATAATGAAAACCAGAAGAAGGGAAGAGCTTACATTTCCATCCAGTAATAAATGTGGAACTAAACATCATGGAACATGCCTTTTAGGGATGACAGTTTATTATAAGTAGGAAGAAAAATCGACCAATCCCATGATTTCAACGGAAAGAGTCTATGAATGTTTAATTCTTCAATTTTATGGAGATGGTATATTTTGAAAATTATTTTCTTAAGAACCAAGGAAACATTCCCCAGAAAAGGACAAGGGAACAAGACCAAGAATTTGTAGTCACAACACATGAGATTGAAGTTCATAATGATGTATTAGAAGGTACTTTAATCATATCTTCAAATTTAGATAAATTTTATATCTTCCCAACATTATTTAAAAATTATATATTTACAATTCACCTAAATAAGGGAGTTTCCAGAAAAGACTCATAGCGAAAACCTTATTGAAACTAATATCTGTCTAGAAATTTCATTTTATAACTCATAACTGTGTTATACTTGCAGATTTTTTCATCATACCTATGGTTTATTTTAATGTAATCCTTAGTATGGGCTATATTTCAAAATATTATGTAAATATTTATTATAAACAGAAGAAAATTAGGATTCCTGGTGAAGGTATGGAATTTATCATCTTTATATGGGAGTCTTCATCATCTGAGTCATATCAAGATTCTCCTATAGTATATATTTTAAATGAAATTATTGGGAAAGAAGAGAAAAAATAATCTATAGATGAGGAAATAAATAATCAAATTGTGGAGATATCTATTGTATAAGAATACATTTATGTATTTCCATAGGATTTACCTTGACATCCTCTGGAGCAGGAAGTTAAGTTTTCTATTGATTTATTCTTTGATGCAATACTTACATCAAAGGATCCCTATAAGAATTATGTAGTGGAGTTAAAAGAGTAAAAGAAACAACTAGGGTAATTGACTTATAAGGGATTTATATACCCTAATTTTTCACATTAAGGAGATCATGTTCTTTTTTTAAGAAGATAGATGGATCAATGTGGCTGTTCACTGACGACCAAGAGATAAATTCTTTTACAATAAGGAACAAGTATCTTGTCATGACCCATCCTCGGGGCCCGTGTCGTGACTACCCCAAGCCCGCCTTCCATAGGCCAGGGGCTGGTGACTAGCACCAAAGGCATAAATCCCGATAACTGGGAAGACATTGCCTTTATAAAAGAAAACGAGCACTACATAGTAAGAAAGCGGAAAAAGTAAACACTAAGTACAAGAGAAGTGCTGAAAAGTAAATGGGCCAGAATACAAACCCAAAAGAAAGTACAACTACAACTGAACGAAAGTACAACAGAAAAAGGCAACAGCTGGAAGAAGGAAAGCAGCTCCTGGGTCGTCCTCCTCAGATCCTACTTGAAGGGTAGGTACAGATAGCGCAGCTCCTGGATCGTCCGCCACGGATCCTACCTGAAGGGTAGGTACAGATAGCCTCCTCAATTCTCTCGCCCGTCAACCACCTCCATGTGTCTTCTCGCCGTGAAGTCCTCCTCCAGATACTAACTCATCGTGTGGTCCACCTCCGGGTACCGTCTAGTCCTCGAACACTCGGCCTCTGTCAGCACTACCCGTCGTCTGCAACCAACACAACGAGGTGCGGGAATAGCCCGTGCAGGGGTGAGTATAACGATACTCAGTAGGGACCCTGAGACCCTCAAGGTCTCTCTAAAACCAACAAGGATAACCACAAAGAAGATCTCAACAGATAACCTCTACTTAAGTATATGCCCATACATATACCTAAGTTATCAAGTAACCCATCTCAATCATGAGGAAACACAAGGATAATGAAATCAACGGATAACCACTACCCAGGTATATGCCCATACATATACCTAAGTTATCAAGTGACCCATCTCAATCATGAGGTAAACACAAAGGTAAAAAGTCTCAGCTCAATCCAGGATTTTCATTATCGAAACCGTAACTGCTGAAGAGCTCCGTCTCTGGAGTGTACAGTGGTCCTGTCATGACTCCGAGGTACTACTCACTAACCTAAGACTGCTGAGGTACTCCTCCTGTCGAGTACCGCAGGTCAGCCACCCAGACACAGTACTGCTTCCCGCCGAGGTATGTCACCCAAACACATTAGTGCACACCCCCTAGTAACCTGCTGAGGTACTCTCCAGACGAGTACCGCGGGTCTACACTGTCACACAGGTAGTGCTCCGTCCGTCATGGGTCTGCACCCAAACAAGGTAGTGCTCCGTCCACTGGGCTAGTCGACTCACTCCAAGTCGAGTCAGTCAAGCAGTCGTCAGGTCTCAGTCAGCTACACGGTCTCCGTACTCCGCACGCTCGTCTCAGGGAGGGTCCGCTCCACGAGCTACAGGTCGATACTCCAAGTATCTCAAAGTACCACGAAGATGTATCTCAAAGGACCGCCTCGTCATAGGGTTCTCAACGCAACAGACGACGCGTCAATCAGACGCCCGGTCTGTGAGTTGTTAGCCTTTTCATCCCAGGGGCCCGGTTGGTTTCGTGAGCGAACCAATCCTGGTCTTATCTCAACTATACCCCGAACTCTCACAGGGTATACTCATTGGGACCGTTTCTCAACGTGATCAACAACGCCGCTGACGGTTCGTCAAACGAACGTCCTGTCTGAAAGATATCATCTTTTCCATTCCAGGGGCCCGGTTGGATTTCGGGTGCGATCCAGCCCAGCCACTATCCAACTGTATCCAAAACTCAGGTGGATTATGCCAAAAGTTCCATCTCATCAAGAGGAAAACAACGAGACAGACGGTGCGTCAATCGGACGCCCGGTCTGTGAGTTATTGGCTTTTTCGTTTCAGGGGCCCGGTTGGTTTCATGAGCGAACCAACCCGACCGCACTCCGACGGCATCCAACCCTCGAGCGGAGTAAGCCAAAAGATCTGTCTCATATAGAGGAATCCATCAAAGTCGACGACACTTCAATCGGACGTCCGAAACTCAAGCTACGAGCGTTTCCGCTCCGAGGGCCCGATTGGTTTTGCGTACGAACCAACCCGGCCGAACCCAAAATTCTCCGAAACCTTGAATGTAATATACCGAAACGACCGTCTCGGTCCAAGGATCGTGTTGCTACTAACGGTGCGTCAATCGGAGGTCTACAGCTCATGATATGGGCATTTGACCGAAAGTGGTCCGAAAACGGGGGTCTGGGCCCGGGCCGACCCGGCCCGACCCCCCCTGGGTCGGCCGAACCGGGTCTGACCCGGCTGGGCCCGGCCCGGCCCGGCCCGGCTCGGTCTGGCTCGGTCAGGCCCGGTCCGGCCCTACCGGCCGGCCGCGGCACGGCCAGCGTGGCCGAGCCGATTTGCGGAGCGGGGTGCGCGACTCCCCCGCCCGCAGCTGATTGAGGCCGGCGGCGGATCCACCGGCCACCAACCCTCCGGCGGCGCGCCACTGCCACCAGTCTCCGGCACCACCGCGCCGGCGTGGCGCGCCGCCGCCACCTTCCGCAGACCACCGGATGCGCTCCGGTGGTCCGTTCTTCCTGCCATCTTTGCCTATGGTCCCCCTGGGACCCCACCATCACTGCGAAGGGATTCAAACGCCAAAACGTCCTGCTTCGTCGTCGCCCATCAATCCATATGTAAAAACGAAAAGCGTCATCTTTTTAGTTTTCCAGCGTGACCCGATGGTGTCGCGCCCCTTCGCCGCGGACCGACTCCGACCGTGGTTCTTTGGTTTTCTTCAGCGCGGCGCGACGGCGTCGCGTAATACTTGCCGTGTGATTCCCGCGTGGTGCGACGGAACCTCGCCATTCCGATCCATCCACAAAGAATCAAAAATGAACATAGGAGGGGGGGTGGTTCGGCCGTGTTTGTGTGGTTCGGCCCCCCTCTCATTAAACGATATCATCTAGTCAAAAATCCATGATAATCGATAAACTATATTCATAAATGGAAAATAATTAAATAAAATAATTCCCTACCTCAGTCCAAGAATGGTGTTCATCAATGACCCGCGGAAGACGAGCGTCGCGGAGGTCGGGCGTCGCGGGGAAAGAACGTCGATGTCGCGAAGCGAGGATTTGAAGTCATTGACGGCGATTTCGTCACGGAAAACCGTCGCGGAAGAGACGACGCGGAAGAAGAACGTCACGTCGCGGATACGGCGTCGCGGAAGAACTGGGTTCTTTGGCGGAGAAGTTCTTCATTGAAGAATGGTGTTCTTCTCGTTCTTTGTCGAGGTTGAAGAAGAAGAAGACCGCTTCCCCAATCCTCTCAAGGTTGCAAAACTCTAACAATAATAAAATAAGACCAAGTCTTATTTTATTAACACAACCTAACCATTTGATTTCAAGAGTTTCAAAAATCAAAACCCACATTTAACTAACTTAAGTTATTAACATAAGATGTTATAAAATTAATGAGGTGATACGTTAACAAAACTTAAATGGGGGGGTTTAGAGGGGTTAGGAAAGTGAGGGGTTAAGAGGGTTAAGGAGTTTAAGGAATTTGAAAAGGTGGGGGGTTCATGTGGGCCCCACCCTTTCAAATATCCACACATGGGAAGTTGGATGGATGTGGGCCCACTACCAACTTACCATGGGAGAAGTTAACCACATAACATGAAATAAAATTGATTCAATAATTTTATTCACTTTATTTAATTAATCCACAAAAATTAACTTCTTCTCCCGCACAAACGCAACTATGGTAAAGGTTCCCTTAAGCGATTACCGGCGTTGTGAGTTCATCGGTGCCATCAGATTTCAATTCCGAGAACCGGTTCAAAAGATAGGAAAACCCGCTCGTTCGTTCACTGAACGTACCCGAGCCAAACTTCGGAAATTGATTCCGGGCACTCTGGGCCTCAGAATCATATGCCGTCAGAAACCGCGTTCTTGTAAAATTCCAAAGAAAATTAAGAAAAAATTTCCCTTGAATTTTACAGGTCATTACATATCTGATGCCTCACATAGATGAATCTTTTATTAACTTAAAGGAGTTAGATATTTTTCAAATATTGATCTTCAATATGGATATCATCAATTGTGTGTGAAGATGGAAGATACTACAAATACATCATTTAGTACCAGGTATGGACAACATGAGTTTACAATAACTCCATTTTGACTAACAAATACACCCACTGGTTTTATGGATCAAATGAACAGAGTGTTCAAGTAATATATTGAAATTAATTTTGTTGTATTTATTGATGATATCTTGACAAATTAGAAAATCATCGAGGACCATGCGATCCACATTCATATTTCTTTTAATAATCTTGGAATAAAATAGTTATATAAGAAGTTTAGAAAGTGTGAATTTTGGATTTATACTATTTCTTTTCTTCACCATATTTTCTCTATGGATGGAATCTTAGTTGATCCTTTAAAGAAAAAGGTAGCTCAAGAATAACCTACACCAAAGAACATAATCTCGGTACATAGTTTCATTGGTTTATCATATTACTATTGGTGTTTCATTCATAGTTTTTCCCGATTAGCTAACCTGTTAACCAAGCTTACTCGTAAAGGGGTTAAGTTTATTTTGTCAAAGGAATGTAAATAATGCTTTAAATAATTGAATAGGATTTTAGTGAATGATCCTAAAATGAATCTATAATCAAGAAATATATTATTTTTGATTTATAGTGATTCATTAAATAAAGGACTTGGTTGTATCCTTATGGATAATTATTGAGTTATTTCTTATTTGACAAGTTAGTTAAAAACTTTTTAATAGAACTATACAAATCCTGATCTTGAGTTATCAACCATAATATTTTATTTGAATATATAGAGACACCGTCTCTATCGTGAAAGATATGAGATATATACATGTCAATAGAGCTTCAAATATATCTTCTCATTAAAATAAATCAACATGAGGAAAAGGAGATGGCTTGATCTACTCAACTATTATGATTGTTTAATAAACTACCACCCTAGGATGGTGAATAAGGTAGAGGATAAATTGATTAGTAAGGATCATGGAGTTATGAAAAAATGAGGACTGACAATGATCTTGTGTAAATAGATCTAGTGAATATGGATATAGAAGTTATCTAGGAAGGTGAAACCTCACTACTTTTTCAATTGGTTTCCAAACCATCCTCATTGGAAAGGATTAAAAGTTCTTAGTCTGATGATGACAATTTTCAAAGAAAATTTAAAGGTATGAATGATGGGATGTTTTCAGACATTGTGAGGATGTAATTATGAAATTTTGGAAGAAGGTTTGTGTCCCCGCTATACCTGATCAAAAAAAGATTTATTAAAAGATTATCATAGCTAAAATTTCTATTATATACCCTAATTGGACTAAGATATATAGATATTTGAAGGAATATTTATGGTGGGATAATATAAAGTAAAACATTTCTGATTATGTATCAATATGTTTAGTCGGTCAATAGTTGAAGGCTAAAAGACAACATTAAAGAAGATTCATGCAAACTATTCCAATTCCTATATATAAATGGAATGAAATTACTATGTATCTTGTCACTGTATGACCATAAACTCCATGAAGGAATTATGAAATATGGGTAATTGTTGATCGAATTACCAAATCTACCTGATTCCACACTCTAAGGGAGGATTTTCCAATGGAGCACCTTAAATGACTCTATATTAATGATGTTTGAAAATTTCATAGAGAAAATATTTCAATTAATTCTGATCATGATAAAAAATTTATGTTGAAATTTTGGAAAAGTCATCAGAAATATTTAGACTCCGAGCTTCATTTTAGTTATACTTATCACCCTCAAATAGATGGACAGTCTGAAAGGATGATCAAATATTTAGAAGACATGTTGTGATCAGTCTAACATGACTTTAAAGGTATGAGGGATCATTATTTACCTTTGGTAGAGTTTTTATATAATAATATTTTAAATTAAAGTATTAAATAAGAACTTTATAAAGTATTATATGGAAAGAGATGTTGCGCATCAACGTTTTGGGATGAAGTTGGTGAAAGGAATCATGTAGGCCCAAAACTTGTTGAGGAAACAACAAAAATGTAAGGACTATTCAAACACATATCAACGCAGTAAAAAGTAGTCAAAATAGTTATGCCGATAACTAGAGGAAAGGCTAAGAGTTTCAAGTGGGAGATCATGTCTTCTTAAAGTTATCTCTATGGATGGGTGTTATAAGATTTGGAAATAAATGGAATTCACCCTAAGTAAATTGGATTTTTTGAAATCCTAGAGAGAATTGGAGTTGTGTCTTATCATTTGGAGATTCCACCTAGCCATTATAAAGTAAAAAATGTGTTCCGCATCTCTTTATTATGTATGTACATGCCAGACCCAGCACCTATCCTCACTTTTGTAGGAATAAATTTTGAACATGATTTATCTTACTGAAAAGAACCAATCTAGATCTTTTACCCTTGAGAACAGGTGTTGAGGATTCGAGAAACTAGTCTAGTAAATGTACTTTGGAAAAATAATAAAATTCAAGAGGAGACATGGGATCTAGAGGGACTTATTATGAAGAAATACAAAAATATTTTTTTGGATGTTTCAATACAGAAATTTCATGTCCCAAATTTTTTCAGGAGCGGAGAATGTAACACCCCCATGATCTTATGTTATCTCTCTTTTTAAATTTTACACCTTCAATAGTTTATGCTTCATGAAAACTGAATTTAAAACCATAATATACTATTAAATATGATAGTTGGAATATTGAAGTGACCATTAGGAATAGTAACATGACCAATAGAATTGTAACTTCACCTATGAGAGTATAAATAAGAGTTGGATATCCTACAAATGAAATTATGGTATATTTATAAAAAGGAATAATTAAATAAATGTTTTAAAAATGATAAATTAAGTGTCGATATTTTTATGAAACATAAATGTTTATTTACAATTTTACAATTAAAATAATTAATTAAAATAATATTTTATTTCATAAAATGGATTCATAAAATCATATTTTGTAGTCTAATTATTGTAATATAATTTTATGAGACCTTAATTAATTTTTGAAAGTTTCATAAAATCGTTTATAATTTTAAAATCAATAATTTTTGAATAAATGATTATTTTAACTTAAGATTAATATTATCATATTTAGAAAATTATTTTCATAAATTGAAGTTCATTTTTTAGTTCTACATGTCAAAAGATAGGTAGGGTGAAGTTTTGGGATTTTTCTTAAATAGTTGAACATTTTGGGTGAATAGTAAAATACAGTAATTTACGGCATTAACTAAATATATGTAGTATTGAGTCCTGGATGATGTATGGATGATTTTGGAACCATTATTTTTAAGTCACATTCACTAGTAACTATATTTAGTATCATGAATCAATACTATTGATAGTCTTGAGCAAAAATAATAAACTAAACAATAAAATAATCAAAAAAACACCCATCTACTCCACTATAAATACCAACCCTCACCACTCATTCTCCTCACACCTCAAAATCCATGAATCATGCTTATATTCTTGATATTCACTATCCAAAACCCCTCACCCACATTATCTTCTTGGTTGAATCATCCAAACACCATCTCAATGTTCCTTCAAGAGGTACTCAATGAGAGGAATTCCAGAGGTAAAATCCCATTTCGTACTTTTAATTTTCTCTCAATTTCTTTTATATTTTTTTCTGTTAATTAAATCCTATATAAAAAAATGCATGATAAATCTAGTTTCATATATATATATATTGTAATTTTATTATTATAATATGATATCAACCATTAATTATTTCCACATCCTATTTTTTCATAAAATTAAAAGGTCGTCTGTGAGGTGTCGATTCCCAATCTTTGTGGACAATAGTTATTTAATTTTAAAATAACTCTTTCATGGATGGCCATAAAAACATTTTTAGGGATAAAAAATATTTTTTAATTAATATTACTACTTATTTAGTATTCTAGAACCATTATATATACATAATATTAATTAATAAAACAAAACTAGTGCATGCTTAGCGAGAATCACCAAAATAATCAAAACAGTTATCATTAAAGTTTCTTCAAATGAATGATATTCACATATAAAAAAGATTTATAAGTGAATTTAATATTTAGGAAGTTTTCTAATAATATATAATTTCAATCTGGGATATCTATTCCAATTTTACATGATCTTTCATACATGTATACTTGTGAACAAATCATAAAAACCAAGGAAACGAACACTCTTAAACAACAGAATATAATATTATAACTCATAAAAAAGGCCATAAATGAACTTAATAAAATTATAATAAATAAAATTAATGTTTAATTTTTTTCCGAATTAAATTATTAATGTATCTAATATCATTATCTAGGACATGAATTCGGAGTACAAAACACTTTCTGACATAAGGTAAGGGATTATCCCCAATCTTCCATTTATCATCCGGGTTACACTTTTTCCCTATTTACCCCATTTCAATTCTTCTCTATTTTTATATAATCATTATATATTATTTTTTTATGTTCCAAACTCATGTATCCAGATCTGTTAGACTTTCTTGGATGGGGAAGTGTAGGTTTTATAAGGTTCCCTTTTCAATTCTTCCCAATAAGAAAGTCCAATTAAAGGGAACTTCATAATTTCTTACCCATTTTCTAATACATTGCATAATATGTCAAAAGAGAATTTTTTTTTCTAAAATCACTATTTTTATCATGAAAAACTATCATATATATTTTATCATTTTATGTAAACTGCTAATCGTATTTCTTATTTAAAGAATCATTTATATTTTCCTATAAACCACACTGAAGTGGCTCATTTCTAATGTTTTTTAAACAACCTATTTACATGTTTTCACATATGTTGACAAATTATATTAGGATTAGTCTTTTAACATTCCAAAAAATTGATTTTGTTCTTTTATTTTGGGATACACATGTTTACAATATGATTTTAATGACAAAAACAATTGATTCTCCAAAAGAACTCTTCTTTTCAAAGTAAAAGGGTATTTTTCTCAAGAATTTTGCAATGGTTATACAAGATTACTTTCATATATTTCAAAAACCTCTATTCTATCCTATTATTTATTTATATTAAAATATTATTTTACCATATTACATATTCTATTTAATGGTTTATGAATATTTCTGGTGGTGTACTATCTTGAAACCATTCTCCAATTTACTCTGGATGAGTTATGATTATGTTTATTATTTGTGAAAATATATTAATATATCATATAATAGATTCAATATGAATTTATATTTTGATTATGTTCCACCCCTTTCATATTAGGAATTCATCGGAATTGGTAGGTGATGGAAGGGTCCCTATATATCCCCTCGATGCATCGGTGGGTATCATGGACAAACTAGAACGAGTTTTTACCCATTATTGTATGGTGTCTTGTAAGAGGCCTTAAAAGTATGTGTTTGAGGTTTTTAGATTTTAATTACCTCAATATGATACTAGTAATTTATATTCCATGTGAGTATTATATTATTATAATATCCTTGGTTAAATTTCTTTCTCATGTTGTTATTTATGGAATTATTTAATTCGCTTTTATTCCTTACATATTTTATCATGATTGTATTTTAATGGCATATTCTTTTAGTTATTCACCACGTATTATTTATTGGGTTTATTTCTAATATATTACACTATATTTCTCACCCTTGATGAGAATTTGAGATCAACCCTTTCTTATTTTTTATTTTCCCCAGGATGCGAAGATGTATATTATGAATGAATTTTATGTATAATCTAGGAGTTTATGATTTTTCCAATGGACATTATATATATTTTTTCCTTTCATGTTGTAATGTTTTAATTATGTTTGTATTTGTTTTTCCAAATATACTAAACTATTTGGTCCATCGGGGTGTGAATGATTATTCATAGTAACAATGTAATAAAATGAGGCACCAACTTCAAGATACCAGGTCAATTTATTTATATATTTAATACCTTTATAACTTCTTATCACCCATTTATTAATAATATTTCTTTCTTTTGATTGTTTCAAGTGTTAATTTATTTATTTTTAGAGTATATTTTAACTTTTTATTTTATTGTTCCTCTTACATTGATAAGGATTTAATCCTATGAAGAATATAGATCATGATTTAAATAAAATATATTTTTACTATATATTAATTAATATAAATACATAAAAACTATTGATAGGAAATAAACTTCACAATTTATGGAGATGGTAGGTTGTACGTACGCATCAAGGCTTCTTCTATTTTATTTTCATATAAAAATAAATAAAATTAATATATATATATATATGTGTGTGTGTGTGTTTATTATAATTCTATTATAATATTTATGTTATATATATCACATATTATTTTTAAACCATCTTTAATACATTACATATAATGTGTGAAAGAATCACATTGCTTCATGAGGGGTAGTCCGTTGTACACATGAATGATGCTATCGTATTCCCACAAAAAAAAAGCATGAAGGAATGTGTTCTATAATAATTAATGAAGAGTGAATAAATAATAAATATCATATATATAATATATAAACTATAAATACATCATTATTCATAACCTTTAAATGTAGTAATGGATGAAGTAATTCCATCAGTTCGTGAGGCGGTAGTCTATCGTACACATGAACTATGATGTAGTATCCCATTTGATGGAAATGTGTGTGATTGTAAGAATTAAACATAAAATAAAAACATCTAATTATATTGATGATAATGAGGATATTATATATAAAGATATAAGTTTAATTTAATGGGTGGAGAATGAAATAAACCAAAATTTCTCATTGATAAACATAACCTCTTCGTCTGGTAACACCTCTTGGTTTATATAAAATACCTTTATTGATTTTATTTTTTTATGAACCAAATATTCTAGTATGAAGTTAGGGATGTTAAACATTTTTTTATGGTTTTTATTATACAAAATTCTTGATAGGTATGTATAATTTGGGAGAGTGAATTCCATTTATAATTTAGGAGTGAAATTCTTGTAAATACCAAAATAAAACACAATTGAGAGGTACCCCATGCATAATGTGGCTTAAATAACAACCCATTTTCTATTAAATAGGTTATATAGTCTAAATATTTCCATAAATGTATTGGATAAGTTTCTGTGTCATTTGACCACTTAAGATTAAATTTTAACCACTATGTAAAATCATTTTTATCTTAATCGCTTTAATTAATTTTAATTTCTTTCACTAATATTTTTGGTTAAAAAATAAGTTAAACTCAATATAAATTATAATTAATCTAATTGTAAATATTTAATAAATTTTAATATATTCACATCAAATAATTGGGTGAAACTAATTTCAAATTTATCTCGGAGGCGGGACGAGAAATAAAATCTTTAAAGTGATTTTTTTTAGAATATTACTAATTTTTTATATCTAAATTTAATATAAAAATGATTAAAATGTGCTGAGATGTATTAATATATATATAATTTCTCTATTTTAATTTAAAAACCAACTCAAAATATAATCAAACATTAATAATTATTTTGATGGAAATTTAGTTCTCAACTAAAATTTAGTATTTTTATTATTCATCAAAAAATGAAATTTATCATAAAATTTAGGAAAATTAACCCTAAATTAATTTTGACATTCATATTTCAAAATTGAATTTTATTTTTTAAATTAAAATTTAAAGAAGTGTCAAAATTAGTTTTAAAACAATTTCACCTTTAAAATGCAACAAAGGTGCCTTTAAAAAATGCACATTTGTATGCATAAAATTTGATTTGTTCGTATATTAGGCCTAAAAAATATATTGAATAAATTTCAAAAAATATTATGGAATATATAATGTATAAAATTCATAAATATTACTCACTAATATTAATTAATTTAAATTATTAGGATAAAACACCTTTGTTTCATAATAATTGTTCTTTTATAAACACAATTTGTTTATATTTAATTGATTTTTATATTAACTTATAATTAATTAGTAACCAATGATTACATCAATATATTTTCATAAGATATTTATTATTATTCATAACCTCCTATTTAATAACTATGAGATAATTTTCATTTTAAATAATAATATATATATTATTCGGTAAAACTCGGTCTTGAGTGTAACGCAAACTATCGAAGAAAGTCATTGTTGCATGTAATGAAACATAACTTTTTATTGTGTCCCTTTCATGATATATAATAGACTGAATTTATATAAAATAGGAAATGTATTTTAATTTTTTAAGATGATATATTCCCTTACATTTTTTTTCTTCATGTTATACCTGCTATCAAATATAACATTCATATTTTAAACTTTTTGGGTGTTATACCTCCCTGTATGGAAGTGGCTTCCATCTAGTTGTGATGGTCGATAAGAATACCTAGGAGGGGGTATAATCCCTATTTTAGAGTGCAAAATTATAAAATAAATAACTAAACAATAGAGTATGTGGGAAATAAAAAACAAACAATAAAATGATATAATAAAATGAAACACATCACACAGACTCAAATAGTCAATCTCAACTAAAACAAAAAGACAATGAGGATCCATATATACATTATCCATGTCTCCAGACCATCCAAGATAGCCTTCTTGATCAAGAAATAGTAGGCCTCATCTCAATCTGAAACTGTAACCAACTAAAGGCTTTTCATATACCCTAATACAGTGGCTGTCTGAGTAGGGTGTGAGTATATAACATTGAGATCAACCACTAACACTATTCCATATTATACCACCAATTAAGTGATATGTTCATTTGACATTCTTATAATAAATAAATGAATACTGAACAAAATCAATAAAATAAACCGTAATACTTACTTCTTCTTGATGGAGTAATATCTTTAAGAATATCATCATGTCCATGTTAATTAAAATATCTTAATAGCCACAAGATAATTCATATATATAAAATAAAATTCCAATCATCATCATAAATCCTTATGATTGCGGAACTAATTGGCCATACCAACCTCAACCAGTTTTGCATTGTATCTGACCATGATAGTAACTTTAGGGAAACAACTGTCCACTCACTAGGGAACACATTATCACACCACCAACATGATGAGTAAAAGACCCTACGACATCACCTATCATCCATAATCCTCATGTCTTCACTATGTTCCCCATGATAGAGAATACACATTACCAATGTCAAGATGATGTTTAATTCCTCCATATAATAATACATAGGAAGAACTATTTGTCCAGTAGTGATTGATACCTAAGAGACCTATGAAATCATAGGGAATAACCTTCTTGGATCTCATGATGAATATACTGGGAATATAATATTTCATGAATCCTTATTTGATCCATAATTATTGTGTCCACCAGATTATAGTAGAGACTTCTAGGCATCTATTAAGGGGATCTATTTGTCACCCTTAGAGTGTCTAGAATACTATTCTCATGGATACATTCCCAGCTGAAACCTAATACTTCCAAGTGAATATCGTATGTCCCAATAATTATCAATGGTTTACTAGTATCTATATTCTAATCTCAGAATCCATGAATTTTTAATGGTATCACAATCTCAAAGTAATCCTTTCCATCCCAAGAATTCTTGTATATAAGGTCACACTTTATCTAATGTTGTATATGAGTCATAACATCAAAGAATACACTCCCACATCCACCATATCATTGTATTCTATCTGAGAGAGACATTAGTCCCTAATATACCATGATAACAGTCCTCAAAGATACTAGGAATCCTATGGTATCATCCAAGTCAATAGGTGATTCCTGGGGGTCCTAGGAAATAAAATTAGTACCAAGATCAATGGATGATTCCCAGGTGTCATGGTAAATCACATATCATAAAAACAAATAAGAAAACAAATCATAATAATGGTTAGAAGAACACCCATTCTGTAACACCCCAAGATTCTGCGGTTCGTTTCCCTTTGAATAATGCAATGACATGCATTGTACGCAACTTCGAGATTCTAACACACCACAACCAATCAAACTAGCCGTTGTGAATAGAAATACCTACTTTTTTAAATTTTATAAATATTATCTTTCGAAATGGACTTCGGTTTTGGATTCCTAATATCGAAATTATCTTAGGGTGAATTTTTGGTACTTTTCAGATAACTTTCATATTTTTATGAACAATGAAAATTACTAAATTTTAATTAAAAACAACTTTTTTAATCGAAATAATTAATAGTGATAAATTATTAATATTAATGGTTTTAAAGTATATTTAGAATTTATTTTTACCATTTAATACAATTTTGGTCATTGGATGAGATTTCACATTTAAACCAGACATAAACAAGTGTCAATATTTTGATAGTTATTATCTCTTAAAAACATGCTATTTGTTTTGAAGATGGGAATTAATTTTTAAATTAATTAATTCAACTGATATGTTTTGAATTTGGTAAAATAGACATCATTTTTGAATTCATAATATCAAATATATCTTAGGCCTAATTTTTGGTATTGTTCTGAAAAACATCAATTTTTGATGAATAGTGAAACCACTAAGTGGTAGTTAAAAAACTGAATTTTTCATAAAACATAATTTTACCGCTTCTGTGAATGGAATTTAGAAAATCCCAAAGACACGGTTAATATCAAGTATTAAAATGTGGTTGAATGAGATGAAAATAATTTTTGGTGAATAGTAACTTTTTTACTTATATTTACCACGGTTAAAAGTAAATAGGGTAATTAAGGGTAAAAATGATATTAATATTACCATAACACATGTCCTAATTCTATTGGGCATGTGTATCTCGACCAAAAACAACCTTAGGAATAAAATATTATCATTTAGGTCAACTTTTATTAGATTAGGACATTTATTATTATTTAATTCAAAGAAGAGTTAAAAGAGTTAAAATCAAAGTTTATTTACTAAAACATTTTTAATATAGGGTTATACATAAGATACATTCGATTATAAATATTAATTAGAAAGATAAAAAGTTTTACTACGTAATTATATTTTATTAATAATTTTTTAGAAATTAAATAATTTAATTTATTTATGACAAAATGATGATGAATTAATTACCATAATAGTGAAAAATTAAAATAATTGATATTATAAATACCCAAATAAATACAATTGGAGACTTTTATTGAACAACACTAATTTCTAGGTTAATATGACATATTAGGATTGATTTAATTGACATTTTTCAAAGTAATAATTCTGTTATGAGTTTCACAAAAATCATTTATTGAATAGTGTCAAAATTGACATAAAAGAGTTTTTAAAAAAATTATTATATTATTAATTGATATTAAATTCCTAAAAATCTAAGGTTCGGTCAAGAGACTTATATAATAATAGGTGTATCATTAATGGCCCACTTGGGGGTATTTTGGATGTATATAGTAAGTTTATTAACTATATAATATAAAAATACAAAGTGACATGGTAAATGTCATACTAATTAACTAAGAGTTAAAACTAAAAAATAAGGATAATATAATGACCCAAACCTATCTAAATTCTATTGGTTGAGTGGTTTTAGACCCATCCCCACCATAACCTTTAAATAATACACTTTGGAGACATTATAAACCGAATGTGAATTTATTATAAAATAATATTTCTAGCTTTTCCAAAGGAGCCTTTCACCCCTCTTATAAGAGGGCACTCCCCCTTCTCATTAATTCACACCTTCAAAGCCTTTTGGTTCGGCCGAACCCTACCAAAATACTCTCTCAACTTCAATAAATACAACCTAGAGGACTTAGTTTGATCATAAAGCCAACCTAATGAGCCCTTTTGATCAAATCAAAAGGAATAACCCGAAGAAGAGGTAATGTTTTCACCACCCTTTTTCAAATTTATTTCTTCTTCAACTTCTTCTTTCTTTGTTATTACCATTATAAAATAATGAATCCAGTATCTCCTATATACTATAATATTATTATAAATATGGTAAAACCATATTCAGTATTCTATCCATCCTTTGAATGACATGTCACCATACGTGCATACGTACGGCTTACCATCTCCACGTCGTGGTGTAATTATCATTCAAAAAATTATTATTTGTATGAGTATAATAATGATTTGTAATTCATGTAAATAATAAATATAACATGATAATTATTCTGTCTATATGATATAACATCCAATTATATATTATTTTAATATCAAAATAAAGATATTGTCGCTCGTGCGTACATACGGACTACCATCTCCGTGAAAGTGATGAGATTCATTCTCCATCGTATCCATTCAAGTATAATTATCATTTGATGATTTAAAAATAATGGTTAAGGACTTGATATAATATTGGATATGAATAAGATACAACCTATCCATAACAAACACGGCTTACATAACAAAGAATATAAAGGAAAATGAGTAAGTTAACACCAGAAATGACGATAATACTAAGATATTATTAACAAATCAGTGTTAAAAGATCATATATGATATCATATTAATGTAAATTATTATTGTATAATTAAATAACAATTATTTCACCATTATACATGAGGTTAACCTACCTTCGACCAAGGAAAAAGTACAAAGTAAGGGGTTTCTTATCTCACTTTTAATTCCGTGAGAATTCCTCTGTTCACCACTTATTTATTACTTGTGGTGTGTGTACTTCCCATGTTTGTATTAAATGTGTAAAATACTTTAATTAATGTATATTTACATCATCATTGTATGATCCTTATTTCATGGGTGTATGTTCTGTATGTTACCAAATCAATAAGGGAATTTGAAATTTCAATTTACACTCATTTGGCTTTACGCATACTTCATTGATTATTTTACTCCAAGATTATGTGTGGAATCACTATTCATTTGATTATGTCAAAATTTCCACTCCCCTTTCTGTGGATATACTTTTTATACACATAATCACTCCATTGATAAATTCTCATGTCATCGGTATGAACTTGATAAGAGTAATTTTTACTCAATCTCGATTTGTTGAGATAAACATCCAATTCATTGGTGTTGTTTTTACTAGAATATGTGTGAATGTCCTTTGATTTTTTTACACTGAATATCCAATCATATTTAGTGTGTTTATATTTGTCACACATAATTATGTTGTTTATTTATCCTTAACCTATGGATACGGCCTTTATGAGTGATTTAATCTCAATTTACATTCCATTGAGACTTCATTGTTGTTATACACCAAATCACTTTTATGTGGTGTATATAATGTACTTTGACATAGTATATCAGGAATCCCTTCATTCTCCTGATATTACAAAGTTTTGATTACCTCAATTATTTGTATTCAAGTGTCTCTCTTTTGGTTAGAAACTCTTACTAAAATAACATTTTTAAATGTTTTAAAGACTTATTCCTCTAAATCTTGCTCATTAATATCCATGTTTTAAAAATGGTTTTAAGGATTTATTTATATGGACATTAAAGTTTTAAAATTAAAACTCCTTTTAAAAGTTTCAAAGTGGTATGGGACACTTTGATTCAAAAATCTATTTTGAAATGGGTTCTTGAAAAATAGTATGACTTTTAAATGATTTCAAGAAAAAGGGGGATATTTCTCTCAAATAGTTTTGATGATTATTTTTATTTATGTCAATATCCTTCATCATTCTGGATTGAGATTAATCTAAAACAATACAATCTTCCATATTGTATTGAATGAGTTATGTTTGACTGTGGATATGCTATTTTTATACCATTCATGGTTTGTGGTTAAAGTATTGACATTTCATATGCTGGTTTTAATACGAATGTTTATGTTATGTTTAAACCTGTTCATATGAGGATTGCATTAGACTTAGTAAGTGACGAGTGGAGCCCGCTATAGCTCCTCGATGCATCGGTAGGTCTCATGAGAGAAACTAGTGTCTTGGCAGAAGTCCTTGACCAAATATTATTTGTAGTCTTGGCATGAGGCCTTGGCTATGTGGTTATGATAGTCTGGCATTATGCATTCCATCATTATAAAAGTGGTTATAGATATTGCATGTGATTATTCGTTTAGTAGAATATCCATGTGAATAAGTAAATGAAATTATTTCAATTTATTTTTTCTATACTATGTTGATGTTCTAGTTTAAAAGGCTTTTGTTTTAGTTATACATTACCTTAAATGTTTATTCTTATTTATGAAAGTTTCCGCTATATTGTTATCCTTAATGGGAATTTGAGCTCACCCCTTTTCTATGTTTTATTTTTCCCAGGATGTGACGAAGTAAATTATGAATGACCTGCAGGGATAGTATGAGGGGATAAGAGTGTGGACTATGGAGATTATGTTGTTGTAGTTTTTCTCTTATTGAGGTTATGTAAACTTTATGAATATATCTACTGTTTCCTAGGCTACTAAACTAATTTGTCTTTCGATACTTGATCTTTCTTGTGATCATGCCAATGTTATGTAATAATGAACCGACTCTGGGTAACTGGGGTCGGGGAGTTACAGTTGGTATCAGAGGAAGTATAATACAAACCTTGGAAGCTAGATTTAGATAAACTCTGATTAGAGAACGTAGACCTAAGATGAACTTTGAGGATTAGTATAGAAGAACTTCCTAGAATTTTTGTATTGTAGAGATTTTGTGAGTTTTTCGAGCAATACATCCTTGTCTAGATACGAGCAGGTAGAGGCGGCTCTGGCACAGATGTACCAAGGGTTAAAACTTGAAAACACTTCTTTGAGCTAGACTTGAATGGGAACTGGTGCACGAAAATAGGCCTTGTTGCACTCTTGGTTACGACACTCCCAGGGGATATGCTTAGGATAATTTACATTTTCTTTACAACCCGATTTGAAGTATTATATATATAAGATGAGAGTAAATGACCTTGGTTAATCCTAATGTGTTTAAAATTGAGAATATGGTAACATGTAAATCTATAAATTATTTTATTACTACTATTACTCACACAATGATTTCTGGTTTTAGTCAATGGATGGATTCCATGGAAGTCATAGTGACTTTGAGAATGATGTACACGGTGGGAACAGTAGTGGAAATGTGAAACAAAATGGAATGTTGATAGGCATAAAAGATATCGTCTTTATGCCAAATCAATTTTACAAAAATATGATCAACAATATATATATTAACCAATTCCCAGACTCAACAAAGAAGAGAAAGGTGATGAATGATAAGAGCTCCAGTAGTGGAGACCATAGAGAAAGAAATCCTCAATTTCCATCATGTAGGAAATATGGAAGGAGACACCTAGGAAAGTGTCTCAATGGGACAAAGAAATGATTTACATGCAGGAAGAAGGACATAAAGTGAAGAATTACCGAAGAAAAATGACGAGTACTATGGATGAAGATAAAAATGATCCTAAGAATCAATTTACAGTAATTTTCCGTAAATGTAGGGGACCTGGCCATTACCCGAGTGAATGCCCTATTCTATAGGATATTTTCTTGGTCAAAGAAGAAGCTATGTGGGAATAAATGGTTGGAGAAATGTTTAAAAAGTATTAGTGCTCCTTATTAATGTGTTTACTTTGGAATAAATTTCTCTTGTATTTTTAACCCTGCAGTTTTCCATGTGAGAATGATATTTGAGGAAGAATTATCTTTTCTCTTGAGGATATAGTTATAAATAACCATTTGGTTTTATATGATCATTGGGTTTGAGGAAATTATAAGTTATTATAATTTGGGATGAAAATGCAAGGTATGAGATAAGATTTGTGGTTAAATTATGTTATGGTTATTTTGAAGAATTTATCTCATTTTGGTAATGTTATAAAATATAATTTTTGAAAAAGGACAACACGCAGACCGTGTGACAACCCGTCGCGTCGGACAAAGCTGTGGGAATCGAACCCACAACCAAAGTGTGATTGGGATTTATCGCCTACCATTGGACTACGTGAAGTCCCTGGTTAGTGTGACTATTATTTTTAGTTAAATGATTTTATTGATCATTAATAATTTGATTTGGGATCTCATGTCTTATCAAATGAATATCCTTAGTATAGGAAAATGTTTTGGTAATTAAGTGATAAATGTTATTTTGGAAGTTGTTCCCTTTAAGGTATGGAAAATAGAATAGTATGGGATTTCATTTGAGGAGTAATGGTGGATTTTTATCTATGTTTTTATTGTGGATTTATAGTGATTTGGGTTGTTTATTGAAATTATTAGGTTAATTACTTCTAAGTATGTGACTTTAAGAGTAATTAATGTCATTTGGAGATACAATTTAACGTGGAAGACTACATTATTATAAGTTTTGAGTTTTAATATTAGTTTGGATTTTATTGAAGTATTTTAAGGACAATTTATTATTGAATGGTATTTATTTAACTTTGGGGTATTGATGGTTTAATTTTAGAAATTAAGATTAGTGTTTTTTTCTCTAATAGAATATCCATTTGGGGGGTCATCAGATATTATGCTAACCATTTTGGTTTTGATTAATCTCTAAATACAAGGTAAATATATAGTTTATCCTACGTGGATCATGTATTTCTATAGAAGTTTATTCTGGATATTCCATTGTGACCAAGTCTTCTTGAATACTCATTGTTCAAAAAAAATGAGTTAGTGGTAAAATGTTATTAAAGAATGAAACTCTACTTAAAAATTAAGCATATCTCTTTATGTTCATAGTCAATATCCTAAATGAATTTCTCGTCCTTATGTAATGTAACATAAAACAAAAAAATGTTGTCCGTTTACTTTTCCTACTGGGAGACTAAGGACTGTTTGTCCCAAGACAAGTTTGTGATATTCTTATTATTAACTTTCTCCTGATCATGTTTTCTATCCCTCTCCATTAGAACTGAACACTTAGTTTATCATCTATATCCATGTTTTCCTACATGGAATCCTAGTATGGGTTATCTTGGGTGACCTTTATACCTCTCTTCCTTTCTTTTACAGTGATCGTTTTATTGACTCTTTTTCCGATGTGGGACATTCCATTATATTCTCAAGACCAATTTTAAAAAAATTGAGAGGACACAATTTATTGAAGGAGGGGAGAATGTAACACCCCAAGCTTCCACTCTACGTTTCCCTTTGAATAATGCAATGACATGCATTGTACGCAACTTCGAGATTCTAACACACCACAACCAATCAAACTAGCCGTTATGAATATCAATACCTACTTTTTTTAAATTTTATAAATTTTATCTTTCAAAATGGACTTCATTTTTGGATTCGTAATATCTAAATTAGCTTAGAGTGAAATTTTGGTACTTTTCAGATAACTTTCATATTTTGATGAATAGTGAAAATTACTAAATTTTAGTTAAAAACAACTTTTTTAATCAAAATAATTAATAGTGATAAATTATTATTTTAATGGTTTTAAAGTATATTTAGAATTTGTTTTTACCATTTAATACAATGTTGGTCATTGGATGAGATTTCACATTTAAACCAGACATAAATAAGTGTCAATCTTTTGATAGTTATTATCTCTTAAAAACACGCTATTTGTTTTGAAGATGGGAATTAATTTTTAAATTAATTAATTCAACTGATATGTATTGAATTTGGTAAAATAGACATCATTTTTTAATTCTAATATCAAATATATCTTAGGCCTAATTTTTTGTATTGTTCTAAAAAACTTCAATTTTTGATGAATAGTGAAACCACTAAGTGGTAGTTAAAAAACTGAATTTTTTATAAAACATAATTTTACCGCTTCTGTGAATTGAATTTCAAAAATCCCATAGACACGGTTAATATCAAGTAGTAAAATGTGGTTTAATGAGATGAAAATAATTTTTGGTGAATAGTAACTTTTTACTTTTACTTACCACGGTTAAAAGTAAATAGGGTAATTTAGGGTCAAATGATATTAATGTTACCCTAACACATGTACTAATTCTATTGGACAAGTCTATCTCGACCAAAAACAACCTTAAGAATAAAATATTATCATTTAGGTCCACTTTTATTAGATTAGGACATTTATTATTATTTAATTCAAAGAAGAGTTAAAAGAGTTAAAATTAATATTTATTTAATAAAACATTTTTAATATAGGGTTATACATAAGATAAATTCAATTATAAATATTAATTATAAAGATAAAAATATTTACTACATAATTATATTTTATTTATAATTTTTAGACATTAAATAATATAATTTATTTATGACACAATGATGATGCAGTAATTTCCATAATAGTGACAAATTAAAATAATTGATATTATAAATACCCAAATAAATATAATTGGAGACTTTTATTGAACAATACTAATTTTATAGGTTAATATGACATATTAGGATTGATTTAATTGACTTTCTTCGAAGTAATCATTCTGTTATGAGTTTCACAGAAATCAATTATTGAATAGTGTCAAAATTGACATAAAAGTGTTTTTAAAACAAATATTATATTATTAATTGATATTAAATTTCTAAAAATCTAAGGTTCGGCCAAGATACTTTTATCATGATAGGTGTATCATTAATGGACCACTTGGTGGTCGCTTGGATGTATATAGTATGTTTATTAACTATATAATATAAAAATACAAAGTGACATGGTAAATGTCAAACTAATTAACCAAGAGTTAAAACTAAAAAATAAGGTTAATATAATGACCCAAACCTGTCTAAATTCTATTTTTTTAGTGGTTTTAAACCCATACCCACCTTAACCTTTGAATAATACACTTTGGATCCATTAGAAACTGAATATTAATTTATTATAAAATAATATTTCTAGCTTTCCCAAAGGTGCCCCTCACCCCTCTTATAAAAGGGCACTCACCCTTCTCATTAATTCACACCTTCAAAGCCCTTTGGTTCGGCCAAAACCTGCCGAAATACTCTCTAACATTCCCTCACTACAACCTAGAGGCATTATTTTGATCATAAAGACAACCTAAGGAGCCCTTTTGATCAAATCAAAAGGAAGAACCCGAATAAGAGGTAATGTTTTCACCACCCTTTTTCAAATTCATTTCTTCATCAACTTCTTATTTCTTTGTTATTACCATTATAAAATAACGAATCCAGTATCTCCTATATACTATAATATTATTATAAATATGGTACAACCATATTAAGTATTCTATTCATCCTTTAAATGACATGTCACCATACGTGCGTACGTACGGCTTACCGTCTCCACGTCGTGGTGTAATTGTCATTCAATAAATTATTATTTGTATGAGTATAATAATGATGTGTAATTAATGTAAATAATAAATATAACATGATAATTATTCTTTCTATATGATATACCATCCAATTATATATTATTTTAACATCCAAATAATGATATTGTCGCTCGTGTGTACGTACAGACTACTGTCTCCATGAAAGTGATGAGATTCATTCTCCATCTTATCCATTCAAGTATAATTATCATTTGGTGATTTAAAAATAATGTTTAAGGACTTCATATAATTCTGGATATGAATAAGATACAACCTATCCATAGCAAACACGGCTTACATAACAAATAATATAAAGGAAAACGAGTAAGTTAACACCTGAAATGACGATAATACTAAGATATTGTTAACAAATCAATGTTAAAAGATCATATATGATATCATATTAATGTAAATTATTCTTTTATAATTAAATAACAATTATTTCACCATTATACATGAGGTTAACCTACCGTCGACCAAGGAAAAAGTACAAAGTAAGGGGTTTCTTAACTCACTTTTAATTCTGTGAGAATTCCATTGTTCACCACTTATTTATTACATGTGGTGTGTGTACTGCCCATGTTTGTATTAATTGTGTAATATACTTTAATTCATGTATATTTACATCATTATTGTATGATCTTTCTTTCATGGGTGTAGGTTTTGTATGTTACCAAATCAATAAGGGAATTTGAAATTTCAATTTCCACTCATTCGACTTTACGCATACTTCAATGATTATTTTACTCCAAGATTATGTGTGGAATCACTATTCATTTTATTATGTCATAATTTCCACTCCCCTTTATATGGATATACTTTTTATACACATAATCACTCCATTTATAAATTCTCAATTCATTGGTATTAACTTGAAAAGAGTAATTTTTACTCAATCTCGATTTATTGAGATAAACATCCAATTCATTGGTGTTGTTTTTAATTGAATATGTGTGAATGTTCTTTGATTGTTTTACACTGAATATCAAATAATATTTAGTGTATTTATATTTTTCACACATAATTATGTCGTTGATTTATCCTTAACCTAAGGATACGGCCTTTCTGAGTGATTTCATCTCAATTTACATTCCATTGAGACTTCATTTTTGTTATACACCAAATCACTTTTATGTGGTGTATATAATGTACTTTGACCTAATATATCATGAATCCCTTTATTCTCATGATATTAAAAAGTTTTGATTACCTCAATTATTTGTATTCATGTGTCTCTCTTTTGGTTAGAAACTCCTACTAAAATACCATTTTTAAATGTTTTAAAGACATATTTTCTAAATCTTGCTCATTAATGTCGACGTTTTAAAAATGGTTGTAAGGATTTATTTATATGGACATTAATGTTTTAAAATTAAATCTCCTTTTAAAATTTTCAAAGTGGTATGGGAAACATTGATTCAAAAATCTATTTTTAAATAGCTTCTTGAAAAATAGTGTGACTTTTAAATGATTTCAAGAAAAAGGGAGATATTTCTCTCAAATAGTTTTGATGATTATTTTCATTTATGTCAATATCCTTCATAATTCTCGATTGAGATTAATCTGATACAATACAATATTCCATATTGTATTAAATGTGTTATGTTTGACTGTGGATGTGCTATTTTTATACCATTCATGGTTTGTGGTTAAAGTATTGAAATTTCATATGCTGGTTTTAATACGAATGTTTATGTTATGATTAAACTTATTCATATGAGGAATGCATTGGACTTAGTAAGTGACGGGTGGAGCCTGATATAGCTCCACGATGCATCAAAAGATCTCGTGAGACAAACTAGTGTCTTGGCACAAGGCCTTGACAAAATCTTATTTGTAGTCTTGGTACGAGGCCTTGGAAATGTGGTTATGATAGTCTGGAATTACGCATTCCATCATTATGAAAGTGGTTATTGATATTTCATGTGATTATTCGTTCAGTAGAATATCCATGTGAATAAGTAAATTGCATTATTTCATTTTATTTTTTCCATACTATGTTGAAGTTCAAGTTTAAAAGGCTTTTGTTTTAGATATACATTGCCTTAAATGTTTATTCTTATTTTTGAAAGTTTCCTCTATATTGTTATCCTTACTGGAAATTTGAGCTCACCCCTTTTCTATGTTTTATTTTTCCCAGGATGTGAAGAAGTAAATTATGAATGACCTGCAGGGATAGTATGAGGGGATAAGAGTGTGGACTATGGAGATTATGTTGTTGTAGTTTTTTACTTATTGATGTAATGTAAAATTTATGAATATATCTAGTATTTACAAGGCTACTAAACTAATAGGTCTTTCGAGACTTGATCTTTCTTGTGATCATGCCAATGTTATGTAATAATGCACTGACTCTGGGTAACTGGGGTCGGGGTGTTACACATTCCCTTCACACTATATGTATCCCCTTAAGATCACATGCTCAATATTGTTACTAGGTGACACTCACAACCATCGTTACTTAATGTTACATACACCTTATCTGGGTCATCTCTCAATGGAAATCCACATGGGTCCCTTACATCATAACCATAATGGAGGGATCCCAATTATGATCCTCGATCATAGTGAGTCTCTATGGAAAATCCCCAATGCTTGAAGGACATCTTGTCCCTCAATGATCAACATCAACAAACATCCCACATTTGTATTGTTATTTTATCTTCTCAACTATCATTTTTGTTATGGATCTAAATCCCATTTAACTTTCTGCATCACTATTTTTTCGCCCTCATACCCAACATAACCACCAAGTATCTATGGGGTCCACTCACATGACAATCACACCCCTATGGGATAGGATTCATCACCCCTTAATCATTATTCCTTGCCCAATTTTCTATAGAATCTCATTATCCAACTATGAACCACTAGGTCCAACCATTATAGTCTCTCTCTACCCTTTATCAAGAGGTATATTATGGTTTTTACACTAGGGCCACTAGTAAATATCAATCATTAAGACCTTATCCATTGGAATCTGAGGAAAACAATCTACTGTATGAGGGTCTAATGGGTCCTCAAAACATTTTCCAATAACAAAAATTACATTCAATAAAAAAATTAATTTAAATTAAATTATTAAAATTAAAATTTTCAATTCAATAATAACTAGGTCCTCCCCCTACCATAGTGGACCACACCCATATAAATAAACCAAAAAATCTATGTGGTAGGTGTTATGGACCATCTACCATATCCTGTAGTATTTACAACTTAAATCCCCAACTCAAAAACCCATACTAAGGCTCTCCAAATCTTGTCCAAGGCCGTCTCCACACCACTAAACACTTTTCATATTCATGATAACCTAAATCATGGAAAAAAATCCATATTAATTAATAATAAAAAATATTAATTAATTATTCGATATAACCCAATGCAGTATAAATTTTGAAAACACATCAGATTTATGTAACGCACTAGAACCAATTATGACCAACTATAAGAGGCCTACAATTGAGCCTTAAAACAAAACAGAGTAAAATCCATAACCTAATATATTGAAAAAATTATGAAATTAAAATAAATTTATGGTAAACGCCTATATAAATTCAAAACATGATATACTTTTAACGAAATGACAAATAATGTTTGGTAGATGCCATCTTAGGATTCCCACTTTCAAGGATGCTTGAAATATCCATTGAAAACATGTGATTTCACAATCCTATGGTGAAATCTCCATAAATTCCATAAATTGAAAAAATATTCATTCAATGTCAACTATAAAATGGATGAGTAGATTGAGAATATATGGATACCTTACCTAAATCCACTATCAGATTGCACTATGAATCACACTAAACAAAGTAAAGATGGAGGGTAATCCAACTGTATGCCTCACATACGTGCAAAAATCTATCTTTAAAAATGGGATCCAAGCCTGATTTTGAATTAAAAAATATTTTTATACATCTTCACCGAGTGAGGACAAGCATCACAAGATGAAATTTTGGGAAAATTAATTGATCCCCCTTTTTACACTCCAAAAATCTATAGTGTACCTCCTAAACTGATATCACAATAGCAATTCCCTATTCAATATGTTAATAGGATAATTTTTTAGTTTTTAGTAACCTTGAGATCCTGACCACTCCTCCGATGGCCTCCGAAACACTTGGGTCATCACTTAATCCATGAAACCCTTCTCAAAACACTATTCCTGGACATTGAAACCCTCATGACCTCAGTTCGATATTTGGTTCTCAAGATAAACCCTCCATCAAATATAAAATTCTAATTATTTTTCAAATTTTCTAGCCCATATCGAAACAAGGTATTACAATCTCCATAGTAAAAAAATTCTCAACCATGAGAAGTCTCATCGAACACTCAACCAATGAACCTGACATATATTGGGAACTAACTCGCGACTAGGCTATAAATTTCGATCACAAAACTCCCAACATGCTTCTTCTAGGAAAATATGGAAACCAAATAAACCATTCACTAGATTCCTAGTCATCCACTCACTAAATGACATTAATACCAAGAGGAAGATAACAACAATCATCTCCTTTCACAACCCACAGTCTTCTATCCAATTAGTCATCAAACCTATATTATTTCTCATTATAAGACATACTTAATAATATAAATTTTAATTCCAAAAATATCCATATCATCTGAACCACTGATATAAACCTATTACCCAGGTTTATAACAGCCCTCCAACCATGTACCACATCATTCTCCTAACACGTTCCCCTCTCACCTTGTCTAACATCAAGAACAATACCACGTAGGGCTATGGCATCTAACCATACTCAAAATTCTCAGTCACACCCACCAAATCATTATTAAAATAAATAGATACCTCTATCATCACATTTTCCACTAATCAACAGACATGTAGGGCCCCAATCTTACTTTGATCAATGTAACTAACTCTGTTTTCATTACCAACATATTCATGAAAAATGGGATCTTTATTGCATTTTTTGACATGATTCCCCCAAGAACCATGTGATGAAAATGTGTTTCCCCATAGAAACAGGTCATAAAACATATTCTTATATGACTCTCCCCTGAATCATGTGATGATACTATGTTTCACACATTTAACCATATAATGAAATGGGGTTTCTCCCTTTAAAATACCCCTGGGTCACCATAAGAACACACTAGGATCTCTGCTAATACACCAACTCCATCTATTATTTCTTCTGAATCTCAAATATTGGTTTTACCTTAGGACTATATAAAATAATACTCGTTTACTCAAATCTACCATCTAATGACCAGTAATATTATGAACACGACCCTAATAACACCAGATTGTACATCCATGGACCATGATCCATCCATTCTCAAACATAAAGACTGGACATAAATCTCTCACTAAACATAAGCACCATCATGAATCAAAAACATTCATGCATTTCTAGATTATGAAAACATATCTGATAATAATTACTAAAACTTATAATCATAACAAGGGTTATGCACTTATACGGTCAATGGTTCACTCCTAAATATATGGATTACCTGATATCTCTCTTTAAGAAACACCATAATAGGTTATATTTGTAAATACATTCCACTCCTCCTAAACCAGGTTCATCACATCCCATTAGAACCCATCAGACCTCAGATCACACATGATCATCCCTGATTCCAACATAAATAGAACCATGTTTAACTAGAATGAATACTACCTTGATTTCATATGACAAAAAAGGGGCACACAGTCATAACTACTGAACTATAGAAAATCGGACTCACGTTCCCGTGAGTTTCAATTCCAAACTAGGTCGACTATGATCCATGACAAGTTAACTCATTAGTAAAACCATATTCTTATACACCATCAAATTATATATCCAAACCAAAATTTCTACCCATGATTATACCACACATAAAATGTTCATTCGTATTTAATAGGTCCGGGCACCCGAATAGTCAACCCCTTCAAAACTAGCCTTGATACCAAAGCATCCATGGTGCTTCCTCATGAACTAAATAAATCAACAAGATTATATCATATCCCAAGTAGCACCAAAATCATATTGGTCTGAGCTCAACGAAACTACAAAATCTTTCCCATCTCTAGTAAAATTCCATGAATAAGAAAACCCCTTTCATGGGTTTCCCTCAATAAAACAATACACTCTCTCACAAAATATAGATTTGAAAATAAGGGTATATAGGTCTCCATCCTAGCCCAAAATAAAAGTCTCGCTAAAGATTACAATTCCTAGGATGTATTCCATGCTCCCATCCCAACACCACCTAATTTATAACATTCCAAATTCCCTATCTAAGATCTCATATCTATAAAAAAATATCATTCCAACACTATCATCCTACTGAGTCTCTAATTCTCACTGAGCATCTATCTACAGGACTATGTACTTGATAATCCCAACTTATAATGATCCCTCATGACATCACCTAAGATGGTTCACATCAAGGAACTGTTGTCATGAGGATTTGTTAGATAGAATGAAATTGGAAGATATATAGGAAAACAACCTATAGGTATTTATTGAGACTATAAATAACCGAGCATCTATTCACATCACACATGAACTCCCACTTTACCAGCTTTACCTGATAATGATCCATACCAAAGAACTACAAACACAATGTTCGATTAGTTGAATTCCATTCCATGATATATAGTAAAATTCTATATAGATTTTTAGTTTAACTTTAATTAACTTAACATACATAGTATATTCAACAAACATCATCCTATGGTGATCCGTATCAAGAAAACCACCATCATAGTATTAGGTTATATAAATTTTCATTCCATGATATGTGGTAAAATTTGATATAGGTCATTACTGACACTTTATGAAATTTAAACCAAATACTAACAAACCAAAAGGGGTTTTCCACAAAGTCACCTTGTGCCTCACTGTACTACTCGGGTCACCTCTTGTTCCATAAATCGAGGAACTGTGTTTTCATTAGTTGTAATCATGTCATTATAGATCTGTATGACCTATTATCATTAGAAAATACATATACACATCAGTCTAGCTAAGTATAATTCCACTAAAACATATATTGTAAAACAACATATGAGTAGTTTTTGACACTTTAAATCGATAAACCTTACATTAGTGATAAAAATCACACTAGTAGGTCTCTACCTGTCATGTGAATCCTATATGAAAACTCATAATACGTGAGATTCCACAATCTTCTAAGATTCATGCTCCAAAATCATAAACTAGTCTATTTCTAATCGGCCAATAGCCAAAAATCAAACATAAATCATGATAATAAATCCAAAAAACAATGTGAATAACTAATAGTGATGATCATATAACATGTAACATCTCTTACTAATAATATAAATCCCAATCCACTGAAAACCTAGACTTCCTACCAGTAAAGGTTTTCATGAAACAATAGTCTGGTATCAATCATAGGATTCATCATATACTAATATCTCTTGGAAACCATATACCAATCAGTATTAAAAAAGAAAAAGAATATCCTAAGACTATATTGTAAATCACTATCAAGATAACTCTGAAAAATAGTCAAACCGGTATACCACATGACCATATGATTGTCTCCCTATTTTCCAGAGTCTTTCGACTAGTATCTGGGGTTAATATGAATACCATGAAGAGACTATAACCCCTATGAGAGAGTGTAAAACCATAAAATAAATTTCTAAACAAGAAAGTATATAGGAAACATATATAAATAGTAACATGCTATAATAAATGATATAAAAAACAAAAACATGGATGGTTATTCTCACACAAAACATAAATACATTGAGTCTCTATACAAACCTCATCCCTGTCTCCTCACCTTATGAAATAACCTACCTAATCAAGTAGTGAAAGTCCTTGACCTAATATAAAACTGTAAATAAGTTAAGTATACTATGGTACCCCATTTCGGTGGTGGATCGAGCATGGTGAAAGTAAAAAACTCAATAAGGAACCACTAATTCAATCCCATACGATAACAATAATTTAGTGATATGTGTATATGACATGCTCAAAATTAGTAAATACCTAATGATAAATTAATATACCACCCTAAATATCCTCTTCATTCCTATGAAAAAATATTTATAAGAATGTCATAGTGACTATTACAACTAGAAGATCGACTTAAGGTCCGGTTACCAAGATTATTGAAAGTTTTCTTATTTTTCAATTTTACAGTTGATTCAGTTTCACCATTGGGTGATTCACATGCCTTGTGCTATTACTGTTGATATTATTCAGGTTTTATTTATGTTACAACACGAAGAGATGAGGGTATGCCATCTCATGCATCATATAGGAACTTTTTATAAATTACATGTCATGAATTATTGTCATGCCAATTAGGGTGCATTATCAATTGCATGTTGTTGTGATAGATGTTGTATATAATATGCATGTTGTTATGATAGAGTCCTAGATAAACATACCTATTGTTTGATAGGGTATTGTTTGTGTGAGGTTTTGTTTGAATGAATTCCAAACTTTGGTTCTTAAGGTATTATGGGCCCTCATTGACCGGAATTTGGTGGATAATTGACTTCTTCACTTTGTTGTAACATGTATAAGATACCAAGATTTGATTCTCATGGAGTATGGGCCCTCACAGATCATAATTTGGCACTTAAATGTTTTATTCAGTGTTTTTGGGGTTTCCGAGTAGTTTCTAAGGCTTACTATCCATAAAAACTCAAACTACATGTCGTGTCCCTGACTATGTGGGCAGAGACACGGGGTTGTGAAAATCTTGGTAGAACACGCCATGTACTGGATGTGCACACCGTGTGTAGGGACCTTGTATGTAACACCCCAGGTAAATAATGAATATGACATTTTCATATTTATCCATATTTGTGAATAAAATATTAATATGACTTTAAAGGGGACGCTATGCTCGATGGCGTACCCAACACGCAACAACGAGTTTCTTGGGAATCTTACGTTGCACTCTAATAATAAAATAATATTATTTCAAATGGTAGTTAACATGTAGCCGTTGTATTGGCGGGAATGGATAGAAATAACTAAAATATGATTATATAAGTTTTTTAATGTTTTTACATTTATCCAATAAAAGCTAAAGTCTTAAAATACGGAAAGAATTCAATTTTAGGTGTATATGCCCTAGTTTTCACTAAAGGTTCACTGATCGCCTTTTAATGGAGAACTGTCATTAAATATAGTTTTGATCACTCTTATACATTCTTTTGGACCAAATAAAACTCTTATTAAGAATCGGGACATCAAATTTTACTTTGTGTAATTTTTTGGTATTTTTCTGATAAAGTTCATTTTTTAATGAATAGTGTAAAATGTTGTGTTTTAATTCAAAACCTCTTTTTAATATAATTTATTTATATGATTAGATAATATTTTGAATTGGTTTTAATGTTAAATTAGAAAATATTTTTACCATTAAATCCAATAGTGGTCGTTGGAATTAATTTCACTTTGAAATCAGACTTAAACTAGTGTCAATCTTTTGATACTTATTGTTTTATAAAAACACGCTATTTGCTCTGACAGCGGGAATTAATTATTAAATTAATTAATGTGACTAATATGTTTTGAATTTTTTTAAACGGACTTCATTTTTGAATTCGGAATATCAAATATAGCTTAGGGTGATGTTTTGGTATTTTTCTGAAAAACTCCAATTTTTGATGAATAGTGAAACCACTAAGTGGTAATCAAGAAAACTGATTTTTCAGTTAAATGAAATTTTACCACTAATGCGTATTGAATTTTGAAAATCCGACATAGATGGTTGTCATTAGTATGTAATATTTGGTTCAATGGGATGAAAATAATTTTTTGGTGAATAGTAACTTTTTTTCATTAATCGCGATTAGAGGTAATTAGTGTAGTTTAAGGTAAATATAATGTTTTAATAATATGAAATGAACTTGACACATGTCCTAACCTCATTGGATCTGTAATGGCCGACCAAGACAAGCCATGGGTCAACTTGGGGACCCCATGGAGCCACTTTGGTTGGGAAATGACATAAATAACTTTTTATTTAATCTAAAAGTAAAAATGACACAAACATGATATGTTTTACTAAAACAATTTTTAAGTGGGGTTATACAAGTCATATTTTTTATTATAAATAGTAATTGGAAATCTAAAAAGTTTTCCTACATCATAGTACTTTTTTATAATTTTTAGACATTAAATAAATTAAATTATTTATGACATAATAATGATGCAGCGATGACATCATTATTTGACGATTTAAATAAAATGGAAAGATAATGTAAAATCTATAAACTAAACATGTCCAAAACTTATTGGATGGGTGGATTTCTAACCCTTATCACCTTATCCACGAATTATATCAATGTGGGACCTTTTAAAACCGAAATTGTTTTTCAAATAAAGTAATATTTCTTTACTTTCCAAAAGTGCCCATCCTCTCCTCTTATAAAAGGCCCCCACCTCTACCTCATTTCACAGACTCCTCAAGCCTTTGGCTCGGCCAACCCCTGCCCATTTACTCTCTCCACATCCCTCTACTCATCCTAGAGGATTCTTATTGGGAAGAATCTTTTCAAAGGAAGCCTTTAGGCTCAAATCAAAAGGAGTTACACTTTTAAAGGTAATTCATTCTCTCATGTTCATTTGTTTTATTTTGCTTCTCCAACCCCCTAAACACTTTTTATTTACTTCTTTTGTAACAACACCAGTATCTTCAATATACTAGGATGTTGTTATAAGATTTATTCGAGCTAAACTCTCACACAACTACATCAAATGGTTAAAGAACATACGGTTTCCGTGGATGGAGAAATTCTGCCTCCCGAAATGATGATTGTTCAATACTCATTTAACACCTTCAAAGGTGGCCATTATGATGTCACTATTTTTATATATGATATATAATATGTTTATGTTTTACTTATGCTTCTGTATTTTTCATTTGTGTCTTACCTTTATGGCATCCATTATGGGTATACGCGATATCTTCATTTTAGGAATTGCGGACTACCGCCCCCTCAAAGTGATGTGATTCGTTAATGCCATACGTGGGAAGTATAAAGGATGGATTTAATGATATTATATATGATATTATACTTGAATTATAATATACCTTTATATCATTATTATTCCATTCTATAAAATACGAAATAGAAATGAAAGTAGCGTTCATGCGTACGTACGGCTTACCGTCTCAATGAACGGTGCATTTCATTTCTTACCTCTAAATGATTATGTAATGTTATAAATGCGTGCATGTACTTGATATATATGACATATATGATATCTAAATCATGAATACAATTCTGTATATAATAAACATTTGTCCACACGAACAACATGTAATTGTAAGAAGTCCACTTTCGACTTAAGAACCAAGTATCGGAAAAACAAATATTATTAACTTAAATGATTACATAAATGTTTATGACATGGTAATAAGTGATATAAAAGGAATAATGAACTTGAAAAAGGTTCTTAAGGAAGTATAAATTAACTCAATTTTATTATTCATGATATTAACGAACGATCGAGTCAAGTCGGACCCGAGGTAAGGGATCCTACTCCTCTCTTTCTTTTTAAGTACACACTTTTATGTCATTCCTTTTAAAGCTCATATTTCTTGTTATTGGGATGATATTTTATATTAAACTTACTGTAATTTTTATGTTCATGTGATGAGAGACCCTATTCTCTCTCATCAATCCATTTTGGAAGTTTTGAGTGGCGCCGTTAGGCTGCCAAACTTTCGTAAGAGATCTAACCTCTCTCTTTCTTTTTAAGTACTCTCCTTTATGTCACTTCTTTTAAGCTCCTCTTTGTAATGTTGGGGGATGTTATTTTATATTCCTATTTCTGTACATTTTATTGTAATGTGATGAGATACCCTATTTGATCTCATCAATCCATATTCGGAAGTTTTATGTGGCACTGTTAGGCTGCCGAGTTTTCGTAAGGGATTTTTCATCTCACTTTTATTCCCGTGAGATTTATGCTACATTTCCCACAAAATTCCATTGAGTGGTGTATGTACTGCCCATTATTCTACTCTTTGTGTAATATACTTTCATTTATGAGTATTTACATCAATGATCTATTGTCCTTCTTTCATGGGGTATATGTTTTGAAAGATACCCAAGTCGGTAAGGGAACCTTTCACCCTCCTCATTTTAAAAGACTTCGTTTGTTATGTCTTTTAATTCACATACTATTATGTTGGGATATGTTATTCTATATCCTTATTGATGTAAATTTTATGTCCAAGTGATGATATTCCCTTTTATCTCTCATCAACTCATTTTCTGAATTTTTGAAGTGATGCCGTTTAGGCTGTCGAATTTTACCAAGGGAACGTTTTAACCCAATTTCGATTTCTTTGGGTTTAACTTGTAGTTATTGAATATGTCATCCTTTGAATATGTGTGAATGTCCTTTTATTGTTTTACACTTAATATCCAATTATATTGGGTGTATTTATATTTTTCACACATAATTTTGAGATTGAATTATCCTTAACTTAAGGATACCTTCTTTATAAGGGATTTCATCACATTTTACATCCCTATTGAGACTTCATTGTTGTTATGCACCAATTCACTCTTATATGGCTTATATACTTTCCTTTGGAATATGATATCATGAATCCATTTATTCTCATGATATTATAATGTTCTGATTTAATGTTATTCCTCAATTATTGTATTCAAGTGTCTCTAATTTTGGTAAAAACCCTTTAACCAAAATAACGATTTAAATGTTTTAATGATTTGTTCTTATTAATATCCATGATTTCAAAATGGTTTTAAGGATTTATTTATATGGATATTAATGGTTTAAAATGTTAAAAGCTTCAAGGTGGTACGAGACACCTTGATTCAAAAATCTCCTTATTAAATATTTTAAATGGTTTTGGAAATGGTTTCTTTTTGAACAGATTCATTATTTCAATATACTAAAATGTTATATTGTGATTTACATGTGGAAATGTTATGTTTCCTTTATGAATGTTTTATGTGATATGTTTATGTTATGGTTCTTGGGCATTGTTATGAAGAACGGGTGGTTCCATGATAAACTAAGGGCGGGTGAGCCCGATATAGCTCTCCAATGCATTGGGTAACGCGAAGGAGTGAAACGTTAAGGTTTATCTGAAGAGATTTAGGGAATATACTGTGATGGGTATTCCAAAACGTAACCAAGAGGGTTACTCCCTACGTAAGAATGTTATGAATGCCTCAAGTTACCTTTATGTCTTATGTTTTCTATGATTTATTCATGATTTGATATGCCTATGTTTTATGGGTAAAGTGTGATTTCATTCTAATGTAAATATGAACTCACGTTTCCTTTCCATATTTTTATAACTCTTACTGAGCTTTTTATGCTCATCCCAAGTTTTTTAAATGTTTTTCATAGGTCAAGGGAAAGGTACATGATGTGATGATAGTGTCAAGGATGTGTCAAGAAAGAATCCATGTTATATTTTAAATATGTTTCCGTTGATGGGAAGAATTAATACTGTCTTTTATGTAACCACTTTGTTTAAATGTGGAATGTAATGAAAGTTTCATGATCTAATTCTCTAAAACTCTAAACCTGAAAAGATCCTCAATGTGTAATCTTGTAATAACTCAAGATTAAGTAAGGTTTAAGGCTGGGGCCTTATAGTTGGTATCAAAGGTCGGTTTAGATAACTTTAGAGGTTAGGGTATTATTTAAGCATAAGTGACATTACCATAATGGTTAGGATTTTAGAAAGAGTCCTAGTTTTAGATAAAGTGAATGAGTAAGTGTATCTTAGTGTTTTCCTTCCTCATTAGTACATGATGGTTTTGTTGATATACTCACACTGACATTTCTGTTTTTAGTGAATGGATGGATCTAGCAGGCACCAAAGAGACAACAGGTTTGAAGGAAATTGTGGTGGTACTCTGATTAAGATACTAGATAAAATGGAGGATTCAATGAGGAAACTCATGGTTGTTCTAAACCAACTATCAAGGAGTCATGATCAACCACTTGAACCTTGGTATGATCTTTAATGCATCATGTACGAGATGACCAATCGATGTGGAAGTTCAGGTAATAATTATAAAGGTAACCATTAAAGTTTATATGATCCTTACTTTTGAGGTAATTATGGGTTACTATATGTTATGATGGAAAATGAAAGGCATGAGATAAAATTGAGGTTAAAATATGTTATGATCATTTTTGATGATTTTATCTCTTTTTGGGGAATGATTTAATAATTATATAGTTTTGGAAAAAGGACAACACGCAGACCGTGTGACAACCCGTCGCGTCGGACAAAGCTGCAGGAATCGAACCCACATCCAAAGTGCGACTGGTATTTATCGCCTACCACTGGACTACGTGAAGTCCCTGGTTAGTTTGACCGATTATTTTTAGTTATATGATTTTATAAATTAAGAGTAAGTTGATTTTGGGTTATTTCTGAAAATGATTATCCTATCATGGAGGATATGTGATTAGGTTAATTACTTTTCAATACGAGAATTTAGGAGCAACTGATGTTGTTTAGAGATAAATGTTACGATTTAACTTGGAAGAATATGTGACTAAATCCTTCAAATATTTGGGTTTCAATCTTAGTTTGGTTTAATTTGAAGAATTTTATGGACAAATTGATTATAGAATGGTCCTCGTTGAACGTTGGGTTTTGTTGGACAAATTTTGGAGATTAAGAATAGATTTTCTTTTTATAAAGGGTTATCCTTTTTTGGATTATCTGATCTTGTAATAACCTTTTTGGTTTTGGTTAAAGTCTAAAGACATGGGAATTATATAGTTCTCTTTTTTGGATTAGGTGACTCTCTAGAAGTTGATTATAGTACTCTTAATGTGAACAAGTCTCCCTAAATACTCGTCTTTTGGAAAAAATATGAGTTTGATTAAGGAATCCAGTAAAGGTTGAAAGTCAACATGATAAGTGATTATGTTTCCTTATGAATAAATTCCCCAATAAAAAGTAACTTAACACAAAAATGTTGTCTATTAGCTCTTCCTACTAGGGAATCGAATACCGTTTAACCCATCACAAGTTTGTGATTTTCTCATTGTTAACTTTCTCCTAGACATGTTTACTATCACTCTCCCTCAAGAACATGACCCTTTGCTTTTTCTTCCATGTCCATGTTTTTCTACATGGAATCCTAGTATGGGTTAACTCGGGTGACCTCTGTACTTATCTTTCTTTATTTTAAAGTGATTGTTTTACCGACTCTTGTTCCAATGTGGGACTTTCAAGGATGTTTCCAAGTGCAATTTTAAAATTGCGAGGACGCAATTCCCAAAAGGGGGGAAGGATGTAACACCCCAGGTAAATAATGAATATGACATTTTCATATTTATCCATATTTGTGAATAAAATATTAATATGACTTTAAAGGGGATGCTATGCTCGATGGCGTACCCAACACGCAACAATGAGTTTCTTGGGAATCTTACGTTGCACTCTAATAATAAAATAATATTATTTCAAATGGTAGTTAACATGTAGCCGTTGTATTGGCGGGAATGGATAGAAATAACTAAAATATGATTATATATGTTTTTTAATGTTTTTACATTTATCCAATAAAAGCTAAAGGCTTAAAATACGGAAAGAATTCAATTTTAGGTGTATATGCTCTAGTTTCCACTAAAGGTTCACTTATCGCCTTTTAATGGAGAACTGTCATTAAATATAGTTTTGATCACTCTTATACATTCTTTTGGACCAAATAAAACTCTTATTAAGAATCGGGACATCAAATTTTACTTTGTGTAATTTTTTGGTATTTTTCCGATAAAGTTCATTTTTTAATGAATAGTGTAAAATGTTGTGTTTTAATTCAAAACCACTTTTTAATCTAATTTATTTATATGATTAGATAATATTTTGAATTGGTTTTAAAGTGAAATTAGAAAATATTTTTACCATTAAATCCAATAGTGGTCGTTGGAATTAATTTCACTTTGAAATCAGACTTAAACTAGTGTCAATCTTTTGATACTTATTGTTTTATAAAAACACGCTATTTGCTCTGACAGCGGGAATTAATTATTAAATTAATTAATGTGACTAATATGTTTTGAATTTTGTAAAACGGACTTCATTTTTGAATTCGGAATATCAAATATAGATTAGGGTGAAGTTTTGGTATTTTTCTGAAAAACTCCAATTTTTGATGAATAGTGAAACCACTAAGTGGTAATCAAGCAAACTGATTTTTCAGTTAAATGAAAGTTTACCACTAATGTGTATTGAATTTTGAAAATCTGACATACATGGTTGTCATTAGTATGTAAAATGTGGTTCAATGGGATGAAAATAATTTTTTGGTGAATAGTAACTTTTTTCATTAATCGCGATTAGAGGTAATTAGTGTAGTTTAAGGTAAATATAATGTTTTAATAATATGAAATGAACTTGACACATGTCCTAACCTCATTGGATGTGTAATGGCCGACCAAGAAAAGCCATGGGTCAACTTGGGGACCCCATGGAGCCACTTTGGTTGGGAAATGACATAAATAACTTTTTATTTAATGTAAAAGTAAAAATGACACAAACATGATATGTTTTACTAAAACAATTTTTAAGTGGGGGTATACAAGTCATATTTTTGATTATAAATAGTCATTGGAAAGATAAAAAGATTTCCTACATCATAGTATTTTTCTTATAATTTTTAGACATTAAATAAATTAAATTATTTATGACATAATAATGATGCAGCGATGACATCATTATTTGACGATTTAAATAAAATGGAAAGATAATGTAAAATATATGAACTAAACATGTCCAAAACTTATTAGATGGGTGTATTTCGAACCCTTATCACCTTATCCACGAATTATATCAATGTGGGACCTTTTAAAACCGAAACACATTTTCAAATAAAGTTATATTTCTTTACTTTCCAAAAGTGCCCCTCCTCTCCTCTTATAAAAGGCCCCAACCTCTACCTCATTTCAGACACTCCTCAAGCCTTTGTCTCGGCCAACCCCTGCCCATTTACTCTCTACACATCCCTCTCCTTATCCTAGAGGATTCCCTTTGGGCAGAATCCTTTCAAAGGAAGCCTTTAGGCTCAAATCAAAAGGAGTTACACTTTTAAAGGTAATTCATTCTCTCATGTTCATTTGTTTTATTTTGCTTCTCCACCCCCCTAAAATCTTTTTATTTACTTATTTTGTAACAACACCAGTATCTTCAATATACTAGGATGTTTTTATAAGATTTATTTGAGCTAAACTCTCACACAACTATATCAAATGGTTAAAGAACATACGGTTTCCGTGGATGGCAAAATTCTGCCTCCCGAAATGATGATTGTACAATACTCATTTAACACCTTCAAAGGTGGCCATTATGATGTCAATATTTTTATATATGATATATAATATGTTTATGTTTTACTTATGCTTCTGTATTTTTCATTTGTGTCTTACTTTTATGGCATCCATTATGGGTATACGCGATATCTTCATTTTAGGAAGTGCGGACTACCGCCCCCTCAAAGTGATGTGATTCGTTAATGCCATACGTGGGATGTATAAAGGATGAATTTAATGATATTATATATGATATTATACTGGAATTATAATATACCTTTATATCATTATTATTACATTCTATAAAATACGAAATAGAAATGAAAGTAGCGTTCATGCGTACGTACGGCTTACCATCTCCATGAACGGTGCATTTCATTTCTTACTTCTAAATGATTATGTAATGTTATAAATGCGTGCATGTACTGGATATATATGACATATATGATATCTAAATCATGAATACAATTCTGTATATAATAAACATTTGGCCACACGAACAACATGTAATTGTAAGAAGTCCACTTTCGACTTAAGAACCAAGTATCGGTAAAACAAATATTATTAACTTAAATGATTACATAAATGTTTATGACATGGTAATAAGTGATATAAAAGTAATAATGAACTTGAGAAAGGTTCTTAAGTAAGTATAAATTAACTCAAGTTTATTATTCAGGAGATTAAAGAACGTTCGAGTCAAGTCGGACCCGAGGTAAGGGATCCTACTCCTCTCTTTCTTTTTAAGTACACACTTTTATGTCATTCCTTTTAAAGCTCATCTTTCTTGTTATTGGGATGATATTTTATATTACACTTACTGTAATTTTTATGTTCATGTGATTAGAGACCCTATTCTATCTCATCAATCCATTTTTGAAGTTTTGAGTGGCGCCGTTAGGCTGCCGAACTTTCATAAGAGATCTAACCTCTCTCTTTCTTTTTAAGTACTCTCCTTTATGTCACTTGTTTTAAGCTCCTCTTTGTAATGTTGGGGGATGTTATTTTATATTCCTCTTGATGTAAATTTTATTGTAATGTGATGAGATACCCTATTTGATCTCATCAATCTATATTCGAAAGTTTTATGTGGCGCCGTTAGGCTGCCGAGTTTTCATAAGGGATTTTTCATCTCACTTTTATTCCCGTGAGATTTATGCTACATTTGCCACAAAATTACATTGAGTGGTGTATGTACTGCCCATTATTCTACTATTTGTGTAATATACTTTCTTTTATGAGTATTTACATCAATGATCTATTGTCCTTCTTTCATGGGGTATATGTTTTGAAAGATACCCAAGTCGGTAAGGGAACCTTTCACCCTCCTCATTTTAAAAGACTTCGTTTGTTATGTCTTTTAATTCACATACTATTATGTTGGGATATGTTCTTCTATATCCTTATTTATGTAAATTTTATGTCCAAGTGATGATATTCCCTTTTATCTCTCATCAACTCATTTTCTGAATTTTTGAAGTGACGCCGTTTAGGCTGTCGAATTTTACCAAGGGAACGTTTTAACCCAATTTCGATTTCTTTGGGTTCAACTTGTAGTTATTGAATATGTCATCCTTTGAATATGTGTGAATGTAATTTTATTGTCTTACACTTAATATCCAATTATATTGGGTGTATTTATATTTGTCACACATAATTTTGAGATTGAATTATCCTTAACTTAAGGATACCTTCTTTATAAGGGATTTCATCACATTTTACATCCCTATTGAGACTTCATTGTTGTTATGCATCAATTCACTCTTATATGGTGTATATAGTGTCCTTTGGAATATAATATCATGAATCCATTTATTACCATGATATTATAAAGTTCTGATTTAATGTTATTCCTCAATTATTGTATTCAAGTGTCTCTAATTTTGGTAAAAACCCTTTAACCAAAATATCGCTTTAAATGTTTTAATGATTTCTTCTTATTAATATCCATGATTTCAAAATGGTTTTAGAGATTTATTTATATGGATATTAATGGTTTAAAATGTTAAAAGCTTCAAGGTGGTATGAGACACTTTGATTCAAAAATCTCCTTATTAAATATTTTAAATGGTTTTGGAAATGGTTTCTTTTTTTACCGATTCATTATTTCAATATACTAAAATGTTATATTGTGATTGACATGTGGAAATGTTATGTTTCCTTTATGAATTTTTTATGTGATATGTTTATGTTATGGTTCTTGGGTATTGTTATGATGAACGGGTGGTTCCATGATAAACTAAGGGTGGGTGAGCCCGATATAGCTCTCTAATGCATTGGGTAACGCGAAGGAGTGAAACATTAAGGTTTCTCCGAAGAGATTTAGGGAATATACTATGATGAGTATTCCAAAACGTAACCAAGAGGGTTACTCCCTACGTAAGAATGTTATGAATGCCTCAAGTTACCTTTATGTCTTATGTTTTCTATGATTTATTCATGATTTGATATGCCTATGTTTTATGGGTAAAGTGTGATTTCATTCTAATGTATATATGAACTCATGTTTTTTTCCATATTTTTATAACTCTTACTGAGCTTTTTATGCTCATCCCAAGTTTTTGAAATGTTTTTCACAGGTCAAGGGAAAGGTACATGATGTGATGATAGTGTCAAGGATGTGTCAAGAAAGAATTCGTGTTATATTTTAAATATGTTTCCATTGATGGGAAGAATTAATACTGTCTTTTATGTTACCACTTTGTTTAAATGTGGAATATAATGCAAGTTTCATGATCTAATTCTCTAAAACTCTAAACCTAAAAAGATCCTCAATGTGTAATCTTGTAATAACTCAAGATTAAGTAAGGTTTAAGGCTGGGGCCTTATATTGTATTCGGTTATGTAACTAACAACATAGGTTGGTAAAACTTGTTGAAGTACACGGCGTGTATCTAGGGTGTTACACGACCATTTTTGGCAGGAGTATATGACCATGTGAATGACCTAAGAGAACATGCCCTATAGGAAAATTACATGCCGTGTAGTCATGTTTTGAAAAACGTGAATGCTTCCTTTCTTCTGTTCCCTTCTTTTCCATCCAGTTTTAGTTTTTGATAATCTTGAATCTAAGGTGTGAGTTTGACCTTGCTAATTCATGCCACCGAGAGATCCTCTGGTTGACCGCCAATAGCAGGGCAGTGATCAGACACCCGATATGGCAGATCAGGGACTTCCTTTAGATCCTCCTATTATTCCAGCCTTGGAACCAGCGGTTATACCAGTTGCAGGAGCTGATGCACAGTTTTGGGAGGGTTTTCTAAGGATTATGCAGACCTTCTTGGGAGCGCATCCTCATGCCCCATCAATGGCTAATTTGACGTGGGTTTTCTAGTAGTAGCATCCTACCAACTTCTCAGGGGAAGGAGGACCACAGGCTGCAGTGTCGTGGCTCGAAGCCACGCTGACGACATTTGAGAATCTGAAGGTACCACCCAAGAGGAGGGTGAAGCTCATGACCTACATGCTCCGAGACTCGACCAAGAGTTGGTGGGATGACATCTCTTAGGCAGAACGCCACCAGAATATGGATTGAGAGGAGTTTCATCATAATTTCTATGGTTAATTCGACCCAGAGACCTTGAGGGCCGACTGATTCCAAGAGTTTATGAGCTTAGAGCAGGGTACTCTTTCCATGATGGAGTATTCCCCTCGTTTCACAGAGCTATGGTGTTTCATGCCTATCCTAGCAAGTGATGAGTTGTTCCTAGCTAGGAAGTTTGAGGACAGTCTCAGTAAGGAGATCCATTCCCAGGTGAACATCTTCAGGTTTAAATTTATATCCTCTATCTTCAACCAAGCTCTGATCATAGAGCGTAATTTGAGGGATTCTGGAGCAGTGATCCAGGGTGGTTTGACATCCAGAGTTAGTATTCCTCCTGCAAATAGCAGGAAGCACCATAGGGATCTTTTTCAAGGAGATCAGGGTAGGTGGGATGCACCTTCTGGTATCCATGTGATGTGGTACCTGTGCGGGAGGATTAGGCATACAAGGCCACATTGCTTGAGATACCCGATGGAGTACCGATCTTACGGCAGGATGGGCCATATCCTGCGTTTCTGCCAGTTTTTCCCTCCAGTAGCTGGGGACAAGGGTTCATTTATGACTCCTCTTACAGAAGCAGCCCCACCAGTTTCTCACAAGTCTGGGACTTGGATTTCTTCCAGCTATTCAGGATGAGGTGGTGGTCATGGCCATGGCAGCCAGTCGCCAGGCTATCAGCGACAGCAGGGCGGATCAGCTCAGAGCAGTCAGGCAGGGTCACAGGGCTGTGGAGCATGCCAAAATTTTGTGATGGAGTAGACCCAACAGGAGCAGGATCCTAGAAATTCCACCATTCGATGCACGATCTTAGTATCCTTAGTTTTATCTTCTACTATTTTCGACACAAGGGATTCCCATAGCTTCATCTCTGTTGCTGTTGTGGAAAGCCTTGGTCTCTGTATCTTCTTATCTGCTGATATCTTGACACTGGACACACTGTTGGGGACTATAGCGGTTAGTGTACATCAGTTCAGAGAGTTTCCTCTTGAGGTTACGGGGTGCCACTTCTTTTGGGACCACTTTTTCCTAGAGATGACGAGCTATGTTGTCATTCTCTGAATGGACTGGTTTGTTCCCTTCCAGGTAGTCTTCGATTTCTATTGTCGTAGGGTGAGTTTCATATCACCAGAGGGTGGATCGTTTCTTCCTCAGGGCGAGTGGGATGTCCAATCGAGTAAATCAGGACCTGAGCATGATGGGCTAGTAGGAGTTACAACCCAGATTTCCAGACAATATCTGGATGACTAGGGGACACCACAGTTAGACTTTCCTCCAGTAGTGGATCATTTCAGGGACATCCTTATAGAGGAATTTTTAGGTTTGCATCCTGAGCATGAGGTATAATTTTCTATTGAGCTCGTGCCAGGAGTGGCACCAGTGTCCATTCCTCCTTATATGATGGCTACACCTGAGTTTCAGGAGATCAAGAAGCAATTGAAGGAGTTGCAAGCCAAGAATTTCTTCGAACCCAGTACTTCTCCTTGGGGTTCACCTGTTCTCTTTGCGAAGAAGGTGGACAACACTCTCATGCATTGTGTGGATTATCGAAAGCTGAACCGGTTGACTGTCAAGAACTAATATCCCTTGCTAAGGATTGATGATCTCTTTGATCAGCTTCAAGGAGCCCGGGTGTTCTCAATGATCGACTTGAGGTCCGGTATCCATCAGTTTCATGTTAGACCATCTGATATTCCTATTACAGTTTTTAGGAATAGGTATGGTCGATACAATTATACGGTTATGCCGTTTGGTCTCACGAATGCACCTGTAGTTTTCATGGAACTGATGAACCGAGTGTTACGTCCATACTTGGATTCCTTTGTGGTTGTTTTCATGGACGACATCTTGGTGTAATCTCACACTCAACACGACCATGCTACCCATCTTGAGATCATTCTGAGTACACTAAAAGAGCATCATTTATATGTTAATCTCTCGAAATTCCACTTTTGGATGGATCAGATTCACTTTTTAGCTCATGTTATCTTAGAGACAGGAGTATTAGTAAACCCAGAGAAAGTGAGGGTAGTAGTTTCTTGGGAGCAGCCGAAGAATGTCTTTTAGGTATGGAGTTTCCTAGGGCTACATGGATACTACAGATGCTTCATATAGGACTTTTCATGCTTATCAACACCACTGATAGTCTTGACTAAGAAGGTTGCACAGTTCTTTTGGTCAGATTCTTGTATGTTAGACTTTCAAGAGATAAAGGGGAGGTTGATGTCAGCATCGATACTAGTCTTTCCAGAGCCGGGAAAGAGCTATACTGTTTACTGTGATGCTTCAAGTATTAGGCTGGGAGCTGTGCTGATGCAGGGAGATGGATTCATTGCATACATGTCTTGGCAGTTGAGGGCACATGAGAGGAATTACCCGACGCACGATCTGGAGTTGGCAATTGTTGTTCATGCCTTACATTTTTGGAGACAATATCTTCTGGGAGAGCATTTTGTGGTTTTCACAGACCACAAAAGTCTCAAGTACATCTTCACTCAGTGTGATCTGAATCTGAGACAACACATGTTGGTCGAGTATCTTCAGTCCATTAACTTTAAGCTTGCCTATACACCTTTGAAAGGCAACGCAGTGGTTGACGCATTGAGCAGGAGAACACATATACATGCAGTTCAGGAGGCCACCAGTGAGTGGAAGCTTATGGCTATATTCTCTAAGATTATTTTGGAGGTGCACGATAGACAGGGGTAGAGTTTTCTATCTTCTATAGATATTACCTCTACTCTTCTCGATCAGGTACGGATGAGGCAGATATCAGACTCAGAAGGCCTAGTCCTATGGAAGAGTGCGTCAGGAGAGGACCCTCTTACTAGATAAATAGTAGGAGAGGATGAGATCTTGAATTTCTAGGGACGTGTATGGGTGCCAGCAGAAATACGTGAGGAGATGATGCAGGATTTTCATTCCTCAGTTTGGGAAGATCATTATGGCGTCACCAAGATGTATCATGATATACACCACCGGTATTGGTGGCCAGGTACGAAGAGAGATATTATCGGTTTTTTAATGAGGTGTTCCACTTTTCAGCAGGTGAAAGAAGAGAATCAGCGACCAACAGGTCTTCTACAACAGTTAACCATTCTGGAATGGAAGTGGAATAATGTCGCAATGGACTTCTTGACTGGTTTGTCGAGGTCACCACGTAGGAATGATGTTGTTTGGGTTGTCATCCATAGGCTTACGATGTTTGATCACTTCTTGCCGATCAAGGAGTCCTTCGTTATTGATGAGCTAGGATGGTTGTACATTCGAGAGATTTTACGCCTACATGAAGTTCCACACTCCATTTTTTTAGACATGGATGTTCGTTTTACTTATCAGGTCCAGTATGGGCTTTAGAAGGCTTTGGTTACACAAATACTTTTGGGTACAACATACCATCCCCAGACAGATGGCCAGTCCGATCCTATGATTCAATTGCTTGAGGATATGCTCCAAACTTGCATTCTGTATTTTGGTGGTTCTTGGGAGATACATATATCTCAAGTAGAGTTTTCCAACAATAATAGTGTTCAAGAAACTATTAAGATGGGACCTTATGAGGCTTTGTATAGTAGGCCATTCTGATCAACCTTGTGTGGGATGGAGGTAGGCGAGGAAGCTATGATGGGAATTCTACTTTTCTAGGAGACCACAAAACATATAGAGTTGATTTGGAAGAGGATGTCCACTGCACAGTATCTTCAGAAGTCTTATGTTGATCAGCGGAGATGACCTCTGGAGTTCGAGGTCGAAGATTAGGTTTTTCTACGTGTCACACCGAGGTTGGGGCACAGAGGATCAACAAATAGGGTAAGATTTCGTCAAGGTACGTCAGGCCATTTGAGGTGTTGGAGAGAGTTGGGCCAGTTGCCTATCAGTTGCAGTTACCATAGAGGTATCAGGCTATGCATGACATCTTACATGTTTCACAACTTCGACGTTACTTTTCAGACTCGTCTCATATATTTCAACCCAAGGAGGTTGAGTTAGAGGTGGATGCCTCATTTGAGGGGAATCCTATACGGATTGTCGATCGTAGTACAAAATTTCTCCATGGCCAGTCTGTTCCTCTAGTATGTGTGCTATGGTAGCACAGGCAAGTATAAGATGTGCCTTGGGAGAGAGAGGCCGATGTACGAGCACAGTGGCCGGAATTGTTTGGGGTTTCTTCTTCTACGCCGCCAAGTTAAGGAAATTTAGGGACAAATTTTTTTAAGGGGGAAGTTTGTAAGAACCCAGACCTTTTTTTCAGGTATTTTTTCCTTTTCTGGTCACTTCTGAGAAAAAGAGGAAATTTTTCAGGTCATGTAGGGGTGCACGATTGGCACACGGTTGGCACACGGTCTGAACAAACCATGCAGCTAGCCTAGGAAACCGTGAAACCCTTGTCATTGGTCTCCACATGGGTAGCGCATGGTCTGTCAGACCATGCAGGCAAGCCATGTGAAATACGTAGGTGAGACCGTGGAAATTGCATGGTTAGCACACGCTTTTCCAAACCATGCGGGGTATCCGTGCGCCCACTTAAAGTTGGGGTTTTTAAGACCAAGGCTAGTCGATATTTTTCATTTCTTCTCCAAAAGTCTCTCCCACTCGAGCCTCACTCGGGATTTTGGGTTCTCATAGGTTGAAGGTTCTCCCCCACTCATTTTGGAGGAAAATCGAAGGGGTTTCATGGTGTATCGAAGGCGGTTTTTTCTTGAGTAAGTCCCACCTCAGGGTTTCTCCTTGGTTTTCCCTAGATCTTCTCTTCCGTCACTCTTGGTTTTCTAGATCTACATCCATGTCATGTAGATCTAGTGTTGGGTTTTCCTTGGCTGTTGATTTTACAACTTGACGATGATAGGGAAGGAGTTTTAGAGTGGTCTTTTGTGAAGCGGTTACCCGGATTTGTGGGTGCTGTTGATTTTGGATCATTTTCACTGAAACCCTAAAGGTAGGTGGTTTGTTCTTGTTTGTTGAAGTCTTTGAGTATTATGTGCAATTGTACCAATACCCTTGAACGGAGTATTGCACGTTTACCATTTTAGCCATATTGTTTTCCTGCCTTTCTTGTGTGCTTCAGTAGGGGTCAATTGTTGTGAATAGGGTGAATTACTACCCTTTGGATGTGTTTCCCATGAATTGTTCTGTTTACAACCATTTGGTCCTGTTTTGCCTTTTTTTTCATTTTTCCTATTTTCCCATGCTTAGAGATTGTAGGATGGAGTGTTGAATTCTGACCTTCTTGCGATGCTAAAGAGTTGTTATATTTTTCTTTTTTAATTGGTTTAGTACTGTGTGTATTCAATATTGTGACTTCTTTGGCTATTTTCATAGACATATGTATCATGCATCATTTATTATGCATGGCTCCAGTTGTTTATTATCTCAGTCTTGCATCGTTTACTATTTTTGGATATTTACTGCTTCCGCTATTGCATGTTTGTTTAATTCCTCTGTGTACTTTTCCAATGAGGGCATAGTTTCCCTACTATCACACTCATGGACCTCATTTCTAGTCAGCAGCCTCTGGCATTCGGGGAAATGCGCTTGAGGCCATGTGACCAACCGGGTACGGGGCGCCTATGGGTGGCTTCCGAATCCAGGACGTTACATATACTATACCTTTCTCAGTTAGTGTTAGAGTGTCTCTGATAATTAAAATAAACTCAGGGGAACCTCTATCTACACATTGGGAATTCAATATTCACACCAATATCATAGATAAAAGCTTACCCTATGGTATCACGAGGAATCCCTTATCCTCAAGAATTCATGATGAACCTCATGTATGTACCTGGGAATTGTCAATGTCAGGACAATGTCTGATACCTAGGAGGGATAATTACTTGGAAATATTATATGTTCAAGCATGAATGATTCCTATTCAACCCATAAAATCAATGTTATTACCCTTTTGGGATCCCATGGAAAACATCTTGGGAATCTAATATCTCATGGATCCCTAACAAATCCATCAATGGTTTTTCCACCCAATCTTAGTAGGTTATCCATGGAATTGATCAAGGGGATATTAGTGGCACCATCGGGATGTTCAAAATCCTTTTTAAGGGGACATTTTCCCACATGAAACCTCATTCAACCATTAAAATCTAGATATCACATGCTTTCACAACGTTTTTTTGTATGTCCATTAGAATATTGACACTTGGGAATTCACAATGGTATCACAATTTGATAAGGATTCCTATCATCCCAAACATTTCAATATGCATGGTCACACACACACTAATTCTAAATCATAGGTACCACATTAATTCATCCACTCCCACATCAAAAGAATCACAATATAAAAGTCATGTTATATATCTGGCCCCAATAAAAAGTGGGATTGGATCCTGAACATTTTGGACAACCTAGGGGTGTCCCAGGAAAATACAATAGTAACAGAACCAATATTTGATTAACAAGAATCATGTGAAATCACATATCATAAGAAATAATAAAATAAATTATAATAAGGGATAGATTAATCCCCATACTAAATATAATCTCTATGGTCCCTCAGGCTCACATTCTTGGTATAGGTTCTAGGTGATACTTGAAACAATCCCTACCCTATTTCACATAAACCTTCTCTTGGAATCTCTCAAATGGTCACCCACATGATTCCCCTATGGAATAAATACACTATAGGAATACCACTTGGGATCCTCAATCATAATTGGCCTCTGGATCCCTCTCCCAATTCTTGGAGGACATCTCGTCCCTTGGTACCATAAACATCGTCATTTGGCCACATAGAGCTAAAAGGTTTCACCGCTCTTACATCTTTATGGTGTTGGATTTTAAGACCATATCACTTTCCAAATCATAACTCAGTCAGTCCTCACACCAAACCTAACAACAAAGTCTCTATGGGGTCAAGTCACCTAACTGTTACATCCAAGTGGGAGAGGATTTCTTAATCCATTTTAATTCTTCCTAGACCAAGGTTATATGGAATCTAAAGTTCTAACAATACCACCCTTAGGAAAACCATTGTTTTCCATATCTCCCATATAACCCAAGGTCTATTAGGGGTCTTATAATATGGATATAACTAAATATATATAATTAAATCCTCAACAATCAGTGGATAAAGAAAACAATCCAGTGCATGTGGGTCTAATGGGGAACTCAACACTTCTTCCAATTCTATAAATTTCATTCAATCTGAATATTTTTTTTTAAAAAAATTAAAATAAATTTAACAATTTAATAATAATAGGTTCTTCACCCTATTAGAGATTCCACACAGCAACAAACATATAAAAACGTTGAAAAATCCACGGTAAAAGTACTAAGGATCACCTACCACATCATGAACCTTTAAAAATTAAAATCATAAACCCAGAAAACCCTAGAAGATTCTCATATAAGTTGTCCAAAGTTATGTCAGCAACATCATCCACTTCTTGTATTCCCAAGCACCTAGATAGTGCCAAAAATTATATATTAATTTATTCTAAAAAAACATATTTATTTATTTAATTTAACCCAAAGTTATATAAACACTAAAAACTCAATACATCACCATATTGCATAGAAACCTTGTTTGACTACCCATTTGAGGCCAACAATAGGACCCCAACAATAGCCCATGAAAAATCTGTAACCTTCATTTTTGAAACAAATATCAAATAAAAATAAATTTAATAGAAAAAAAGAATATATTTTTGTCATGACATTTCTTCAAAGAAGCAATGAATAAAGATAAGAAGATGTCATCTCAAACCTCCATTAGGCTATAATCCATGAAATAAAAACAAAAATGGGTGATTTTTTAATTATTTAGTAAAATTTCCATAAATTATAATATTGATAAATCAATAACAACCATTTAAGGTAAGAGAAAGTGACAGGATAGGAGAACCTTTCCAAAAACCTCTTTTTAATTATGCTAATAATCATGTTGAATAGAGTGAAGAATGGGGGGGTGATCCTACCATCATCATCCTATGTGTATGATAAAAAATCAAGAATGAAGGTGGATATAACCTTCTTTAAAAATAGAAAAAGCATCCTAAAAATTTTCTTGGTGTGACAGTAGGTGCCACACTGTGAAATTTTATGAAAATTACCCATCCCCAATTTTCATGCATTGAATCCCTCTTATAAACCCCACGAACGCATATCAAATCATAAATTCCCAATTTATGATTTTAATAGGCTATTAGTGTATTTTTAGAATCCCAAATCCCCCAAAAAATACATTACTGGCCTCATGAACCCCCAGGTCATCGCCCAAGACTTGAAGCCCATCCCAAAACACCAGACAAGGATGCTGAAACTCCCACAATCTTTACCCAAGTCTTAGTTACCAAAATGAATTTTCCACAAAATGGAAAATTCATATTCCCAATTGATATTTACAACTCTTATAAACATAGGTCATTACATTTATCCATTGGTTATTTTATGACACAATGATGAATGTTTATATAATATAGCACTACAAATATATATGGTTATCATTTTGTGATGGGTGAGAATGAAATTATATAGACATACAATTAATTTTTAAATGAATGATATCTTATTAGATAAGATAAAAGAGGATGTGGAGTGAACCCATTCCATAATAGAAAATATGTATTGGAGTGAACCCAATAAATTATGAGACTTTGTCCACTATGTGACGATAATCATGGGAGTGAGCCTTAAATAATAAAATTATTTTATATACTTATGAATATGTTACAAAACCTATGATATTTAATTATTCTTATAGTATCATATCATGGATCATGATTGAATAATTATGATTCCACTCTTTTAGAACTCATGTCTTTTAAATTGATAATGATTTATACCATGATTCATGATTTATGATATATGAATTATTAGGTATGAACTTATTAGGTTATGATCATGACCTAATACCCTTATTTTTTTATGATCATTTATTGATTTATAATATTTTTACCCTTACTAAGCATTTTAGGACACCTTTTATTATGTTTGCATTTTCCTTAGGTAATAATGAAATTTTTTCAATAATATATGTCCAATAAGGGAACAATGAGACATGATATTTATGGGAATTATTTAATATTATTCATCAAAAAAGATTATTATGTATCTATTAATAAAATACACTAACCATTTATGGGTATAGGGAATGAATTATTGTGTAATATTTTATGTTTTCGTTAAAAATTATGTAATATTTATGTAAATTTTTCTCATTTTTACTTAGTTGGTATCAAAGTAGGATTTATTTATTTTTTCAAATTAGAATATGATTAATATGATGGGAGAACTGAAGAAAACCAATTATGAACTAAAATTTATATAGGATGAAACTAAAATTTTCATTAGGTGATAATAATGTGTAATAATTTAAGAAATATCAGGAATGGTTTTCATGATTATATGATAGATCACCTTATGTAAAAAATTTTGATGCTTATGATAATGATTTTTATTTTATTAATAGATTAATGTTAGAATGATGAATTTAATTTTTGGTAGGTATACTCAAATATTAAAGTATCATATTTTAATTTTTTGAAATGATTTCATTTATATCACGACAGAAATATGGGAATGATAATTAATATCCTTAACCATTAGATATTACATTATTGATGAAAGCTATTAATAGGTACAATGATTGCATCTCAAGTCTATAGCTCCTCTCTGATATAAGTTTGCGGTAATATTCATCCTCTAAATCTTGTGATTATCCGTCTAAATAAATTTTATCTGATTTTGGGAATGTATTTGATTTCTTTATATATATTCCACATTAATTATTGGGGAAGGGAAGTTATATTTAATATTCTAAATAAACTAGGGATTATATATATGTAAGAGGATGAATGTGAACTTCCAATTAAGATTAACTCTATTTTATGGATCTTATTGCATATTCAGTAGGGTTATCCATTTTAATTGGTTAGGGAGAGACTCGATATTTGAGATATTCAAATTTCAATGGAATATTCCAATGTATCTCCTAAATAATTTCTTATCATTCTAAAAAAAATTTATGTTGAGTTTTAAATATAACTAATACCTTGTGCTACTCCTATTTCAAAGACTCCTTATATAACTCCCATAATTGAGTTGTAAGAATTGAAAAAGAAACTCCAATAGAATTTTTATAATGTATTCATTCATCCAAGTTCATCAAACTGAGGTGACATTATTTTTATAGTTAAAACTACATATGGTTTAATACACCATTTCATTGATTATTGGGAACATAAAAGGATTAATATCAAAAAAAATATTATATAACCTGTAGTAATTGTTTTTTTGATCTACTTCAGAACACTCAATAATTTTTAAATATTTACCTTTGATCTAGATATTACCAAATAATGGTTAAAAATAAGATAATATCCTAGAAAACATTCTATACAAGGTATGGTCATTATGAATTTCTTGTCATTCCAATTGGATATAACAATTCTCTCACTATCTTCATGGATATAATAAATAGAGTTTTTATAGATTAACTTGATCATTTATGTAATTTTTTGTAGATGATAATATTATAAATTATATGGGTAATGAATTGAATGAATATGGTTTGAGTATTATGTTAAATATCCTGATAATGGAAAGGTTCTATAAAAAAATTATTAAATTTAAATTCTGGATACATAAATTATCATTCATGGGTCATGTAATTATAAGTGTGTGAAGATCACTGGATCCCTAAAAGATGGAAGTTATTTAAAAATGGCCCAGAAAAACCATAGTTTCTAAAATAAATAGTTTTCTTTGTATGGTTGGATAATACCAAGGACTTTTTATATATTTATCACGGATATAAAATCCAAAAACCAAGTTCATGTGAAAGGGATTCAGGTTTCTTTTGACTAATGAATATGAATAAAATTTTAAATAACTAAAGAGAAGGTTGGTAAGTGAACATGTTCTCACACTAGAATACATTGAATAAGGGTTAGTGTTTTATAGAGATTCATTAATTAAAATATTTTAAATTTTCACATTATGGATTAAATTGAAGTGGCTTATGACTCATTCCAATTTAATGTTCATGAGGAAAATTATTCTCATGATTTCAAACTAGATGTGGTTGTTTTTTATTTGATGATATTTTGGATGTATCATTATGGTTAAAGGTGTGACATATATAATGATCCTAAAATATTATATTATATATTCATATAAAAATATTGTAAAATTCATCAATGAAGATGTTTGTAATTGATTAAGGATTTTGACTACTCAATACATTACCACGTTTGGAATGAAAATATGGTGGCTATTGCTCTGAGTCAGAAGGACCATGATAGATTTTCTATCATGAGGATTGAAATATATCCAATACATATGGATTTATTGAGGATATACCTTGAAATAATTGATAATGATCCTATATTTCTCATATAATTGTTCAACCATCAATTCATGTAAATATTTAAGAGGCCTTGTAAGAAGTTGTAGAGCTTAAAAAGAATGTAATAATTGTTTATGAGTTCAGTTATTATAGTTATGGAATGATAATGTTTAGTAATAGGGTATTTATCATATCTATACCAAAATTTAAGAAGGATCTATTAGTTGATACATAGAGTTCGTTATGTAATCATCCCAAAATTACAATGGTGTATAGAGATATTAAATATCATTTATAGAGGGATAACATGAAGAGATATATTATAGAGTATGTACCTCAGTGGTTGGTATGAAAACAAGTTAATTATGGGAGATATAAGTCTAAGGGGGTATAATAACCATTTCTTATACTTGAGTAGAAATGGAAAAACATTGCCATTGATTTCATCATGAGACTCTCCAATATATCTAAAAGGAATATTACTATTTTTTATATTAGACCACCTAATGAAATTAATAAATATAATTTCCATCATATAATATTTTGTATCTAGATTACATCACTTGGATATAGATTAAAGAAGTTTCAAGTTTTCATGGAGTTCCACTAAGAAATTTTGTTATTTTAATATGTGGTTTACCTCAAAGTCCTAGAGAATTATTCAATAATACTTTAATAAATATTGATTCTTTATCACTATATATAACCATAACACATATGGTTTTTTTGATAGGACCATTTAAAACCTAAAATATATTTATAGAGATAGGTTTTTGGACTTTAAATGAGTTTAGGTTAAACACCTTCCCCTAGTAAAATTTTAATGCAACAATTTATTTCACTCAAACATTAAAATTTCTCCTTTTGATTCTCTATATGTAACGTTGTTCATAATTATAACATGATGGGATTTTGTTGGGTAAAAAGCTATTGAGATTTGATATAGACGAGGAAATAATAGAGAATGTCAAATCTATTCCACAATACATTAGAATAGATCAAGTGGACATAAAAGATATACTGACAATGATCAATGATATTTGGAGTTTTAATTTTTTGATAAGGAATTCCTTAAAATATCTCCTTGGAAGAATTATATGATATTTGTAAATTAGGGAAATTTAAGACCCAAGCATATCATTACCTATAAAAATATTGATCACATCAGGCTAGTGGATTATCTCAATCCACTTCCTCTAAACCTATTCAAAGTTCATGATACGTTCTATGTATCCCATTTGAGAAATTATATACTACAACAATATCATGTACACCAATCAGAGGTTGTACCACTGGAAAATGATCTTTATTAATGGTAGATACCTATAAAATTTATGGATCATATTTATAAAGTACTTAGAAATAATACCACTCACCTCATTAAGGTTCTCCCAATGAATCCTAAATTTTAATAATCTATGGGGGAACTCATGAATGTTATGAGGTAAAGGTATCCTCAATTTTTGAATCATAGTGATATTAATTTAAGGGAAAAATTCATATAATAGGGCAGAAGGTAACACACCATGATTTTATAATATATATTTTTAATATATTTTATGTGTTTGATGAATTTTGAAGAATCTTTTTTGAACTTATGTGAATAATGATCAAAAACTATAAAATAAAGCATGATACAAGGTCTATAAATGAAAAAAAATATTTAAAATAGTTTCTAATTCACATAGGTAATATTATTGATCCTAGAAAATTATTTTGAAATATTTTTAAGCAATGTTTTTTCAAATATTATTTAATTAAAAAATAATTTGGAGTGTGAAAAGTTACACCCATAAATGTTAGTTTAAAATAATAATAAACATGATATATTTCTTAACATGCAACACTGGGCATTATAGGAACTAAGATATATTATAAAAAAATTATTTTTTAAATGTGACCAAGCTATTGAATTAGAAGTTAGGAATACGAGTAATTGGATTATAATATATATATATATATAATAGTATATTTCAATAAAAACACAATGGTTAATTCTTATGAAATAAACACTTAACCTTTAGTGATGCCATTTTATGCTTCAAAAATTCATTTTTCTTCAGAAATGATTTTATTGCATTTTTTTCATGGAAATTATAATTAATTTATACCAGTTTTATAAATTTTATTTTATAAAATGAACATAATTTTTAAAATCATCATATAAAAATTAACGTAGGGTGAAATTTTGGTATTCTTTCTAAAAGATTGATCTTTCAGTAAATAGTGAAGAAATATTGATTTATCATATATTTTATTTAAATTAAGTAATTTACAAGTACCATAATATTTTGGATTTAGTGACATATCATCCAATTTTTAGAATAATTTAATTAATTAAATTTTGATTATTAATATTCATTATTCTGATATAAGATAATTTTTATGATTAAAGAAACACTTTTTAAAATTGTTTTCTATTGAATTTTATAGATTAATAAAACTATTAGATATTAAAAAATAAAATATTTATACTACATTTTTAATCGATAGGTTCAAATTTGGTATAAGAAACCTTTTTGTCCTTATGAATGGTAACCGTGGAAAATATTATTCATGTCATTAAGGATAAAATAGGTAAAATAGGGTTAAAACCATGAAATAAGATCTCAAAATCAGCCTAACAGTTTTGAAAAATTTATTTTATGGATTAAATTATACCATAGACATTCCAATTTCTAATATATTTTATTCATTTAATTTTCCCTTGATAATGAAATTTCTATTATTTTATGTGTGGAAAATTCCAAAATGTCACTCTCTTTCCAGTGATATATCTATAAATATAACATAATGATAAAAATAGAATTAATTAGTGTTTAAAATTTTATTTGATATATTAATTATTTTATTCTCATAGAGATTTTTAAAATTTTTAGTGATGAAATGATTACCTTAAATTTTTATACAACACTTATATAGTGATTTTGTAAGTAGTTGAAAAATGATATAAATGATTTTATAAATTGTAAAAGTAATACTTTTTGCGTGAATTATATTTGACCAAAAAAATTATATATTAATATAAAATATTTGTTATTCGTGTAATATTTATATTCAAGTAAAATATTTTTACTAGTGTCATGAAATTAAAATTAAATGAATAATGTCAAAAAATTAAACTAATGATATTTTATGTTAAACAATAATTTATAAAGTTAATTAGAGATAATAAAAATATTTAAAGAGGAAAAATCATATTTGAAATGGTGAAAATGTCATCCCTTGTCCATTTATGAGAAACTTTTCATCTTATAAGTAAAATTATTACCCTTTAATATTGAAAAATTCATTAGGATGATTAGTTTAAAATTGGATAACCATGCGGTAAAAAAATAAAATGTTTAAAATAATATCTAAACATGTATTTAATTGATGGGATTAATATATTAATACCATATATTCCATATATTCTAATTTTTTTCATTTTGGATCAATTTGAGATTAGATACACACAGATTATATTACAATATTTCCTGTATATCCAAAAAACGACATTAATAATATGTTTAATAATTATTATTTTATTAAATGTTTTAATTTTCTAAAAATAATATCTTCATCCCAAAAAATAATATAAGGTTTGATATATTAACCATGGTCTATTAATGGTTCACATTCCCTATTATAGTAACTTTATTTTCCTCTAATGTGTAAAAAATTATAATATCAAGGTAATTACAAAAAGAGTTAAAAGGGGGTTAAGACTAAGAGATAAGAGTGAAACCATAGCCAAAACATGTACAAATTTTATTATATGATATTATTTAGACTCATAAACATATTAAATTATAATTATATCAATTGGGATCCATTTTTCTAATAAAAGTAATATATATTCGTTGAATACTATAAGTAATTCCAATAGTCCCCTTACCCTCACATAAAAAAGGACACCCCATCTCTGATTAATTTAATCCTAAATGAGAATCCTATATTGAAAAAACCCAACTTAATTATCATATAAAAATTCTTATACACTAATTAGTTTTTTTGGTTTTCTAAATGTACCATTACAAGTGCCCTTAATAAGGGATCCAAAGTAAGGATACTGAAGAAGATGTAATCATCTTTACTGACACTTTCAAGTTTATTTATTCTTATACTTCATAAAAAATTGTTTAAACTATCCTAAAATAATAAATACAGTATCATAAATATACATATATGTTATTATGTATATGGGATAACCATTGTCTTTCTATTTTCCATCCTATGAAAAGCAAAAACATCGCTCGTTCGTACATATGACTTACCATCTTCACATAGTTGTGTAAACTATTTTTTATCACAATTTTACATAGATGGTTATAAAGATGGAAATACTAACTATATATTATATTTATGAAATAATTAAGTTTTTTTAATATAATATATTTTCTACATTCTTACCTTTCCATAATTTGTAAAATGATATTGTTTATTGTGCATACATGTGGAGTAACACTACCATCAAGTGATGTGATTAGTCTTTCATTTATTCACTATATGGATGGTAATAATAATATATTTAATAACCATATATAACATATATGATATATTAATGATTATTTAAAAGGATAATTATTATTTATTTTTCTTTATTTACATCTTTTGGAATTTGAAAATAATGTTCATGTGTACATATGACCTACCGTCTCCATGAACGATTAAATTCATTTTTCTATATCCACATTTCATGGGTGATTATGAATATAAATATAATTAATATTAGAATCTATCATGTGTAAATAAGGGATATTAAATATGTAAAGTTAAATTACTAAAGCACATTCCATTTGTAAAAAAATTGGATAATTAAATGCATATATTGAGAATATCAATGTACAAATATCCTGGATAATAATAAATAAATTCTAGATTAAATAAAATATTAATATTTTATTAAATGATCTCATAGATTATGATATCTATAAAGAAAAATCTGTGTGCCATGATATTTTAATCAATGGGAAGATATACACTAAAACCCCATTTAATTGGCTAAATGATTTGGCTCATGATACTTGTCAATGTATCATAGAGATATATTAACCTAGACCCACCCATCAATGCATTCCGAATCCATTCCTCATATACTGAATGATAAATTATATTTATAAATAATATATCTTATGAAGAAATAATCTTATTGAGATAATAATATTTATTTATCATATTCTCCTCAGTCTATCAAATAAAATTCATTGTGAAACATCGTACGTATAAATGATATGTGGTTTAATCAATAAGCATGTTGATGATAAAGAATATGGATATATAAAAGAAATTTAATTTAAAATTATCACAAGAATGTGAATTTTTAAGATAAAGTTAATGAAATATTTTTTAATAATGGTTAAAATATAACAATCAATTATTCGGGTATATTTAGTTTGAAATAAAACCCTATCCTTTGTAGAATAAATTAAAATTGAAGAAAAAATTAACATAAGATTTAATTAATGAGTTTAATTTGTAAAACCATTGAAAAATATCACCATTATATTTTATTTAATAGTTTTATTTTTTTAAACATTTAATTCTTGTAGAATAATCTAAGAGTGTAAAATAGTTATGGCGGTGGTAAAATAGGTTAATGATATATATGTTAAAAAAATCCTTTTGATTTTTTAAAGAAATCCGAAAACAAACCATTCAAAAATAATTATAAATATTAAATTGAGAATTTTAAAAAAATCAAAGATAACATAAAATATCTTTAATAAATCATTTATTTATATTAAAGGTATTTTAGAAAACCATTTTGAAAAATATAGATATAGAAGAAAAAATATACACGATCACAAATTGAAATAAGATATAATTTTATTGTAAACATTACTGTTGAAAGAATAATTTAAACTGAGTCATTAATCACCATGAATAAATATATTTCCCTGTTAAATACCTCAACGTTAATTTATATACATATCATATATGTAAATAGGTACATAATACAAAATATGTCCCAATAGAGCGGAAATTGAGATAAAATCTGTTACCTCATGTTCCATAGGTATCGTAAGTTTGTTTTAGCCCATATATAATAAATTTAAATTAATTATAGTTAAATAACATAACCATATAAAAATATATATTATCATATATGATCTCTTTATTATATTTTACCACCCACTTGTTAAAAATATTTTATTATCATCATTATTTTGGGTGTTAATTCTTTTCTTTTTCAAATATGTTTTGATTTTGTAGTCTTAGTACATACATATTTATAATTATTAAATAATACCAAAAATTTTATAATAGATATAAATTTAATATATTTTTAATATATATATATATATCTATAATCATCCATAAAATTTAGAAACAGAAAAATGAATCACATTGTTCATGAGGATGGTATTTTATATAGATGTGTGAACACTTTTTTAATATTTGATTGATGGAATGAAAAAAATAATATTTAAAATTTAAAAGATCATTTATATATCATATATTTCTTATATATTTATTAAATCTATACATTTTACCATCCATGTCAAAAAAAATGGAAAACATATCACACCACTTCATGGAGGTGGTGGTCCACACATACGTAGGAGCACCATTATCATTTTCCAAAGGATTAGAATTTAAGAAGTTATAAATAATATTATAATTTATGAATAATATTTATTTAATAATTATCATATATAAGAATTATTTAAATCTTTATAACCATCCATGTAAATTATTTATGAAAAATGAATTATACCGCTGCGTGGAGACAGTTAGTTGTACGTACACATGAGTGATGTTTTCACTTCTCATAAGATAAAAAATAGATGAAATATGGTTGTAACATAATCATAATAAAATCATAGTATATTAATGATAGATTATTTATAATTTTTGGATGACAAAAAAACATTAATATAATGTATAAGAAGAAATGAATAACATAGTGTTATTAAGGACAGTTTTCTCTTTTGCAGTAGACATCCTTCAGATCTCCACTTAGGGGTCCTAGGGTTAGTCTATTAGAAGGTTAAATTGAATAATGGTGTTTTTAATTTATTTGGTATGGTTTTGGTTGTGATATATGGCTCAAATTTGTGTGAATAATTGAGATAAATGTGTGTCCTTTTATAAGTGAGAGGAATGACACACTTGGAATGTCTAAAAAGATGAAAATATAATTATTCCATTTTTAATCAAAATTAATGAAAATGGATATATATTCGAATAAAAATAGGATAAGGTCAAAATTTTCTCATAAAATGAAATTTAAAAATGCATCAGTTTCATTTTAAATCTTATTTTTGGTCTAATCCATCAATTAACCAATTTTAATTTTAAACATGATGAAGATTTTTTAAATAATAAAGGGTCATTATTTTACTTATAAGGTAGGAATTAGATCCAAAATGTACAAGGGATGAAATTTTATAACATATGTTATCCTATTTTTCATCTCTCAAAATTTTTACTATTTTTAAATAATTTAATAAAAATTTATTTTCATAAAATATCAATAATCACATTTTTTACACTATTTATTTAATTTGACTTTAAAGACATCAATACAAACATGAAATTAGAATATTAACTTATAAAACAACTCTAATATGTCATATATGTATATAAAATTCTTAAAAAATATAAATAAACTAAATTTTAATATTTTAATATTTTTGAAATCATTTATATCATTTTTATATTAATTCAATAAATAATGTATTGTCCATGTGTAAGCCTTTAAGGTAAATTTTCAATCACTATAAATTAAAAATAAATTACAAATATAAGAAATCTTTATGTTTAAAATAATATATTATATTTTTTATTAAAAATTATTATCCTCTTTTTACTATATTAATGAAATTAAAAGTAAGAAAGTGACATTTTTGAATTTGCTTTCCTCAAAATAATATAAATATTATTATCAAGGTGAAATGGCTCCAAAATTATATATATATGAATATGGGATGTTTATGGATGCATTTATACCAATAAATAAAATAAAGTTCAGTTTTGGGTTTATTTTTAATACATTATTACCTTAGTTTTAATCATAATTACCTGATTTACCCTTTAGGGATGTTCTAAATTTTACCAAATCAATTATTCATAATATCTAAAAATAAAATGGACCTATTTATAGAATTTTTACATACTGGTTCCAAATATGGTATTATTTTTTCAAGATTCAATTTCTAAAAATGACGTAATTATGTTTAATATATATGAGAAAATTAATGAAAATCATTTCTTTAGAAAAAATTTATTTTAAGTATAAAATTAGCGTATATCAAAATAAATATAATTGTAGAATAAAATTATATTATTATAAATAAAATTTAAAATATTATACATTAAAGACAAATATAAATTATAATTATTTTAAATACCATGTTTTGATAAAAATAATAACAGTATTTGAAAAATTGATATATTTCACTTTTAACTAAGAAATCAATCATTTCAGAAAAATACCAAAATTTCATCATAAGTTATATTTCATTTAAATATTTAAGAAATTAATTTAATTTAAGTAAACTAAATTTTTTATATTTTAGGTTTTAATCACATAATTGAAGAAACATATATGTATTGTGTTATTATTTCTTAAAAAGATAATTATAATTGAAGCTCGAGTGTCAGATTCTTTCATCCTTAAAAAATCATTCTAAATTTTTTTAGAATTTTGACTCATGAATATATTTGGGAGGTTCTTCAACATAATTTCTTTAGATTCCTATATCACCTCTTCTATCTTAGTATTTCTCCATAACACCTTTACCAAAAAAGTCACTTGATTCCTCAACACTTCTTCTATAGTGTCCATAATCTGGATAAGATTTTCATTGTAAGATACAAAGTTCCAATTATATTTTAAAATATATGAGAATTTTTTTTTGATTTTTCATGTTTTTTATCAATAAATTGATATGGAAGACATCATGTACTTTAGACAGGTTGGGTGGCGTTGGTAAATAGTAAGTCATTACACTAATTCTTTATTGAATTTGAAAAGGTATGATGTACTTGGGGATAAGTTTTCCATTATTACCAAACCTTATAACCAACTTCCTTGAATATAAATTCAAGAAAACATTATCTACCAATTATAATTACAAATCATTCTGTCATTTACCAGAATAATACACATTCCTACGTTAATATGATTTAATATGGATATAAATAATCTTTACCTTTTTCATTGTATCCTCAAAAATTTATAGTCCCATATGCTTTATTTCACAAAATTATTCCCAAAACATTAGAGTATGAAATTTGTTTTCATATAATTATTCATACATTCCCATTTGAATACATGAATGTAAGATATATTAATAAGAAAACTCCACCAAATTTTAATACTTATCCCAAATAACATGAAATTATAGTGACTATAACCTCAAAAAGTCTTCTAATGTTTGAATAGTCCTGTCAAATTTTTCATCGGTTTGATTGTGGCTGATAGTTCTCAAATCAAGCTGAGTATCTAGAGCCTTTTTAAGACATTTTTTCAATATCAGGGTAAAATTTTGATTGATAACATAAAAAATTAAAATAGATTCACCATGAAATATTATATCATCATTAATATAGAGTCTTGTAAGGAACTCAATTGGTTAATATTCATGAGGTGGGAGTAAATTTGAATATTTTGTATTCCAATCAACAAAAACCCATATTGAGTAATCCTTTCTAGAAGTATTTGGTAATCCTTTGAAAATTTATATAGTATTTTAATTCTATTTCAGCATAAAAGTAGCTAGAGGTTGCATGAGTCCTCTAGGATGTTGTCTCTTAGCCTTAACCTATTTATAAACAAAACATCATGACATACAACTACAACTTCCTACTTTATAATGTCCCACAAAAAATATTCCTTTAAATATCTATACATCCTAGTTCTTCCATGGTGTATAGAGAAATTCAATCTAAGAGTATCATATAATAATTCTTTTTTCAGATTAGGTATATATAGAATACATAACCTCCTTCAAAATTTCCGGACACCATCATCATATTCAAATTCTTCCCATTCCACAAAATTGACAATATTTATTTTCTTTTAAAAATTCTCATATATTGGATGATAAATTTTTATCTTTTCCAGTAATGATGGTTTGAGAGTCATTTGAAATAGAACTTATTTTCCCCCTTCCTTAATAATTACTATATACATATTTATAAAAATCTATGAACACATGATCCCTATGAATCCTAATTTTGGATAGGACATGATGATATTTCATACTCAATGTATCCACTACGTTATTTTAATTCCCTAGGTGGTAGTGTATTGAGGAAAAATAATCCTTTTGTAGCTCGAGCCATAACATTTTACCCATATTTATATCATTCTATGAAAATATGTATTTTTACCTCTTATTGTCTATATATATCTCACATATTTCACAATATGGATAATTTACCCATATCATTAAAGAATTTATTATGGATATCAACTCAATATTTTCGGTTGGATCTTGATGTATCAGACACAACAAGGTCTTTTCATCGATGCACCACTATATATAAAAAATCTATCACTTCCTTATGGTAGTTTCAAAATTGGATCATTAACCAATCACCAGTTTAATGTTTAAAAATACTATTCACATTACAATGTCCATACAAACATAGCCACTTTACCTGTAAGCTTGGTTAAAGGGTTATCTGATCTGATAAATTTTGAAATGAATAGTCAATAGTAACCTACAAAACTAATGAAACTATCTACCTCAGTTATGTTTTTTTATTATAGACATTATTTGACAACATTTTTGTTCCTAGGATCAACTGAGATACAAACCTTGGAGACAATATGGCCAAGAAAATAAACATTCTAAGACCAAAATTCACACTTACTAAATTTCATGTATAACAATTTTTATCTAAGAGCCTCAATAATTATCCCCAAGTGATTCTCATGGTACTTCTAGCTTTTATATTAAACCATTATATTATCAATTAAAACCATAAAAAATATATAAAGTTATTCATTGGATAGTCTATTCATTATATCCATAGAAAATGAGGGTTAATTACTCAATCCAAAATTAATTACTATAAAATTCTAATTTCCATGCTTTGTATAAAATGTTGTCTTCAAAATATATTCCTTCTTTACACAAGAGTGATGATTCCTATATCAAATCTTAATCTTTGAAACATAATGAGCGTTATGAAGTTTATCTAATAGTTAATAATTACAAGGTATATGATATTTGTTCTTTATTATAATAGCATTGATTTCCTAAAATCAATGACGATCCTCATAGATCCAACTTTATTCTTAAAAAGGAAATAGGGCTCACCAATGTGAAAAACCAGGGCATATAAACCCCTTTTCACATAATTCCTATAGTTTTTTCATTTACACCACTAATTCCATAATGGCCATTCAATAGGGATTCATTGATATAGGTCTAATATCATGGATTAAATCAATGGAAAACTCAACATTAAATTTTAGTGGATGTACAGGTACTTCAATAGTAAATATATTATTGTATTCAGAAACAATAGGTACATACTCAATTTGAAGATTAAATATTTCATATATATATTTTATCTCCTCCTCTTCCCTAATAATATTATTCATAAGATCTACTATAGTTGGTTATAGACATGATTCGTATAATGTATTTTCCCCTCTAAATATATTGAATTTTATGTCATAATCACGAATATAATTTCCTTTCTTGGAAATAATTTTTTCCATTATATTTTGAAGTATAATCCATATGAAGAACTACATCAAAATAAACCTTGGGTATAATAATCAAGTATATAAATAGTGAATTTTAGGTGTCATAATTTGAACTGAATACCACATATTTATTATATTGAAGCTTCCACATTGAGTTTTTGAAGGATTTTGGCATAGCAGAAGTGCGTTGGTGGGTGTACCCATATTTAATATTAGTGTTAAACAACATTCAAATGGAGATCCATCACAATAATAAAACGCCAGATCATCAGAAAAAAATGAACAATGAAAAGAAATAAAAGGGTCCTGAAACCATTGAGAGGATCATTATATGTTGGTTATAATTAATTTAATTAATTAACAAGAATTACCTTGATGGAATTCTTTCTTTGTTAATGTCTCCGGTCACAATCTGATGTGATCTGTCATTGCGTTATAGAATCCAAGTGTAGGATTCCTCTAGCGGTGATCCACACGTGCTCCACGTATCTCTGGATGTCGCTAAAGGGATCTCCAGGTGCTAGCGCGGAAGAACCTTTGCTTGCAATGTCCGCCTTCGATCACCTTGATCTAGTGCTGGTAGATCTCTCTCATTCTTGAGAGCATTCTTGGAGGAAAGAGTTCTTTAGGACTTGAGATAATTCTCCCGAATTGTTTTGTACAATGATTAGGGAAACATTTTGGGGTTGTGAGTATGTTTATAGTCGGGTTTGAGGTTATTGAGTTATGACAATAAATAATTGTGTTACGCATTTTATTTATTTCATTAAATCTTATTGAAAACCTCCATGTCGAATCATTAATTCCTTGAAATGCGCCCACACTAATTTTAATAATTATCATTTAATAAAACAATATTGTTTCTTCAAAATCCTGACAAAAAAAACAACACGGAGTATAGTCATTAATACATAGTGGGTACTTGTTTGTTCATTTCCTTCCCAAAATGAAAACTACATGGCGTCTACATTCAATGTACACGGTGGGTAAATCTTGTTTTTCATTTTATTCTACCGAAAACATTAAAACGATTTAGGCTTCCTTGAATAACTATTAAACCACTTACAAGAATAATCTTTATTCTACTTGAGATACTTGGATACACTTAGTGTGTGACCCTCTAGGCCTCTTTCTCGTTGGCATTAGGCGGGTTTGCCTAAAGTCCAAGATTGTTGTCTAGAAATGGGTCAAGGAACCGAAGAGAATGAAGTTGATGCCGAATTGACGTGTCAACTCATACAAATGATTACTGTGTAATATAGTCCCTTTGTCTCAATATCTTGAATCAAGCGGGTTGCATGTTGGGGCCATCAACCCATGTGCTCAATTGTTCTTTCTTTGATTTCCCGGAATTGAACTTGTCCATTCCTCACCATGGCCATGGATTTATTTAGGCTATATCAATTACATAAAAGGTCCTGAGATATCTACTTCTATTATGGAACATAAGGGACAAATCCTTTATCGCATTATCTATTAATGCAGTATTACTCGTGACACACCCAACATTTCCTACATCGTTGTGAACAGTGTGTCATCACAGTTTTCGTCAATACATCTACGTACATGAGTTTTAATACACATTAATAATAATCTTAAAGTCTAAGGACCAATACACACATCTGCAGATAGGAACATCCAATGACACTATGAAATGTGGATTTCCTACTAGCGGGTGCCGTTCACATAATATCCTCCGGGATATTACCAAGGGCGCACACCATGAGAAGGTGCCTCAGAGTTTTATGAGTCCTTTCCCCAAATGGATTGTATTATTTGTGTCCCTTAAATAACATCATTCATCCGTAGAACATATATTCAAGAACAGTGTTAATGCACTTCCGGGTTCTCATTGTAGTAGGGATCCCCTATGACCCTTTAATGCAACAGCGGTCCTTAGCACATTATCTCATGAATTGTAACGCATAATAAAAATCAAGATTTTATAATATATTTATTAATGAATAAAGTATAAAGTAGTTGGTTCTAGGACAACAACTCCAAAAGACTCCAACTTAGACTAGAGCCAACTGCTAAGAACTTTTAACCCGCTAGCTCTCACATGATATTCATGCTTCTTCTAAGATAGGCATTTAGTCATGGGGTCTTCCACGTTCTCTTCCGTGGAAACTCTTCTCATTGACACTTCACTACTTTGATAGAAATTAAAAAAGAGGTGATACTTTTGGATTATGTACTTTGTCTGTTTTTTTTACCTTGGTTCTTTTGCAAGATCCACCACTGTAGTATTATCACAGTAAAACATGATAAGGTCTTTACTGTTAGAGATCACATCAAGCTACTGGACAAAGTTTCAAATCCCGATGGATTCCTTGGATGCATCAGAAGCCACTATGTATTCGTACTACGCTGTAGATTCAGCGAAAAATGGCTGCTTTGAACTCTTCCAGCTCACAGCTCCTCCATTGAGACAGAAAACATATCTAGATTGCGACATCTAATCATTATGATCTATATGAAAACCAGCATCAGTATACCCTCTAATTACAATCTCCTCATCTCCTCGCTACACTAAGAATATATCCTTAGTTCTACTCAGATACTTAAGGATATACTTAACAGCAGTCCAATGTTGTTCTCCTGGATCTGCTTGATATCTTCCTATCATGCTCAGTGAATAGGAAACATCAACCTTGGTACATAACATGGAATACATGATGGATCCTATATCCAAAGTGTATGGGATCTTACTTATTCTATCTTTCTCATGTTGTGTTTGTGGACACATTTTCATAGAAAGATGTAGGCCATGTGACATTGGAACCAATCCCCTCTTGTATTATTCCATACTAAATCTCTTTAATATATGGTCAATGTATATACACTGACTTAGTCCAAGAATCCTCTTGGATCTATCACGAATTATCCTAATCTCTAGAATGTAGGCTGCTTCACCCAAGTCCTTCATGTAGAAACACATGTAAAATCAATCCTTAATTGACTGTAAGACTAGTACATCATTTCAAATAAGCAATATGTCATCAACATATACTACTAGGATAAAGATCGCATTCCCATTAAACCGCTTATAAATACATGGCTCACATTAATTCTTAATGAAACCAATTTCCTTTATGGATTTATCAAATTGAATGCTCCATGACCTGGATGCCTGCTTTAATCTATAAATGGATTTCAGCAACTTGCAAACCGTTTGGATTCTCTTGGTGTCACAAGCCCTTCTGGTTGTGTCATATAGACATCTTCCTGCAAGTTCCCATTAAGGAATGCCATTTTTACATCCATCTGCCAAATATCGTAGCCATGGTAAGCTGTTATGGAATGTATGATTATTATGTATTAAAATATGGAAAATACCGAGAAGGTTTTATGATAGTCATTTCCTTGATCCTTCCTGAATCCTTTAGCCACTATCCCTGCTTTATAGGTTCTAACATGACATTCCATGACCATTTTTCTTGTGAATAACCATTTGCATCCAACATGCTTTACATCAACTGGCTCATTGACCAGAACCCATACTTGGTTCTGATACATGGATTCCATCTCATAATTCATAACTTCTAGCCATCTTGATGCTTCTGAGCTTTCTAATACTTCTTTGTTGGAGAGATGTTCATTATTGTCCAACAATAATGATTCACCATCCTCATTGACTAGGAAACCACATCTCTCTAGTTCCCTTACCTCTCTTGAGCTCTTATGCAGTACTTGTGTTCCTGGAACGTCTTCCACGAGGACTTGTGGAACTTATTCCTCTACCAACTACTGTGTATCTTGTGCATCAACTTCTTCGAAGTCAATATTCCTCCCACTATCCTTTTTAGGATATTCTCCCTCTCAAGAAAGATGGTTTTCCTGTAGACAATAACTTTCTAATAAGAAGGATTATATAAGTAACATACTTTATATCCTATGGGATATCATATAAAGATACACCTCATGCCCTAGGGTGCTGATTTATTTCATTAGAAGGCCATAACAAATGCCTCACATCTCTATATATGTGTGTGCATGACAAAATGTGTTTCTTTCCATTCCATAACTCGTAGGGAATTCCATTTTCTTCCTTATTTGGTACTTGGTTTAATGTGTATGCTGCAGTTTTTAATGCATATCCCCAAAAGGATAATGGAAGATTTGCATGACTCATCATCAACCTCACCATGTCCAACAAGGTGTGGTTCCTCCTTTTACTATCACTATTCCACTGTGGTGTATAAGGACGAGTGAGCTGAGATAGAATCACAGACTCCCGTAGAAGATCGATGAACTCTTGCTTCAGCTATTCTCCACCTTGATCGGATCAAAGTTTTTTTATCTTATTTCCAAGATAATTCTCTAGTTCATTCTTGAATTTGTTAAATTTTTCTATAGATTCTAACTTAAACCTCATTAAGTAGAAATATCCATATCTACTCAAATCATTAGTAAAATTAATGAAGTATGAATATCCACCTCTAGATTCTACTAGAAATGGTCCACACACATCCGTGTGCACCAATCCAAGAAGCTCTATGGCCCTTTCACATTGTCCACCAAAGGGCGGCTTGGTCATTTTTCCTTGTAAATATGCATGACATCTATCAAGTGGTTTTAGCTTAGTAGAGTCTAAATAACCATCTTGGATGAGCTTTGTCAGGTGTTTCTCATTAACATGACCAATACGGTGATTCCACAATTGGGTGATGTATGAGTCATGTGAGTTTGTTTCATTATCGATTACCAACACTTGGTTTTCATAATTTGATACATACAAACCATTATTTAAATGTTCCATACCATAACATACATAGTTCTTATAAAAGATAAAACTCTTATTTCAAAACTAGAAAATAAATCCATCCATATCCAAAAAAGATATAGAAATTATGTTCATGGTATCACTTGGAACATAATAACAATTATGTCAAACCAAAATCATCCCAGTTTTCAATGAGAGGTGGTAATCACCAACATCCAATGCAGCTAGCCTTTCTCCATTGGCAGATCAAAGATCAACCTATCCTATGGAAATCTTTTTAAATCTACTTGGTTCCTGCATTTTAGTATAGATGTGAGCCCCACAAGCTCTATCTAATACCCAATGTGTAGAAATGGAAAGATTACACTCGATAACAAATGAAGTGTTCGCATCCCCATTCTTCTAGGTGTAGTTCCTCTTCCAGTGGCCTTGCTTGCCACAAGAAAAACATACTGCCTCCTATTCCTTGCCCTACCTCTGGATCTCCCCCTTCTTGGAGGGACGATGCTCAGGGGCTTCAGACCATTTATAAGTCTTTGGCCCCTTTTCCTTGTCCTTACTTTTCTAATTCATCATAAGGAATATGGGTTTGTCATGCCCCATGTCCTTATCTACCTGGAAAATTAAGGTCAGAAGTTCTGAAAGACTCTTCTCATTGTTTCTCATGTTGTAGTTTACAATAAATCTATAGAAGGTCTTGGGCAGTGATGATAGGACAAGATCTGTACGCAACATATCTGAGAATTTAATCCCTAAGATGTCTAGGAATTCGATGTAGCTAATAAGCTTAAATACATGAGGCCCAGCTGGTACAGACTCTCCAAGAATAATTTTAAACAAATCATTGGAGATCTCATATCTCTCTTGTCTTTCCTTCTCTTGGTAGATATCCTTAAGGCGGGACATCATGCTATACAAGCCCATGTTTTCATGTTTCTTCAAGAGCTCATTAGACATGGAATATAGTAGGAAACATTGGACATATGTGGAATCTTACATATGATTCATATAGAGATATATTTCATCATCCCTAGCCTCTTTTCTAGGCACAACTGGAATAGGCTCTTCCAGCACATACAATTTCCTCTCATGGCGAAAGATGACGCATAAACACCTCTGCCACTCATGGAAATTGGTGCTATTGATAAGGTTTTCCTTCTCGATTATGGTTCACAATGATATATTTGAAGTCATTTTTCTTGCCATTTGTACCAATTAAAATGAGAAAATTTTTAGTACTTTATTAAAAAACTGAGATAAATAAGTAAATTAATACATATTAGTCTCCCACTATTTTTTCAAAATCTAATAACCCTCACCAATGAAATAGGAATATTCCATTTCCTAAGTATTCTACTATCAATGATCGACATTTCCCTTTGCATTACCCCAACAAGGGTTGGTCAAGAAACTTGAAGGGTTTTATGTAGGCATTCAAAATTCCAATTGCATTAACTCGCAGCTCCTTGATCTGCTGAGTGGACTCCCCAATCCTGAAATCTTTTTATTTTGGATTTCTTCAACCTTTGCCTCTTGGTCACTCCAAGTCCTACTGTGTAAGTCAACCCTTGATGCAAACCAATTCAAGTCAACCCAAAACCTTGAATTATAATTCCTCGATAATTGAAATAACCCCAACTAGAGTTGGTCAAGCACTTTGAACTATGGTTCGATTCTAACCAAGATTATGGAAGGCTATACTGACATAATATTTCTTTGAGGGATTTTATCCTTATATGTAAATTTCCAATTTATTATCTTTGATTGCATTATTGTTAATATTAAGTGGGATAAACTTAGGTGATTAACCATGTTTATGATAATATTTACGCATAAGACGGTCTTATTTTAGTTCCATTCTACATGCTGGTTTAATTCATTAATTGTGTGATCGTGACAACACACCCACAATAAATATCAACCATGAAACTGACAGAAATAAATTAAATGGTATGATCTAGAGATTTCTCTATTGGTTGGTTTATCTAGCGGTTGATAAACTAACCCAAGACCTAGGGGAGAAACACCTTGAACCTTTTGGGTTTGTGTTTATATCTTTCCACATGTCCACCTTTGTATCTCCTTGGATTGGTTTTGCCTTGGCTCCTAACTTGAGTTGCCTCCAATAGCTTGGGAGCTCCACCCATTACCGATGCATATCTCTCACACACAGGTGAGGGGTAAAAAGGTGTTTTTATAGAAAGGAATCCTTTGGCACACAGGACCTACATATTAATGAGGAGAAGGCTCACAGGACAACAAATTTATTTTAAATAAATAAATTAAAAGAAACCATTCACATACAAAGTTCTTGGTTTCTCTCATGATCATCCATACAAGAAATTATATTTATTCATAAATAAAACTGGCATTCAATTCTATAATCATTCTTATTTAAGATAAATCATGCTCAAATCAATTAATTATCTTCAACTGATCAATCCTTTTATCTTAAACCCCTTTTCTAGATTTCCTTGAGATTATCATCCATCATAATTTTAAACAAATAAATTCATATAAAATTATCTTTTTACATAACTTGTACCTTGGAGGAAACCCGGTGAATTCTTATTCATTATGTAGATGTTAAATTAAACAAATATATATAAAACACATATCACGTGTTGTGCCTCAGCTTTATGTCTACACTATGGTACATGTCTCAATGGTTTGTATAATATAATAATAAATTTTAATAATTCTGTATAATTTGGATGAGTACACGATGCGTAGTTCTGACTATACAGCGTGTACTTTTGTTCACCATCCATCCAATGTACATATCCCGAGACATGGCGTGCATATGTACATTGAAAATTTTCAGAGTATACGGTGTGTTCAATTAGTCGCACGCCTTATAGTATCCACATTACATAGTTTCCAGTCGGGAAAGACGTATACGGGGAACATGGTCCAACCCTGACCCGAAGGGACTACACACCGTGTTCAGTGGACCACGTGATGTGTAATCCAAAAACCATGTGCCACTTATTCCTGGTGAACACCTGGTGTCATAAATGACGTAGATAAGATCCAATAGACGGCCTAATTTGGAGGAGCAATCCAATGCATTGAACCTACAGCGTGTACTTCTGAATATAGGATGCATATTATGGTGTTGTACGGCCAGGAATGTTTGTCACCTCCAAATGAGATCCTCTATTTTATTTTAATCAAAATTTAACGAAAAAATTGTTTCTATAAGGTGAACGAGAAATGAGAGAGGGGGAATAGATCATGAGATTCAGATTTAAAGAATGTGTAACCTGGATTGAGTAAACTTAATTATTAAATGTGTAAATCACCAATGAAAAAACCAAATAATTATAATCAACGATATGACTGCTCTGATACCACTTGTAGGTTCCGGGCGTTGTGGAAGTGCATTGGTTAGTGTACCAAAATTTAATTTTAGCGTTAAACAACGTTCAATCAGAGATCTGTCATGATAATAAAATTCCAGATCTATGTAATAGAACGAAGAAAGAAAAGAAAGATAAGGGTCCCAGAACAATTGAGAGGATCATCATATGTTGGTTATAATTAACTTAATTAATTAACAAGAATTACCTTGATGGAATTCTTTCTTTGTTGATGTCTCCGGTCACAATTTGATGTGATCCGTCATTGAGTCGTAGAATCCAAGTGTAGGATTCTTCTAGCAGTGATCCACATGGGCTCTACCTATCTCTGGATGTCACTGAAGGGATATCTAGGTGTAAGCATAGAATAACCTTTGCTTGTGATGTTCGCCTTCGATCTCCTTGATCCGTTGGTGGTGGATCTCTCTTGGTCTTGAGAGCGTTCTGGGAGGAAGGAGTTCTTTCGGCCTTGAGAGAATTATACATAATTGTTGTGCACAACAATTAGGGAAATGTGTAGGGGTTGTGAGGATATTTATAATTGGGTTTGAGGTTATAAAGTTATGACAATAAATAAACACGTTATGCGTTTTATTTATTTCATTAACTCTTATTGAAAACCCCCATGTCAGATCATTAATTCGTTGACATGTTCTCACACTGATTATAATAAACATCATTTACTAAAATAATATTATTTCTTCAAAATCCTGACTAAAATTTACTACACAGCGTGTAGTCATTAATAAATGGTGTGTACTTGTTTCTTCATTTCCTTAACAAAATGAAAACTACACGGCGTGTACATTCAATGTACACAGCGTGCATATCTTGTTTTGAATTTTATTTTTCCTCAAATATTTAAATGATTTAGGCTTCCATGAATAATTATTAAACCACATACGGGAATAATCTTTATTCTACTTGAGATACATGGATACACTTATTGATTGACTCTCTAGGCCTCTTTCTCGTTGGCATTAGGCAGGCTTGCCTAAAGTCCAAGATTACTGTCTAGCAATGGGTCGAGGCACCCAAGAGCAAGAAGTTGACTCCGCATTGATGTGTCACCTCATAGGAATGCTTACAGTGTAATATAGTCCCTTTTTCTCAATATCTTTAATCAAGAGGGTGGCATTATGGTGTAATCGAACCATGTGCTCGATTATTCTTTCTTTGACTTCCCAGAATTGAACTTGCCCATTCCTCACCATGGACATGGATTTATTTAGGCTATATCAATTCTATAAAAGGTCCAAATATATCTATTTCTGTTATGGAATAGAAGGGAAAAATCCTTTCTCGCATTATCTATTAATGTTGTATTACTCATGATGCACCCAACGTATCCTACATTGCTGTGAACAGTGTGTCGTCACAGTTTTCATCAATACATATAATTGTAATACCCATTAATAATAATCATAATGTCTAAGGACCAATACACATGTCTGTAGATAGGAACATCCAATGACACTATGAAATATGAATTTCCTACTGGCGGATCTCATTCTCATAATATCCTCCTAGATATTATCAAGGGAGCACACCATGAGAAGGTGCCTCAAAGTTTTACGAGTCCTTACCTCTAATGGTCTGTATTATTTGTGTACCTTAAATAACATCATCTAGCCATAGAACATATATTAAAGAATAGTGTTAGGGCACTTTCGGGTTCTCATAATATCAGGGATCAACTATGACCCTTTAATGAAATAGTGGTCCTTAGGATATTATCACATGCATTGTCACGGAGACGAACAATCAAGATGTGATAAATTATTTATTAATGAATAAAGTACAAAGTAGTTGGTTCTAGGCCACCAACGCCAACATTTTTTTACTAAGAATTCCCTTATTATGGTTATAAGGAAATATTTAATTTTCTGGGAAAATAATGTTGATATAAAATAGTGTGAAGATAAAAAAATAAAATAAATAATTATCAAAATTTGAATATATGATTAAAATAACATCCAAAACATAATTAAGAAAATAAAATTTAGCTATAGTGATCGCATAAGGATATCCTTCCCATTAGAAAACATTTTTTTACGATCCTTTTCTTAATTTTGATGAATTCTTCTATTATCTAAGAATATAAATAAATATACTTACTTAACATTTTTTTATTTTATAAGAAAAATTTCATTATTTTTTGGTGATTCAATCAATTGAAAATTGATTTGTTACACTGTGAAATTAATATAAAAAAATGATTTTTTATGAATGAAGCACTAAAATTCAGTTTTAATGGGTCTTAAGGTCCATAGAAGAGTGAAAATTCATTCCATCTATCTATAACTATTTTCCCAAACCAATATGGTTTTAATAAGTCATTTAATATAATAAATTAATCATTAAACATCAATAGTAATAGAATTGGTTCATCATTAATATTTATTTTTGAAATTCATTTAACTATTGATATTTTAATTAGGATGTAACATAGGTCATTGGTAGGCATTAAACCCTTAGTGTCCTTCAGTTGTGAGTTTAATCCCCATAACCATTCTTGACATGATGGGTTGTCCCCCAACATGTGGGTTGTCATTTTGCTAGAACTATATTTATAAATTTAAAATAACATTACCAAAATAAAAATATGGTTGACATCCTTGAAATAAAACATAACATTTAATAACCATTTTACTATGGTTTTCAATAAAACATATTGTTTCCCACAGAATTTAATAATCTTATTTGAATACAATTAAAACTTCATTAATGATCATATCAACCCTAAAAGATAAGATTACTTTTAAACTTATGCATACACAAAATAAGAGTATTTTATCTTAAATAACATTTTTACTAGAACATATACTAAACAAATTATTTGTATTCACATAATTTTTTATAAAAAAGTATCCTTAATCATTTTCAACACCCATCACATAAAACCTAAAATTAGGAATTTAAGACATAAAATTATGATCAACATTAAACTCGTAACCCATTATGGTATCCATAAATATTAGGTTAATAATGAAATATATTTTCTAAAATTGTATACATTACTTATATGTTTCATGATTCTTATGAACAAAGTACCATTGGTAAAAATAATTCTACAATTTAATTCTTGAGTCCCAATGCATAAATACTTCAACCATTTTATTTCAGCATAGTTCCTTCCTTTATCAAATGGTTAAACATTAGAAGAGGTAATTAGCATGGATAAATCTCAGGTTCCACATATTTAATAAAATGAACTATAAATGGATCCCTAGAATGAGATTTATTTCCTTATATCGTACTATTCATTTTCCTCACAAATTTATTTCTTTATTCCCATCATTTTTCACATATACTTTTTTTTTAAATTCCATTAAGACATATTTATTACAATATAAGACACCATAGGTTTAAACTTTGTCATTAATTATCATCATATATTCAAATATTTCATAATATTTTTAATGAAAATATTAATTATTCAAATCATATCCATGGAGAGTGTAAAGCAAGGTTCATAGTAAGGCTCATTATGATGCACCATGTAATGATTGAGTCAAGCACAATGTACCCTTTTTGGATTTATTACCCCTAGGTATATATGTTCTAGAACCACAACCTCTAATATTATCAAGACAAGGATGTATTGTAATTAAAAACCACATAATCTCTTCATTTCCATAACTTTTGGATGTTCTTCTATACTTATCCTCAAAGTCTATCATAGGGTTATTTTCCCAAATATATGTTTTCCTAAATCAATATGCCAAGGCTTATAATAATCCTCTCTCTTATACCCACTATATTTACCCCAACTTCAATAGTCTAGATTCAGTGTCTATTTTATTATGTTGGTAGAAGATACAAGGAATCTCATCCCAAAGGACTGAATAGATTAGTTGTCTTGGTAAACTATATACATACTTGGGTCTTCCAATACATTTGAAAACACAAATTACAACATAATTGTTTTATAGAGTAACATTATTCCCTTAATAATATCCTTGTACATAAATCATTGTACACTTCAAGGAATCTTGGGTAGACAAAACAAAATAAGGTGAGATCAAATGCTCGGTAAGGTTTAAGTACCTCAAAATCTATCATGAATAAAGAATCATAATCTACATGTAAGGATAAATAACTGAACATGAATTCCATTTAAAAAAATGACAATCATGATAATATAATACATAATCAATATGGCATGGTAAATGACTAAAAAACACTTCATTTAAACAATCAACTAAAAATGAAGTCCAGGTAGAGATAATATCATTGTGAGAATATCATGGATAATAAGATAAGTAATAAAAAATATTTAAAGATAAATAACTTTAAAACATGTAATTTAATCAATAAATGACAATAAAATGAATCCAGAGGTAATATAATTGTGAAAATATCATGGATAATAATAACACTACTAGAAAAGGGATATATCCTAATGGTTCTATACCCACAGTTTAGAAGAATCTTAGTAATAGAGGTGCTTGTCCAATCCCATACCAATGGTTTTTAAAAAACTATTTTTATAGTTCAATCTATTCCAATTTTTCTTGAAACAGTTGGTACATGATTCTAAATATTGGAAACTTTCTTAGGCTCCTCCTCCCCTCCTCCTCATTCGAGCCCTACCTCCTCCCATGCATCTGTCCACCCCATCCCCTCAGACAACTACGACCAACCTAATCCCTCCCATAAAATGATTTATGATACTCCACTACCTTTATTATGAGACTTAATCTTCCCCACTGCTCTCCTCAGGTGATTTTGGAAGCCCCACAGCCCTCCTGACGCGATTTTGGTATACCCATCCATCTAAAGTGTTCTTTCTCGAGTAATTTTTTATTGTGGTCTTTGAGAGGTAAAATTTTCTTCCCTCTTATTATTTCTTATCTATATTTTTTTATAATTTTCAAGTGTTTTATTGAAGGTGACATGGTTTCAATGTTTTATCTTGGTGTTTCTATTTAATTTTCTTTTATTCAAGAGTTACAATGTTACAAGTGGTTTCTAAATTCATATTTTTCCTTAATATTCATAGTGCAGACTATATATAGTGTCAATTTTCAATTTCATTCATTTATTTTGATTGTTTATCATGTAAAAAATGGGTGTAATTTTCTGATTCAAATGTTATTTTGATGGTAAATTACTTTTTATAGACTACTTATTCTTGATAAAATACTATGATTTGTTTTAATAATGAAACTCACATGTTTTTTGTATTATAATAAAAATGAGGCTTCCAAAGTGGGTTAATTGTTTGTGTTAAAAGAGGGATTTCATGGATTTATGGTATTTTTATATTTGAAATATGAATAGAGGTATCCCATGAATTGTGGGGTTATAATTGTTGATGAATATATTTACTTTTGTAATTGTGTGGGCACGGCATGATGTTTTGTAAAAAACATTCCATTTCTGTATGTTGTATATATAAAAGTGAAGGCCTAGTTGGAACCCTGTTATGAGTTGATCGTTGATGGTGACTTTTTCGGTCCCCATTACTTTAATTTATGTTTTTCTTATCCATGTGATGGATGATTGGTTACATGATTCATGTTGTGCTTGTGTGTTGGGGGTTACATTGATGGTAGTGCATAAGGTGGGAAGGATGTGATAATGTTGTGAGACATAGTATCTTGTTATTGTCTTATGATGATTTCATTTACATGGTATACCTAAATTATTATTCCATGAGTAGGATGAGGTTTCCAATTTTGTATTAGTGGGACATTTCTATGCTATTAATGTTTGTGCACTAGCTAGACACACCTTAGTTGTATATAAAACCTTGTTTTTTTATTTTTCACTGAGGATACTATATAGAGTGAATTAGTGGATAGATGTATGATTGTACCATATCGAAAACTAGGTCCATATTTCATGTCTTGTATAGTCATGTTAGTCATAATGATTTATCCCAAGGGTATGTATTAATTTTATGGATCATTCATTTATACATTTTCATTTGTATTGTTTATTTCTTGGATGGTATTTATTGGTGAGTTGGCCATTTTATAGATTAAACTTGTTATTTTATTATTATTTCATCCTTTTATTTATCATGTAAAATCTTGATTATTTACCCTTAATTACTTGTTTACATTGAGGTGGTTGTGTTTTTATGATTTTAATGAAAAAAGAAACATGTTTTTTTATATAGATATCATTTTTAGCATGATTCTGAACTGTTTTAGACCATGTGTGGTTTTAATTTCAAAATAAGTATATTTAAAAAAATACCTTGTAAATTTCATTGTTTTTAAATAAAATTAATTTTAATAAATTGTTTTACAACATGGGGATCATTGATGAAGTTTATATGTTAAACATTTTTTCTCTCATTTATTTAGAGTGAAAATGAAAACCAATTTCTCCACGCATTGCCTTCAAATTTGATTATTTAAAAAAATGAATGAATGGAACTCATAGTAGTACCATACTAGATTAATATCACACCCACAATATGCATGTTGGTATGAATGTAGTCATCATGTCTTTTGAAAGTATTTTTATCTATTGGATTCTTGGTTGGATATAGTTTCTTATTTACCTTGACGTGGATGGTTAATGGGATATTTTTCATGACTTGATTTTCTTGAGGGGATGTTTATCGGACCAACAATTTGTATTACTGGTTGGATTAGGTTTGTTTTTTCCTTTTCTGAATTTCTTTTTTTCTAATTTAGCTTCTATTGTATTTCTGATACTTTGTTCTAATTTTTATTTTATTTATACGACCATTTTTGGTTTTTGTGCCTTATTATTTATGGTATTCCTTAGTTAGATAGTTTCAATAGGTTTTGAGGGTGAAACCATCACTAGTGGTTAGGTTTGACACCCTTGGGGCTTGTATTCATCTAAAGGGGATCAAGGAAATTCCTTAGGTATGTGGAGGGTCTTCTTGTATATCAATTATATCGCCATGTTTGTAGATTATTATCTCGTACCTATGTTCTTGTTTATTTTCCATTTTTGTGTTGGTTGACATAGTGTTTCCTAACTATATTCTTCCTTATTATTTTTGTGTGGTTTACATATCTATGTATTAATGTGGGATTAAAAAATGTTTTAAAATAAAGAAATAGATATTGTAATTATATAGTTCATTCAAACTATTTTGTAAATAACTTTGATAGGGTCTATTCTTGGAAGTATAAAATGATGTTTCCAAAATAGCATTGTAATAACATTCATAGGAAAGAATATTTTGTTTTTTAATTAAACTATCAGTGTCTATTGGTTTTCAAAACAATGTTTGAGGAAAATGTGCCATGTTTTAACACACTTTTGATGGGTTTTAATTTCATTTCATAAAACCTTATGAAAAAATATTATTTTTTTAATTTAAATATAGTTTGATTCACCACATGATCTTCTTGGAGAGATGTTTGGATAGTGAACCTGATATTGAATTCTTAAATTTTAGGGATACCCACCTTGGTTCGTTAATTTTAGTCATCACGTATAGCATATGTTATTTGTCTTAATATTTGTTTTTCTAGCTACTAGTAGGATTTGATGAATTTAATATTAAAATTGGTTGTAATTAATTTTTTAATTATGGATTAAATTTTTCATTAGAAAATAAATTTTTATTATAGTAATAGAATGGATAGAACCTGGATGTATCATACCGATTAGATTTCAATGGAGTTTCAGAAGAATTTTGATTTTTTTTAGATTCTGCTTTTAACAATGCTTCATATAGAGGTTTTATAGAGTGTATATGCTATAATTGTGCTAGAAGACCATGATTAAGATGGGAAGAAGTTATATAACATATAATGAAAGTAGGATTTCAAACAAACTATTCTATTTGGTATCACTATGGAGAGACAGAATAATATTCTAATGTTCATGAATGAAAACAAAGAAATGGTAGGGGGAATTTTATATTTTATTGGTTTCCATTTGTGAATAATCATGATAGAGATAGTATTCCAATTCAAGAAGACAATTATTTGAATACACATGAGGAAAATACTGAAGATGGTGGTGTTGAAGGAGTGAAAGTTTTAATGGATGATGCGAGGACTGCAGTATATCAGGAATGTACTAAATTGAAGAAGTTGGAATTTTTAATGTGGTTATATCATGAAAAAACAATGTATGTAATTTCTAATATCACGATTGATTATATTCTTACTTTTTTAAGGACTTTCTTCCTGATGGTTAAAATATTCCATCAAATCATTACAAGGCATGGAAGTTAATTAAGTAGCTTGGATGTTTACTAATAAAGTTAATACATGTCCGAAAGACTGTATTTTATTTTAAGTGGAAACAGATGACCGTATTGACTATAATGATTGTGGTACATATTGATAGAAATAAAATATAGATGGAACACCATCTCTTGTGCCACAGAAAGACATATGGAAATTCTCATTGATTCCCAGACGTAAAAATCTATTGATGTATGTTGAAATATCAGCCTATATGTGATGTCATGATGTTGAGATAATTAAAGGTAATAATGAGTTGGTTCATTCTGAAGATTGATTAGCATGGGAGTAACATTATGTATAACATCCTAATTTTTCATCTGAGGTGCGTATTGTCTAGTTCAGTCTATCCTATGATGGTTATAATCTTTTTGGTTAGATGCATACTACTCACCACACAGGGATAACTTTTATTAATGTTTATAATCATCCTCAATGTATGTGTATGAAAAAAAATCGCATTCTTGATTATATAGATATCTAGACCTTTTGATCCTGTTAATCTTATAGACATCTACTTACACCCTTCAATAAGAGATTTGATGTAGTAATGGGATATGTGTGTGTGGACATTTGATGATTCTTCAAAAAATATATTTCAGATGTGTGCATCCCTTCTATAGACTATAAATGATTTATATACTTATTAAATGATGTCTGGTTGGATCAATAAGGGAAAATATTATTTCATATATGTATATAGAATACATGATTGAGAAGCTTTAAATATCTCATAGTTTCATTTTCATGGGGCATAAACCATTCTTTCCAATAGTTCATCAATAGAAGAATATTTTTTAGAGGATTGATGATACTATTGAAAATTAATAACCACCTCAATGTATGTCAGGTAGTGATGTGCTTAATGAATTGAAAGATTCCAATTTTTCTTTAGGGAAAGGTCTGATGAAATCTCAAAAATAGGAAGAATTTTTACACTAAATGCACTTACAATTATACAAAGATAGGTATATTTTTTGAGTTTCTATATTGTTCTTCCTAGTTTTTTTGTGTTTGTTTAGGTTTAATGAATGTTTAAAAAAATATATGTGAAATTCTTCTTGCGATTCATCTAAATATCAAGGGGAAAACCAAATATGACTTATGATCCTGTCATGAGTTATTTGATAGGGGTATTCGACTGGAACTACATCTTGTGTGTATTAGTGAAAAAAATGGAATGTTCCTTATGATTCTTATGTGATGAAATCTTCATAGAAAGATAAATTTCTAGAATTATTGGAGATTACCAAGGTTCTATATGGATAGTTGAACAACATATCTAAATGAGTCAATAAAAGGGATTTGAAACTAAAATCCCTAAAACTCGTGATTATAACACCCTTCTTCATGAATTAATCTCAACTGTGGTTTGGAATTTTCATTCTAATAATATAAGGGTGAAATAGATTCTTTTATGCCATTTTTTATAGACATTTGGGATAAAAGTCTATCTAATAAACTGTTGATAAAAATGTCATAGAAGGTGCCATTAATTTAATGTCAGATGGAAAATAACCATCTTTCCTATTCCACTAGCATACTGCATTTTACAGCCCATCTTCCAACTGAAACACTTCTTGGGGGGCCAGTTTCATTTTTTAGAGGTATCCAACTGAAAGAAATATATAAACAGTTAAATCATATGTCCAAAACCAGAATTATCCTGAAGGTTCGATTGTGTGAGGTTATCTAGCTCAAGAATGCATGAATTTTTGTTTGATATATTTGCCTAATTTGTGAAACAGACATAGCTAGCTGATGAGAAATGAAGATGACTAGTATGGGTAAATTGATCCCTCATTTCCAACTCATCCTTAAACTAGAGAGGAATTGTTGGGTCTTATAAATTTGCTACATTGAGCCTTGAAGAGAGCTACATGGAACGTCACATAGTATTTTTTAACTATTTTTATGACTATATCAAGTATTTAATTTGGATATTTATATTTTATCTCATATTATGAAATTTCACATATACCTTATACATTTAAAATCATTTTATATAGGGAAGATAAAAAAATTATACGTAGATTTCTTTAATATTTTCCTTTGATAATGAGAGTGGATTTGCATAGCCTGGAGTTTCCTACTTGGTTAAAATAAATGTTATAATTATTAGTTTAATTATTTTAAAATATATATATCCATTTAATTATATTATTCATGAGTATTTCAAGTATTGAGTTTACATATTGACTCAGTTTCTCAACAATTATGAGCATTGGATTTGGTCCAAATTCATTATTTCGTGAATGAAAATCATTCATAATCAATGGGTATAAATTTGTTACAACTAATCGAGTGGAGAAAATGAGAACATAACATGATGGTGTTATGTTAACAGCCTCAACCGATTGTTATTCTAGTGCATTTGATAGCCTTACTCAATATGAATATGTGTATTATTAAATACTTTTTGATAAAATATTGTTTTTGGATTACTAATCTCACGGCCGAGTTACTATGATTAAATGAAAATGGTTTGATTCAATTATGCAACAGGGTACATTTATTGATGACATTGGATTCATAGTTATTGACTTGAGTTGATTCCTATATACTGATGAACCATACATTTTGGAATCAATGGAAAAAATAGGTGTTTTATGAGAAAGATCATATGATCCCTAATTGTAGTGTCATTAATGAAGTAATCCCAAGAATTATTTATCATGATGATTGTGATGAAATTTCCACCATTGAAACCGCCATTGGTGTTGACCAAAATATTGCATTTGATGATTCAAATTTTCTCATTTTGAGAGTTCATGTTAAACCTAAAGTAGTGTTGTGTAATATAAAGAAGCAACCATATCTGTTCACTTTTCATTTAGTTTACGTTGACATAATCTTCTCATGTTAGTATTACTATAATTACTTTAATTTAGTTTCAATTTGGAACAATATGTATTTTTAAGAATTTTCTGGTATCATTTCATTTATTTATATTTATTTCAATTTAGAAAACATGGTTTAAAAAGTGTTTTTAAAAAATGTGTAACTTGGTTTTAAATTATTATTTCTTTAATCTGTTATGACATTTATTATGTCTTCTTTGACTGCTATGTTGTATACATTATTTATAAAAGTTTTTTATAAAAAATTTACATTTCATTTTGATGTAGATTATTCAAAATACTTCTAAACAGTGAAGGAAGTGATTGTTTGAACCCGATCAATAGGTGTGTGAGTGTGTGTTTCCTTCTTCACTTTCTGTAGTGTGTATAATAATTGTAATTTTTTTTCTTCTAAATTACATATAATTTCATGTTAATATTATTTATCAATTTTTAGGAACTTTTTGTTCCACCAGTGTTGAATCCTTATCCTTCTATCATAGGTTTGAGTGGGTGTGCTTTTAGACCTAGATAGAGAACATGTCATACCCGTTCCCACACTGACCCACCAGCAAACACCTCATCTACCACACCTTTCCATCCTCCACTAGATTCTCCAAGGATGTTCTTATCCATGCCTCCATAATTATCTCAACTACCCTTTAATTCAAATTCCTTTTCTATGACTCATCCAAGGATAATCCCATTGATGCCTTCATCATCTCATTTAGAATATTTATCCCATAACATGTATACATCATCTCTATAGATGTTCCCACATTTTACATATCCATATATGATGACGTATCCCCTATCATACTACCCATATTCTTATATGTCTACAACACCTCAAATTTCAACCATCCATCTAACATCTAATGAGTCTGATCCATCAGCTTCCACTCTAGTTCATGAATAACACCCAAAGAAAGCATTATAATAGACACTTCCTTTAGAGGGTGTTTCTCTAGGTTAACCCAAAAAACCATCATAGTCTATTGAGAAGCCTACATCAAGTTCATTTGGTTATAAAAACCTTAAATTATATCACTTTAGTTTTTTCATATTGTACCGTGACTTAATTCTTCTTTTTACCCCACTTTTCTTATTTAGTGGGGTCTTCTTCTAGGTGATGTGGGTGAACTCCTATGTATGAATCTTGGATTCACCAAAAATATATAATGTTGGAATAAAATGAATAAAATCATATGGTAGGTTAAAATGAAAGGCATTGTAGAAGTTTCATGGAAACTTTATCCAAATACAATGATATCATTCCGGTGGAACCGGTCACAAGGAAACATATCAGTAAAGAAATCAAGGACACAACATGGGATCATATATGGGTATGATTTTTTTTAAATTTATATCTATATTATCTTTGTGTTTATATGAACAAACATGTCCATTGAAAATCCTGATCAACTTTCCCGATGGTGGAGCTACTAAGACTATATGGTTCAAGGATGTTGGGGAGTTATGGATATCATACAAGAATGAGTTTTATATTGTCTAGAAGAGAATATTTGGTTCTAATTTAGAGGGTATACCCACATTACCTGACTTTACAAAAAAATAAATATCAAAAAATGATTACACATTGGAAGACTAATGAGTTAAAGTTATTCCTAATCTTTAAGGGTTTCCATATAAAATTTAATTCTCTTTTATTGTATTGGAATTTTTTAGGAATCATCGGGTAAAAACATAAATAAAAAAATATTCAATGACATATGTACATATATTTGGCCACACTATGATTCCTGAGAATGAGAAGTGCCATGCACCTTAATCTGAATTAAAATAATGGCTTTATTTATATTGTTACATAGTTATCTTTTATGATGAATTTTAAGTCATAATGTCCAATTGGCCTATAGTATAATTGGACATTATTACATTAGGTCTAGAGGCCAATTGGCCATTTGCACTATTTTCCAATTAGACATTTTTTCTAGAGGCCAATTGGCCAATTATGCCTAATGGGAAATTGGCCTCTATGATAAATAACCAATTAGCATATAATCCAAATGGCCAATTTTCCAGTTATACATAATAACTAATTAGACTGTAGGCCTATTTTATATATACCCAATGGAGAATTTTACATTATTCCATTAGGCTTAATGGACAACTAGCATATAGGACAAGAGGCATAATAGAAAATTATCCTTTAGACCTGTAGACCAATTCAGAATTATGCCTATAGGCCAATTTCACATTATGCCTAATGGAAAATTGGCCAATTTGGACTAATGTATAATTCTCCTATAGGCCTATTAGAGAATTGGCCTATAGTCCTAATAGGAAAATTCGCCATTAGGCCTATAGGACAATTTGTCATTAGGCCAATAAGCCAATTGGACATTATGCCATTACGCCTAATGGCCAATTCGACTCTAATCCTAATGGTTAATTAACCATATAATGAATAATATGGAGTTTGTATTATGAAATGAGTATAAACCATTCATATTAAATATTATTAAAAAAATATAATGAGTACCAAAAATTATAATGTGTTTATGATTTTATTTTATATATAAATTTATCTTGAATGTTTATCTCATTAATTATGATTCTTTCATTTATTTAAAATTTATTCCAATTTATTATTATTCAAGATTATAAAATTTTTACATTATGAATTTGTTAAAACTAATCAATATCATTTGTAGTAATCTATATTGGTCATTGAATGTTGTCTATATTAAGTTAAATTATTTTCTTCAAGTACGAAGAAAAAATATGGAAGTGTAGTAAATGCACAAAAATAATAAAATATTTTATGTTTTTATTTATATTTCAAATATTTATATAAATACCCTAATTAAATATCATGTTTATTTTTTCAAAAGTCTTCCCTGGAGGCCCTTGATGATAAAGAAGATGAAAAATTTCTTCCAAAAGATCATTTGAGTTCGGTTTTAGGAGATGAGCATTTGAGAAGAGTCTGATGTTGACCAGGAAAGAAATCAACCCATTTAGGAATTAGTACTCATTAGGATCCTCTCAATCCTCTTAGACCCCTAATATGAAAAGCACTCATGAAGAAACAAAAAAAATAAAAAATAAGATTTAGTGGAGCACAAAAAAAGGAAACCAGAGCGTGAGATAAGTAATATTATGACCAAGCATATCATGAAATCTATATCGGTTATCATTAAATCACTTACATTAGAGACTGATACTACTATTAATTCATATATGGTATCGATAAATTCTTTAAAATATTCCCTTAGTGATTCCAATGACATTCTTAGTAGATATCAAGATGAAGGTGGTTGAGATGATGATGTTCATGATGTTGCTGCTCTAGATAATGTTATTGGTTACGATGTTTTGGTTGATGATACTACTGGTGATGATTATGATGATATTTTTAATGGTGTTAAGGATGAAGATGAGTATATTGGTGATGAGAGAAATATTGATCCCCTTTATTTTTGACGTAGTATGAAGGATACTTATGCAGTTATGTAATGACATAAGTTGATTTTTTTATGGATGTATATGTATATTTTAATATTTTATATGGTTTTAAAATTATTACAACATATTGGTTGGATGATAAATATGTAAAATCTATACTGCATTGAATTTATATTTTCTGGTTTATTTGATTTATAGGTTTATCCATTTGGGGAAGAAAGTGGTGGGGCTGCTGCTAAATGCAGGCAGACCCCAATACCCATGGTTTTGTAGAATCTTGTGTATATGTTTTCTCATAGTATTACATATTCCCACAGTTTTGAAACTATGGGTATAGAGATATAGCCATGGTTTATTGGAAACATGGGTATAAAAAAATACGGGTGACCTATACCCACAGTTTCAAACAAACTGTCAGTATAGGTCTATATCGATGACTTAATTAGCCATAATTCTCAGAACTATGGGTATAACATATACCCATGGTTTTGGGGTCTATAAAAATAGTTTAAGACTGTGCATATATGTGCATTTTCTAATAGTGTAACTAAATTTTAATGAAGGAAACACTTAATAAATGGATTTCATTATCTTGGGAATTATGACACCATTACTATCAAGGCCTTTCACAAGATGGGTTGATACTACTTCTAGAAACTTGTCTAATGTTAGCTAATGGATTGGCGTCATGAGACTAGAAACGCATCAAGGGCCAATATAATTTCAGGTCCCAACCATCACTTCATGTCCAAAAAATTCATCATATATTGAAAAATTGATTTCATTCATAAAAAATGTACCTTATCATCAAATAACCATATTGAGTAAAAATAATAGTTTTATCAATATTTCCCTAGAAAAATAAATAAATTTAAATGTAGAAAAATATACCTATAAAATAAAAATATTTAATGTAATAAATATATCTATGATAAATAATGTGGATATTTAGGGGAAATTTATTGTCTAATGATTACATGATTGTCAATATTTTAATGGAATGTTAATGACTATGAAAATGAATCAAGAATGTAAATATTAATACTTTACTTGGTTAGAATGATCAAAAATCATGCATAGAATCAATAATTATAGAATCAATAAAATCTATACCTAGAAAAATATAACATAAATAATGGGTTTTTTCCTTTATGTATATAAATACCATAAAAATATATTTAAAAACATTCTTGAGGAAAATATCATTTCCAATTTTAAAGTAATATTTTCAAAACTAAAAGATCACAAAACATTTTGAAAACAATTATATTTTAAAATAACCTTAAAAAATTATAAATTATGTTTTAAAATATGGATTGGTCATGATTAAAAGAAATTCTTTACATGCTGAGTACATTAAACAAATATTCCTTTAACTTTTTCATTAAAATCCAAACGACCCATGTTTTGAAAACGACCTGAAGATTCCTTTTATTTTTTTTAAAAGTAAAAATGGTTAAAAAATTATATAGTAAAACATTTGGAAAATATTTAAAAACATTTTAAAAACATTTTTAAAAAAATTATTGGAAAACATGGTTTTGGAAGAAAAAATATTTTTGATCGAAGAGATAAATGAAGACAAATATTATTAAAACATTTTCTCAATAATTTTAAGAACCAAATATTTCAAAAATGGTACAATTACTTAAAAAATTTCATGAATAAATATTTAAGAATAAAATTAAATGGGTTATTAAACAATTATCAAAATAATTTCATTCAATGTGAATTCAAGTATATAAATCCTCAATTAAAATTAGATTGTGAAATAAACGCTTACAAATATCATTATAGTGAAGTGAGAATTAATCCATGAATCGAATATATGTATAAAATGTAATTACACAAAAAATAATTGGATATGAAATATAATTTATTCAAATGTAAATAGATACACATAATCATATAGTATCAAAGACAATGAATATGTAATATAACTCAATGAAAGAAATTGAGTTATGTTCATTTCCACTTGTTAATTTTCTTATAAAATCCCCTTGGATGAAATAATTCAAAATGAATTAAAAAAATACCTTGAATAATGAATTATTAATTATATTTCATTTCAAAGGATAATTATATACACTATATAAAATAAATTATGTGCATAAAGTTAAAATATTCCTCAATGAATAGAAATTGTGATTAAGTCCCTTACAATGATCATATCATTGAAGTGAGGAATAATAAATGAATGTATTATGTGTATCGAATTTAAATTCACATAAAACAAGTGAAAATAAAATATAAAATAATAATATGTCATTTTACACATAATTTTATCATTACATGATCAATGAAGTATAAGTTTAACCTATGGAATAGAAATTGAGTTAAGAGATCCCTTAAATCGTGATTCCATTTGGTTGAAAATGATTTTACCTTATATATAGAAGTTTTAGAAATTTTATTAACTTATAAATAACCAAATTAATAATTATAATATCATATATGATCTTTTTTAAACATATTATCAACCCTATGTTAATAATCATTCAATATTTTCATTGTTTCAGGTGTTAATCTCCTTGTTTTCTCATTCGTGATTTGTCATGAAAGTTCCTTTTCTTGTTCGTATTATATAGTTTCATCATATACAAAACAATAATCATGACATAGTTATCATTTTTATATATCATTTATACTTTTAAAACCAATTTTGAAATATGGTTTTGAGAAATTAATTGCATTACAATTATAAAGATGGTAGGCCATACATACACATGGGTAACGTTTCCATTTTTCAATGATAATTATGGAAAGGTTGTATATAATATTTTATATTTACATAATTATAATACTATCATAAATACCATATTTTTACATTAAATATACTTATATATATCATCCATCTGGAATAGTGATGAAAATGGAGTCACATCGTTTCATGAAGGTGGTATTCCACACAAAAACGAACGATGTTATCATCTTTAAGTGAGTGAAATTTTCAGAAGTAAAATGATATATAATATTTTAATAGTGATTAATATTTTATAAATATTATATTTATTTCATTTACATCAAATAAATTCATTATATTTTTTCTTATTACTTTCTATTTAATGTTTTAGTGATAAACGAATTACATTACATCATAAGGTGGTAGTTCGCTGTACACATAAGCAACATTATCATATCCCCTACATAATGAAAAGTAACTGCGTTAATTATGGTATAATGACTCCAGTGGTATAATTATGTTATAAATATTTTATATATACTTTATATAAATAATCACACCCAACTGTGATAGGTGGTAATGGAAACACAAATGACATCAGTTTATGATGTGGTATTCCGCCATACATAGAATTGATTATTTTCTAACTCATTTGATGGAAGTGGGGATGGTTTTAGGCCATGAACATAACATATAATAATATTATTTTATGTAATATAATATTTAAATATATAATTAGGGTTTAATAAGAAATTATGGAGGTGGAGGAAGAAATAAAATAAAAAATGCTCGATGAACAATGTTGCCTCTTCCACAGGTAACATTTTTACGTTTTCACATAAATCATTACAATATTGGATTTATGAAAAAATAAGGATTAAATGATTTGATAAGGAATTTTTTGAAGTTATATGGTTTTGTATAATCCAAACCAAATGGCTTTGAATGTGTAAATTGTAAAGGATAGGGGGTGTCCTTTTATAAGTGAGGTGAGTGACACACTTGTAATTTAAAAAAACAGTGTGCTCACATTTTTCACATGCCAAAAGGGTAAAAAAAATTATCAAGAGTAATAAATTAAGGAGTCTAAATATAGACAAAAAATAAATTTTAGACATTTTTTTGGTCTTTTAAATTCTTAACTTTTTAGTTAAACCACTAGTAAATCCATCTACCTTAACCGTAGTATATTGTTTGTAAAATTTTTACTCTTCATTTTGATAAAAAATATGTTGAAATTATTAGATAATATAAATTATTTTAATTCCAAATATGGAACCCATTTTCTAAAATTAAATTCATATAAAGGGGAAAATATAATTTAAAATTAATCATGCAGACATGATGAGAAAGCAAGTTTTGAAAGAGCAAATGTTCACAAGTTTACAATTTTTTTATATCAAAATTAAATATGAAAATTATTCCAATGAATTAAATTTGATAAATAGATAATAATTTAACTAAATTTACCCTCAATCCAAATCAAATTATAATTTAACTTTATAAATAATATAAAAAAATGTAAATTTTCAATTAGTATTCAGTATTTTCACTATTTATAAAAAAGAAATATTTCATAAAAAACTAAAACATAAACATAAAAAAATTTATATCCTGACATGAAAAATAATTTTTTTTAAAACCTTTTATAAAATATGTACAAAATAATTTAATTTAATTTTCATAAAGTGTGACTAAACATTCATTTCAAAATAATATAATTTTTCCAAAATCATTTATTTTTCTAATAAATTATTTTTATTTTATTTATAATGAATAAATATCCATAATATTCATAACTTATTTCGTAATATTAAAATAAACCAATTTAATAGTGGTTATAATGATGTAATATAATATGGATCATTTCGACATGGGGTTTCGTGTTCTGAAACCCATCAATGATATTAAATATTAAAAATTATATTTTGTGGTTTGTTTAAGCTCGATGTTGCAAGTCATATATAGTATCCAAGTTCTTATTTTAAAATATCACGGTGTTACAACTAATTCATGATTAAAATTAAAAAAATCTACTAGGGAAAAAAATGATGGCTTCAAGTAAAAATATATCCACAAACAAAGATAGGAATATTCATATAATTTCTCTTCTCTTTAATACTTACTTCTGGTGTTTTTACCATATGTTCTAGATGAATTTCTTGAATTGGAATTTCTAATTTACAGGAAAATGTCTCAGAAATGAAATAATATGAAAACCCATAATCAAAAAAGACCTTATTGTAATATGAATAAATAGTAAATATACTTGATACCACATAGTTAGATGGTTCAACATTATCCAAAATAGTTGAAAAGGATTTAACCAAACTTTTTTCAGGTAATATAGTTTCTTCCAATCATCTGGGTACTTATTTGAATATGCATGTTCATAATGACACATCTCATTACATTTGAAACACTATGCTTGTTGTCTATCCAAATTTACCTTACCACTACCAAGATATTTTTTCATTGTAATTACAATCCATATGCCAAAACATAACAATTTATATGAACTTTCCAGACTTCATATGACATTAGGTGGTGTGTTTTTACCAGAAATACCACGAAATGAAAATTTAATTTTCTTATCATAAGATTTCTTTGATCAATGCTTCCTCATTTCTAGCCACTTGTATCTATTTTTATGTTGTTTGTAAAAGTAAACACGGTCATCTAACACTCTATTGGCACTATCTATTCACATCAAACAAGTCTCTAATAACTATTCCATTCATAGGAATCCTATGACCTTTGAAATTTTGGCTTTAATCATGATTAAAACTGATTAATCATACTATCAAGATCATAGATAAAATTTTGTGTGTGCCTTTCCAATCAAGTGGATTTTTCTTCATCCATTGCCACTAAATACTCATCACTCTACGTTAATTCCATGGATTTCTTCTCTATTATAAGTTGAACCACCTTTGAAAAATATTTTTATAGAAAAATATTATTTAACTCATTCCATTAAAAGGATAAATTTCCTCTATTTCCTTGATATTCCTAATTATTGAACACCAGTTATCATCTTCACCTTTAAATGGTAAATATAAACACATAACTTTTAAATATACAATTATCCCATGAAATCAAAAATATTTTCTCGGGATTTAATCCATCATTATGCTTCCATTGTGTTAAATGATCCACAGGATTCTAGTAGATGTTGTCTCAGTAAATGCTCCACTATCATCATATTCCTTTATGGTAGTTCTTGATTATGTCTTAAATTTATACCACCACCATTTATAGCCTGTGTGAATTAATCCATCTGTATACAAAATATGTCATTTATAATTCTAATTATTCAATAATGGTGATTCAAAAGGATATCAAACCCTTGGTACCTTCCTACTTTATATTTCCTATTTCCACTAATGAAAATAATTATGCACACACATAGTTTGGATGAAGCAATAATATAACCATATAATTATATAGCATTTCCTCTTGAATATTAAGTAAAATATTGTAAGGGTATTCTATTAACTTTATATTAACCTAAAAAGTTATGTAAACCATTCCTTCATATAATTTTCTATTGACTAGCCTTAAAAATTAAATTATCTTATTTCTTTAGAATACAATTAATTTATTTAATTCCCAAATATATTTTAGGTTTTTAGGTTTAGAGAGTTAGGTTATAACTCTTACATAACAAACCCATCTATTATAAAGTGGACACTCTTATTCAATATCATAATTTTACACTAAAAAGTTATTTAAAAACAAATTTTCTTTTCATGAAAAATCCTCATGAATTTAAACTTGGATTCTTATTTTCCCTTACAAATCCTTAAACCCTGTGATTTTTTTAAAACATAGGATGAGCACAAAGATCTCAATAAGGGACAAAAAAAGAAATGAATTTTTTTAGTCCATTAAAAACAGAAATACCCATAAAATATTTACCATTATGGCGTTATTCTTTAATATTATAAATTAAATCATTTCCACTTGAAAAACACAAACTTTATTCCCAAATTAATCTTTTTAAACAAATAATAGTCATATTTAAAACATATAAGAAGTAGTCATATTCATATAACTATTAAATATGGAGTAAAAATTATTGTTATTGATGGAATATACATCATAACTATTCTTGGAATAATCATCATAGTATATTCCCATAATCTCTTAGGATAATCCTAATCAATTAACTCTATCCCATATTTTGAATAAACAACACATTATATTTCCATATTCTGTTAGGAGAAAACTATTCAGTTAATTCCACCCCTTTACCCAATGTATTGGAGAGATATAACAGGATCTCCTTCCCTTTTTTTATAATGGAACCACAAATACTCATAAAAAATTCCCATGAACCATAATAGAATTCATATAATCATCTATTATAAAAATTTTCTTTTCAGCTATAAGAAACCATTTTCAGAAATTGATATATCTATTTCCTATAAAATCCATCTTTAAAAACATAAATTCCTAAAATAAAGGAATGATGGTTTTTTCTTTTAGTAAAACATAAAAGGTAATAATGTAATTCTAAAATGAAATAATGGTTATAGAGGTTGGAAAAGTCATTATCACTATATATGTTAAAATAGAACACTTTTTTTCTTTTTTCATGAAACTCAAAACATTATATAAAATAAATCCTTTTTTAAAACCTTTGAAGGAATGTAAAAAGAGATATAATATATCATTTATTATTATTTTATGTAAATATAAATACATCCCTAAATAATTTTTAAAACATGGAGATGGAAGAAAAAGATAGTTTTAAGGGAAACTTTAAAAGAGTATTTTTGAAAAGGAAAGTCTCATAATTTGAGTCTAACTTCTCCCATACGTTCATTATCTTCCTAAATAATAACATTATGTTAATTATTTATTTTCATTAGAACTATTTTCAAGTTGTATATTCACTACTAAAAAATGGGTTTATCCAGCACTATGGCTTTAATAGTTCTAGCTCAAGGTGATGTTAAAGATACTCTTTATCAATGTACAAAAAAGTTCTATTAATGTTTTTGTTTAATTGAAATTTATTTAGCGCTATTATAGGGGTCTTTAATAGAGCTATAAAACTAGTCTTAAAAGTTTCCCTATATCAGTTCTTGTAACAAATTATAGATAAAGACCCCACTCCACCCACCCTTATGAGCACTAGAAAAAAACAATGATAAAGGCTGGGCCTTCATTAGTGCTTTTAAAAAAGTGCAGATAAAGGGCACCCTTTATGAGCACTTTTTTAAAAGTGCTGATAAAGGAACACCCTTTATAATTGTTTTTTTTCTAGTGCTGATAAATGGAATATTTTATGAAAAATATTTCATTAAAAATAATATATTAATGTATAAATATATTCATATTGATATAAATATAACATATATTTTTTAAATAAGTATTTGAAAAGTAAAAATAGGCATCTACACTTAATATATAACATATATAGAAAAATATATTCTAAAATATTTTTAAAAATATATTTTATTAATAATTTACCAATTATTATCGAGTAATAGTCATTTGATAACAATTTAAAGATATAAAATTCATAAAATTAATAAAAAATCATAAATAAGAAGAAAACATAACTCGAACATCAGAAGAACATAAATTATGATCTGTGAGTCTATATAGGCTCTACCACATATCAAATTTAATCATGCGATAAACAATATTCTCTAGTATCTTTGGGGGACCCCTACTCACATTTTTCAAGGAAAAAAAGTCTAATAAGGACATTAAAATTGCGTTTTTAATCAGGGTACCCTAATTTTTTAACATTTAATGGAAGATCATCTTCATTTAAGTAGGTATTTTTTCTGATTTTAGTGGGGACTAAATTTATTCTTAGGTATTAAAATCATATTGATATTATGGTATTGATATTTTAACATTTTTTAGAATTTAGTTTTATTTATAATTAAATATGTCCATATTTTATTATATTTACCTTTAAAAAATAACTTGTATAAATAAATGTATAAAAATATTTACATAAAAATTTATTTATAAATATGTGAAATAAATATTTATATTTCATTTTATTTGAAGTAAAAAAAATTATCCATTTTATTTACCTTATAAAAATGAAGTAATATGTTTATATAATTTTTATATATACATATGTTTGTCTATTAGTAAAAAGATATATATTTATATATTATAATATATTTAAATTAATAATAATATATAAAATAAATATGATTTTATTTATATATTACACATTTTAAAATATATACAAATAAATAGAAAAGTTATGAAATATATAACAAAATACGCATGACATAGTTGTAAAGAGAATCATGTTGCATAATGGAGGTTATACGATCAAATACATTTTCATGTAGGTATCTGAGGTAGCCCTATAGTGAAATGAAAGTGGGTGGGGTAAGTGATGGTGGATGAGGATTTTAAACCACTGAGAATGGTGGGATGTAAGTTCTGAAAACGGGGTGTTGGGGGTGCGTGAAAAAATAATTTTTTTTCAAAATTTTTAATAGAACATTTTATAGTGCCATTAAATGATGAACTTTAATAGTGCTAAAAATCATTTTTAATGGAAACCATTAATATTTATAAATAAATAAATTTTGAAGGAACCCTTTAACAATGCTAAAAAAGTGCTGATATATGGTGCCTTTATCAGCACTATTAGAGGTTGTCTTTTAACATATCCTGCAATTTCAATTCTTCTGAAGAAATGATAAACCTATTTTACTAGTTTTTTTAAAGTTCATTATTTCAGTTTTTATTCCTTTTATCTCACCTGTTATAATTTTATAAAAATTTCTTGATCATTTATGTTAACATCAGATGTTTTCATGTCATTCAGTTCATATGTCCAAAATGACATTAGTAACTTGAATATAGTCAAATTGTTCATTACTAAATCATATAAAAAATTATCATCATGAAATAATTATCATTTTTATAGATAAAGTATACTTTAAAAAGGATTCATTAACGATTATTATGAAAAATTATTTACGTTACAATCCTGGAGATGGTAGGTTGTATGTAAGCAAGAGTAACATTTCATTTTTCAATGATCATTATCAAAATAAGGTAAGTATATTTTTGGCATTATATAATGATAATAATAACATAAATATAATATTGTGTATTTAATTTTACATATATATATATATATATATCATCCATATGATGTGGTGATGAAAAATGATTCACATCGAGTTGTGGAGGTGGTTGTCCACATGTACGTATGAAAGACATTATAATTTATCAAGAATTGAAAGGACAAAAAATAAATGATATATTATATTTTTATAATGATAAATATTTCATTATTATCAAATATAAATATTTATCCCATCATTATACCCATCCATGAGAGTTGGTGATGGAATACAAATTACATCAGTCTGCAAGACGGTAGTCCGTTGTACACACAAATGATGAATTACATTCCTCATTGATGGATCATGGAGAAGGATATAGGTTATTAAATTAAAATAATAACATATAATTATATGTAGGATACAAATTTTATTATTATATAATGTATAGATAATATTTAAAGGATTATGAAGAAGACATTGTACTTGAATATGCAATTACAACTATGCATCTTTTTTGGATAATATCCCTGTATTAGCACCTTATGACCTCTAAATTTTGTATTATACCAATGATATGGCATATATAATGTGGGATATTATTAGTTTAAGTTATTTTTTGGAATATTTGTTTTGAACCAACTCAGTTTTTAAGTGTTAATAAATGAGAATAATTGGTACCATTTAATAAGACATGGAGGGGCAATTTTGGAATTAATTAAAATATCAAATTAATATAAAAAATTTTGATTTCAAAATAGATCTGAATTAATAATATTCAAAGATAATATGAGTTTTATTATAAATTAAAAAATAAAATTAAATATTTAATGGTTTGTAAAACATTATTACCCGTATCATTTTGTTTTAACCCTTCATTAACTCATTTGATAATTAGAGTAATATTGAAGTTTTCTACACTTTAGGGGTTACTAATGTTACTATAAAATTAAAAAATAACCAAAAATGATACATGGATTATTTAATAAACTAAATATCATTAATTTTTATGAATTCTAAATTGCATAATAAAATTTAATTTTTTATAAAATATCATTAATGTCAATTTTAGAATTATTCATTTAGTTTCACTTTAATAACATCACGAAATAGAGGAATTCAAATCCAATTATTAAACACCTCTATAATATGTAATTTTTTATATATAATTATGGGATCAAATTAATTATTTCAAATAACACTAATTTTAATATTTTTAATATCAAATATTTTATTTTTCCCATTAATTGAAAAATAACCAAGTCAAAGTTGTGTAAGCATTTAAGGTAATCATCTATTCACAATAGATTTAAAATAAATTACAATGATTATAAACAACTTATAATTACAATTATAATTTATAAATGAATAAATACTCTATTTTCCCATGTTAAAAATAGTCTAGTTATAAAAATAATATTGTCACATTTTTTACTTTTCTTTATATAAAATATTATAATGCTTATAATCCCATAAAATGTAAAAAAGGCCATAAATTTTACTTTTGGATGATTATTTAAAAGATATAATAGTCAAATAAAATTTAATAATATGTTTATTTCATTATTTAGTTCTTATCATTTTATTTTTAACCTCAATTACCTGATTTATCCTTTACTAAGGTAATAAAAATTACTAAGGTTACTATTCATATTGACCAAAAATAAAAAGAAACTATTTAAAAAAACATGGAACCAATGATTCCAATTACGAAATTAACTTTTCAAAATTCATAACATAAAATTATCATATTTTAATTTAAATTGAACCATAGAAACACAATGAAAAAAGTTTTATAGAAAAAATCATGTTAAGTATAAAATTGTTTTATACTAAATGCAAGTTTAAAATAAATTTCAAAGAATATAATTTTATTTATTTAATAAAAATTAACTAATTATATTTTTTTAAATGTAAAAAAAATTTACTTTATAAATACCTTAAAATAAAAATATATTATTTAATAAAAAACAATATTTTTACTATTCATTGAAAAAATCAATTTTTTTAGAAAATTATAAATAATTAATATTAATATAATCTTGACATTATGAATTTAAAAAGGACATTTTTTTCAAATTTAAATTCAATAATTTGGAAATAAATATTTTATGTGAAACTATATAATACATAAAAATGTAATTTGGTTAATAATAATGTTTAACTAAAAAATTATTTGATATTTTATAATTTCCCAATGAATATATGAAAAAAATATCAAAATTAACTGAGATGTTATAGTTACATAATATCCATAATTTTATTCAAGATATAAATATAATATATATTAAATATATATATATTTATATTCATCCATAAAATAAAGAGATAGAAAAATAAATTACATGGTTCATGGAGATGGTAGTGTGTTTGTATACATGAACACTATTTTCACTTTTTGATGGATGAATTAAAAGAATGGATAATAATAACTCACCTTTCCAAAATTATTTTCATATCATCTATTTCTTATATATTCATTAAATCTATCCTTATTACTAACCATGTAAAACGTGAATGGAAAATGAATCATATCGCTTCATGGGGGTGGTAGTCCACTTGTACGCATGAGTGACATTATCATTTTTCAAAACATTATAAGGTAAAATGTTATATATTATATTATAATTATAGAATTATATTTATATCATAAATATCATATATATTCATTATTTCCATCTTCATAGCCATCCATGCAATTTTGGGATGAAAAATGAATTGCACCGCTACATGAAGAAGACAAGAAGTATGTACCCACCAGCATTGTTTTCTCTTTTATAAGGATTGAAAATAGATGGAATATTGTTTTACCAAAACAATACATATATATAAGTATATTTTTTATACTTTATTTATTATTATTTTATTGTTATAACTCATTATGTGGTAGTATAAGAATAAATAAACTTGATAGAGCTGGTAAAGATAATTACCTCTTATTTGGTATATTTCACTTAGATCTCCACTAATGGGACATAGGGATTTTCAATTCGAAGAGATCTAATATATATATATAATGTTAAAGGATGTTAATAAGGTAACATGTAATGGGTTGGGTTATCTATATGTATAAAAATATGGTAATTAATTGATAAATAGGGTTATGCTTTTATAAGGGATAGAAATTACACACTAAAAATTTCTAAAAAGATAAAAATATAATTAAGCCATTCTCAAAACCAATTCTTCAGAATGTACAGATATTAAAATCTAATAATTCTATTATATAAATATCCTCATTAAAAAAATTATAAAGTTTTTTTTTTATTTTTAGACATTATCTTGGGGTTTAACCCCTAGATTAACTAATTTTAATTTTAACCGTGGTAACGAATTATTAATTCTTAAAGGGTTAAAATTTTACATATAAGCTAATAATTTTCTCATAAATGGGAAAGGAGATAAAATATTACACCGTATTTTATACCTATTTTCATATTTAAACATATTTATGATTTTTAAATAATTTAATAAAATATAATTATAATAAAATTTCAATAATATCAACTTTGACACTATTCATTTAATTTGGATTTAGAGACATCAAGACAAAAATGATATTCAAATATAAAAATATAACACAACTATAATATATCATATATATCTATAAAATTCATGTAACACTATAAATTAACCAACATATATTAATTTTAAAAAAATTAGTGGCATTTATTTAATTTTTCTATTAATTGAATAAATATCATACCGTCGTTGCATAAGAATTTAAGATAATTATTTAATGACAAAAAATTTAAAATAAATTACCATGATAAAAATAAATTATTTATATTCAAAATAATATTATATATTAATTCATAACATATTTTTACCATTATGTTAATATATAAAATAAATCAAAAGAAAGACAGTTGAATTTTAAATTTTTTTTACTTAAAATAATATAAATGTAATTACAAAGGTCTAATGGCTCAAAAATTACTTATATTAGAATTTTGGATGTTATAGTCCAAATTTTACCAAAAAAATAAATAAAGGTAGGTTTTGGGTTCATTTTTTAATATTTTATTATATTATTTTTAACCATTATGACTCTATTTACCCTTTATAGATGTGATAAATTTTACTCCGGCTACTATTCATAATGCCTTAAAATAAACGGGATGTATTTAACAAATTTGAACCTCTTGATTTCAAATATTATAATCATTTTTCAAGATTTAATTTCTATAATTGTATGAAATTAATAATAATATAGATGCGTATGAAGCAATGAAAAATATTTTTTAGAAAATCAATTTTTAAGGATAAAGTTAACTGATAACAAAATCATGAAAATTGTTGATTAAAATTTATTATAATATATAAAATGGATCATATTTTATCATAATACTCAATAAAATATAATTTTACTTTTATATCATGTTATTTAATAAGAATAAAGGATAGTATTTATAAAATCAGTATTTTTCACAATTCACTAAACAATCCATCATTTTAGAAAAATCCAAATATTTCAACATAATTTATTTTTAATTTAATTATTTTAAAAATTCTTTTAATTTTAGTAAGTTAAGTTTATATAATATGTAAATTTTATTTTTAATCACATTCTTCAATAAAACTATGTGTATTGAGCTTTGTTTCTTTAAAAATTAAAAGATTACTATATTTGAATCTTGGGTGTTACATAAAAAATTTTTATGAATAGGAGAATTGAATATATGGAAACATATGACATTACAAAGTGATATGTGATAAACCTAAATTGTTTTGGATTGATAATAGTATTTTTTATTATAATATTAAATGTGTAAGTACCCCTTTGTGGTTTTATGTGATGATTGTTTAACATGATTAAGTCTATTTAGTGAGACATTTTTGCGAATGGAACCCTTTTTTATTATATGTATTCATTAAAAGGTTATTTGAAGAATATTTATTTTTTTAAGAAAGTTTTAATTTATTGATAACTGTTTCATCTCTGAAAAGTATGTTTAGGTTTGGACACTATTTTAGAATAGTTTTGAATGGGTTTTTTCATGGAATCAGAAACACCCAATGGTTTTATATTCAATGGGACCAAATTTTCGAAGGAATTCACTCGTTATATGTTTTGACCAATGATGCTTAAGAACTCACATTGGTCAAGAAGATTGGAGTTCGGTATCATCACAACCTTTTGGGGGAAATTATTTCTTACTCTTAAACTCTCTTTTATGTTTAAGAAATGTTAGTGAATCTTTTAATAATTCCAAAGTAGTCGTCCCAAGATTAGAAATCAATTATTAGTATCTATAGATTTTAGAATCAACATTTTGTATCTGAGGTCCTTCATCAATAGAGATATTTGTATGTATCTAAGTTTCTATATAAATGGAATCCTTTTATGTACTACTTAGATATTCTTTTTTTCATTATTACTCCAATGCTGGTTTTCTATACATACAGTGGGGCACAATGGAGTTTAATGTCATACAGGAGACAAAGGTCACTCTGGAGTTTATCTTCATCCAGGGATATTGGATTTTCTTTAATTTTAGGATCAAACCCATATATTTAATTATTATGTATCCTTGTGATAGGAATAAGAACCCATGTAGTTCAGTGCCCTTTAAGAGGGAACATCGTACCATTTAAGTTCTTTTGAAAAGGACCCAACCATACAATTTAGGGTCATGTAAAAGGATTTCTAGGTGGAAGATATCTAGTCCAAATTTGGTGTGACACATATTTTGAAGCAGCCCAGGGAACATGGAAGGGATACGAATTTCCAAGTTGAATTAGACCCTTCAGGGGATATTTTCCAAAAGAACATGGTTGATTTGGGGTTATGGGTTTGATCCTTAGGGAGGCTTTCCTACATATCCCAATTGGATGGGAATCAAATCACATGTGGTTCGGTCATGAGGAACAACACCTATGGAGGACCTCAAGGGTATTTCTTGAAGGTTAGTATGGCCCTATGAGATGATTAGGTTGTGGATTATTCCTGAAGTTTATGCCCTTGTAATTATACCATGAGGTAAATTTTAATTCACAGTGATTTGGGGGGATTAACTCGGGGCTTACTCATGAGGAGGATGAACAGATTAAATGAAATATTATTGTGGATTATTCCTAATGAGGAGGCCCATTGATCTCAGTCCCTAAATGGGACTCCTACAAATCCTGGTAATCAAGAATCTAAGTTATCGTAGTTCAATATTTCAAGTGGATCAAATTTCCAGACTACCACTAATCTATAAGACCATGTGATTCAGGATCAGTGTGAGAAACATGAAGAATCAGAAGATTTGACAAGCTGCAGACTTTTCTTCCCTTATTGGTGGAAGAGGAGGTGGATGAAAGTGGAAGAGTTTGTGGTTACGGAACTTCTCTCTCATCACTATATCTTGGAAAGGAATGGGGGTGAAGGATGTTGTGGTATAGAGGGTCAAGACTTCAACCTCTTACATGAAAGGATAGGGGTTTACTCCATGAGGGATTCCCTAAAATTGTTTGGGGCTTATTCCAAAGGAGGATTCCCTTGTACTAGTTGGGAATTATTCCTTAAGAGTATACCCATTTCAGGTTTGTTTATAGCTTATTCCTAAGGAGGATTCATATTTGAGGTTTGGTTGGGGATTACTCTTAATTAAGATGCCCATTGTACCGATTCAACCCAGCATATGAGTTAAGTAATGAGGTTTCATGAGTTTCTTGTGTATTTTATTGACTCAAATTACTTGAGGAATCCATGAAGTGGATCTAAACTCAAAACATGGGAAATGAACCATGAATAGTATGTTGAATCAAGCCAATTTTTAGGGAGTTTGGAGGATTATCCCAAATCATGGTACTCCAGCGATGGGCTTTAATGTCATATAAGGCACAACCAAAAAATTTCTCAACTCGGCTTAAACTTTTCATGGTGTGTCTCTCCATTTTTCATGGGGGATGGTGATGGAAGTGAAGGGATGGGCCTATAGGGTCGGGACCGCATCCTGACACTGATCTGAAGTGGGGGTGGAGGGGTGCATGCCCTTTGGTATGGACCAGTGGGATTTATTAGGATTGTTGCTCAGGTGGGTTGCGCATGTGGGTCACCATGGTACAAGTTTCTCCGGTGGATTCCTTGGTACGGGTTCCCCAGGTATGTGTTTCTTAATTGTTTCACCCAGTTGGTTCATCCAGGTACAATTCTCCCAAGTACATTTCCTAGCTATGGATCGCGTTGGTGTGTCAGCCAACTATGGGTCATACAAGTGTATTCCCCAGCTATGGGTCACCCAATTGCATCACCCAGCTATGGTTCCCCAAGGTTCTAAGATCAGGTCCTCATCATAGTGTGGAAAATACATGATAGTTATCCCAAGTATTGACGGACTAATTGGGAGAAGGACATGTGCGGCTATATCCCTTTCTGGGATTTTTCATCTAGGAGTTCAGTCATCCTCTAAAAATTTGAGGCAGAAGGGTATATTTATAGACCAAATAGTGGACCAGTGTGGATGGGAATTCATATATATACCTACATGTATGGATTTTCATGGCTAGCTTCCACATTGATGCAATTTCCTTTACAAAATTTTTCTATCATATGAGATCCATAAATTTTGATTAGTTTTTCTATTTGGGATTTGCGACTAATCAAATCGAAACTATTGATGTTATATATTCTTCATGATATGATTAATATAGAAACTTTTCTCAAAATAAACATAGAAATTTAGTTTTTATTCACCAAAACGTTTTTATGATCTATCTTGAAAATCTAGAGCCTACCCCTAGAGGGGTCTTTCCACTTATCCCTTATTGTAGAGACGTGTCATAGAAAATGGAAATACAACAATTATTTCTTTGGAAAATTTCATGAAATTCATTATGTTGTGTAAGAAAAAGTCCTACTTCGGATTGGATTTTCTCAAAATGAAATGAACATGTTTCTATTGTAATTTTTCAGAACATTGACACATTCCAACATCATATTGTGGGTTTTTGAGCTATGTCCAGTAAGGAGGGATTCTATAATTTTTTCCTATGAAATGGGGCATAGACAACATGGTTTGACTATTTATAGGGTCATATGGAAAACCCTAAAAACTTTGTGTATTTTTATGTCATCATCATAATTCAAACCTAACAAAAAAATATATAGGAGACTTAATGGGCGAGACTTTCCTTATTATTAGACAACCCTTTTGAGTTTTAATCCTAACAATTTATTGTTACTTTTAACTTTTTATGGTTCCATATTTCCTAAACCGTACAGAGTGAAGATCTAGTGATGTGATACTTGACTTTTTTCTATAGTTCCCTTTGCGCGTCTTCAACCCGATGAGTACTATGTATCCTTTTGTATGGGCAGTTTAACATCATGTGAATTAGACTAAAAAGGAAAATCTTTTAGGTTGAATATCTTTGACCATAACATTTGAATTAATAAACCAAACAAGGCTTTCTATTCATGGATATTATAAATTCTTCATATACATATTAGAGTAATCTTAAGACAAAATGTTTTGGTTTCCAAATCTAAAACATGGTATTCAATAATACAGGTGGTCTCTCCAGAGAATGAAGTTACCGCTAGTTGAAAAAACTATTATGAAGGCTATTTTAGACAATTCCTACTAGGGAATATACTCAATTTTTTAAAAAAGACATACATAGACCAAAAGGCCCGTTTTGTGGGAAACTTATACAAGGAAAATTGGGGAACATACTGAATATTCAGGTAAAGAAGTTATCAGGAATTCTGAAATTATATTTGTGATGGAAAAAGAATTTTTATGAATTAGTTTTCTAAAGACCACAATGGGTGGTTTATCCAAAGAAAAATGTCTGAAAATGAATGGAATAAGTTTGTTGGCACACTCCATGAATGTGAAACCACTCCAACATGAATTTGGTGTGTGAAGAAGGGTACACATTAGTATATAACCAATGACAGAGGAGATAGACCCTTTCTTACAAAGTATGAAAGCATCATGAATTTTAATGTCATTCAACTAAGATATTGACCATGTAGTTTAACATCTTATTGAATGGAAATTATGTTATACAATTTAAATTCATTATGTATGGATATTATATTGTTAAATTTAAATTCATTTTGCAAGGAAATTATGTTGTGGAGTTTTAATTCATGTAGCAACGACATTATGTTTTTCATTTTAAAGTTATGAAGAAATGACATTATGGTGTGCAGTTTAAAGTCATGTGGCAAGGACATCATGCTCTGTAGTTTAAATTCACGAAGAAATTATATCATCTTGTGCATTTTAGAGTCATGAATTAAGGGAATTATGGGGTATTAAATTTAAATTCATTATCTTCTAATGAAGGTTTAATGTTCATCCAATTCTCAGTAATCTGTGCGGAAATTTTCTAACATATTCAGGTATGGGAGTATAAAGTTGTAAGATGTGATATGATGATATTTGGATCTAAATAGTGGTATTGGATAAAGTGATAATGGTGTTAGATGAGGTCTTACATTAGAATGAAGTTACCACTTCTAGGAAAACCCATTATGGGGGTTATTTTATGCAAGGCCAGTTTGGGCATGTACTGGAGAGTTGATAGAGGCATCCTTTTGTTGAGGGACCCATTATGGGGAAAACTTATGCAAGGAAATCTATGGTGCATACTACCGAGTCATAAAAGAATCACTCAAGAACTCTGAAATTCTATCACCAAAATCTAATTAAATTCTATGGAGATTTGGATCTACCTAAGGACATAGTTTGTTTTGTGGAGAAAAAACCTTAATACAGAAGGTTTTTTAAGTAATTATTTCCAATTAATCGAGGGAATAGGATATTTATGAAGTTCCTACCAAACATAATAAGAATGATACCTATTGTTTTGTGTCTTATTAATTAAAACATAATATTGTGGAAATGATATATGATATGTTGTAACATCCCAAGTAAGTAATGAATAATAGATATTTTTATCCATGTCTATTAATGATTAAGATAGTGTTTTAGAGGCTTAAAATGAAAATAAATACAATCTTATGCATGGAATAAACTAATATTCTTAAAAGATTGTTTTACTTCCTTTTGATGGAAAACCATTTTTGAATCTATATTTTGACAATTTTATAAACTATGTTTGTCAAAATAAACTTATCCTTTATGATTGGGACATCAAAATTTACCTTGTGTGAATTTTTGGTATTTTTCTGACAATGTTCATTTTTTAATGAATAGTGAAAAATACTGCATTTTACATCAAAAATTCTTTTTAATCTAATTTATTTATATGATTAGATTATGTTTTGAATTGTTTTTGAAGTGAAATTAGAATATATTTTTACCATTTTATCCAATGGTGGTCATTGGAATCAATTTCACTTTGAAATTAGACTTAAACTGGTGTCAATCTTTTGATACTTATTGTTTTGTAAAAACACGCTATTTGCCCTGGCAGCGGGAATTAATTATTAAATTAATTAATGTGACTTATATGATTTGAATTTTTTAAAATAGACTTCATTTTAGAATTCGGAATATCAAATATAGCTTAGGGTGAATTTTTGGTAATTTTCTAAAAAACTTCAATTTTTGATAAATAGTGAAACCACTAAGTGGTAATCAAGAAAACTGATTTTTCAGTTAAATGAAAGTTTACCACTAATGTGTATTGAATTTTGAAAATCCGACATACATGGTTGTCATTAAGAAGTAAAATGTGGTTCAATGGGATTAAAATAATTTTTTGGTGAATAGTAACTTATTAAGTTTTTAATCGTGATTAGTGGTAATTAGTGTAGTTTAAGGTATAAATAATGCTTTAATAATATGAAATGACCTAGACACATGTCCCAACCTTATTGGTTGTGTCATGGCCGACCAAGACAAGCCATGGGTCAACTTGGGGACCCCATGGAGACACATTGGTTTGGAAATGACATAAATAACTTTTTATTAAATGTTAAAGTAAAAATGACACAAACAAGAGATGTTTTACGAAAACAATTTTTACATGGGGTTATAAAGATCAGATTTTTGATTATAAATAGTAATTGGAAAGCTAAAAAGATTTCCTACATCATAGTATTTTTTTATGATTTTTAGACATTAAATAAATTAAATTATTTATGACATAATAATGATGCAGTGATGACATCATTATTTGACGATTTAAATAAAATGTAAAGATAATATAAAATCTATGAACTACACATGTCCAAAACCAATTGGATGAGTGGATTTCGAACCCTTATCACCTTATCCACGAATTATATCAATGTGGGTCCTTTTGAAACCGAAACACATTTTCAAATAAAGTAATATTTCTTTACTTTCCAAAAGTTCCCCTCCTCTCCTCTTATAAAAGGCCCCCACCTCTACCTCATTTCACACACTCCTCAAGCCTTTGGCTCGGAAAACCCCTGCCCATTTACCCTCTCCACATCTCTCTCCTCATCCTAGAGGATTCCCTTTGGGCAGAATCCTTTCAAAGGAAGCCTTTAGGCTCAAATCAAAAGGAGTTACACTTTTTAAGGTAATTCATTCTCTCATGTTGATTTGTTTTATTTTGCTTCTCCAACCCCCTAAACTCTTTTTATTTACTTCTTTTGTAACAACACCAGTATCTTAAATATACTAGGATGTTGTTATAAGATATATTTGAGCTACACTCTCACACAACTACATCAAATGGTTAAAGAACATACGGTTTCCGTGGATGGCGAAATTCTGCCTCCCGAAACGATGATTGTTCAATACTCATTTAACACCTTCAAAGGTGGCCATTATGATGTCACTATTTTTATATATGATATATAATATATTTATGTTTTCCTTAAGCTTATGTTTTTTTTTCATTTTGGGCATACCTTTATGGTTTCCATTATGGGTAAACACGATATCTTCATTTTAGGAAGTGCGGACTACCGCCCCCTAAAAGTGATTTGATTCGTTAATACCATATGTGGGACATATAAAGGATGTAACTATGATATTATATATGATATTATACTGGAATTATAATATACCTTTATACCATTATGATTCCATTCTATAAAATACGAAATAGAAATGAAAGTAGCGTTCATGCGTACGTACGGCTTACCGTCTCCATGAACGGTGCATTTCATTTCTTACCTCTAAATGATTATGTAATATTATAAATGCATGTATGTACTGGATATATATATATGACATATATGATATCTAAATCATGAATACCATTCTGGATATAACGAACCTATGACCAAATTAACAACATGTAAGTGTAAGAAGTCTATTTTTGACTTAAGAACCAAATACCGACAAAATGAACATTATTAACTTAACTGATTACATGATGTCCATAACATGGTATAAAAGGAATAATGAACCTGAAAAAGATTCATAAGCAAGTAGAGATTAACTCAAGTTTATTATTCAGGAGATTAATGAACGGTCGGGTCAAGTCGGATACGAGGTATGGGACTTCGTCTCAATCTCCTTTTGTTGAGGCATATTTTATTTTATACACAACTTTCTTTTATACGGTGTATAAACCCCTTTGACTTTTACATTTATTCAAAAGGAATCTTTTTTATACGAAGCGTTTAATAAACGACAAAAGGGAATGTTTTTGTCGTACGTATGCGGCGACAACGACTTCTCCGCCGTCGTGACCGTTATTTGAGTTTCGGCTTCCTCTACAAGCCATACCTTCTTTTTAAAAGAAAAATAAATACCATTTTTTACTTTTCTTTTATTTTAGTATTGAAAATGGTTTTCATAATGTTTTTATATCACTGTGTTTTTTTGATGTCTCGTGATTGAAATGTGGAAATTTTATGTTTCCTTTATGCATGTTTTATGTGATATGATTATGTTATGGTTCTTGGGCATTATTATGAAGACGGGTGGTTCCGTGATAAACTAAGGGCGGGTGAGCCCGTTATAGCTCTCCAATGCATTGGGTAACGTGAAGGAGTGAAACGTTAAGGTTTCTCCGAAGAGATTTAGGGAATATACTGTGATGGGTATTCCAAACGTAACCAAGAGGGTTACTCCCTACGTAAGAATGTTATGAATGCCTCAAGTTACCTTTATGTCTTATGATTTCTATGATTTATTCATGATTTTATGAGGTATGTTAAAGTGCCTATGTTTTATGGGTAAAGTATGATTTTATTCTTATGTATATATGAGCTCATGTTTCCTTTACATGTTTTTTTTATAACCCATACTGAGTTTTTATGCTCATCCCAAGTTTTTGAAATGTTTTTCACAGGTAAAGGGAAAGGTACATGATAAGATGATTGAGTCAAGGATGTGTCAAGAAATAATCCATGTTTTATTTTAAATGTGTTTCCATTGATGGGAATGAAGAATACTATCTTTATGTAACCACTTTGTTTATATGTGGAATGTAATGAATGTTTTATGATCTAATTCTCTAAAACTCTAAACCCGAAAAGATCCTCAATGTGTAATCTTGTAATAACTCAAGATTAAGTAAGTTTTAAGGCTGGGGCCTTATAGTTGGTATCAGAGGTCGGTTTAGATAACTTTAGGAGTTATAATTCTATTAAATGATTATCCAAAAATATTTTTTTATGGTAAAATTGAAGTGATATAGCATTTGAAGATTACCATGTTGCTTCATCTAAGACATGTTTGTTCAAAATGGTTTTCCATAGAGGAAATGGGGAAGCAGTGCTACTAAGGCATACAGAAGGAAATAACCTTCCAAATCAGCATCCTGAGATGGTCGGAATTGGAACTGAACAGTTTGTTGCAGTAATGGCGCAGTTTACTCAAGCGATAAATGGTGGTGGTATCCATGCTCGAGATCAGCCAGATCAACCGCAGAGGAACATGTCAGTGGTGGAACATTTCATGAGGCAACATCCACCATCATTCAGAGGATCATCTGACCCTGTGCTAGCTGAAGGGTGGATTAAAGAACTGGAGAAGATTTTTGATGTCATGGGATGTTCAGACAATCAAAAGGTTAGTCTTGCTATTTACCGTTTGGAGGGTGAAGCAGATCAGTGGTGGTCTATGGTTAAAAATATCAGGGATGCCGATGAGATTGATGCTCTTGACTGGGATGAATTCAAAGGTATGTTTCTTGAGAAGTATTTTCCTAAGTCTGTTCAACTTAGGATGGAAAAGCAATTCTTGGAATTGAGGCAAGAGGAAGACTCAGTGGCTGCCTATGAAGAAAGGTTCACTCGATTGGAAAGGTATGCTCCAAATTTTATCCGGGACCTTGATAGTAAAATAAATCATTTTTACTCAAGATTAAAGACAAAATATCGAAGGGAATTAGCTTCTCGTGAGTTTAAAAGTTATGAAAAGCTTGTTCGATGTGCTGAGAAGGTGGAAATGGAGTTTGTCGATGACCAAGTTTTCTATAACAACCAGCAGAAGAAGAGACCGAGGTGGCAGGAGAAAGGTAAGAATTCTTCAAAAAAGTCTGATGGCAAGAGAAATAAGTTTCCAGTTTGTGATAAATGTGGCAAAAGGCATGCTGGGGAATGTCTTCTGAATTCTGGAAAGTGCTACTGATGTGGGAATATGGGACATAAGGCTCGTGATTGCACTGAAAAGGATCATGGTGAAGGTAAGAACAAATTTGATTTACAGTTAGTGAAGTGTTATAAGTGCAATGAGATGGGTCACTATGCAAACGAGTGTCCAACAAGGAGCTTGAGTGATGGGAAGCAGTTAGACTACAAGAAGAAAGGGGTGGTGAAATCCTTTGCAACTACTTCAGAAGATGTCGAGCCATCAAATGAAGTTGTATCAGGTACTTTGTTTGTTTTTTCAGATTATGCCAGTGTGTTGTTTGATTCGGGGTCTACACATTCTTTCATCTCTGAAACCTTTTCTAGTAAAATGGGAATACCATCTCAAGAAATGACTCCTGAACTTTTGGTAAAAACACCTGGGGGGAATGTTGAGGCAAAAAGAATTTATAAGAATCTTCCTATCCTTATCTGTGGAAAGAACCTACTTGCAAACCTTATTGTTCTACCTCTAGTAGAGTTTGATGTTATCTTGGGTATGGATTGGATCTCTATTTACCATGCTAAGATTGACTGTAGAGCTAAAGAAGTTTCTTTTCAGAAAGACTTTCAGTTTGTTTACAAGAATTAACCCTTACTTTTGATAACATATCAAGAGGCCGAGAAACTTGTGAAAGATGGAAATGAATGTTACCTTGCACACGTCGTTGAAAATAAAGGAACTGTTCAGATTAATGATGTGCCAGTGGTAAATGAGTATCCTGATGTTTTTCCTGATGAGTTTCCTGGAATAATACCAGATCGGGAAGTTGAGTTTACTGTTGACTTAGTTCCTGATGCTAAGCCAATTTCAAAACCCCCTTATCGAATGGCACAAATTGAACTTTTAGAGTTGAAGGAGCAATTGCAAGATTTATTAGAGAAAGGTTTCATTAGACCTAGCACATCACCATGGGGTGCTCCTGTTTTATTTGTTAAAAAGAAATATGGTTCTATGAGACTTTGCATTGATTATAGAGCCTTGAATAATATCACTGTTAAGAACAAATATCCTTTGCCTCATATCGATGATTTGTTTGATCAGCTCCAGGGAGCTCAGTTTTTTTCAAAGATTGACTTGAGATCGGGGTACCATCAGCTGAAGTTAAAGGAGGCAGATATTCCGAAGACCGCGTTCCGTACGAGATATGGCCATTATGAATTTGTAGTAATGCCTTTTGGGCTAACCAATGCACCTGCTGTATTCATGGACTTAATGAATAGAATTTTCCATGAGTTCTTGGATAAGTTTGTGGTGGTTTTCATTGATGATATTTTGGTGTTTTCTAAAAGTAAAGAGGAGCATGAAAAACATTTAAGGGTTATCTTGCAAACCTTAAAAGAAAAGAAATTGTATGGGAAATTCAGCAAGTGTGAGTTTTGGTTGCAACAAATTTCTTTCCTTGGTCACATTGTTTCTAAAGATGGAATAACTGTTGATCCTGCAAAAACAAAAGTTGTGGAAGAATGGCCAAGACCCACAAATGTAACCGAGATTCGTAGCTTCCTTGGTTTGGCGGGCTATTACCGAAGGTTTGTTAGAAATTTTTCACGGTTATCTAGTCCAATGACTAAGCTAACTCAGAAGGGTGTTAAGTTTATCTGGACAAAAGAATGTGATGATTGTTTTCAGGAATTGAAAAGAAGATTGGTGAATGCTCCAGTTTTGGCACTACCTTCCAGGAATGGTGAGTTTGTTATATACAGTGATGCTTCATTGAAAGGACTTGGTTGCGTCCTAATGCAGAATGATCAGGTAATTGCTTATGCTTCACGACAGTTGAAAACTCATGAGGTAAATTACCCTACACATGATTTGGAATTAGCTGCTGTTGTTTTTTGCTTTAAAAATTTGGAGGCATCATTTGTATGGAGTAAAGTGTGAAATATATACCGATCACAAAAGTTTAAAGTATATATTCACTCAGAAAGAGTTAAACATGAGACAAAGAAGATGGCTTTAATTAATCAAGGATTATGATTGTACAATTCATTACCATCCGGGAAAAGCAAATAAAGTGGATGATGCTTTGAGTCGAAAAAGTAATGCTTCATTAACAATGTTGCGTTTGGAACGTGATCCTTTGGTTAAGGATTTGATGAACTTTGGCATAGAAGTTGTTGGTGTAGGAATTCCTTCTGTTTTGTTTCAGGTATCAGTGAGATCATCTCTATCAGATAGAATCAAGCAAGCACAGAAGCAAGATAGTGAGTTGCATAAAAAGGTAGAGCTGGTTCAGAAAGGTAAGTTGCCTGAATTCAACATTGATAATGATTGCGTTTTGAGATTTGGGAAGAGATTGTGTGTGCCTTGTGATTCACAGTTGAAGAGAGAGTTGTTATGTGAAGCTCATAGTTCTCCGTTTTCAGTTCATCCGGGCAGTACTAAGATGTATAGAGATCTACGGGAGTATTACTGGTGGGATGGAATGAAAAGAGATATTGCTGATTTTACTGTGAAGTGTTTGACTTATCAGCAGGTTAAAGCAGAGCGGCAGTTACTGAAAGGGATGCTTCAGCCTTTACCAGTTCCAGAGTGGAAATGGGATAATATATCCATGGACTTTGTTGTTGGATTACCGAAGACATCTTGAGGTAATAATGCAATCTGGGTTATTGTTGATCGCTTGACCAAATCTGCTCATTTCCTTGTTATACGAGATACTTTCTCTCTTGATCAACTTTCCCGTTTGTATCTTAAAGAGATAGTCAGGTTACATGGAGTTCCTCTCTCCATTGAATCGGATCGTGATCCCAGGTTTACTTCTAACTTTTGGAAAGGCCTTCAGAAGTCGTTGGGTACTGAATTAAATTTTAGTACAGCTTTTCATCCTCAATCAGATGGGCAGTCAGAACGAAAAATTCAGACATTGGAGGATATGCTACGAGCTTGTTCTATGGATTATCAGGGAAGTTGGGACCAACATCTTTCTTTGGTTGAGTTTTCATATAATAACAGTTTTCATTCTAGTATACAGATGGCACTATTTCAGGAATTATATGGGAAGTGGTGTCAAACTCCAGCTTTCTGGGATGAAGTGGGTGAAAGGAAGTTGTTGGGACTAGAATTGGTAGAAGAGATGGCAGAAAAAGTTCAGCTGATTCAGAAACACATGAGAGCAGCTCAGAGCAGGCAGAAGGGTTATGCGGATAACCGGATGAAGGATCTATCTTTCGAGGTAGGTGATCATGTTTTTCTCAAGGTTTCTCCTTGGAAAAGTGTGATGAGATTTGGTAAGAAAGGAAAGTTGAGTCCAAGGTTCATTGGACCATACGAAATTCTGGGAAGAGTTGGATCAGTTGCATACCGAGTGGCTTTACCTCCGAGTTTATCTCAGGTACACAATGTTTTTCACGTTTCGATGTTGAGAAAGTATATGCCAGATCCATCTCATGTTTTGAGTCTAGAGGTAGTTTAGCTGGAAGAGAACCTATCTTATGAGGAACAACCAGTCCAGATTCTTGACCACAGGGAGCAAGTGTTACGGAATAAGGTGATTAATCAGGTAAAGGTTTTGTGGAAAAACCACATGATTGAAGAGGCAACATGGGAATCTGAAAATGCAATGAGGGATAAGTACACCTATTTATTCGATAAGTAAATAAATTGAGGGGATAGAATTTTCTAAAGGGGGGAAGGATGTAACATCCCAAGTAAGTAATGAATAATAGATATTTTTATCCATGTCTATTAATGATTAAGATAGTGTTTTAGAGGCTTAAAATGAAAATAAATACAATCTTATGCATGGAATAAACTAATATTCTTAAAAGATTGTTTTACTGCCTTTTGATGGCAAACCATTTTTGAATCTATATTTTGTCAATTTTATAAACTATGTTTGTCAAAATAAACTTATCCTTTATGATTGGGACATCAAAATTTACCTTGTGTGAATTTTTGGTATTTTTCTGACAATGTTCATTTTTTAATGAATAGTGAAAAATACTGCATTTTACATCAAAACTGATTTTTAATCTAATTTATTTATATGATTAGATTATGTTTTGAATTGGTTTTGAAGTGAAATTAGAATATATTTTTACCATTTTATCCAATGGTGGTCATTGGAATCAATTTCACTTTGAAATTTGAATTAAACTGGTGTCAATCTTTTGATACTTATTGTTTTGTAAAAACACGCTATTTGCTCTGGCAGCGGGAATTAATTATTAAATTAATTAATGTGACTTATATGATTTGAATTTTGTAAAATAGACATCATTTTTGAATTCAGAATATCAAATATAGCTTAGGGTGAATTTTTGGTAATTTTCTGAAAAATTTCAATTTTTGATAAATAGTGAAACCACTAAGTGGTAATTAAGAAAACTGATTTTTCAGTTAAATGAAAGTTTACCACTAATATGTATTGAATTTTGAAAATCCGACATACATGGTTGTCATTAAGAAGTAAAATGTGGTTCAATGGGATTAAAATAATTTTTTGGTGAATAGTAACTTATTAAGTTTTTAATCGTGATTAGTGGTAATTAGTGTAGTTTAAGGTATAAATAATGCTTTAATAATATGAAATGACCTAGAAACATGTCCCAACCTTATTGGTTGTGTCATGGCCGACCAAGACAAGCCATGGGTCAACTTGGGGACCCCATGAAGACACTTTGGTTTGGAAATGACATAAATAACTTTTTATTAAATGTTAAAATAAAAATGACACAAACAAGAGATGTTTTACGAAAACAATTTTTACATGGGGTTATAAAGATCAAATTTTTGATTATAAATAGTCATTGGAAAGATAAAAATATTTCCTACATCATAGTATTTTTTTTATGATTTTTAGACATTAAAAAAATTAAATTATTTATGACATAATAATGATGCAGTGATGACATCATTATTTGACGATTTAAATAAAATGTAAAGATAATATAAAATCTATGCACTACACATGTCCAAAACCAATTGGATGAGTGTATTTCGAACCCTTATCACCTTATCCACTAATTATATCAATGTGGGACCTTTTGAAACCGAAACACATTTTCAAATAAAGTAATATTTCTTTACTTTCCAAAAGTGCCCCTCCTCTCCTCTTATAAAAGGCCCCCACCTCTACCTCATTTCACACACTCCTCAAGCCTTTGGCTCGGCCAAACCCTGAACCTTTACTCTATCCACATCCCTCTCCTCATCCTAGAGGATTCCCTTTGGGCAGAATCCTTTCAAAGGAAGCCTTTAGGATCAAATCAAAAGGAGTTACACTTTTTAAGGTAATTCATTCTCTCATGTTCATTTGTTTTATTTTGATTCTCCAACCCCCTAAACTCTTTTTATTTACTTCTTTTGTAACAACACCAGTATCTTCAATATACTAGGATGTTGTTATAAGATATATTTGAGCTACACTCTCACACAACTACATCAAATGTTTAAAGAACATACGGTTTCCGTGGATGATGAAATTCTGCCTCCCGAAACGATGATTGTTCAATACTCATTTAACACCTTCAAAGGTGGCCATTATGATGTCACTATTTTTATATATGATATATAATATGTTTACGTTTTCCTTAAGCTTCTGTTTTTTTCATTTTGGGAATACCTTTATGGTTTCCATTATGGGTAAACACGATATCTTCATTATAGGAAGTGCGGACTACCGCCCCCTAAAAGTGATTTGATTCGTTAATACCATATGTGGGACATATAAAGGATGGAACTATGATATTATATATGATATTATACTGGAATTATAATATACCTTTATATCATTATGATTCCATTCTATAAAATACGAAATAGAAATGAAAGTAGCGTTCGTGCGTACGTACGGCTTACCGTCTCCATGAACGGTGCATTTCATTTCTTACCTCTAAATGATTATGTAATATTATAAATGCATGTATGTACTGGATATATATATATATATGACATATATGATATCTACATCATGAATACCATTCTGGATATAACGAACCTATGACCAAATTAACAACATGTAAGTGTAAGAAGTCTATTTTTGACTTAAGAACCAAATACCGACAAAATGAACATTATTAACTTAACTGATTACATGATGTCCATAACATGGTATAAAAGGAATAATGAACCTGAAAAAGATTCATAAGAAAGTAGAGATTAACTCAAGTTTATTATTCAGGAGATTATAGAACGGTCGGGTCAAGTCGGATACGAGGTATGGGACTTCGTCTCAATCTCCTTTCGTTGAGGCATATTTTATTTTATACACAACTTTCTTTTATACGGTGTATAAACCCCTTTGACTTTTACGTTTATTCAAAAGGAATATTTTTTATACGAAGCGTTTACTAAACGACAAAAGGGAATGTTTTTGTCGTATGTATGCGGCGACAACGACTTCTCCGCCGTCGTGACCGTTATTTGAGTTTCGGCTTCCTCTACAAGCCATACCTTCTTTTTAAAAGAAAAATAAATACCATTTTTTACTTTTCTTTTATTTTAGTATTTAAAATGGTTTTCATAATGTTTTTATATCAATGTGTTTTATTGATATCTCATGATTGAAATGTGGAAATTCTATGTTTCCTTTATGCATGTTTTATGTGATATGATTATGTTATGGTTCTTGGGAATTATTATGAAGACAGGTGGTTCTGTAATAAACTAAGGGTGGGTGAGCCCGTTATAGCTCTCCAATGCATTGGGTAATGCAAAGGAGTGAAACGTTAAGGTTTCTCCGAAGAGATTTAAGGAATATACTGTGATGGGTATTCCAAACGTAACCAAGAGGGTTACTCCCTACGTAAGAATGTTATGAATGCCTCAAGTTACCTTTATGTCTTATGATTTCTATGATTTATTCATGATTTTATGAGGTATGTTAAAGTGCCTATGTTTTATGGGTAAAGTATGATTTTATTCTTATGTATATATGAGCTCATGTTTCCTTTCCATGTTTTTTTTATAACGCATACTGAGTTTTTATGCTCATCCCAAGTTTTTGAAATGTTTTTCACAGGTCAAGGGAAAGGTACATGATAAGATGATAGAGTCAAGGATGTGTCAAGAAATAATCCATGTTTTATTTTAAATGTGTTTCCATTGATGGGAATGAAGAATACTATCTTTATGTAACCACTTTGTTTATATGTGGAATGTAATGCAAGTTTTATGATCTAATTCTCTAAAACTCTAAACCCGAAAAGATCCTCAATGTGTAATCTTGTAATAACTCAAGATTAAGTAAGGTTTAAGGCTGGGGCCTTATATATGTGGTCAAATGGCCCAAGGTTATACCAAAATTATTTGAACATTTAAATGGGGGGAAGTAAACCATGGCCTAGGAGACTTGCATGTCAGGAGAAGCGTTATGAGAAAAATATTCTAGGCATGGCCGCAGATATTGAATTGTGGGTTCTGGTATACCATCATCAATAATTAAAGGGACAAAATAGGATTCTCCTAAGGGAAAATTTACCACTATTTGACCAACCCATTATTAGGGATATTTTATGAAAGGCCAACTGGGGAAATACTACAAAGCCAAATGGTGGCATCCTTTGGTTGACTTTCCCATTATGGGGTCAATTTATGCAAGACCAATTGGGGTGTGTACTATATAGTCTGGAAAAGGAGCTCTTGAGTATCAGACCTTCTGCCACTATAAGCTAAGGAAAGGTTATGAAGATCTAAACATTTTCAAGATTATGGGTTTGAAATGTGAAGGGGGAATTGTCCAATTCACAAAGGATGTTTTTAGACTGATATTGGCCATGATTTTTGCATCCATTGTATGGGTATCAGTCATATTTATAAGGGGAATATCTTGTTTCATTGGTGGGTTTTTTAATGAGAAGACCAAAAATAAAAAATCTGACATGGATTTTTTGATTGTATGTAGGGGAGGAATGTTTCCTTACCCCATGGTTGGGAGAAGGATCTAAGGACTAGAGTTCACTATGTATCTCAATGGGATGAGAATAAATCCATATGTGGTTCTATGGGTACCGTACAGTTTAAAAAACTTCGGTAAAGAAAAAGTTATCTCGACATGAATAAGAATATTGTGGTTCGGTCAAGGTGTAGAACTTGTGTGTCACTACCTATCTTACTAGGTAAATAATCAAGACATATGTAGTTCTTAGAAAAACATTTACATTTTATTGTCATGTGAGGAGGAAATATATTCTTCTTTTTATGGCCTTGTATCCATGACCATGATATCCCCAATATTAATATATATACCTTGTGCATGCAAGGAAATAATTTACCAAACTCCTAATCCAATGTGATTTATGCTCAGTGTGAGATACCAGGGGTGGTAAAAGTTTATTTTACAATGAAAGGGAAACATAAGTGTATGATATAGGAATATTGATTACATGGTACTTGATTAAGGATATAGGATCCAAGCATCACTACATATCTATTTTGGGTGAGAATCAATCCATATAGTTCTTGATAAGGTTCAGAAAGTGGGTCTAATCTGTACACATGGAGTGAGGTATTTTTAATTTTGAATGGGCCCAAGGTAGGAAATGTCGGAATCTCTGTGTATCTTACTAAGGCAAGAATCAATCCATATGTAGTTCTTCGAATCCCTTATAGTTTAACATCATGCGCTAAGGACAAAGATGAACTAACACGAAAATATGGAAATGTTGTGCTTGGTCTAAGGTGTAGGACTTGGGCATCACTACATAACTCATTCGGATGACAAACAATCCACATGTAGTTATTGATAACCAATCCACACATAAATCAAAGTTGACATGGGAAAAAGGGCTTTTGATAATTTCCAGACTAATGGTTTTTCCTAAAGCATGATGTATAGGTATCACCATGCACCTCATTATAGTGAAAATAAATCCATAAGTCCTAAAAGGTTCCATGTGTAGATCTGATTCATGCATAGAGAAAAGGAAAGGTTTTTTTCCTTTTCCAAAATCATGAATGGACTCTGGATTAGAGATTTGGGTGTCACTATGTATCTCATTGGATTGGGAATCAATACACACTTAGTTCTTGGAGAAGGTTCTCCAAACCAATTGGGTCTTGATGTGGTAAAAAATATTTTAATACTTTATAGATTAATAGTTGCTCCCAAAACATGGGGCCAAGTATCACCACAAATATCTTTGTAATCAAAACATATGTTCTAGAAAATTTCCCTATACAAATTTGGTTCAAACATAGGGAAAGAACAAATTTTATTTGTGGTTGTGGATGGACCCAAGATTGGAGATCCAAGAATCTCTATGTATCTTACTAGAAATGAGAATCAATTCACGCGCAGTTCTTGAATGGATTGTGCAGTTTACCGTCATACGATTAGGACATGAAAATATTGGGACTTCTACTAGTAAAGATGGGATAAAATTCCATTATGGATTGTAAATGATGTATGGGGGGCTTATATAGAGAGTTGGGCCATCTTTCTTCAAAAAATTTAGCCAAGAGGTAATCTCGACCCACTATGGGGATAAAGTGATGTAATTGGGACCTCCTATGAGATGGAGGCCCCTTTTTTAAGGGACGATACATGATATCCCGAATCGTGGTATAATGGGGGTTTTATAATGTCGAATGAAAAGGATGTAAATAGTTTGATTTCATGTCATGTGGTAATTTAAATAGGTGTCTGGCAATTTACTATCACACAACAAGGAAATTGTGTCGTGCATTTTTAGGTTCATGTGATAAAGACCCACAATTCAGTTTAAAGTCATGCATCTTGGATGTATGGTGTTGTACAGTTTAACGACTTGTATCTAATATGATATATAAATAAAATTATGAAAATTTCCCTAGCCCTATAGGTTGGGGTTTCCATGGTTTGCTATTTTCCTACAAATGGAGTTGTTATACTACTCTAGTTATTGTTAGATGAGTCTCTAGGAGGTTGAATTAGTTCATGTAGTTGAATATTTCTGCTCATAGTTTTCCACTAGATTTGAGTGGTGGACTTGTTTTGATGCTACCAGATGAGTCTATTGGTAGTATAATTTTTTGTGGGTATGTGTATGTTTCTATTAAATGTTTTCAACAAAATTTTAGTGGTGTTTTTTTATCATGCAAGTGAGTCTGCTAGTAGTCTGAATTGGTGCGGGTAGGTTTATGTTCATTCTCATATTTTTCAATTCGATTTGAGTGCTACTCTTCATTTGATGCTACCAGAGGAGTCCACTAGAAAGATGAAATGGTATAGGTAGATGTATGTTCCTTCTCGTAGTTTTCCATAGGATTTTAATGGTATACTTTTTGGATATTTTTAAACGAGTCTGGTGGCATGTTGCATTACTACGATAAAGTGTATGTTTTAGCTTACTATTTTCCACCAGATTTGAGTGATGGGATATTTGAACACTACCAAATGAGTCTATTGGAATTTTGAATTAGTGCGAGAATGTGTATGTTATTGATCACCATTATCCCATAGATTTGAGTGGTGGGATTATTTAGATGCTGCCAGAAAAGTATACTGGAAGGATTAATTTTTGAGTGCTAGTGTATATTCATACATGTAGTTTTCCACTACATTTGAATGATGGGATTTTTTGTATGATTCTTGGAGAGACTACTATAAGTTTTAATGAGTGTGGGTAGGTTTATGTTCCTACTCGATGTTCGCTACCAAATTTTAACAAAGAGATTATTTGGTTGTTTCTAGATGAGAATACTGGATGTCTTGATGAGTACAGCCATGTGTACGTTCCTTCTCGGTATGTCCCACCAGATTTGAATGGTGGGAATCCTGGGATTTTTCTAGATGTGTCTACTGGAATATTGTATTAGTGAGGGAATGTCTATGTTCCTTCTCACTGTTTTCCAAAAAATCTTAGTGGTGGGCATCTTTGAATTTTTTCAGACGAGTTTTTTGTTAGGCTGAATTGGTGCTGAGAGGTGTATGTTCATGATCGAAGTTTGCCACCAAATTTAAATAGAGGAGTTCTTTGGATGATGCCAGATGATTCTTCCATATGACTATATTAGTGTGGGAAAATGTATGTTATTTCTTGTATTTTTCCACCAGATTTGAGTGGTGGGATTCCATTGATGTTTCCAGATGAGTTTTTGGGAAGGCTAAATTGATGTGGGTAGGTGTATGTTTAGACTCGCAATTTTCTACTGAATTTGAATATATGGACTCATTGTATGATACCAAATGAGTCTACTGATAGGATGAATTGGATTAGGGAGGTGTATGCTAATGCTTATCATTTGACACTAGATTTCAGTGGTGGGATTCTTTGGATGTTGTTGGATGAGTCTATTGGAAGGATGAATTGGTGCATGGTGGTTTCTGTTATTGGATGGAGTTTTCCACCAGATTTAAATGAAAGACTTCTTTGAATACCTCTAGACAAGATTGATTGCAGGCTTGATGGGTGTAGAAAGGTGAATGTTCTATCTCGTTGTGTGCCTCTATATTTGAAGAGTGGTCTTCTTTGAATACTGTCAGATGAGACTCTGGGTAGGCTTGGTGAGTGTAGGTAAGGGAATGTTACTACTTGCTATGTCTGACCATATTCGAACAGAGGGATTATTTGGATGCTTCCTAATGAGACTATTTGAATAATTTATTTATTTGTGTCATTTGGTGGGGTGGTTCCCATAGGAAATATTTTGATAGTTTAGTCGTCTGTGTCCTTAATGAGGGAATTGAATTGCAGGGTGGGGAAAACTGGGAGGATTAATGCAGTGGAATTTTTAATAATTGGGAATAAATGATTTTTGCTGAGGAGGGTCAGTTGAGGAGAAAAACCCCTAGCCCTGGGTTGTAAGGTTTTCCCTCTTCAGTTTTCACTACCCTTTGAGGATGGATGGATGACCTTGATAGTTGGTTTAAGAATTCCACATCCCTATGGGTTGGGGTTGCACAAAAATTTTTGTTTCTGATATTACCATAACTAATCTTATGATTTTTCACATTGTCATTCAAACATGGGATGAGTGAATTATTCAACAGTCACTTAAATCAACCATTTCGAAAGACTGTTGTGATATTTCTTATATTTTCACTATATGATGGCTAATATACTCTATGAGGGATTCCTTCTTGATATTCTCAGATGATTGATGAAAAAGTATCTCAATGGCCTTCTCTCTTCTTTCCCAACATCAGTGAATGTTGATTGGGGACCTTTCTTGAAGTGCAGATCTTTGGTCACGAATAGACTCTATTTGTTATAGTTGGCCTGGGTGACAAAATTTCATGATATTACCTTTTGTGGGCTTTTTTGGCTGGGGAGAATGGTGAAATTTAGCACTCTATTTTCACCTCATCCTCTGATATGAACACCAGATTGGGTATCTACATTCAGCCTTCGCATCCTCATTAATGCATCGAGTCATGCACGTTAAAAGGATCCTTATTGTTTCTCTGTCTTTGGATGTTGGGAAGTTGGGATATATGCTAAGTTAATTTGGTACTACAACCCTTCTATTACCATCACACGAGTTTGATACTCATCATAGGTTAATGAATTTACTTTTAGGTAATGAATAGTTTTCCATATGTTTAAGAAGATTTTTTTCATACAATATTCTACAAACACCTCTAAAATGTTGTTTTTAGAGGTATCAAAAGGATACAACATTACTGGTATTTCATCATTATGTTGTTGTTTCCTTATGTTTAGCATATCGTATTCGTCTTTCACTAGAGGTTCCTTATGCTGGTCGGACCAGAGTGTATGCATCCCGGTTATTTTATCACAAGCAATGGTATTGGTTGTTATTTTCTATGATATGTTGGAAGGGAAGTGACCCAAGGGTGGTTCGGAGATTGATAGTCTCCTTGGTAATTCTTTTGGTTGAGAAATAATTTTACCTTCCCGTGACAAGACATCAAACATGATCATCCTAATGTTTTCATGTTCTTCATGATAAGATGATTTCTTGTAACTATATTTTCAATCAGATAATTCTACTAAAAATTCAAATCACTAATGAGGAGAGAACTTTCATAGTGTATTCCATCATGGGGAGGGCCACCATGGGTGATTATATCATGGGAAAGACCCTATTTCTCCGTTTTTTTCTTTACATAAAGAGGTTTTTATTAGATCTCATCAAGATATGGGCTCTTGAAGGGGACCGAATTGTTTCCATAAAGAAATATTCCATGGGGAAGTGTCTGATAATGACCTTAAGAACTACTGCTACTAGTACCATAATTTGGAAATGAAAGGGTGGGGTCTTGAGCTATTATAGATAGATGTCTGGGGGCTTGAAGAAATCCAACATTAAGGGAATCATGATCCTAGATTAGATCTTGATTTTACAATCATGTTTGTTGAGGATTATTTCTATATTCCTTCTTATGAGTGATTAGGGACACTTGTTAAGAGAAGTGGTCGTCATGGGTAGGTGTTTTTTCTTACCTTAGAGTGGCCATTGGAATATACTGATTACCTCTAATTGGAGTGAGTGTATGTTTCTGATCCAATTTTCCATATAATATGGAGGACTCTTCCCCATGAACGTCTTGGATGAGAGTAGAGGTATGTGTATTCTCTGAGGAGTTTTACTTATGAGCTACCCCATTTGTGGGTAAAAAGTTATGTGCCTATTCCTCAGGAACTATTATCGATGCCATTGTGATTTCTTGGGAAGTATGTAGGATACAAGAAAGTATTTGCATCCAACCTTTCACCATTTCCAAGATATACTTGGTGATTTTAGCTACCAAATTGGGGATATATGTCCATTATGTATATATTGTAGGTGTATATGGTTTCTCTGGTCCTCCCATTCCTACCAGTGAATACTGACAGTAATCATGTGTGGGGGAACAGAGTTGAGTCTTCGCCCTATTTTTCTTCAGGAATTTCCAACTGACATCTATGAGTGCTACCAAATGAGACTGCTGGTAGGATTGCCGTGTACTACAAAGTGTGTGTGCATTATCATTATTAGACATTGTACATGATCGGTGGACTTATTTGAGTGATTCTATATGAGTTGGATGGAAGACATTATAGGTGCAGGAAGGTGTATATTTCATCTTGTAGGCTGCCACCATGTTTCATTGGTGGGATTCATTGAATGGCACCAGATGAGTCTTCTATATGATTGAATAAAGGAAAATAAGTGTATGTGCCTGCTCCCTATTTTCCACTAAATATGGTTTGTGGACTTATCTGGATGTAGAAAAGGTGTGAACCTGCTCCCTGTTGACTGGTTGTTGTCCCCGACAGACCATCTTGCATGCTCGGGTCTGAAGGACTTGTGTTGGTTGGCTGAGGATAACACCCTCATCATGTTTATGGTAAACTGTGATACGGTGTTGGAGACAATTATTGATGGAAGAATCCCTTGAGAAGTACACATGTGCCTTCTGGATGAGGTTTTACATGGAATGTTGATCCAAATCCCTAAAATATGGGAGGTATTGGTTGTTTCATTATGTAGATAAGCTCCAAAAATGATTTAAGATGGTGGTCGGTGTCGTCTGCTTCTAGATCACCGGTTTTCATTAACCATATGGTTGGTAGTGCTGGTTGATCTGGAGGGAATTTTGAGTTGCTTCTGGGGTCAGGATCATACTGTTTTGATGGTTCTTCTAGACCAGTGAGTTTGAAACCCAGTTTTAAAGACACTGGGTTGGCGGTGACATACTTTTCATGGAGAAGGATCTGACTTGAGTAGTAGCTGAGGCGTTTATTGGTTAAAACATGAAGGAGGAAAATGGATCAAAGGGATTTATTAAAAGGACTTCCTAGAAACAAACAAAAATTAGAAAAACCTATCAAAGAAGAATCTCAAAAACATGCATGATGGATTATATTACTTGGTCCTGACATCCTTTTAGAGTGGGGGGCCTAACATATAGGTGATATTATCATCTTAGTTAATGATTCACGTCTATTTCCCCATTTCGTGTTTCATATCTGAAATGTGTGTTTGGGTTTTGAAACACTATTTCAGAAAGGTTTTAGATGGTTTTTTTCATGGAACCAAATCTACTGAAAGGTTCTATATTGAATGGGACATGATTTCCAAGGTCATACACTTGTTAGATGTATTGACCAACGATTCTTAAGAACTCACATTGGTCGATAGTATTAGAGGTCGGTCTCATCACACATTTTTGGGGGAATTGTTGCCTACTTCAAGACTCTCTTAAAAATTTATGAAATGTTTTTGAATCCTTCATTAATTCCTAATAATTATGTGGTTCATCCTAAGATTATAAATAATTTATTATCATGGATAGATTTTTGAATCGTATGTATATATATGAGGTTTTTCTACAATGGAGGTATCTGTATAGTTAAAAGGTTCTCCATCATTTGTATCCTCTTATATACAACTTAGAGATTCTTTTGCATATTATTACGATGATGATGGTTTTCTAGTAACACAGTGGAGAACTCTGGATTTTATTATCATCCAATGAGACAGAGGTCACTCTAGATTTTATCATCATCTAGGGAGACGATATTTGTTTTGATGTTGGGATCAGACACATATATGGGCTTCCTATGTATCCTTGTGAGAGTAATAAAAACCCCTATAGTTCGATTCCAATTAACAGAGAACATAATACATTGTATGGTCATGTGATAAGGCCACAACCATATAGTTTAACATCATGTGTCAAGGACATCTAGGTGGAAGGTTCCTAGTCGATGTTTAGTGTGGGACTTATGCCAAATCAGTCCCAGGAACATGGAAGGGATATGAATTTCCAAGTTTAAATAGATCCTTCTAGGGATATGGCCCAAAAAATAGTTTTGATTTGGGTTTTTGGGTTTGAAACTCTTGTAGGATGCTTACATATCCCATTTGGATGGGAATCGGAGCCCACATAGTTCGGTCATGAGGAACCACGCCTATGGAGGCCTTCATGGGTATGTCACACAGGGGAGTATATCCCTTCGATATGATTATGTTAGGTAGTATTAAAGAAGAGTATTCCTTTATAAAGGTACTATTAGGAACATTTTAACTCATGGTAGTTTGGGGGATTAAATTGGGGCTTACTCCCATGGAGGATTCCTAGATTAATGGAATTATAATTTGGGTTTATTCTTAAGTAGGATGATCATTGAGATAAGGCCATAAATGGGCTTCCTACGTATCATGGTTATGGGGAATAGAATTTATAATATGGATCGGGAGGAGTTGGACCAGAGATGCTAGCTCGAACAGCCATACTGTAGGTCGGTTGCTGGTTTCTGTGGAGGGTGAGGAACATAATGAGGGACGGAGGAGGACACTTGTCGGCTGCGGTGATCATCGTGTGGATAAAGAATCTATTATTTGATCTGGTCAGGGTGATGAAGAACTGGAATGAAGCCCCTTCAATGAGCCGGTTCTGCTTGGGGTATAGGGTTGTCACCCACACCGAGAGAGGGAACAATTGGGTTCGCTGGAGACCCCCGCAAAACGGCATGAATCTCAACATGGATGGGTCTTATGTTCTTGGAAATATACATGGTGGTGAGGTGGTGCGCGACACTAGCGGGTCTGTTTTCATGGAGTTTACTGTCAGGCTTTGACTGGGCTCTTTGTTGATGGAAGAATCCATGGAAATTCTTTTAAGGCTGAGGTTATGTCGACATAGGGGTTTGGTTATTACGGAGGTGGAAATAGACTCATTGATTGTTCACAACTCTTTAAAAGCCAGTGGAAATCCACCTTGGGAGATTGACTATATCATCAGGAAGTGTAAAAGCATCCTCGTCGACAATACTGAAGTTTCACACACGTGGATGGAAGGGAACAAAGGAGTGGATCATCTGGCAGCACTAGATTTCACTGGCTCAGAGAATGTGTGGGTTCATACTAGGACCAGCCTGAAACCCCAAGGAGTGAATTTTATTAGAGGGGATTCCCTTGGACTCCATTATTTCAGGGGCCCCTAGGAGTGGGTCGGCTTGTCCTGTTTCACCATTTTGTCCATTTTTTTCTTCTTCTTCTGTATCCCCATATTTGAATAAAAAATTACTTTATGATGATGAATGTGGATCGAATTTCATGATCACCACTAACCTCTAATTTCATGTGAGTCATGATCGGTGTGAGAAACAAGATTAAGATAATGATTTGACAAGACACACACTTTTCCTCCATTGATAGTGGAAGAGGAGGGGGTGACAGTGGAGGAGGTCTATGTTACGACACTTCCTTCTCTTCACACCACCCTGGAATGAAATGAAGGTGAAAGAATCAGTGGTAGATAGAAGCTAGACTACAACCTTTTAGCTGAAAATATAGGGAATTACTCCAGGAAAAATTCCCTAAAATTTGATGGGGATTATTCCAAATCAGGATGCCCTTGTACTGGTTGGGTCTTATTCCTAATGAGGATACTCATTTGAGGTTTGGTTGGAGATTATTCCTAAGGAGGATGCCTATTTGAGGTTTGGTTGGGGCTTACTCATAAAAAGGATTCCCATTATACTAGTTCAACCTGCCATATGAGTCAGGTGATGAGGTTTTACGAGTTTTTTGAGGAGTTTACTGACTCGTGTTACTTAAGGAAACCATGAAGAGAATCTCAACACATAAAATTGGAAATGAACCAAGAGGATTATGTCTAATCAAGACATTTTTCAGGGATACTAATCGATTATCTCAAATAATTGAATTAGATGGATGGATGTTAATGTCGTATATTGTGCAACCCAAAAAATTCTCGACCAAGCCAAACAAGTTTGTGGTGAAGCTCTCCATTTTTCATGGGGGTCAATGACATAAGAGATGGGACTGGCCCTAAAAGCAGAGATCATATGTCAACTGTGAACCTGGGTGGGGTGTGAGGGGGCGACCCCTATGGTATGGACTAGCATGATCACTTAGGTTGGTCACCCAGGTGGGTCGCCAAGGTATGGGTCGCTCAGCTACAAGTCTCTCAAGTACAGGTCATCCATGTGGATCACCTAGGTGGGTCACCTAGGTATGGGTCACCCAAGTACGTTGCCCAAATATGGGTCACATGGCTGAGTCAGCAAGCTATGGGTCTTATAAGTGAGTCGCCCAGCTATGGGTTTCCCATGTGCATCGCCAAGCTATGGGTTACCCAGGATCTAGGCTGGGGGCCTCAGCCTAGTATGGGAGGGACATGATAGGTTTCCCGAGTAGTGATGGACTACTTAGATGAATGAACTTCATGTCTAGAGCCCTCTCTAGGATTCACCGTATATAAGTTCGGCTACACTCCGAAAATTTGTGTTGGATGGTCTATTTATAGACCTGTTGGCAGAATAGCACGGATGGCCCTATGCGGATGTAACCTGATAAATGGGCCTACATAGAAGGATTTTTCAGATGTCCTACGAGGTGAAAGAGCTTTTTTTAATATAATTTTTTAACTTTCAAGATACATAAATTTGGATACGTGAGTCAATTTGGGCTCCTTGAACATTCAAATCGATGCTCTAGAATAAATCTATGCTTCTTGATATGGTGAATATACCGAATGTTATCAAAAGAAATTTGAAAATTTCATTTTTATGTGTTGAAACATTTTTATCATTGAAATTGAGAAAAAATTGCCTACTCCTGTCAGGGGGTGTTTTTCCAATTATCCCTCATTGTAGATCAGTATCGTAGAAAATGGAAATACAACCATGAAATCTGCAGCAAAGTGCATGAAACGCATTCTACGGTGTCAACAATAAACATGAGGTTTAATATGATCACTGATGTTGATGTAATTATGGTTGATTGGGATAAAATAGTTAGTATATTTTTGGGATATTTTTTTATTGAATTGATAACCATGAGATTAGAAATATATTTTGTGTCTAATTGAATATTGTATTTTTGAAGAAGTATATTGTATTTGGAATATTATACAATTAAGTTAAAATAAATATGAGGAATAAAGAATGAGTTAATTTATGGAAGCATATATTATTATATTAAGTATTTATGGTGATTTGGGATATTTATGGAAACAATTTTCAAATTTTGGAGAGTATATGAATGGGATATATAACTTTTTAGTATATGAATATATGAGTGATTGATATTATTTGGAGATTATTTTTCTTTTGATCTGAAAAAAATATGATCAAATATTTCATATTTTTGGGGTTTGAATATGGTTAGACATATTTTTGGTAGAGTTATAAGGTTAATTATTTTTTTAATGAAATATGCAGAACTTTGAGTGTTATTGTTGAGGTTTTTGTAATTAATGTATTTTATTAGATAACATGTGCTAACAATTTTTGATTTTAGTTAATATTTATATACAAAAATAATGAATTATGAATATTTTCATCCACTAAAAGATAATTTTATTGTTTGAGGTGTAAAAAATTAATCTTGAAAATTCATTTCTTGGAATAATAGATAAAGTGTAAATTTATCCAAGTAAACCCAACAGATGAAATTATGATCAAAAAATGGAAAGAAATCAAGTAACTAAATTTAACCATTTTTAATATTTTCTTAGTAAAATAATAACCTATCTTTAGGAAATGGATATTGAAATAAAGAAAATATCCATGTACTTTCATTTCAAATTAATTTATGTTTTTTTCTCCCCTCACTAATTATGATTTTTGGATTATTAACTTTCCCATGATCATGTTCTCTATTACTATATATTAGTCCTTGTACATTAAATTCTCCTCCATTTCTATATTTTATATTTCCACAAATATTCTCTTTATTTGTTAATGAGATTATGTTTTTTTGGTAAACTTTATCCTTCCCACTTACATTTTTTTTTAAAAGTTTTATTACCCCTTTGTTCGATGTGTGTTTTCAATAAAGGTATTTTCAAATATTGGACCTATGATGGTTGGGATAAAATTTCAAAGGAAAAATTAACTTTTGGGAGAGAATAAATAACCCCAAAATCATAGTTTTAAAGACTAATAATCTAAATATATTTCATAACACAAAACATATAGCTTTAAGAGAACAAAGAGATATTATAAAAATTTTATTATTTAAATGTGAAACCTCCATTGAATTATCATATATTAATATAACTAAGGAGATTATGAAATATATTAATACTGGCCCTAATTAATAAAAATATACTTATTAATTCTCATGAAATAAACACTCATTTTTTAGTGAGGTTATTTTACATTTCAAAAATGCATTATTCTTAAAAAATTATTTCATTAAATTCTATGTGTGGAAATTATAATTAATTTCTTCTAGTTTATAAATGTTAATTTATAAAGCAAACATAATTTTGAAATTATAATGTCAAAATTAACTTATGGTGATTTTTTTTCTCTTTTTTAATTGATTATTCTTTCAGTGAATAGAAAAAAATAGTAAGTTTTCAAATACTTCCATTTATTTTTATTAAATCAATTAATTTAAATGTTCTATTATATTTTAAATTTAGTGAAATATGTTAAAAATTATTTATAATAATAAAATTTATTCATTTTTAATCATAAATATTCATGATTCTTATATAAGTAAATTTCTATGCTTAAAACACACATTTAAAAAAAAATTAAAAGGTTGGGGTCGAAGCCTCAATTTATTATTAAAGCAAATACCTCTTTAGACTGGGTAGAGGGTGACCCATTACATATCCCGAAGGCCCAAGGACAAGTAGCCTACATACAGGGCTAGAAGACCCATTTATTAGCCCAAAGGACCCCTCAGTGAACAATACTTCTACAGTACCCGCACAACTACAGTAGCTGCTACAGTACCACCGCTGCTACAGTACGCTACTACAATCCCTCCGCCACTAAAGTGTTACCGCTTCTATAGTCCGTCGTTGCTAAAGTACTACTACAGTACCCTTCTACAGTAGCTCGGGAATTCTCCCCTACCTGGATTTGATCCTGGGTCTTTCGGATGCCAAGCAGGAGCCTGAACCACTAGGGTACAGGCTCGTTGGAATACATTTTTAAAAAATTAATTATTCATTACACCATATTAATTTATATTAAAATTAAAATGGTCTAGTTATATAGATAGAGTATTAAAAAATATATATGATATTTTCAATCAGGTATTTCAAATTTCATAAATAGGTCCCTTTTATTTTTGGTCGTTATGAAGAATAATTGTGGTAAAGATTTATCACCCCATTAAAGATAAAATAGGTAAAACATGGTTAAAACCATGAAATATGTTCTCAAAATCAACCAAACACAGGATGAGATAAATTTTACCACAGATATCCCAAATATTAATATATTCCATTTTGGTTCTATTTTCCTTGACAATAAAATTTATTTTATTTTAAGTACATAAAATCCTAAAAATTAATTATCATTACTTTAATATCTATAATTTTTTTACAAAAGGATAAAATGAGGATATTTTCAGATCTAAATGTTCATAATTAATATAAATTATGTTTTGTATCATTTTTTTAAAATTATTAGTTATCAAATAATCATATTAAATTATTACACAACACTCACACAATTCTTGTGTAAATAATAGAAAAAACATGCAAATGAATTTGAAAACTCTAAAAGTAATATTTTTTTAGTGAATTATTGTTACCCATGAATTTTATAGATAAATAAAACATATTAACGATTTTTTAAAGGTTTATATTTTTAATTTCATATTTTTTTTGCTGTCTTGAATGTAAAATTAAATGACTAGCTTCAAAAATCACATTAATGATATTTTAAATAAAATAATATTTTATAAAATTATTTAAAGATTAAAAAATTTAAAGATAAAAAAATTTAAAGAGAAAAATTAGGATGATAAATGGTATAAAACTTCATACCATGCCCATTTATGATTCAATTATCACCTTATATGAATACTTACATCCCTTTAATATTGAAAAGTCCATTACCATGGTTTAGGTTCAAATTGATTAACTAAGGGGTTAAAACAAATGAAAAGGTTCAAAATAATATCCAAACATGTATAATTTTATCGTATGATTATATTAAGTCCATTTATTCCATATTATAGAATTCATCTCATTTTGGAACCATTTTACAAGTGTTATACACATATGATAATATAATATTTCTAATAATTCCATAAATGACATTAATGATATTTATATAAAACAATATTTTATTAAAAGATTTAGAATTCATTAAAATCATATATTCTTTAAATTAAATGTTATATAGTGGAAAATACCATTCAGATAAAATTTATGTCACGACCCCCTCCCCACAAGGTGTACCCCTCCGGGGTTGGAAATGTGAGAAGGGAGATAGTGACCCCTGAGTCCCACCTCTAGTAGGCCCTAGGTTGGTGACTAGAACCGATGGTATAGTAACCACACAAATGGGAGGCATTACCCTCTAAGAAAACACATGCGAAAGAGAGAGAGAAAATAGATACCAACCAACTCCAAATCATATTGAAATACAAAAGAAATCCCAATTACACATATGTAATGTCATGAAAAACTACTACAACCGAAATGGAAAATAGTAAGTACCAAAGGAAAGTAAAAAAACAGCAGGGACCACAAAGCCTGAATAACTCCTGTAACCCCAAGCTAGTTGTTACTAGCATGATCTATAATATAATCTATGTGATTTGAAAAACAGTTTATATATACATATGGTTATTATAATAGTATACTTAGTAGGATCCTCCTCGAAGCCTCTCATTCAAAAGTAAAGAAAGCATTTTAAAGCACAGTGAGAAACAAGTGAAACTAACTCATTACCTAAATAGGTATACTATGTTACCATCCTCACCATGGGAACTCTCACCAAGTATCATATACAAGATTATATAATATAATAAATAATATCAAGGGTATCCCTATATTACTTCCCCACTAATTTTCTACTTTTCCCCAACGTCACAAGTCCTAAGCATCTCTCTCCAAAAAGGCTTGTGCACAGACACCTGGGCGTAGAACCATAGCATGCACCTCATGCAAAAAAAACCACCACATCCACACAAACAAGTTAACTAGGTAGTTTCCTAAAGCCACCAAATCACCCATATTGTGTATCATACATCAAGTATTAAAAATCAATCCATTATAGCCCATACACCGAGTAAGGATCCCCAATCCATCATTGCCTATACATGATACACATATAGTAGTTCGTTGGAAACTATGTCCAGAATATATGTGTGTGGATAACCAAAATCCAATACATCCCTCTACTCACATATATGGGGGAAACTAACCACTGTGCCTACCAGCACAAGTAACTACCAAGAGAAGAGAGAGAAATCCCAAAGGGGGTTGTCTGCCATCCGTCCTCACAATAGAAAGTTGTGGAAAACACCCCCCGGGCTCAAGGTCCTTGGGGTGTCAGTTTCCCTAACTAATGGGGTGGAGTAGTGTATAGAAACACTAAAATTATAGAATAATCTATAGCTCAAAACTACACTATGGGAATGACCAAATCATAGAATCAACTGAAGCTAACATCTCTCAGACTACCGAACACCACTGTTAAGACTCTGTATCCCACAAGCACATAAAAATTCAAAGAGATTTATTAAATTAGTTCATTCCCTTTTTATCATTTTCTCATTACATTAAATAATTCTTTAAACATTAATTAACTATAAAAAATTAAATAATATATTTTATTAGCATCACATCTAAAGTCCACTGTTCCTTTAAATTGAAACCTCAGCATTGCATCCTAGTAAGCTCCATCCCAATGGGGTAACATCATTTATTCAATCATTTATTAAAAACATTATTACTTTCCCATATTCCAAGCAATATATAAAAACATTATAATCTAAAAAATAGAAGGTCTCTCAACACAGTGAGTAGATAAACTACCCATAGAGTCTTTTCCACCAATATCAAGAGCATAAACCCTTCTTCCCTCGAGAAGCTAAATATTGAATTCACGTGTCATACCCCATTCATCTTTTCACCTTTTAGAAGGAGGGTAAGAAAAACTAGCTTCCCTGAGCTATGGGGAAAGTAAATAAGATTCCAAGAAAAAAGATTCAGCAAGAATTCAACATTCACATCCAACTCGTTTAATCATCTTTCCGACACCTACATGCATAAACAAATGCATCTCGCCACTCTAGGCATTAACTACTACAACAAACAATGGGACTCCCTACCCCCACATATCACAACATCCAATTAGGATCACAACCCATCACAAGTATCAGAAAATGACAAATAAAATGGTATCTTGGTCCTAAATAAGGAATTATACCTTCATATACAATGAGCTCTCACAACTCCAGGCATAAGGCTCTTGTCCTTTAAAAGCAAGATGGTAAATAGGAACCCTACGAGGCATTATATTTTATCAAAAAACATGTTCTTTAATCATTCATGAATTAACTAGTTCATTATTAGTAGGTTCCAACTATGGTAAACCTAACTATAAACCTATCATAGCTATCATAATAATTAAACATGCTTACTACATCAGTTTGATTAACAAAAAATAACAATAACAAAAACCTGATTCATTTACAGGCCACGTTATCTATATCCAAATAATCATAAATTAATTGTAGTTTTACATTATTTACCAATTTCATCAAGCATGAAATTCTAACAAGAAATGCATAGATATCATACAATTTACAAAAAAAAGAGGAAATGATATACGATCGATACAAATTTACTTATCCTGTTAAAATATTTTTTATGTCAATTCAATTGCGATCTAGTGGTATAAAACATGCTAACTCTACAGTTTCATGTAAAAGGATAGACATGCCACAAATCCCATACCTTAATAGGTTTCAAATTCTCTTTGCACAAGAACAAACCCACAAAACATATCATGGTCACCTCTCCATGAGGGCTGCATCCACCCGAGGATGCAGATATACCACCACACCAGCCAACACCCAATAAAATTCCATTAGGAACATGGAGATATAATTCCATAATAGGCTGGGAGAAACTTAATGAGTGGAACCCGGAAGAGCGTTGATAGATCATACCTTATATCGAACATTGATCGATACTTTTTGGTTGCACCATAAAAGGGAGTGCACATATAGCAGGAAGAAACATCAAGGAAAAATGATCCAATGATTAAGGTTTAATCATACATCTCATATGGTAAGGAGGAATGGTTCAAGAATCTCACACTAGAGAACAAGGAGTAAGAACAAGGAAGAAACATATATCATACCTTTAGAATATTTAACCGAGCAGTGGTTTAAGATACATATTATTTTCCATTAAAAGAGGATCTCGTTAAACCACGTAGTTTGAAAAAGTAAAAGAATCCTAAAACTTAGGAAAATTAATATAGGAGTTATGGGATTTGAATCGGTCGTAAATCCCTTAAAACTAGGCTTTTAATGAGTTTTTCGTCAAAGATAATGTTAAATTAGTGAAACTGGAAAAATCAATAAATTTGGTAAAGGAAATATGAAATAGTTATAGAAACACTGTTCATGAGACAGTTTCTATGACACCATTTCTATGACACAATTTCTGTGACACCGTTTCTGTGACACCATTTCTGTGACACTGTTTCTGTGACACTGTTTTTATGACACCGTTTCTGTGACACTGTTTCTGTGACCCAATTTTTGTAACACCATTTCTATGATACTATTTCAGTGAAATGATTTCATGAAATAGTTTGTAATTTTGTCAATGGAAGTGACACATTTTCATGAAATAGTTTGATGAAATAGTTTGGAATTTTGGAAAAAGAATTGAGAGAGTTTCATGAAACAGTTTGAAATTTTGGCAAAGGAAGTGACACCTTTTCATGAAACAGTTTCATGAAATGTTTTGGAATTTTTTCAATGAAAGTGACACATTTTCATGAAACAGTTTCATGAAATTGTTAGATATTTTGGAAAAATAGGTGACAAAGTTTTGTGAAACTGTTTCATGAAACATTTTGGAATTTTGGAAAAGTGCTGGGGATAAGTCACCTTGACCTCCCAGACACCTCAAACACCAGATTTCATCAACGTAATAGACCATATAGGTCTGAACCATTACATCAAATACAACTCAAAACAATTCCATCCTTGAAAATCCAAAACCAACCTAAAAGGAAATAGAATAGTGTTATGAACAACCACCCATCAAGATACCTCTCAAAATAGATCAATCTAAAAAAGCAACAAAAAAATCCATCTCATAAACATGAAAGGCCTACAACCACAAAGAGAACATTGATACATGAAAAGAGTTATTCATCAAACATCTTAGGGTACTAATCACATATTTGTGACTCATATTCCCAGGTACTCTCCAATACACCCCCGTTTCACCAAAAGATATGAACCAAAGGGATATAACACCTGCACAACACCTTCTATTTGCAGTCATGGATCCCCATAGCCCACTCCTCGAATGCCACATCATCATCAATATCGATATCTCCCAAATCTATGACGTGAGAGTCATCATGAAGATAAATATGGATTAGTGACACATGAAAAACATCATGTATCTAGAACATCTTTGGGGGAAGTGCTACTCGATACACCATGACTCCAACACGAGCCAACACCTTGAAAGGCCTAACGAACTAGGGAGACAACTTACTACCACAAACAAACCTTCATTTCCCATGATGGGGTTTCACCTTCAGAAACAAGTGATCCCCAACATCAAACTACAAATGTATCCTCATTTTATCAGTATATGATTTCTGAAAATCCTTCATTGTCAACATCCTCTCACGAATCACCTAAACCATCTCTGTCATAAAATGGCACTAGTTCTGGACTGAGAATTTACGACTCTCTAACCCTAGTCCAACACAACAAGGAATGGAAAGGTTTCCCATACAAGAATTCAAACAGCACCATAACGATTGTGGAGTGAAAACTATTGTTGTAAGAGAACTCCACCTAGGTTAAATGCCTTATCAACGAACCTCTAAAATTTAGTACACAAGAGCGCATCATGTCTTTGAGGGTTTGGATGGTCCGTCTTGTCTAACAATCCTTCTACGGATGAAAAGCAGTGCTATGGTATAGCTTAAAACCATAATCTTGCTGAAGACATCTCCACACCCTAGAGGTAAAACAAGGATCTCGATTAGAAATTAGAGTCCTCGGGACTTTGTGGAGTATCACCACCTCCTCCAGATACTACCTCGACAAAACATCCACTGAGATTGACTCCTTGATCACTATAAAGTGGGATGATTTCATTAAACGATCCAATACCACCCAAATATTTCCATATCCCCCATAATCTTGAGGTAAACTAGTAAAAAATTCCATTTATATGTCCTACCACTTCCATTGAGGAATATCTAACAACTGGAGAAAACCTCCAGGGACACGGTCCTCGGTCTACACATTCTGGAATACCAAACACTGAGACACAAACTCTGCAATTGCACACTTTATCCAGGGCCACCAAAACTATCACCTAAAGCCTCTTTACATCTTTTTCATGCTAGGATACACCACTAAAGGAGAACTATGGAACTCTCTAAGAACTGTCTCATGCTTCTCCAAATGAATAAATAACCTACCATGATACCACACTTGGTGTTTTTAATCCTCAGACCAACCACCAGGGGCCTCGCCACAAACAACTCAGTCTCTCTAGACCTCTACCTCTAGATTCCCCAATTAGGACTCTTCCACCTGCTGCACCAGAGATGAATGCAACAACATTTGAAGAAAAAGGCAATCTTTGTCTCCAACTTCTCCCATATCAATATGTAATGTTGAAAGTTCTTCCATCACTCTCCAAGAATCACCAGATTCACGCACTGTGAACTATGAAACTTTATGATCAACACATCAGCTACAAAATTCCCATTTATAGAGGTATACTATATTTTGATGTTTTATTATTGTAGAACTCCATCAACACATGCTACCACAAGTTCATGTCACGAAGGAAGAAAACATACCTCAAGATCTTATGATCCGTGAAAATCACAAAGCACTCTCCAATGATGTAATGTCTTCATAACATCAAATTCAAAACCCACTAATTCCATCTCAAGATCATGGGTTTCATAGTTATGTTTAGGTGGATGAAACTGTTGAGACCCATAAGAAAAAACTGATCTCTATTGCATCAGAACACAGCCTAACCCCATATGTAAAGCATCATAGAAAACATCAAACTGAACTCCCTATATTGGAAAGAAAATAATTGAATAACTTACAAACATCTCTTTTAGATACTTGGAAGCTTCATAAAACTGATCAGCCCACAAAAACTCCTAATCCTTCCTTGTCAATGTTGTCAGAGGAGTCACAACCCAAGATAAATTAGCTTCAAACCTCCTATAGTAGCCTATGGGACAAAGGAAACTTCATACCAGTACCACTGGCTTGGGTGCTTCCCAAGACACAACTGCTTCTATCTTTTATGGATACATATATAATCTCTACAGGGACAAAAAATATCCCAAGAAATAGTCTTCTCGAGCCCAAAACACACACTTTAACAACTTTCCAAATGGTTGATGTTGACGAAGAACTCCCAAAACCATGTATAGATGCTCTGCATGCTCCTCTTCAGATATAGTGTACACAAGGATGACATTGATGAAAACCACCATGAACGTATCCAGGAACTCACAGAACACATCATTTATCAATCCCATGAACACGGCTAGAGCATTCGTCACACCGAACAACATTACAACGAACTCATAATTTCCATGAGGACAACGAAAAGAAGTCTTCAGGATATCATCATCCTTCACATGAATATAATTATATCCTAACCGAATATTTATCTTTGAGAACCAAATTTAACTCTTTATTTGATCAATTAATTCATCGATCTTCAGAAGATGATATCAATTCTTCAATGTCTGTTTGTTTAAGTGGTAATAATCGATACACATCTATAGAATGTCGTCAGCCTTCTTCATAAACAAAATCGGTGCACCCCATAGTGACACACTCAGTCAAAAAAACTGTATTATAATAAACCATCAAGATATATATATATAGCTCTCTTAACTCATAAGGGTCCATCCTATATGGATACATAGAGATAGGAGATGATCATGGATGTAGCTCGATCCCAAACTCGATATCTCATCGAGGGGGTAATGCAACAACCTATTCAAGAAAGACATCAGGGTACTCTTTTAAAACCCTATGAAACACCAACTACTGAACCTCCAAAGAACTTAGCATCAGCTCATCCATCAAGGATGTTAATAATGGAACATGCCTCTGACCCATCTAAGGGTCTCACTCGCTAACAAACACTATTGGCTCTCCATCAGCATCGAAGAACACCACCTACCACCTAAATCAATACACTATATCCTAAAATGAATACAAACAATCCATTACAAGGATTATATCATATGGTTTTATTCATAAACATAGGAAAGTTCTCCAAGAGAGGTGCTTCCCCATAACTATCTCACCGTCTCTACATACTTCAAACAAGTCATCTCTCCCTCCAACTAGCGTAGTCATCACCAAGGGCACTGGAAGCCTCTCTACCTCAATCCCCAAAGCATGGACAAGGGAAGATGATATGAATGAGTGCATCTCTCATGAATCAAACAAGGCATACACCCAAGTAGAAAACAAGAAAAGGGTACCTCGAACGACATATGGCTCACTTGGTGCCGAAAATGAAACACCATGATGCTGGTCGTGACCTCTCTGACCCGAATGATGACCACCACCACGGTCATGATCTGATCGCTAAGGATGGGGAGCATCATGGTGATGTCTTATGCATCCCCCATCAAACCTCTGCTGATCCAAAGATGGTGCAACCTGCTGCTACAGCCTCGGCTGGAACTGCCTCAAAGGAGGAACATGGAGCGGAACACCTAGTGTACGATGACTGCTCTGAAAGGTCAAGAAATCTCTCTAATGATGACCTTAACCACCACAAGAAAAACAAGCACCAGATCCCTTGGTATAGGCCTGAGAGCCGCCTCCCTTGGGTAAACGAGATGCTGAGGTCTGGGACCTACCCCCGATCAAATAGAAACTCTTGTGCCCTAAAAATCGAGAACCTCGTACCACATCTCTTCTTCGGAATCATGATAACTCCCATCTTGTGATGATATGGTTCTGGTCAATGACCTCTCGACGACCTCTACCCTCTCTAGAACCTCAGGATATGTCTTCATCATAAACTGGGTGACCTAGCACTGGATCTCTAGCTGAAAATCCTCTTCAAAATGTCTCGCCCTGGCCTCCTCATCTAGAAAAAGTTCTGTAGAATATCGTTAAAGGATCCTAAAAAGGATTACAAATTCTCACACACAATAGCTCCCTTGTCAAAGGGTAAGTAGCTCCTGGTGATTGGACACCTTCATGGTCGAAGAAATAAACTCGATTCTGAATTTGTCTCAGAACTCCTCCCACAAGATCACCGACTCCTAACGATCCCCGAGGAACAAGAACCACTAATGACTTTCTAACCCACACAACATCGTCACAACCAAAGACACCCAATGATCCTTCCTTGCACGGATCAAACTGAAGGCTATCTCAACCACGTACAACAAGTATTCCATGACTGTATCTAAAACGGATCCCTCATAATTCTGTAGACTCTGGTGATGAAACTCTCGGAGTGTCCTCCTCCAAGTGTCATCATCGTCAACCTCTACCCTACGGCGATTTGCTGGCATAGCCTGCTGGACATCTTCTATGCAAACCTGATGATGGCGTCAACCTAGAGCCATACCTGCAAAATAACAAATATTTTAGAGCTCCTAAACCTAGAATATGAAAGACTCAACATAAATTAATTAATTGTTTTCTTTTATTCATTTTTTTAACCAATACGAAGGTCTACCCATTTAAACACAAGAACAAAGAAGAATGATGCATGATCCTTCCCTAGATCTCTACCCTAAAACTAGTATCACCTCATTTAGTAGACACAGAAAATTTAAAGGTATGTGCATCAGATCACAGGGGGGGCCTAAATGCCAATTTTTCAGCCGGTCTTCAGTGTTTACATCACTTGATAAACTAAACTGACACTGTTTCCCTACCAACCCATGTAGCCTCACATGTTCCTAACAACGAATCTCATCCTATCCCTTAAACAGACCTCTGATACCACTATGTCATGATCCCCTCCCAAAAATGTGTACCCCTCCTGGGTCGGCAATTTGAGATGGGATATAGTGACCACTGAGCCCTGCCTCCAGTTGGCCCCGGGTTGACGACTTTCATCGAGGGTATAACAACCACACAAATGGGAGGAATTACCCTCTAGGAGAACACATACAAAAGAGAGAGATAATATAGACACTAACCAAATGGAACTCATATTGCAATATAAAATAAATCCCAAGTACACATATTTAATGTTATTCAAAACTACAACAATGGAAACAGAAAATTGTAAGTACCAAGGGAAAGTAAAAAAAAGCATCGACCATGATGCCCGAACAGCTCCTACAACCCCAAGCTAATAATAACCAGCTTGATCTCCAACCTACTCCACTAACCTGAAAAACACTTTATATATACATAGGGCGAGTAAAAAACTATACTCAGTAGGATCCTCCCTAGATCCTCTCATGCAAAAGTAAAGAAAGCATACTAAAGCATAGTGAGAAACATGTAAAACTAACTCATCACCTAAACATGTATACTATGTTCCTATCCTCACCATGGCTACTCTCACAAAGTACTGAAAACAAGAATATATAATATAATAAACAATATCCAGGGTACCCTGCTACTACTTCCCCACTATTTTGCCACTTTCCCCCAAAATCACATGTCCTAAGCATCTCTCTCCAAAAAAAGCTTCCATCAGACACCTGGGCATAGCACCACAACATCCACCTCATGCAACAGAACCACCATGTCTACATAAAAAATGTAACGGGATAGTCTTCGGGAGCCACCACAGCTCTCATAATGTGTATCATACATTGGGTATTAAACCTCAATCCATTATATCCCACACATCGAGTAAGGATCCTCACGCCATCATTTCCTATACATGCTATACCAATAGTATTCCATAGAAAACTATATCGAGAATATATGTGTTTGAATAACCACAAGTCATTATAGCCCTCTACACACATATATGGGGAAAAATAACTATTGTGCCTACCAAAATAAGTAACTACAAGTAGAAGAGTGAGGGACCAAAGGGGATAGTGAACCATCCATCCTCCCACCGGAATGTGGGGGAAAACACACCCCCTAGGCCTTTGAGTCCTCGAGTTGTCAGTTGCACTAACTGATAAGGTGGAGTAGCATATAGAAACACTAAAAGTAAATAATATACTATAGCTCACAACCACACTATGGGCATGACCTAGTATTTGACTCAACTATAGCTAACATCTCTCAGAATCCCAACATCCACTACTAAGACAAGGTATCCTAAAAGTACAGAACCATTTAAAGAGATTTATTACATTAATTCATTCCCTTTCTATCTGTTGAACTTTATGTTAATTAATTCATTAAAACATTAATTAACCATTAACAATTAAACATTTTATTTTATTAGCATCACACCCAAAGTCCACTATTCCTTCAAATTTCAACTCATCATTGTGTCCCAGAAAGATCAAACCCCATGGGTTAACATCATTTATTCATCCATTTATTGATAAACATATTACTTTTCCATATTCTCTGGCATTATATAAAAATAATCTATGCTACTAAATACAACGGGGCTCAACATGTTGGGTAGATGAACTACATGTCGAGTCTTCTCCACTTATATCAAGAGCATAAACCCATCCTCCCTCAGTAAGCTAAACATGGAAAGAAAGTGTCATACATCGAGCATCTTTCCCCCTTTTGGAAGGAGGGTAAGCAAAAACAGCTGCATTGAGAAGTGGTGAAAGTAAATAAGATAACAACCAATAAGATTCAGCAAGAATCCAACATTATCATCCAACCCATTTAATCATCTTTAGTGTTCTCCTTGACACCCACATGCATAACCGATGCATCACGCCACTCTAGGTGTCAGCTGCTGCCACAACCAAGGGGCCTCCCTGCCCCCATATATCACAACATAAAACCAGTATCACAACCCATCACAAGTAGCAGTAAATAACAAATCAACTAGACTCTTGGCCCAAACCACGACATTTTACCTTCACATGCAACGAGCTCTCGCAACTCCAAGCATAAGTCTCTTGGCCTTTACAAACAAGAGGGAAACTAAGAACCCTACGATGAGTTATATTTTAACAAAAAACCAATTATTTAATCCATCTTCATTTATCAGTTCATTATTAGTAGGTTCCAACTATGGGAAACCTAACTATAAATCTTTCATAACAATCATAATAATTAAACATGCTTATTGCATCAATTTGATTAACATCAAATAACAATAACAACAACCAGATTCATTTACATTCCTCTTTATATTTATCCAAATAATTATAAATTAATTCCTCCTATAGGTTCTATACTAATTTCATCTAGAATGACATGATAACAAGAATAGCATAGATATCATACTATCTATAAAAACAAGAGTTAAAAACATACAATCGATACCAATTTACTAATCCTATTAAAATATTAATTATTTCAATTACATTGGGATCTAGTGGGATAAAAAAATTATAATTCTACAATTTCATGTAAAAGGATAGAGAATCATTGAATCCCCTACCTCAATAGGGTTTTGATGCTCCTTGCACAAGAACAAAGCAACAAAATAGATCACGATCACCTCTCCTGGAGGGCTGCATCCACCCGAGGATGTAGAGACACCAACACACCATCCAACACCTAATAAAAGTTCATTAGGAACATGGATATATTGTTCAATAATAGGAAAGGAGAAACTTAAGGAGAGGAACCCAGAAGAAGGATGATAGATTATACCTTATATCAAAGATTGATCGATACTACTTGCTTGCACCAACACTAGGGGTACACATGCAGTAGAAAGAAACTTCAAGGGGAACAATCCAAGGATTAAGGATTGATCACACCAATCCTATGGGAAGGAGGAAATATTCAAGGGTCTCGCACCAAAGAACAATGAGTAAGAACAAGGGAGAAAGATATCTCATCTCTTTAGAAGATTTAACATAGCTATGGTTTAAGATATGCTAGATTTTCCATTAAAATGGATTCCATTAAACCATGAGGTTTGACCAAGAAAAGGCATCCTAAACCTTAGGAAAATTAATTTATTAGTTAAGGGCTTTTAATTGCCTTAAATCCCTTAAAACATGACTTTTAATGCATTTTTCTTCAAAGAAAATGATAAATTGGAGAACTGGAAAAATCTGAAAATTTGTAAAAAGAAATATGAAACAATTCTGGAAATATTGTTCATGAGAAAATTTTTATAACACCATTTTTGTGAAACCATTTCTATGACCCCGTTTCTGTGACACCATTTCTTTGATATGGTTTCTGTGACACCGTTTCTGTGACACCGTTTCTGTGACACAACTTTTGTGACACCATTTCTATGACACTGTTTCTGTGATACCATTTCATTGACATTGTTTCTCTGGCACCATTTTGTGACACCATTTTTGTGAAACCGTTTCATGAAATAGTATGTAATTTTGGCAAAGTAAGTGAAACAATTTCGTGAAACAATTTCAGAAAACAATTTGGAATTTTGGAAAAGTAGGTGACATAGTTTCATGAAATAGTTTGGAATTTTGGAAAAGGAAGTGATACAGTTTGATGAAATAGTATGGAATTTTGGAAAAGGAATTGAAACACTTTATTTAAACAGTTTGGAATTTTGGAAAAGGAAGTGACATTGTTTTTTGAAACTATTTCATGAAACAGTTTGGAATTTTAGAAACGTGTTGAGGATAAGTCACCTTGACCTCCCAGAACACCACAAACACTAGATTTAAGAAAATTAATAAACCAGATAGGTCATATCTATTAAAATTTATGGTACAATTTTCCTTCTATAGTAACGTTCTTCACCCCTAAATAGTAAAAACTATTTATATCATGTCCATTGTCAAAAGGGTTAACGGGGGGTTAAAACTAAGAGATAAGGTGAAACATAAAAATGTTACAAATTTTATTAAATGATATTATTTATACTATCTCTCATATTAAATTCTAATAATTTCAATTCAAATAAATTTTTAATTTACATTAATTTAATACATTATGTAATTCCAAGAGTTCCCCTACCCTCACAAATAAATGTAGACCCCTTCTCTAATTTATTTAAAACTTCATGAAAAACATATATCTACTTTTTCCTACCTAATTAAATTATAAAAATACATAGATATTAAATATAGGTTCTAGTATTCTTAAAATACCATTCTAAGGGACCTTAATAAAGGACATAAAGGAAGAGAAGAAGGGTTAATCATCTTTACTGACTGTTTCAAATTTATTTCTTATTCTATTTCATATGATTTTTTCTAAAAATACTAAAATAATGAATCTAGTATCATAAATATACTAATATGTTTTTTCAATTACGGTGAAACCATTTTCTTTCTCCTTTCTATCCTATGAAAAGAAAAAAAACACCGCTCGTGCGTACGCCCAACTTATTATCTCTACATAGAGGTGTAATTCATTTTTCATAACTATTTTACATGAATGGATATAAATATAGAAATATTTTGTATATATTATATTTAAGAAATAATTATGGTTCTTTAAATTTCATATATATTCTACCTTCTAACTTTTCATCTGTTGAAAAGTGATAACATTGCTCGTGTGTAAGTATTGAGCAATACCTCTACCAAGTGATGTGATGCGTTTTTTATTTTCTATTTATAGGTATGGTAATAAATATAATTTTAATTAATATATATTATATCTATGATATAAATATTATTCTAGTGATATGTCTTATTATTTACCTTTCCTTTCTTCCATTAAATAAAAAGTGAAAACAATATTCATGTGTATGTAGGACCTACCATCTCCATTGAAGTTGTAATTCATTTTTCTATCACCATATTTCATGGATGATTCTAAATTTGTACATAATTAATTTATATGATATTTATATCAAGATTATAATTTTTTAGATGATGGATCCATGGTCAAATTATGAGGACCAAGACTATCGAATCGAAACATACATGAAAAACAATCCAATTAACACCAAAAAATCATTAAAGAATTACTAATAAATTAGAATTGGAAATTTATATGTGGATTATAAATAAAATTATAAGTATGTATATGGTTATTCAATATAATTATAATAAATTTAAATTTATTATACATGAGGTTAAAATAACATACAAAGACATTCAGACCTAATGTATGGGTTTATTTTAAAATCTCTTAATTATTTAGGAATGTTTATGTTTAGGTCTCTATTCGATGAATTATTTGATCTTTATATCTTACACCTAACTGATTTTATATATATTTATGTATTTTCTTTGTTTTCATCCAATTATTCATCTATTTTGAACTTGACTCTAGAAAATATATATTTAAAAGAAAAGATGATCTTATTTCACTTTTTGATCAAGAATATTTTTCTTCCATGTTCATTCTTTTAAAAATTGTTTTAGAAAAGTATTTTATATATACTTAAAAAATTTATTAATGAAATTTTATGTGACCCTTTTCCTTTTAAAATATTTTAAATTAATTTTTATTTTGTTTTCAAAAAGTCTAATTTTCATCTTTCGTTAAAAAAACTCCAAATGAATGTTTATTTTAAACATATACACTATTAAATCAATTTCACACTACCACAATCATTTTACAGTATTTATATTTTCATAAGAAAAATTAATAGTTTTAAAAATGAAATTATTTAATTTGGTTCAAAAAAATTTCTCTTTAATTTTATTCTATCCTCAAAAAGTTTTGGTTTTACTATGAAATATAATTTTTTAATGAATTAATGATCATATATTATCTGTTGATTAATTTTTTGGTCATGATATTTCTCTCACACCATTCACATTCTTGTGAAAATTTATCATAGGACATATCCACATTCTTTGCACCATGTATATTCTTATTTCCTAAACAAATTACCATTTCTATATATTTTTCCTTGCTACTTGATTGACTAGAGAAATCTTGATATTATTTACTATTTACTAAATTCAGATTTTTTAATGAGGCACGGTTTTTATAAATTAAATTGATAATTAAATATATGAGGAATTAATTAGAATTAGTATGTGACATGTGAGGACCATTATAACCTCTTGATACATCAGTAGGTATCACGAGACAAATTATTTTTGGTATTTTTCAGAGGCCTTACCCATTTTCATAATATATCTTGGAGGGATACCTTGATAACAATTTTATGATGTTCTTAATTATGAATTCCATTATTAAAAAATCAATTATTAATCTCCATGTCATTATTTCAATAGTTACGATATCCAGGGATATCTTTCATGCTTATGTGAATATTTATAAAGAATTATTTGACAATAATTTATTCCTACCATATTTTTATACATGATCATGTTATTAATTTAATGAAATTAGTTTTCAAATATTTACATTTCTATATTTATTTTGATGTATTTACTAATGATATATTCTGTTCTATGTAGCTATTATTGAGGGTTTGATATATTACTTATTTTTCTCCTTTCCCAAATACATAAATAAGGAATCTTTAAATGAGTTCAAGGATTCAAAATAATTAATTTCAATATTTTTTATATTTTAATACCAATTTAAAATTATAATAATGTTTTTATCTAGTTCTTAACGAATACTAAACTATTCGGTTCTTTAGGAAATAATAACATTAATCAAGTTCCAATGTTATAATTAACCACCAGTTCTTAGCTACTGGGGTTAGGGTATTTATATTAAAAAATTAAATATTATAATTTACACATGGATAAAATGAATTTATTAGTTATCAATTTTTTATAAATAAAAATAATATCATTTGAAGGTTAAAAATATATTTTTTTAAAATACATATTTTATACGAACAATTTGTTTTTATCATAATAAATTTAACTAGTCATTATTGGCTAATAATTTTAATGAAATGTTATGATAATATATTCTATAAAATATTTTAAAATTAATTTAATGATTTTTACTAACCTGAGAATGAGAATAAATTTACCATTCTACTTAAAAATAGATTTGTCTAAAAATATATTTCAATGTGTTTTGTTATTTTATTTTGAAATGAATTTGTAGGATCTTATATTTTCCTGATTTATCCCTTTATTAGTTCTGGTAAACCTCTTTTAGTTGGGTTTTATTTTGTTTAAACCAAGGTTTTCAATCCTTGGTCTAGTTAGGTTAGGTGTTTCAGAGGTACATGAGAAGAATGAGAAGAGTTTGGTTATAGAAGGTCCCATGTCCCTAATTCATGGCTTTGATTTTTCTCAGCAGATTTCATGAACTTAATTCATTGCTTGAATTTTTTTTGGAATAACCCATGAACTTAATTCATGGCCCAAAGGGTTCTAGGAAGACCCCATGAACTTAATTCATGCCCTGAATAGTTCTCGGCAGACCTAATTAATTTACATCACCCAATGAATGGACCCCATGAATCTAATAACTCTTAAAATGAAATAAGTACATTGCATCAAATGGATTTTTATAGTTTTTTATGATAAGGAGATAGATTTTTCTGTGTATATAGGAATTGAGGCTTTCACGTGAATATTCCACACCCGAACTATATTAAACCTACATCGTGATGCATTATGATAACACATATTTTAATACTTTCGTCTAAATAATTTTCAAGAATAAGGTATAATGGATTAATTTATGATCATGAAGGTGTTTTTGGTTCTATATACTTAGAGATTAGAGGTAATCCTTGTGGATCATAATATTATTCTCAGATCGTCAATTTTCTCATATAGAGAACTGTATATAGGACTACTTAAATAGGATCATGTTTGAATATTAATTGTTGTATATTTATTAGTTCTATTAAAAAGGAAATAGGAACCTGGTTATACTGTTAAATGTTTAGTAATTTACTTTGTATTCATTATTTTTTGAGGTAGGTGGTCTAGAACAACTCCCTCAATGTTCACATTCAATTATTCTACTATATGAAATAATTGTGATCATGTCAGAGCACTATGCATGTGATCTACCTAAATAGATAAATCCCAAATTAATGAATTTTTATCATTCTCATACATTCTATAATATTCTATCGAGCCTACTGTAATTGAGATCATGAATCAGAAGCCTTGATTAATTGTGAATTTGGAATAACAAGTGTGTTGTGAAAATTTTAATTTTCCATTACACGTGAATTGTGATAAAGTTTAGCCTAACAAGAATAGATAGATTTGATAATTGTTAACATGGCATGATTTTATATTTATGATTCATCATGATTTAGGAGAATCCACTAGTTGAGAATAAATGTCTTATAAATTGGTAATTAGAATAATTTATCAGCCTGGCTCTGATACCACTTGATAAAATCCCAATCCATATGCTCTCTCATATGACCGATTCAGGTGAAATTCTTGAACTCGTGAGTTCCTCCCTGTACACCAGAGGATACCGAATAGTATTTATGGTATAATGAATATAGTGGGAACACTATACCTTTTGGTATAGAGTTTTAATAATAGAATGAATAAAATCAGTAACTGACCCCACAATAGAATAAAGGACAAAATTCGAACAATACACCATTAATAAAAACCATGTAATGTCAAGATGAAATATAGCTAAATGAAATTATAAATATCATAGAAATAAGAGACCAAAAGTAAAAGATAAAAGACTCAAAAATCCCTGATCTCAATCCCTATGTTGATCCTATCTCCATACTCCAACCCATCCATCAATAAATCCTCAAAATAGGGTCCCTTTCCCTTATCCAAACATGTATTAATGAAATATAACTAGGTACCAAACAAAGTATCGAAAAGGGTGTGAGTATAAATCTGTATGATACTTCCAATAATGTATAAAAAATCTCAAATTTGTATATAGTGCATGCAATAAAGTGATAAATATGGTTATTAATTTAATAAATTAACACAACACATAAAATAACTCTGCCAACCATCTAGCTCTAGGTTGACACCCTAGGTTATCCAAACCTACTTCGGTTTCATACTAGAAATAACTATTACAAAGTAAATCTTGTTATATTAGAATGGATCACATGAACCATTGGTGGATTCTACTAAGTTAGGATGAATCATCAATATCTTGTCCCAAGTAACTATATCCTACTGGTTTGGTCATGGAGTTTTCTTTATGATGACTCTTAGGAAGGGGAAAGTCTATATTTGGAAGGAAGGGAAGAAATCACATAGGTTTGTTTGTTCATTTGAAATAGTGGAAATGATATGTCAAGTGTCATAACATTTGGACATTCTATAGTTATAGAGTGATTTTAATGATTTTTTTACATGTCATAGCATTGAAGATATCATTCTAACCCTTCTCACATGATTTACATTAAGGGAATCAAGTAGGATGTTGATGTATCCTTCGATGTGAATCTGATTCATTTTTTGGACTTTAGTGAAAATAATCTCTATGGGAATATTGTGACTCTAGTTTGAGTTAAGTTGAATAATGATCTTTTTCAAGAGGAGACTTCAGAGAGGGAATATGATATGCAAACAGAGAGGCCATAATTTTTTGCAATACCCACCAAGATTCTTCAAACCATAGCTCAGGGGTGAAAAGTTATATGGCGGGGAGGATGTAAGATCCAATATTTTTTTAGGTATACCCCTCTTCAATTTTAGGTACCCCAATTTTTGTTGGGTGGTTTCTCATTTAAATCTTCTTTGTCAATATTTTTTTTGTTGGGTTAACTGTTATAGGGGTTTAGCTAGAGAGGGATATTAGTCAAGATTCAGATTAATTTCACCTCGTGAATCAAAGATTAATGATTTTAATTAATTGGGGAATACCCCATAAAGTGAATTCACATCTTAAATTATTCTAAGTTGACCCCACGAAATTAATTCATGATCTGAATTGTTTTGGGTAGAACCCGTGAACATAATTCAGGAACTAAATTGTTTTGGGCTTACCCCATAAACTTAATTCATGACATGAATTGTTCTAGGTAAATACCATGAACTGAATTCACAACCTTAATTGTTCTGGGTAGATCCAAATTTCTTAATTCATTCCCTTTATGGTTCTTGGAAAACCCCATGAATTTAATTCACCCCCTGAATGGTCCCCATGAACCTATTAATTTAGCACGTTAGATAATTACATGATGTGAAATGGATAATTATGGGGTCTTAAGCTAAATAAATGGATTTTTTAGTTTATATGGTAATCAAGTCATTAAAAAAGTGAATTTCCTATTAATTTTGTGAATATTATATTCACAACATCTTTTAAACCAATAGTGTTATGTGTTTGGATAACGCATCTTCTATTCCTTTCTCTAACAGCCTTTCCATATATGATGTTTGAGAAATTCCTTTTTAATCCAAAATTAATTTTGTGTGTTCTATAATAAGTGACCAGAAGTAATACTTATGGTTCATAATCTCCTTATCATTCTTCTATTTTTCTATGTGAATAACCCTAGACCATACTTCTAAAACAGAATAATATTTGGATGTTATTTTTTTGTAGATTATTTGTTCTATTGAAAGAAAGGTGGAACCCGGTAGTAACACAAACATTAAGGAATTACCTCTTTCTTCACTAATATTTATTTAGGTTGTCCAGTAATACTCCCTAAAATTATATTTTCAATTATTCTAGTATATTAAATAATTTTGATCATGTGAATGTAATATGTGTGTGACTTAACTAAATAGATAAATCAAAGTTTAATGATTTTATTCTCATGATCAGACCATCCATTGGATTCTATTTGGTCTATTGGAATTGAAAACATGAACTGGAATCCTTGACTAATATTGAATTTTGGATAAAAAGTGAATTATGAAATTTTTTATTTGGCACAGTATGTGAATTTTGATTAAGGGTTACCTGGCATGATTCGAGAGATTTTATATTTTTTAACACGACATGATGTGATATCTATACTTGATCCTAATGTAGAAGAATCTAAAATTTTATAATAAATGGATTGTAAATTTGTAATAGGAGTAATTTACCAAACTATAATTTATTGACTTAATGACATTTTTATCTTTGATTACTTGATTCTTATTTTCCCCTTGGTTTGGAAGTGCACCATGGGAATAGAAAAGGTGGATATAATATAGTCTAAGAGTCTAGTATGTTTTTTCATGAAGTTTTAAATTATTCTTGGTTTGGGATTGTTCCAATGGAACACATAAGTTTCTCCAACATAGTATAAGGGCCCAATATTATATAGTTACATTCCCCTAGGTGATGTGCACTCTTGAATGGTTTAAGTGGAAATGGATTTTTATAAGGGTCTAGTATGATACAGTTATATGATACATGATATCAATAATTCTTTCTAACATAGTAGATTCTGTTAGCGGTTTGGGTGATTCGTCTTGATACAAGAGGATTCACTTCTTGATAGTGATATCCAACATGAATCCAAAGTAGGTGTGGTTGACCTTGTGTGTCAAACCAGATATCGAGGGTTGTTAGAGTTATTTGATGAATTATATTAATTTATTAAATTAATACCTCTATTTATCATATTACTGCATTGACTATATAATTATAAAAAAAATTAGACACCTTTGGTGGTGGCCTACTAAGTTAAAATCACACCCTGTTTGGGACATTTCTTGGATCCGCAATAGATTTCATTGATGCGAGTTAGATATGGTTAAGGAACCTATTTTTAAATATTATTTTCTAGATGGGTTAGAGTTTGGATATGTGACCAACATGGGTATTGGTACATAGGATTTTGTGTTATTTAATTTTTTATATTTAGTCCATAATTTATATGAAATTCATCACATCATGTAGTTACATCTCATCCTAAAATCACATGGTTATTATTATTATTGGATTATTTGATTTTATCCTTTATTATTCCATGGATTCATGTTTAGTTATTAATATTATTTTTATTATTATATAAAATTTGTAATGGAGGGTATAGTCAACACATTATATTCCTTACACCCTCACTAATAGTTATTAGCCACAAGCATACAGGTTAGTGGGCTTGAGGTCACATAACCCATCTGAATTGGTCAAATGAGGGAGTAACAAGAAAATGATGTTAGAAAATTTATATCACTCATATGAATTGAATTTTATAAAATATTTTCCATATTTTAAATCATTACTTTAAAATTTTGTAAATAAGTCAATTTTATTTTTGGTCATTATGAATAATAACCATAGTAAAACATTATCACTGCAATAAAGGTTAAACGGATTAAGAGGGGTTAATAAAAGAGAAAAGGCATAAAATATATCTAAAAATTAAATTAATGTTATGTTTAATGAATTTATATCCATAATTATCTTATATTTAAATTTTTCTTACCTTAGGTTCATTTTCACATGAATATGGATTTCTTATATTTTAATGCTTTATGTATTTTTAAAACTACCACCCACCTTAATTATGAAAGAAAACATTGTCCCCCACTTATTCATACACTTTGATCCCTATACATTTTCCAATCCTTAAAAAATATATTCGTATAATCCCTCCTTATTTCATAAATATTTTCTATTCCTAAAAGAACATCCTTTTAATGGTTAATATATAATCCACATGGCGTTTTCCAAAACAGAGGTAATTATATTTACCAATCTATTTCGAGTTTCTTTCATCCTTAAACTATTAAAAATATTATATAAACATATTAAAATTATTAAATTAGTATAATTACTATAATGAAATGTTTTTATGTGAATGGAACATCCATTTACAACCTCCTTTCTACCCTATTAAAAAAATAATTTCATTCTTTTGTACTTGTGGACTACCACCTCCACAAACCGAAGTGATTCATTTTTCATGAAAACCATATAAGGATAGTAATGTGGATAGATTTAATGAATATATATGATATTTATTATATTATAATGAATCTATAAATATGTATTATTATTTACCTTTCTTTCTATTCTTTGTAAAATGAAAACATTACTCACGTGTACTTATAAACTATCATCTCAATGAAGTGATGTAATTCCTTTTTATCACCACCTTATATGAATGGTAAAAAAGTGTATATAAAGAATAAATATGGAAATTATAAAATGATCAATATTCTATATATTATGAATCTACAGAAATTACATAATTAATGAAACCATCAAACCAAAACATGCATGGGAAACAAAACAGTTAACACCCTAAATGATGATTTTAATAAAAAAAATTAAAATAAACGTGTAAATAGAAATTATAAGGGAATTTTATATTGAAATGAAATTATTAATTTGGGTCTGGTATAAAATTATAATAAATATATATTAATTATACAAGATATTTATAATGCATAAAAATATATTTCGGACATGAGGTAGGACTTTGTGATGCAATCCCAGTTTTAATCTGGATTGTTTACGATTGAATCTACTTTAGGGGAATTATATGTTCATTATCTCATAAAATACATATATTTTATTATTATATGGTTATTTATAGAGTTATAATGTTTTCATTTCATTCTCATATCTTTATTAATTAAAATTATTAATAAAATTTTTTTATGACAATTGACCTTATTTCCTCTTTAGTCTATGAAATGTTTATTCCATGTTAATGTCATTAAAATAATTTCATGAATTTTATTTTATAGGATCCCATGATTATTTAATGTAACATTAAATAATATTTTACTATATTAACAATGTATTAAAAACTAATATTTTCAATTTTTCCATTAGTTTATTTATTACATTTCAGAATATAATGAAAAGAATATTTGTTTTAACATTAACCACATGAAAGAATTTTCCTACATTAATGACCATTATTTTATTCGAATATTACTTGTAAAATTTACATGTTTGTTTTTAAATGAAATCCTATTCTCATTATTTTCAAATGATTTTATTTTAAGGTTACATAATGAAAAGGATACGTTCCCCTGTTTTCAAAGAAATGTTCAAATTCTCTTTAAAGGTATTTTTCATCTAGGTCAACATCAATTAATTTTTTTATCCTTTAGTGGGGATATATTATAATGACAACGTATATATTATTTCTCTATATGGATTATGATTATGTGGTGTTGAAATTTTTATGGAACCTATTTCTTTTCCACGATTTATGGTATGATGAGATTTTAATATGTCTATGATCTCATGGGCAGATATCTATGGTGTTAATTATGTGATGGGTGGGATTGAAATTATATATCCCACCAATTAATTAGTTAATTATGGATATATCATTAGGTAATATGATAGAATTTGGTGATTGAACACATTCTATGAAGGACAGAAAATTATGGAGGGAACTCAATCCATAATGGGACTTTGTCAACTATGTGATTATGGTCTGAGTAGTGATAATTGAATAATGAAATGATTTTATATGATTATGATTATTAAAAAACTCCTATAATATGTTCTTATTATTTTGTTATTCTCTTATATATAATGACTGATTAATGATGATTCCTCACAGTTATGACAATTTTTTTAAATTATAAATGTTCATGTGAGGAATTGTGATTTATGATCTATGATTGATTGGGTATGAACATTTTATGTCAATATCAAGATCTCATACAATTATTTTTATCTTTCACATATATGTGATAATTGATTGATATATCCCATATTTACCATTATAGATCATCCAAGCTCACCCTTTCTTATGTTTCTAGTTTCCCCGTGTTATGTAAAAAGGTTTTAAGTAGGAAATGTCAAATAAGGGTATAATAAGAGAAACTATTTGTTGGATATAGTAAATATATTTCAAGAAATAATTTAATTATGTATCAATTATTTAATGGTACTAAAACTTTATGATTCATGGGTGTTAATTATTGTGTAATATATTATGTTTTCAACTAAAATGATGTAATATTTTTATATGGTTTTCTCATGTCTCCTAAAAAACATTTTATGTAACTCAATTTAATAAAATATTCAAAATAAATTAAATTAAATATTTTTTTAATAAACTCATATTTAATGAAAAACCAAACAGATAAATAAAAAAAGAACACTAATACATCACATCTATTAAAATGTCATGAGATCACCCATAAGTGTGGTCATCTACAGTTATAACTCCGATATAGAACTACAACTTGAAAAAAATAATTTTTTAATGCTTTATTTTATATCAATCATGAATAATTAGTTATTTATTTCCATTATATTTAATTCATAGGCAGCAATTACAATACTATGTATAGTAACCCCTAGAAAAAAATTCAAATATGCATAATTATTTCCAAAAAGTAAGAATAAAATCATGATAATGAAAATTTTATGAACCAAATAAATTGATAATTAATTTTTTTTAATATAGTCATGGTCTCAAATTAGTGTATATCAATTTTTAAACTAAAAATACAAAAAAAAAATATCTATATGCATAAGGAAAAAAACTATCTCCCTCTCTAAAATCCCTTTACCATGTTTAGGAATTTTAATGCCACCAAATGAAACATTTGTTTTATGTTCCCTTTCCATAATTAAACTCTATTAAATGTCTATATACAATGATATATATGTTCCCCATATAAGGTAAAAAACCTACCATTGAATGTTTCTTTACAACCCACTTAATAGTCATAATCATGCATAGTCAACCAATTCCAGTACTATGGAACCTAGAGGATTTACTTACACTCCCTAAGACACACACCCCTAAGGTATGAAATATAGTGTCTTTAAAAACATGTCTCACTAAATCATTTTAAACTCACACACCCTTTCATCCACCCATCCCCATAGTATAAAACATTTATATTTTCAAACAATACCCATAATGAACACATCTGAAAAACTATTCCACTCATGCAATCCCATTTTCATTATTAACAACAACTTTTGAAATAAAAAATATAACATTACCACTAAAATCTGAAATTTTTTAAAAGAAAAATTTTTTAAATAATTTTTAAAATACTAATTTCACATAAAAAATAACAAAAATTTATTGAATCATAATAAATAATAAAATTATTAGAATTATCCAATTCAAATATATGTTTAAATCCACATACATTATCATAAAATCTCCCAACACTTTCACAACTTCAAATTGATTACGCTATACTCAAAACTAAAAAATTACTAAAATAATGAAATTCATAGGTCAAAATATCCATTATAAAATTATAGGTTAATGGAAAATGAATAAAGGAATTCAAAAATGAAAATCTAAGTCATGTAAATACCCATATATAAATAAAATATTATATGATTTAAATAATCTAAAAGAGGTTGATAAATTTCCTGAATTTTTTCTTTGGATATCATGGGGTTAAGGGAGTTCGTACATAATGGGATTTTATTCATACACAAATGAACTCAGTTATTTTTAAATGAAATTAATTACATTACTTTATAGAATTATTCATCATGTTTCAATGTGTGGTTTGTAACAGATCAATAAAATTACATGCTATGTTTCCTTAATATACCCATTAGAACATGATGCCCAAATATTCCTCACCATGATGCAATGCCATGCATTCCCATCAACCACCCAACTCAACCTAAGATATTCTGTAGTGTTACCCAACAACCTTAGTTTGATGGATAATATTTAATAATAAACCAAATCTAATTAACTCTAAAACATAATGTGTTATTCTGTAATTGGTTTCTCCCTCCAAATCCATACGTACATCTAAAAATTATAGGGTTGAGTATTTAGTGCAACACTATCTACCATGAAGAAATCCACCACCTCAGACCATAAAATACTTAATGTATTATAATAAAAAAACAACTAACATAATCAGGGTAAAATACTAAAATTTGTGGTGTGATTTGAACAAAAATAAAAACTATTGTTGTTTGAAACTCTCAATCATGATGAAATGTGATCTTGTTTTCTCTACCACCACTAAAATTTTAAATTTTTAGAAACTAATTTCCTTGAATCAAAAATCATCATTTACACATGAGTATCATGACTATTTCAAGTAAAAATACCATAATCTGTAGAGAGCCTTACATTTCATGCAGGATGTTTACATCATTTTTAAGATAAACATCATAATTATAATAAATTATATAATATAATGTTTTAAAATATTAGAAAAAATAGGTTCATAAAAATTTAATACATAAAAAAATAAACACTATTTAAGTACTTATTCATAGTATTTCAAAAATATTTTATATTCTCCTCAATTACTATAATAACATTATAAAATACATCAGGGTATGGGTGAATAAAAATACCAGATAGAGGAACAATATTAATAAAAAAATAAGATAAATTAATAAATTCTATTATATTGGTGAGTTTAATCATAATCATCACACAATAGTATCAATGTCATCATCACATGAAAAAAATAAAATAGGACATGGAATATGGAACATGTATAAAAAAATTATAACATTATGCATAGTTTCCATGTATTGAATGTCAATAAAGCTAGAATCATGTTCATGGATAATAAATGTTTACAATTATAATTGTATATATTTTTTATAAATATAGGATAATTTCTCATGCACACCTATCATGGAAAATAAAAAGAAGATAATTTTATTTTTCCTAATGGATCACAGAGATGGACTAGGGTCATCTAACTTGAGGTGTGTCACAGTCATCTCAATCACTAATTCTATTCCAAAAAAATCTAATTTTTTTTTATTCATGAAAAAAAAATCAATTTTAGGTTTTTGGGTTTTCAAAAATAAATATAATGTAATAAAATAACACCATCTGAAATTGTATATTAAAATAGAATGAAATTAGGGTAGAATGGTCATGGTCCTAAGGTATTCTAATGTGGGTTCCTTAAATTTTAAATTCAATTTAACAATAAACAAATTTCCAAACATGGATTTATATTCCCTGTTTTAAGAAGGATGTTTGATATTCCTAACAAACCTATTCGATAACCCAAATCTCACCTTTCCTTTTGAGAAAATAGAAATGGATTTGAGATCAAATCCAATGTGGAATTACACCATACATGTGAAATTTTATTCCATCCATAACAAATTGAATTGAAATATTTAATAATTGAAGTGAAATATGTAATAATCTTGTGAAGCCTCACCTAGGGCCAAGCCTCGAGTTAGTCACTTTCCATTACCATGTGAAAAGAGATCACAGTGGGAAGGGGGAATATAGAGAGAATGAAATTAGTATTTGAAGAAAAAAATGGATAAATATGATATGGATAATGGGGAACACTTTCATAAAAAAAAAAATTTTCATAACATTAAAATTGAAAAGAGGAAATAGAAAACATGAAAGAAAACTTAAGCTATGGTATCCCTACAGTAGAGTGTTATGGTAGATCATCGAGAACTGATCTCTTATACTTTGACATAGACTTGTATTTACAGGTCTTACAAGTTCTTTGGGAAATATAAATGGTTTCATAAATGGGTGTTTGTGGGTCTAAATCATTAAAGGGTCATCCTCCATTATTTATATTCTGGATTGCTAATTTATTGTCCATTAGGGCATTTCATGGCATGAATAGTGTTCACAAAGTGTAATGTTCTGGGGAAAATATTTTATCATGGGTTATTTCATGCTTTAAATTATTCTTTGGGTTTCACATAATAAAAAAAATTCACGACATGAAATGTTGTTTTTCTAGTAGAATTCTATATTTTCATCCCAGTTCTTCAGTTTTGAGCTCCAGAAATGTTTCTTGGCATATCATTTTTATGGTATATCTTACTCATCATTGAATTATCAATTTTTATCTTGATTTTAGTAAAACACTATTTCACATTCCATATTAAAATTTTAAGTGTCGATGCATGACGCTTCGCATGACAACACAATGTTTCGTCTTCCTACTTAATAAATTATTTTTTCCTTTCCAAAAAATTTTGTTATCCTGCCATAAATCCCTAAAAAATCTGGTAATAATAAAAAATTAAATTCCAAGAACATTGTTTTATATATATAAACATTTATGAAATATATGACTCTATCAATGTACTTTTTAACATTAATAATACCATGAGATATATCACTCTAATGAATTAATTTAAGGGATATATGATTCAAATCCCATTTTTCACATCATAAAATACTCATGATCATAAATGTCACATGTATTAGAAACTTATTTCAATAGTTAAAATGAAATGAAACAATGATAATGGAATGGTTTTCATAAAGTTATCTTAAGGAACATGTTAATAAATAAACATGTAGGTTCTTAAAATAAAAAGGGAAATAATCATATCTGTTATTAAAATTATTAAGTTACAATGAAAATAATATTGATAATCAATAGAATATGAATATGAATAATAAGAATCAATGAGATACTTCTATGATAATGTCTTCATCAATAATAATAAATATGGCTAAGAATGTGTCTCTATGAAGTAGAAAGTAAAATAACTAGAGGATAAAATGGAATAAGAATAAAATCTATTTAGAAGGTTTTTAGAAAAAACATGTTAAAAGTTGATAGAAATAGTTGATAAACATCCTCGAAGGAGTTGGGATCAGGAGTCCCAATACATTAGGTCCCTTTTGAAATATAATGTTTACAAAACCTTTATAAGTAACTTATATACAATAAAAAAATAAAAACAGTGTATTAAATTTATTTATATTATTATTTGGCAATTAGAATCATTCTAATTTATTTATAAGATTTTTTTTGAAGGTAAAAACTTTTGATGGCATATTTCTTTAAATTATATCATTTTTATTCAGTTTAGTTATTCTGATTCATTATTATCTATAAATGAGTTAAATTAGCTCAATAGAAAAAATAAAAAACCATGTATATGCTATATTAACCACTCTTAAGGCGGTGATATGTAAAGAATTTACCATATCCTAAGAGACAGTTTCCTGGCCATTAATTGGATTTGAAAAAAGTGGAAAGGGAAGAAATATATATACATTATAAATTTCTTATAATAATTATCTATATATAAAATAAAATAATAATTCATAAATTAGGTGATGTATAAAGAATTAACATTATCCTTGTTGGTGGTAAACTGACCACTAAAGGGTCCTTTCTAATGAGTGGGTGAGATATATATTACATATACATGTGTTATTATAGTTTCTCAATATCATAAATATTATACTAACATAATATTTAATTATTTATAACTGGTATGTGTTATATAGGAATAATAATATAGAATAATAAAAGAGTCAAACAACATGGAAAAGGTGAAGGAATGTTACCATATCATTGATATTATTCCTTTTCTAAACCCCTTATTTCCTTGGAGGTGTTGATTTAAATGAGACCATGATATAATTAGGTTTCTAATAAGCCATATAAGTGGGTAATTTTTTATATCATGGGATAAGTGGAATAATTTTGTAGTGATTATCCAAGGGTAGGGAAATTGGGTATATATACTGGAGGCGAGGCCTATTTTTGGGTTAAAATATTTAATTATATTAATATTCCCAAACTAAGACATTCAATAGTAATATTTTTAAATATTGAAATATGTTTTCTTTAAATTACTTATTTTTATTACTTTTACACACTTTAAAATTGAATTTATTTGTTTTGACAAAATAAATGAAGAAAAATAATTTCATTAAAATCAAATACTATAACATTATTTACTTTAGAAATTACATTTTATGTATGGAAACTAAATTAAATTTTTAAATAAGTTATTCATATTTTTAATATTTTTGTGGTTTTAAACATTTTTAAATTTATTACATAATTATTACATCATTACTATGTTTTAAAACATAGAGTATTTTAAATATAGTATTTTACTGTTCACCAAAAAAATCATGTTTTTAAGAAAATTTTAAAAAAATCCATCATAGCAAATTTCTATATGATGATTCGAGAAATAAAATATATTTTGTAAAATTATTTTATTTATCTTATAAAATTTTAATATTTAATATAAAAAATATCATTTTTGAGAAATATGTTAAAATATATTTTATTAAAAATACACTTATACTTTCTTTTAATTTTATTAAATTTTGAAATATTATTTAATAACTCAATAAAATTTATATTTACTTATTTTATAAATAGTTAACATAACTAAAAATTCATTTTATTTTTATAATGGATAATTTACTATTCTAACAGTCATGTTACAATTTATAGTGGTTGTGTTAATATTTTTAATCTTCGTGTTATTATTCAAATGATAATATTAGATTTATATTTCCTATAAATATATCATTTATAATTTATATAACATTTGATTCAATTAATCTTATGGTACTATATTCTTGCTTCTCATTAAATTATATTATTAATAATTTTTTTCTTTTTTATAGTATTCTTTGTAGGTTTGATAAATCTAGGAGACCATGATTATCTAACTTTTTCTATTGAATTTAAGTTATTTTTTTTGTTTACGGTCTCATTTTACTATTTTAAATATTATAGTGTATATATACTCAAAAAATCTACTATTTTATATTGATAAAATAAAGAATTCTGGGTTTTAATTATGTGGTGCATGTGTTCATTACTCTACTATATTATTATTAATGACACACTTTTATATTTAGAAAGATAAATCTATATAAAAAAGTATGTTTCATTACATTAATCAACTATTTAGAATTTTTATCCTCTAAATTTCAGATCATATACTTGGTTGGGAATAAATGATGGGACTTCTCTTTCATTGTATACTCAAGTTTCTATCTTTCCTCTTAATACTTATGGTTTTTCTAAAATACTTAGGCAATGTGAATTTTATTATTGGGTAGTAATTTATCTCTACAATTTAAGATCATCAATGGTTGATCATTATAATTTAAATCATTCTGTATTTTCATTACCTATGTATTTAATATATGTGAGGGCTCAGTTATGTACTTACATAGGAGAGATATGTGGAGAAAATAATGAACATGAGATAGATTTTTTGGTTGTTCCAGCAGATATTCATATTTCATGTGTGATCAAGCTTCTCAAAGGGGCTATTGTAACATGGATTTATAATTACCTTATTATTGAACCTCATATATAAGGCCCCAGCCTTAAACATTACTTAATCTTGAGTTATTACAAGATTACACATTGAGGATCTTTTCAGGTTTAGAGTTTTAGAGAATTAGATCATGAAACTTGCATTACATTCCACATTTAAACAAAGTGGTTACATAAAAGACAGTATTCATTCTTCCCATCAACGGAAACATATTGGAAATAAAATATGGATTCTTTATTAACACATCCTTGACACTATCATCACATCATGTACCTTTCCCTTGACCTGTGAAAAACATTTCAAAACTTGGGATGAGCATAAAAATCTCAGTAAGGGATATAAAAATATGGAAAGGAATCATGAGTACATGTATACATAAGAATGAAATCATACTTTACCCATAAAACAGAAGCACTTTAACATACCTCATAAAATCATGAATAAATCATAGAAATCATAAGACATAAAGGTAACTTGAGGCATTCATAACATTCTTACGTAGGGAGTAACCCTCTTGGTTACATTTGGAATACCCATCACAGTATATTCTCTAAATCTCTTCGGAGAAACCTTAACGTTTCACTCCTTCGCGTTACCCAATGCATTGGAGAGCTATATCGGGCTCACCCGCCCTTAGTTTATCATGGAACCACCCGTTTTCATAACAATTCCCAAGAATAATAACATAAACGTATCACATAAAACATGCATAAAGGAAACATAACATTTCCACATTTCAATCACAATATAACATTTTAGTATATTGAAATAATGAATCCGTTCAAAAAGAAACCATTTTCCAAAACCATTTAAAACATTTAATAAGGAGATTTTTGAATCAAAGTGTCCCATACCACCTTGAAGATTTTATAATTTTAAACCATTAATATCCATATAAATAAATCCTTAAAACCATTTTGAAAACATGGATATTAATAAGAACAAATCATTAAAACATTTAAAGCGATATTTTGGTTTAAGGGTTTTTACCAAAATTAGAGACACTTGAATACAATAATTGAGGAATAACATTTAGTCAGAACTTTATAATATCATGAGAATAAATGGATTCATGATATAATACTCCAAAGGAAAGTATATATACCATATAAGAGTGAATTGGTGCATAACAACAATGAACCCTAAATAGAAATGTCAAATGTGATGAAATCCCTAATAAAGAAGGTATCCTTAAATTAAGGACAAATAAATATCAAAAATATGTGTGACAAATATAAATACACCCAATATAAGTGGATATTAAGTGTAAAACAATAAAAGTTCATTCACACATATTCAATGGACGACATATTCAATGACTACATGTTGAACCCAAAGAAATCAAAATTGGGTTAAAAAGTTCCCTTGACAGCCTAATGGAATCACATCAAAATGAGTTGATGAGAGATAAAAAAGTGTATCTCATCACTTGGACATAAAATTTACATCAATAAGGATATATGAGAACATATCCCAACATAACAATGTGTAAATTAAAATACCAAACAAAAGAAGCCTTTTTTAAAAAAGAGGAGGGTGAAAGGTTCCTTTACCGACTTGGGTATCTTTCAAAACATACACCCCATGAAAGAAGGAAAATAAATCATTGATGTAAATACTCATAAAGGAAATTATATTACACAAAGAGTAGAATAATGTCAGTACATAAACCACTCAAAGGAAATTGTGGCAAATGTAGCATAAATCTCATGGGAATAAATGTGAGATGAAAAATCCCGTACGAAAACTCGGCAGCCTAACGGCGCCAAATAAAACATCCAAAAATGGATTGATGAGATCAAATAGGGTATCTAATCACATTACAACAAAATGTACAGCAAGAGGAATATGAAAGAACATCCCCCATCATAACAATTTGGAGCTTAAAAGAAGTGACATAAAGGAGAGTACTTAAAAAGAAAGAGAGAGGTTAGATCTCTTACAAATGTTCGGCAGCCTAACAGCCCCACCCAAAACTTCCAAAATAGATTGATGAGAGAGAATAGGGTCTCTCATCACATGAACATAAAAATTACAGTAGGAGTAATATAAAATAACATCCCAATCATAATAAATATGAGCTTAAAAGAAATGACATAAAAGAGTGTACTTATAAAGAAAGAGAGTTGTAGGATCCCTTACCTCGGGTCCGACATGACTCGATCGTTCTTTAATCTCCTGAATAATAAACTTGAGTTAATTTCTACTTCCTTAAGAACCTTTTTAAAGTTCATTATTCCTTTTATATCACTTATTACCATGTTATAAACATTATTTAATCATTTAAGTTAATCATGTTTGTTTTGTCGATATTTGGTTCTTAAGTCGAAAGTGGACTTCTTACAATTACATGTTGTTCGTGTGGCCAAATTTTTATTATATCCAGAATTTTATTCATGATGTAGATATCATATATGTCATATATATCCAGTACATTCATGCATTTATAACATTACATAATCATTTAGAGGTAAGAAATTAAATGCACCGTTCATGGAGACGGTAAGTCGTACGTACGCATGAACGCTACTTTCATTTCTATTTCGTATTTTATAGAATGGAATCATAATGATATAAAGGTATATTATAATTCCAGTATAATATAATATATAATATCATAGTTCCTTCCTTTATACGTCCCACATATGGTATTTAACGAATCAAATCACTTTGAGGGGGCGGTAGTCCGCACTTCCTTAAATAAAGATATCGCGTATACCCAAAATGGAAGCCATAAATGTAAGACACAAATGAAAAATACAGAAGCATAAGTAATACATAAACATATTATATATCATATATAAAAATAGTGACATCATAATGGACACCTTTGAAGGTGTTAAATGAGTATTGAACAATCCTCGTTTCAGGAGGCAGAATTTCGCCATCCATGGAAACCGTATGTTCTTTAACCATTTGATGTAGTTGTGTGAGAGTGCAGCTCTAATAAATCTTATAACAACATTCTAGTATATTTAATATACTGTTGTTGTTACAAAATAAGTAAATAAAAAGAGTTTAGGGGGTTGGAGAAGCAAAATAAAACAAATGAACATGAGAGAATGAATTACCTTTAAAAGTGTAACTCCTTTTGATTTTAGCCTAAAGGCTTCCTTTGAAATGATTCTGCCCAAAGGGAATCCTCTTGGATTAGTAGAGGGATGTGGAGAGAGTAAATGGGTAGGGGTTGTCCGAGCTAAAGGCTTGAGGAGTGTGTGAAATGAGGTAGAGGTGGGGGCCTTTTATAAGAGGAGAGGAGGGGTACTTTTGGAAAGTAATAAATATTACTTTATTTGAAAATGTGTTTCGGTTTTAAAAGGTCCCAAATTGATATTAATCATGGATAAGGTGATAAGGGTTCGAAATCCACCCATCCAATAAGTTTTGGACATGTGTAGTTCATATATTTTACATTATCTTCTCATTTTATTTAAATCGTCAAATAATGATGTCATCGCTGCATCATTATTATGTCATAAATAATTTAATTTATTTAATGTCTAAAAATTATAAAAAATATACTATGATGTAGGAAATCTTTTTATATTTCCAATTACTATTTATAATCAAAAAGATAACTTGTATAACTCCACTTAAAAATTGTTTTAGTAAAACATATCATGTTTGTGTCATTTTTACTTTTACATTAAATAAAAAGTTATTTATGTCATTTCCCAACCAAAGTGGATCCATGGGGTCCCCAAGTTGACCCATGGCTTGTCTTGGTCGGCCATGACACAACCAATGAGGGTAGGACATGTGTGAAGCTCATCTCATTTTATTAAAGCATTATTTTTACCTTAAACTACACTAATTACCACTAATCGCGATTAAAAACTTAATAAGTTACTATTCACCAAAAAATTATTTTTATCCCATTGAACCAAATTTTACTTCTTAATGACAACCATGTATGTCGGAGTTTTGAAATTCAAAACAAAAAGATGGCAAAATTTCATTTAAACGGAAAAATCAGTTTTTATAAGTACCACTTAGTGGTTTCACTATTCATCAAAAATTGATGTTTTTCAGAAAAATCCCAAAAATTCACCCTAAGCTATATTTGATATTCCGAATTCAAAAATGAAGTCTATTTTACAAAATTCAAAACATATAAGTCACATTAATTAATTTAATAATTAATTCCCGCTGTCAGATCAAATAGCATGTTTTTATGAAACAATAAGTATCAAAAGATTGACACTGGTTTAAGTCTGATTTCAAAGTGAAATTTATTCCAATGACCACTATTGGATTTAATGGTAAAAATATATTATAATTTCACTTTAAAACCAATTCAAAAGATAATCTAATCATATAAATAAATTATATTAAAAAGAGGTTTTGAATTAAAATACCACATTTTACACTATTCATAAAAAAATGAACTTTATCGGAAAGACACCAAAAATTTACACAAAGTAAATTTTGATGTCCCAATTGTTAAGAAGAGTTTTATTTGGTCCAAAAGGATGTATAATAGTGATCACAACTATATTTAATGACAGTTCTCCATCAAAAGGCGATAAGTGAACCTTTAGTGAAAACTAGGGCATATACGCCTAAACTTGAATTCTTTCCGTATTTTAAGCCTTTGTCTTTTATTGGATAAATGTAAAAAATTTAAAAACATATATAATAATATTTTAGTTATTTATATCCATTCCTGCCAATACAACGGCTACATGTTAACTACCATTTGAAATAACATTATTTTATTATTAGAGTGCAACGTAAGATTCCCAAGAAACTCGTTGTTGCGTGTTGGGTACGATAGCATCCCCTTTAAAGTCATATTAATATTTTATTCACAAATATGGATAAATATGAAAATGTCATATTCTTTATTTACCTGGGGTGTTACATCCTTCCCCCCTTTTGGGAATTGCGTCCTCATAATTTTAAAATTGCGCTTGGAAACATCCTTGAAAGTCCCACATCGGAACAAGAGTCGGTAAAACAATCACTTTAAAATAAAGATAGATAAGTACAATGGTCACCCGAGTTAACCCATACTAGGATTCCAAGTATGAAAATATGGACATGGAGGAAAAAAAGGGTCATGTTCTGATGGAGAGTGATAGAAAACATGTTTAGGAGAGAGTTAACCACGAGAAAATCACAAACTTGTGATGGGTTAAACGGTGTTGGGTTCCCCAGTAGGAAAAGTTAATAGACAACATTTTTGTTTTAAGTTACTTTTTATTGAGGAATTTATTCATAAGGAAACATAATCACTTATCATGTTGACTTTCAACTTTTACACAAACTCATATTTTCTCCAAAAGACGAGTATTTAGGAAGACTTGTTCACATTGAGAGTACTATAATCAACTTCTAGAGAATCACCTAATCCACAAAAGAGAACTATATACATCCCATGTCTTTAGGCTTTAACCAAAACCAAAACCAAAAAGGATAGTACAAGGTCAGATAATCTAGAAAAGGATAACCCTTTAAAAAGAAAATATGTGCTTAATCTCCAAAATTTGTCCAACAAAACCCAAAGTTCAACGAGGACCATCCGATAAACAATTTATCCATAAAATTCTTCAAAGTAAACCAATCTAAGATTGAAACCCAAATATTTGAAGGATTTAGTCACATAGTCTTCCAAGTTAAATTGTAACATTTATCTCCAAACAACATCAGTTGCTCCTAAAGTCTCGTATTGAAAAGTAATTAACCTAATCACATATCCTCCATGATAGGTTAATCATTTTCATAAATAACCTAAAATCAACTTACTCCTAATTCATAAAATCATATAACTAGAATGAATCAGTCAAACTAACCAGGGACTTCACGTAGTCCAGTGGTAGGTGATTAATACCAGTCGCACTTTGGTTGTGGGTTCGATTCCCGCAGCTTTGTCCGACGCGACGGGTAGTCACACGGTCTGCGTGTTGTCCTTTTTCCAAAACTATATAATTCTTAAAACATTCCCCAAAATGAGATAAAATCATCAAAAATGATCATAACATATTTTAACCTCAAGTTTATCTCATTCCTTTCATTTTCCATCATATCATAGAGTAACCCATAATTACCTAAAAAGTAAGGATCATATAAACCCTAATGGTTACCTTAATAATTATTACCTGAATTTCCACATCGAGTTAGCCATCTCGTACATGATGCATTAGAGAACTAACCAAGGTTGAAGTGGTTGATCATGAATCCTTGATAGTTGGTTTAGAACAACCATGGGATTCCTCATTGAATCCCCCATCTCATCCAGTCTCTTAATCAGAGAACCACCATAGTTTCCTTCAAACCCATTGTCACTTTGGTGCCTGCTAGATCCAGCCATTTACTAAAACCAAAAAGGTCAGTGTGAGTATATCAACATAACCAACATGTACTAATGAGGAAGATACACACTAAGATATACTTACTCATTTACTTTATCTAAAACTAGGACTCTTTCTGAAATCCTAACCGTTATGGTAATGCCCCTTATGCTTAAAGAATACCCTAACCTCTAAAGTTTTCTAAACCGACCTCTGATACCAACTATAAGGCCCCAGCCTTAAACCTTACTTAATCTTGAGTTATTACAAGATTACACATTGAGGATCTTTTCAGGTTTAGAGTTTTAGAGAATTAGATCATGAAACTTCCATTACATTCCACATTTAAACAAAGTGGTTACATAAAAGACAGTATTCATTCTTCCCATCAACGGAAACATATTGGAAATAAAACATGGATTCTTTCTTGACACATCCTTGACACTATCATCACATCATGTACCTTTCCCTTGACCTGTGAAAAACATTTCAAAAACTTGGGATGAGCATAAAAAGCTCAGTAAGGGATATAAAAATATGGAAAGGAATCATGAGTACATGTATACATAAGAATGAAATCATACTTTACCCATAAAACATAAGCACTTTAACATACCTCATAAAATCATGAATAAATCATAGAAATCATAAGACATAAAGGTAACTTGAGGCATTCATAACATTCTTACGTAGGGAGTAACCCTTTTGGTTACATTTGGAATACCCATCACAGTATATTCCCTAAATCTCTTCGGAGAAACCTTAACGTTTCACTCCTTCGCGTTACCCAATGCATTGGAGAGCTATATCGGGCTCACCCGCCCTTAGTTTATCACAGGACCACCCGTTTTCATAACAATGCCCAAGAATAATAACATAAATGTATCACATAAAACATGCATAAAGGAAACATAACATTTCCACATTTCAATCACAATATAACATTTTATTATATTGAAATAATGAATCCGTTCAAAAAGAAACCATTTTCCAAAACCATTTTAAACATTTAATAAGGAGATTTTTGAATCAAAGTGTCTCATACCACCTTGAAGCTTTTAACATTTTAAACCATTAATATCCATATAAATAAATCCTTAAAACCATTTTGAAAACATGGATATTAATAAGAACAAATCGTTAAAACATTTAAAGCGATATTTTGGTTTAAGGGTTTTTACCAAAATTAGAGACACTTGAATACAATAATTGAGGAATAACATTTAGTCAGAACTTTATAATAACATGAGAATAAATGGATTCATGATATAATACTCCAAAGTATAGTATATACACCATATAAGAGTGAATTGGTGCATAACAACAATGAACCCTCAATAGAAATGTCTTATGTGATGAAATCCCTTATAAAGAAGGTATCCTTAAATTAAGGACAAATCAATCTCAAAAATATGTGTGACAAATATAAATACACCCAATATAAGTGGAAATTAAGTGTAAAACAATAAAAGGTCATTCACACATATTCAATGGATGACATATTCAATGACTACATGTTGAACCCAAAGAAATTGAAATTGGGTTAAAAAGTTCCCTTGACAGCCTAACGACATCACATCAAAATGAGTTGATGAGAGATAAAAAAGTGTATCTCATCACTTGGACATAAAATTTACATCAATAAGGATATATGAGAACATATCCCAACATAACAATATGTAAATTAAAAGACCCAACAAAAGAAGTCTTTTTAAAAAAGAGGAGGGTTAAAGGTTCCCTTACCGACTTGGGTATCTTCCAAAACATACACCCCATGAAAGAAGGACAATAAATCATTGATGTAAATACTCATAAAGGAAATTATATTACACAAAGAGTAGAATAATGGCAGTACATACACCACTCAAAGGAAATTGTGGCAAATGTAGCATAAATCTCACGGGAATAAATGTGAGATGAAAAATCCCTTACGAAAACTCGGCAGCCTAACGGCGCCACATAAAACATCCAAAAATGGATTGACGAGATAAAATAGGGTATCTCATCACATTAAAACAAAATTTACAGAAAGAGGAATATGAAATAACATCCCCCATCATAACAAATTGGATCTTAAAAGAAGTGACATAAAGGAGAGTACTTAAAAAGAAAGAGAGAGGTTAGATCTCTTACGAAAGTTCGGCAGCCTAACGACGCCACCCAAAACTTCCAAAATAGATTCATGAGAGAGAATAGGGTCTCTCATCACATGAACATAAAAATTACAGTAGGAGTAATATAAAATAACATCCCAATCATAAGAAAGATGAGCTTAAAAGAAATGACATAAAAGAGTGTACTTATAAAGAAAGAGAGTTGTAGGATCCCTTACCTCGGGTCCGACTTGACTCGATCATTCTTTAATCTCCTGAATAATAAACTTGAGTTAATTTATACTTCCTTAAGAACCTTTTTCAAGTTCATTATTCCTTTTATATCACTTATTACCATGTTATAAACATTATTTAATCATTTAAGTTAATCATGTTTGTTTTGTCGATATTTGGTTCTTAAGTCGAAAGTGGACTTCTTACAATTACATGTTGTTCGTGTGGCCAAATTTTTATTATATCCAGAATTGTATTCATGATGTAGATATCATATATTTCATATATATCCAGTACATTCATGCATTTATAACATTACATAATCATTTAGAGGTAAGAAATGAAATGCACCGTGCATGGAGACGGTAAGCCGTACGTACGCATGAACGCTACTTTCATTTCTATTTCGTATTTTATAGAATGGAATCATAATGATATAAAGGTATATTATAATTCCATTATAATATCATATATAATATCATAGTTCCATCCTTTATAAGTCCCACATATGGTATTTAACGAATCAAATCACTTTGAGGGGGCGGTAGTCCGCACTTCCTTAAATAAAGATATCGCGTATACCCAAAATGGAAGCCATAAATGTAAGACACAAATGAAAAATACAGAAGAATAATTAAAACATAAACATATTATATATCATATATAAAAATAGTGACATCATAATGGCCACCTTTGAAGGTGTTAAATGAGTATTGAACAATCCTCGTTTCGGGAGGCAGAATTTCGCCATCCACGGAAACCGTATGTTCTTTAACCATTTTATGTAGTTGTGTGAGAGTGTATCTTGAATAAATCTTATACCAAAATCCTAGTATATTGAATATACTGGTTTTGTTACAAAAGAAGTAAATAAAAAGAGTTTAGGGGGTTGGAGAAGCAAAATAAAACAAATGAACATGAGAGAATGAATTACCTTTAAAAGTGTAAATCCTTTTGATTTGAGCCTAAATGCTTCCTTTGAAATGATTATGCCCAAAAGGAATCCTCTAGGATGAGGAGAGGGATGTGGAGAGAGTAAATGGGCAGGGTTTGGCCGAGATAAAGGCTTGAGGAGTGTGTGAAATGAGGTAGAGGTGGGGTCCTTTTATAAGAGGAGAGGAGGGGTACTTTTGGAAAGTAAGAAAAATTACTTTATTTGAAAATGTGTTTCGGTTTTAAAAGGTCCCAAGTTGATATTATTCGTGGATAAGGTGATAAGGGTTCGAAATCCCCCCATCAAATAAGTTTTTTACATGTGTAGTTCATAGATTTTACATTATCTTCTCATTTTATATAAATCGTCAAATAATGATGTCATCGCTGCATCATTATTATGTCATTAATAATTTAATTTATTTAATGTCTAAAAATTATAAAAAAAAATACTATGATGTAGGAAATCTTTTTAGCTTTCCAATGACTATTTATAATCAAAAAGATAACTTGTATAACTCCACTTAAGAATTGTTTTAGTAAAACATATCATGTTTGTGTCATTTTTACTTTTACATTAAATAAAAAGTTATTTATGTCATTTCCCAACCAAAGTGGATCCATGGGGTCCCCAAGTTGACCCATGGCTTGTCTTGGTCGGCCATGACACAACCAATGAGGGTAGTACATGTTTCAAGCTCATCTCATTTTATTAAAGCATTATTTTTACCTTAAACTACACTAATTACCACTAATCACGATTAAAAACTTAATAAGTTACTATTCACCAAAAAATTATTTTTATCCCATTGAACCACATTTTACTTCTTAATGACAACCATTTATGTCGGATTTTAGAAATTCAAAACACAAAGATGGCAAAATTTCATTTAAACGGAAAAATCAGTTTTTATAAGTACCACTTAGTGGTTTCACTATTCATCAAAAATTGAAGTTTTTCAGAAAAATCCCAAAAATTCACCCTAAGCTATATTTGATATTCCGAATTCAAAAATGAAGTATATTTTAAAAAATTCAAAACATATAAGTCACATTAATTAATTTAATAATTAATTCCCGCTGTCAGATCAAATAGCGTGTTTTTATGAAATAATAAGTATCAAAAGATTGAAACTGGTTTAAGTCTGATTTCAAAGTGAAATTTATTCCAACGACCACTATTGGATTTAATGGTAAAAATATATTATAATTTCACTTTAAAACCAATTCAAAAGATAATATAATAATATAAATAAATTAGATTAAAAAGAGTTTTTGAATTAAAATACCACATTTTACACTATTCATAAAAAAATGAACTTTATCAGAAAGATACCAAAAATTTACACAAAGTAAATTTTGATGTCCCAATTCTTAAGAAGAGTTTTATTTGGTCCAAAAGGATGTATAATAGTGAACAAAACTATATTTAATGACAGTTCTCCATCAAAAGGCGATAAGTGAACCTTTAGAGAAAACTAGGGCATATACGCCTAAACTTGAATTCTTTCCGTATTTTAAGCCTTTGTCTTTTATTGGATAAATGTAAAAACATTTAAAAACATATATAATAATATTTTAGTTATTTATATCCATTCCCGCCAATACAATGGATACATGTTAACTACCATTTGAAATAACATTATTTTATTATTAGAGTGCAACGTAAGATTCCCAAGAAACCCGTTGTTGCGTGTTGGGTACGATAGCGTCCCCTTTAAAGTCATATTAATATTTTATTCACAAATATGGATAAATATGAAAATGTCATATTCTTTACTTACCTGGGGTGTTACATCATATCTCCCTTTTAGGGTGATATTTATTGGAAAAAAAATTTCTCCAACTTCACACTCCATCCATCATTGATGATTATGAACATATCTCTTCTAAAACTATGAAAATGGTAATTTATTATAAAAAGTATTTAACTTTACTAAAATCTATTACACTATTTTGGGTCTAATAAACATAAGTTCCCCAACTTTATCCCAACATGTTGGAGTTCTAAATCTCATTCCATATATATCTTCATATGGGGTCAACATAAAAATTAAGGGGAAAATATTTTTGTATGAGAACTCAACTTGGGGAAGATATAGAACCAAACCAAATTTTAATCGCATAAATAAATTTCTTATCATGTACTAAAGTGCTTGTAATTTAATTTTATATTTCCCATTAGTATGGGGTGAAAAAACATACTGATGTTTGAAATAGTATTTAGGGTATGTTAAATACTCTTTCAAAACATAGAGGTTATGTTGGGATTTTGATCAAATATAATCAAAGTACTTAATTAAGCAAAAGAATGGTTGGATTAATCATGAAATCTTTTCATCGATTATAAGAATGATTGGAACAACTATTCAAACTCTAAATTGACCACATGAGTAAAAGTCATATTAAATTGAAATAAGAGAATTAGAAATTGATCGATGTATGGAACTGACCATATAAAAGAACAAAGTGACCACTATAAGAGGAATGGTTGACTAAACAATAAAAATTACACAAGGATAAGATCGAATATAAGAGTAATCAATTGACTTCAAGGAGATCAAATAGATTTAAAATTAATTTAAAATATAAAAGAGGACTATAGGATGACTCTTATGAATCACTAAGTTTAATTTACTTAGTTAGACTCAGTGTCAGCTTATCTTTCAAGTAAGGATATAAAATTCAATCCCTTTAGATTCCCTAAGAATTAGTGTTTTATTCTCTTACTATTGAATATAAATGAAATATTCTACTCTTGAACTAATTATATATACCCATTACCAAGTACTCTCAAAATTTTGATAGGTCCAGGCCACATGGTATTAACTTTTCCTAGATAATATTTTAGTATAGAATGAAAAAGAGAGTCACTTTTACAAATCATAAAGACCATATTTTTATTGATATAGTCATGATATTATTTTTACACTCCTTAAAATTTAAGCATTTTCATAAGATCTTATTTAAATTTCAACAAGTTCAAAAAAATAAAACATCACTGTCTCTTTAGAATATTTTAAGAAAAAATTATCGGCATTAATAGCCTCAGAGGATTTATGGGCCAACTACCTATGAAAATGAAACGTTTTACAAAAGATACTTCTATTATGAAGCATACCTGTGGGGGTATTTTAAGAAATACTGTTGGCCCACAAATATTTATCTTTTTTAAGAGACTAAACCTTTCAAGTTCTAGACAATATTTTCTTAAAATTTTATTTTAGCTCTCTATTTAGAATTTCAACCTATCCACCAGACTGGGTGATAGGTGGTACTGGTTTTTTGATCAAAACAATATTTCCCCATTAAATATTTGAACTTATAATTCTTGAATTTATTTCCATTATTTTAATTAATTCCTTGGGAAATCCAAATATAAAAAAATATCATTTATTTTGAACTACAAAACAATAATCGCAAGGTTATTCAGAAAGTCAAAAAATTCTACCCAAATTGATACGTCGTCTATAACCAAAAGAATATAATATTTCAAATTAAAGGATGGAATTAGTCATATAATGTCTAATACTTATACATAATTAAATTCCTTAAATCCCTTTTTTTGGTAACTCTTTCTTCCATCCTACATTAGATACTCTATTTCACTTATTACATCCAACTACAAGATTCCTAACATCCTTTAATGGATTTGGCCATTAAAATCCAACCTATGAGACCTTCAAAGATTTCCTCTTACCCTTATAGGTTCCACCCCATGGTGAAGTGTTATGGCTATTAATAAGGGAATGATTCTCCTCCTCATGAATACATCTTATGAGGATTCCATCAACACATCTTCAAAAAATTAAATTTCTACTCTAGAATTATTATTTTAACATAAAAATGTAATTAATTATTTGGTTTTGAGAAGAACCTTTGGTATAATTCCTATAGATGAATGTTGTATAAATATGTATACAAAGAAATTTGCTTCAAAAAATCAGAAAAAAAATTGTTTATAATGGAATGAAGTATTAATCTATTTGGTTTTATCCATTTAGGTGTTTGTTAACCGAGATAATTGGTTAATTAACATATTTTTAACACTATTAAAATCCTTGATTTTTAGATCAAGTTTATATTTCTAAATGTTATATCCCATAATTCTTGGTTAGATTTTTTTTAATCGATAAGTCACTTGAAAATAGAATATTATGTAAATATAACAACATTTGACTTAATAAAACACTACATAAACTATCACACCCAGGTATTTATTTTATCATTTGGATCTAGTTTGTTTTTGGGTATTTATTTTTCTTCAGAAACCTGGTTTGATGTGTCTGAATTTTTGGAGTAAATTTTCTATTTATATCTGGTCTATATGTTTTCCTTAGGGTTTCTTGTGTTTTTGGAGAAAAATTGGAGATTTTTTCATTCGTCTTGAGGAGCATAGTTTCCACATATTTAGTAGAAACCGTACATCCCTGCCCAGGTAACCGTGCAGTAGGTTTAATTTTTCATAAAGAATATATTGCACGGCTTCAACATTTCAATTCAAGTCATGTGGACTAACCATGCGATAAGTTCCTCTTAGAAAGAGAGAGACGCACAATCACAGCACGGTTTTACAAACCATGATGGCTAACCATGTGTGATTTCTAGTTCATTAATGATTTAGAATTTCTTAAACTACCCTATTCAATGTTTACCATAAAAATCCACTCATCTCTCCTCCATTCATGATTTCCTACCCTAGGTACCTCCACCTATCCCTCTTCCTCCCTTTGTGATTCATTTTGGCGGCATATTTTGAGTGATTTATCTATGATTCATCAAGTAAGTCTCCTTATCTCATCATTTCATCCACTTTTCTATGGATTCCATTTTCTTTCTTTGGGGTTTCATATCTCTTTTAGGTTGGGTGGTTTATTTTGGGTTGAATATTTATTATTAGGGTTTAATATTGATGGTTGTTGGCCAATATTTTTTTTATAGGGTCATGTGGTGTTTTGCTTGTGGTTTCACACAAATTTTCATATGTTTCAACACATGAGGTAGGTGATTCCATGCCCTAACATTGTTATATGGTTTTAGTATACTTCTTTCTGTATTTAATTATGTTTTTGGTTTAATTTTCTGGTGAGAGATATATTTTGAAAGTGATTTGACATGATTATGTGATAGAAATTGGTTTTTACAAAGTAAAGTGGTTATGTATTGTGTAATATTTGTAGTAGTGTTTCTTGAAAGTTTTTTGTTACATGTGCGGAAGGTCAGGAATGGGTTTTTAAAATCACCAATCATATGAACATGTTTTAAAGTGGGTTTAAAAATGGAATAAGGATCATTTTTTACATGGGACTTTTGTTGTGCACCTTGGAATTTAAATTGTAAATGTTTTGAATGATGTGAATCATGTTTTAAATTAAACTAGGTTTGTGTGTGATATTTAAAAAGGTATTGACCCATGGAAATTGTGTGAATCAATTCTGTTCTTTTATTGTATTTTTTTTCAAATGGGTTTCCTTGTTTTTAAAAGTGGTAATAAATTGTTTTTAAATGGTTTTAGTGTATGTAAAATGGAAGGTGGTTTGTTATTGAAAAAGGGTTATTTACCGATGTTTTTATAATTCTTGTTATCTATATGTGAAAAGGGTGTTTTGTGTGACATTTAAAATTGGGTATATCATAAGGTAATCCCATGTATCTTGTTGGTAAGACTAGTTCTAGTATGATATTGATTCAGAAGTGGATTTTCTCAGTTTCTCTTAGTTGGATTGGTGATTACAACACTAATTAAACTACGGTGATGACGGAAGACCACTATAATTTTTTGATGTGTCTCCACTTTAGTGGCCCATGATTGATGATGTTGTATAGTGTGAACACTATATCACTTTTCACCAAGGTATGAGCTTTTAGTGTTTCACTCAATCTAGATTAACCCTAGGGATTTACCTGTTGTGCTCTCTTGTGACTTCTGTAATGTGGTGGCATCCTTCAAAAAATGGTGGACCATGAGTACTTTTTATTTTAATGAAATTTCATCTTAATAAAAGTTTTATTTTTAAATGTTAATTTTAAAATTCCTTTCCTTGAGTGTATTATGCTGAAAATGTTCCCTTGAAGAAGTGGTTCTCTTTGAATGTGTTCCCCTAAAAAAGTAGTTTTTCAAGGAAATTTTATGATGGATTTTATATAAATGTGCATGTAAATTTTTCTTTTAATTTTATAGCATGGAATATATTTATTTGGGTGGAATTCTATTGGGATTTGTCTCACTCCCTACATACACCTTTGGCTACATGTATACTTATTTATTTATATGACCCACGTAAAGTCAAGATGAGACTTTCTGATATTGGATTCGAGTTTCTAGTGTTCCACTTATTGTTGGTATTGGTGGTGTTCTATTGAGGGTTATATATCTCATGTTTCACAGAGGTTTTGGTAAATTTTTTAGTTCCCCTTTTTGTTGTTATATTTTTGGTTTCTAGTTAATGTTGACTATCATTGATTATGAAAATTGTTGACACATATTTTCAATCGGTTATTTATTATTGTGATGTTTATTTCCATTGGTTTTTTATGTTTATATAAATCAATAAAATTGTTCCCAAGGTATTATATTGATACCCAGGATCTAGTTTCCAACCATTGGGATCAGTAACTCCCTTTGGGCCATTCTATTGACCTGGTCGGGTATCAGTTGGATGGTTCTCCTGCTTGGTTTATGAAAAATTGGTATCAGTGGAGGTCACAACCTTTTTGGGTCATGTTATTTTAGGAAGTGTTTGGTTAGACTGGAGTTAGGATTTTTGATACATTAGGTTCTTCATACAAGTAGGGTTTATTTTCATCACACCTTGTGATAGGAATCGAGTATCTATGGGAAGTCAGGTATCTTTTGGTTTCTTTATTTCATGTTGTTTGTTCATGTTTAGAAATGAAAAGAGAGATGGGATAACGGTTTTCATGAGATCATGGGGCCTAGAAAGTTATGTGGAGTTAGGGACATGGTCCTAGAAGACCCTCTCTGATGGTAGTGTGATGATTATACTCCCACCAACCATATCACCATGTCACCTACCGACACTAGTTTCCTATGGTAAATTGTTTTGTCTCTTATTGGGATATGAAAATTATTTTGGGAACCCTTGATTTAAATTAGGAATACATTATTTATAAGTGGTAATGGTTTTATTTTTTAAAGGTGGAAACTGTATTTTCAAAATCATTTTGAAGGAATCATTAGAAATTTTTTTTAAATGAATTTTAAATTAATGGGGGATGAGTTCATTGATAATTGGATTTGGATAATTAAAACTTATGGTATTTATAAATTGATTTCTTGGAAAACATTTGTTATTTCAAGGTAGGTTTTGGAAATCTATTTTAAATGGGGCTTGATGAGATGTCAAAAATATTTTCAATGGGATGAATTAGGATTTTTTTAATTTAAAAGCATGAAATTTGTATTTTTTAAAGGAATGAAATGTAATGGCATATAGAGTTTGAAATTTATCTTATTCTATATTTGGTGGTTAGTGAACTTTTGAAAAAATTTATGAATTTTTGAAATGAGATTTGAGATTGAGAAATTAAATAGTGTGTTGTATGTTTTATTTTGGAGGGTGTAATAGTATTGTTTTGACTTTTGGTATTTCTAAGAGTGGCCACATGAAAAAGTAGGCATGGATGGTTGATGGAACGATTAAATGGTTTCCCAGTTTGGTATGAAAACAATCATGTGTGAGACTCCATTGGATACCATTAGTGATTGTATAACCCACCAAGCGTGATTTCTTTTAAAAAGTTCTTTTAAGAGAAAATGTGATGATTTATCATCCAGTTGTTGTGTGGTGTGTATTTTTATGACTTGGAAATAATTCTTATGAGGTGTTTTGAGTCTGATAACTCCCTTTTTTTAATTATGTTTCAATTTTGTGTTTTGTCGATAAATTGTTTTTGAGCTGCTGGTTAGTGGGTCCCTATGAGAAGTGTTTGGGAAGATTTTTAGTTTCTCCCTATATGACTAATGATTTTTTGTGGTGAATTTTGGTAAATGGAACATCTTTGATTGATTTATTCATCTCTTTGTTTCCATGTGAAATCCCCCATTATGTTTTGGTGGAAATTGTTGTGTGGCTACGGGCAGTTTACTATTATCAAACCCTCCTATTGATCAATCTATGGAATTTATTCTTGAGTTGGGGAAGTAGAACCGTCATTCCATTCATAATCATGAGAATCCTCTGTAAGTGGAAGAGTGGATGTAGAAATTAGAAATAATCCATAGTTTTATTGAGTTATCTATTTTGTTAAAGGTGATGGTTGTCATCTCCATGTTTGAATGTCCTTCCTAGAAGTGGTGAATGGAATGCTAAAGAGGAGAGTAGAAATAAGCCTGAGGCTGTTGGTGATGGTTGTGGTTTCAAAAGTCCTTTAGATCATCATGAGTTTATTCTACGGAGGGATCATGTTTTTTCATCAGTGCAGAAAGTCCTGTCATGAGACACTATTGTGTCTAGTTTCAAAAATAGAGTATTGTTTAGGACTTGGTTTATGTCTCTTACATTTTAATGCTTCAATTAGTCATTATGGTTGTGTCAGGTGATGTTTTGGTGGTTTTCCTTTTTTGGATACATATGTAATAGCTGGATTGTCACTCTCTCTAGAACTTCTGTTTTAATAGAGACATGTTTTTATTTCAGGAAATCTGAATTTATCTATTTTGAATATAGATGTCTTCCATGTGTTATTGTTTCCATTGTTTTTTATTTTTGGTGAGAAGTTATGATGAGTGTGCACCTTCTAATCCCCTGTTTTGGTGAAAGCACCATGTTAAGGCGATCTGGGATCTATGGAGAATCGTGGAACTTTGGTTCTACCAAAAATGACATGTGGTCACTTATGAAACCAAAGGAATTATTTGGGACAGAGATATTCAATGCGTGACTACGAGGTAGGAGATTCTTCAATTATTAGGGCTCTAGCGATAGGCCCAGGAGTGATCCTGAGGCATAGTAAAGAACCCTAAGGGTATAGGGTACCAGTGTCTGGCTTGGTCTCCAGCATTGAATAGAAAAAATTAAATCTTTTCTACTGTGGATTCTTAGTATGTAAACGTCCAATTTTGTGGTAAATGATGTGAAATGACTAATTATTCGTTGCAACCCATGTGGGTGTAAGAGTTACTCCTTGGTTATGAGGTGGTGTTGTAGTCTAGTTTTCATAAACTATAGTGGTTGTACCATTTTGGTAGTGAATATTTGTTTGTTTTCCTTGTGTTTCTGGACATTTGAAGCTATTTTGGTTATGGATGTGATCATTTGAATATGGTCACATCCCGTAAGGTATGTTGAATCACAATGTGTTTTTCATTTTCTTTATAGTTTATTTTGCAGATCCATTGTGTTAGGGATATTTAATCTGTGGTAATTCTCTACGATGGAAAATGTTAGGTTCCAAATTTTGACTATTAGGGTTAGGCAGGTAGGATGGTACTTATGGTTTGGAGACCCACTACATATCTCGCTAAAAATTCATCTAGATTAAAGAAGTTTCAGTTTGTTTCTAATGGTGTGGAGTCTATTCGGGCCTCCCCATGTTGATAATATGGTTTTATTTCTAGTAATGTATAGGTAATGGGTTGTTGCATTTGGATTTATCTAATTATGAGTTACTCCCTTTTGTGAACATTGGTTTTGGAGTGTACCCATAAGTTTCTTGATTTAAGGTTGTAGAAATTCTTCTTGAGAAGTTTTTTGGGTCATGTTATTCATTTCGATTAAGTGGGGTTTGTTTTTTTCATAATTTCTAATGTTTTCTTGGATTGTATGGCTATATTATGTTTTTTCAGAATTCAATTTCTTGTTATCGATCAAATAAAAGTGTCGAAACATTTTGGGGAAGAAGGCTTATGGTGGGAAGTCCATTTTGGGATCCTTAGTCCAACTTATAAACCACTTTTTTGGTTTGTGTTACTCTTGATTTCCTATGGTTTGATATTCATTGGGAAACTTCTTAACCATTTGAGGAATATTGGTTTTTTTGGATCAAGCCTTATTGTGGATATTTTGGGGTGGAAAGCATTATGATGGAAAGAATTGTCACACCTGGGTTTTTATTTTCACTTTTGAATCTATTTTTTTCTCTCGATTTTTCTTTTCGGAACCTGGTATGATAGGTCTAAATTTTTGAAGTGTTTTTTATATTTATCATTGTTCTATAGTTTTTTCCTTAGGTTTGTTTTTTTGTTTTTAGATAAAAATGAGAGATTCTAGTCTTATAGCCTGAGGCAGAAGGTTGGCGCATGATTAATAGAAATCATGCACCCCGACCTAGATAATTTTCTGGAAAGTTGGATTTTTTAGAAATAAGCTACTGCATGTATTCTCCATGGTAATTCAATCCATCAGAAATAACCATGATGTAGGTACCTCTTATATAGACAATAGTGCATATTTATTGTACAAATTGACAAACCGTGTGGGCTAACCATGTGTGACGTCTATGTCATTGAAAATTGGGAATTTACTAAACAACTTTCTTTAAAATTTACCCACAATCCACCCCTCTCTCCTCCATTTGAGGTTTCCAACCCTAGGCTCCTCCCCCTCCTCCTCTTCCTTCCATGGAGATTTGTTTTGGTGGTTTATTTGGAGTTAATTATCCATAATTCTTCAAGTAATCCCCATTCTGTCCTTGTTTCTTCGTCTTTTCTAGGGTTTCCTTATTCTGTATTTGGTTTTTTATATTTCTACTAGGTTAAATGGTTTCATTTGGGTTTAATTTTAATATTAGGGTTCAATATTTATGGTTTTTGGTTGATCATTCCTTTATTAGGTCTTGTGGTGGTGCAGTTATAGTTTCACACCAGTTTCTAGAACATTCTACACATGTTCCAAGTGATTCCACACCCTAAAATTTTTCAATGGTTTTATTATGATTCATTGTATTTTAATATATTTTATGGTTTCATTTTTTGGGGTGAAATATAATATAGATGTGATTTAACATTGTTATGTGATAGAAATGTCTTTTTACAATGAAAAGTGGTTGTGTTTTGTGTAATATTTATGTCAGTGTTTCTTTAAAGTGTTTGGTTCCATGTGTGGTGGGTATAGAATTGGTTTTCAAATGCACCAATGGTGGGTACATGTTTTAAAGTGGGTTTTAAATGGAATAAGGAACATTTTGACATGGGACTTTTTTTTAACCTTTAAATGTAAATTGTAAATTTCTTGAATGATGTGAAGTGTGTTTTAAATTAAACTTTGTTTATGTGTGAAATTTAGAAAGGTCTTGAACCATGGAAATGGTTGGAATAAATTGTGTAATTTTCTTGTATTTTTTCAAATGGGCTTCCAATGATGTACAAGTTGGGATAAAGGGTTTTTGAAATAGTTATTTTTGTGTGTAAAATCGAAAGTAGTTTGTTATGGGAAAGAGTGTTTTCCTTGTGTATTTATAATTCTTGGAATATGTATGTGAAAAGGGTGTTTTGTGTAACATGTGAAATGGGGTTCAGCACAAGGGAATCTTGATTATCTAGGTGGGTAGACTAGTTATAGTATTTTAGTTATTCTGAAGTGGATTTTCCCAATTTCACTTAGTTATATTTATGATTACAACACTAATTAAACTATGATGATGATGGGTGAACACTAGAGTATTTTGATGCTTCTCAAATTGAATTTCTCATGTATGAGGACACATTATAGTGTGGTTGATATACTACATTTTACAAAGGCATGGGTTACTACTATCTCACTTGAGATATAATAACCCTATGGATTTACCTGGAGTGTTCTCTTATGACTTATATAATGTGGTTCTATCTTTTATAAATAGTAAAACTTGAGTAATTTTCATTTTAAAGAACGTTTATCTTAGTAAAATTTTTCTTTTAAAATTTTACCTTCAAAATTTCTTTCATTAAATGTATTGTGCTGAAAAGTTTCCCTTCAAGAAGAGGTTCTCTTTGAAAGTGTTACCTTAAAAATGGGTTTTCCTTTTAAATGTTTTCTTCTAAAGGTTTCAAAATATTTTACATAAATGAGATTGTTGATTTGTTATTTAATGTTATATAATGGAATAAAATTATTTGGGTGGAATTCTACTGGTTTATGGATCTCACCCTATATACACCATTAGATGTATGTGAAATTATTTTTTATATAACCCAAGTAAAGGTAAGATGGGAGTTGGTGATGTTGGGTTTGGTTTTCTAGTGTTTATATTGTTGTAAGTATTGGGGGTGGTGTCTTGAGGGTGATGTCACTAATGTTTCATAGAGGTTTTGGGATGGTTTGTACTTTCCATTTTTTGTTTTAGTATTTTTAGTTTTTAGTTAAGGATGTATAACCATTATTCTGAAAATTGTTATGCCTTTTTTGAATTTAGTTATTTTTTATTATGATATTCATTTCCATCGGTTGTTTATACTTATATAAATGGGTGAAATAATTCCCAAGGTATAATATTAATACACATGCACAAGTTTCCAGCCCATGGGGATCGAGAACGCCCCACGAGCTAGGCCATGAACTGGGTTGGGTGTTGTTTGGATAAAAATCCATCATAGCTTGTGACACAAACTTTTATAAAGAGAAAATTATATCCAAAAGATCATTTTATATTTTAGAGAAATTTTTGGGAATAATATAAAATTTAACTTCAATAAAAACAGACATATAACATTATTTCATTTCTTTTCTCAAAAAATGCACCCACTAAAACATCACTATCATCATTCATCACTTCAAATAGTAATTTACAATATTGAAAAATAATAATTGGTGATGATGTGAGTTTATATTTTATAAAATTTAATAATTCTCAACACTTTTCATCAAATATAAAGGGTATTCTCATGAATAATAGTGAGAAAAGGGTTATATAGAATTTTGGAAAATATTTGATAAAACTTTGGTAGAAACCATCAAGACCGAAAAATATTCTAATTCCTTTAAAATTTTATAGATTTCGTAGTTTTTAAATGAGTTTAGTCATTGAATTATCTAACAAAATACCCTCATAGAGACATTGTGACCTACGATTATTCTTTTAGTGACCATAAAATGATATTTTCCAAATTTAAAACACTTTTTACTTCTTGTAATATTTCCAAAAATAGTATCAAAATTCTAAATACAGTTCTCAAAAGAGATACCAATAATATAGAAAACACCCATCAATAGATCAACTATAAATTCAATAATATCCTATAAATTATCCTTCTTATAACATTGAGATAAGGTTGTATACCCACACAATCCACAGGGAATTAACCGAAAACAAAATGTCCCAAATGAATATGCAAAGGTGGTCTCTTCATGGTATTTAGAGTTTATTGGAATCTAGTTATAACAATAATATAAATCAGAAAAAAATTATTTTCATCCAACCTCTCAAGAATTTTTTTAGAAATGGAATTGGAGAAATATTTTTCCTAGTGAAAGAGTTATGTTATATTATATAAATATAATCTACTTGTTCACTGTTACAACTTATATTTATTCATTCCTTTCTGTTCGATCACATATTTCAAATGAAAATATTTATAAATTTTCTTACACAAATATAAATGTAAAAACTAAGTGATTTTCATTATTTTTATTAACCATATATTTATAAAACATTTATCACTTAAATTATTTATTTACACATTTTACAAGTATAGTGGAAAATTATTTACTAAGATGCTATTAAAAAATTGGAATCTCGTAGGTTGATTGATAATCGGTCACATTTAACAAGTCCCTGAGTCTTAAACCCATGAATGAAGGTTGATAAGGTCATATCACCTACCAATAGTGAAACACTAATTCCATATTCAAATATATATATATATATATATATATACTTATATATATATTTAATTATATTCTTGATTTTTTAAAATATATATTTTTTATTTGAAAACAACATTACATTAATTAATAGCTTTATTTTTACATTGTCTAGAAAATCATGTTATTGAAATTTAATAGTTAACAAAGAATGATGGTTATTTAATAATCCTAATATTATAAAATATAGACATTGGAGGTACTTACATATAAAATTTTATGTGAAACAAATGACAAAAAATATTTAAATGAAATTTATACTCTAAAATAATACATTATTATTTAAAATATAGTTCATTTAATTTATAAATTTTTTTTATATTATTGAGTTTATATTGTCTATTACTCTAAAATTTTGTTTTAAAATTTTATGTAACACGTTACGTAATAATAATTTAACAATTCTTTATAGATTTTATTTAGAAGAATAAATTTACTAATCAATCATATCCATAATAAATACCCACAACTACAATAGGTATATAACTATAAAAAATAAAATAAATAGTATAGGGAAATTCATATCATTGTGGTCCCCTATGATTGTCAAACCCATGAAAAAAAATATAAAAATGAAATAAACAATTAGTAATCTAATAAATGTTTTTTTAAAAATAATGTATATTGAAACCTGAGAGGAATTTTAGAAAATTATAAGAGGTATTTTTAGGATGTATGTAATCAATATGACCATTGGAATATTAACATCATCATTAGAAAATATATCATGTCATAAAAATAATAATTTTTTAATAAAGAAATATTTTCATTAATTATTAGATTTATCATATTTATAAAATCATTTTGATAAAATTAATATCATTTATTAAATAAGTACATCATGTTTATCTTTGGTATATTTGTTGGATTTTTCTGAAAAATTTGATTTTTATGTGGAAGGTGAAGCTACCATTTTTCTTATAAACCATAAAATGTATGAAATATAATTATATGATCAAAAAAAGAACCATAAATTTTTTATATTGATCAAAACTGAATTTAAAAATTTATATAATGAATTTAAAAATAATAATTTATATTTATAAACACATGTTTGATATTCTGGAAGCTAAGATAAAACTTCTGTTAGAAATTTAAAATTTATACATTTATTATTTTATAATTAATTTGTATGCCTTTTATATATTTAATCCAAAAAATTATTATTTTAATTACAATTAAAATTTACAAATTAGGTATTAAGGGTATTTTTATTTTTATGTAAAAAGAGATATTACCAGGGGAAAATGTGAGTTACAATGATAGAGGTAAAATAATGTATACTGTTAAAATTAAAGGCTAAATACATTAAATAGATAACAAAATAAATAGGTGTTTAAGGTTTTTCAAGTCCATTTCCAATGGTTTAAACATTAAATGTCAAAAAATTAACTAAAATTAGTACTACCCAAAATTGGATGGACTTAATAATAAAATAATAATTTTTTAAACCCTTACAACCACTCCTCCCCAAGTACAAATTCCCTCCCCCACTTCTCATTATCCCATATATAAATTCAAATTTATATCATAATAACTCTAAAAATGTGTCTTTTCCATTATTACCTCTTTAATACTAAATGGTTTTTTTGATTTGAAGGGTCAAATATAAGCTAATAAACTCAAGAGAGGTAACAGTTTCTCAAATCCTCCTCTTTCCATTTCAACATCATTACATTTGTTGTAGTATATTGTTAAATTAATTTTTCATATACTGTCATGATTTTCATTCCATGGTATTATATTCCTTTTAATATACTATAAATTATAATTTATTTATTTCCTACCATTATATACCATACCTATGCCATTATTGTGCCAAAATAAGGGTTCATCACCTCTCCTTTCACATTTCCTTTTTTATACTTTATAAATTCCTTTTAATTTTAATGGGAAATTTTATTATGAATCATTATTAAAAATTAATTACATTATAATTAATTAGGGAATGTCATATCCTGTCATTATACTTCTTTCACAAGCCATTATAATGCTAAAAAATTCACGTATCCATAAAACCATCTTAAATTTGATAAGGAAAAGTGTGTGTGGTTTTCCTTGACATGAAATCCATATATGGATAGAAACATGTTAATGTAGTCCATAAAACATATGTAATGAAGGTTAAAATCCTAAAAAATATATGATTTGTTATAAACCCAATATTAACCTAGTGCATGGAAAAGTTTCATAACATAACACCTTCTTTCACACATCCAAGGGATTTCCATAATTTACACACATTATAAACCATAATAAAGGATCAAAAAATATGGATTTATATATCCATTCAATTGATACCCATCCACTATGAATGTATCTTCCACCACATATTGTTATCATTCATTCATTTTTAGTACTACCCATTTCATTGTAAACTTCATATAGTTTCTATTGTTAATAGTTGGATATTCACCAAAATTGATTCATTAATCTATTAAAGGGGTTTATTTCTTGGTCAATTTGTTACCAATGTTCATGTTCTATGTCACTCTATATTTTTTGGGGGATTTTGCCTTCCTACTCCATGTCTATGTTCTTATTCACACATAGTATGTTAGAAATTAATTCCATATGGAGAGTGATCCAATGATATATTTTTCATTCTTTATCTTTAACTTTTCATAACTTTGATTTCAATTCCTTTCCCTTATGAATAACATTTTAAGATATTTCTTTCTAGTTTGTTCTCCTAGATACCATATCATCAATTGAATAGGGAAATTATTTACTAAAATACATACTATTTATTCTATATAGTGTAAATACCCCAAAATTCATTATATTGATTTTATGGTATTTACCCAAAAAAGACATTTAATTTCATTGGATGTCCATTTAATTTCCATGGGTTCATGGTAAGATTACTGATGGATTTATTTATGTTATCCTCATTAAACACACATATTCATGTATATGTTAAGAATCTGATGGGTGCACCATTATAAAACTCTGATGCATCACGTAAATAATTAACCTCAATATTAGAAATCATTATGATACACAGGCATCATGAAGTGGTAAATTTTTATTATACCTTCATGAAAAAACATTATAGAATGTTTTAATACACCTTTTTTATGAAACTTGTTGATATTATTTTGAATTTATCATGTTTATTTTGTATCCATGTTTTAATATTATGCCTTATGTACTTATGATGGCATGTTTTATGTTGTTTCTCCATTATTATGATTCCATGATAATATGATATATTTCTGAATGTGTTCTCATATCCACATGATTATCTTATTAACACTCATTATTTGATTGTTATCACTTATTTTTACACTTATTTATCATTTGACTACACCCTTTTCTAGTATTTCCATATTTCCCAAGGAATTTCAATCAATGGAAAACATATTGGATAATTACATGTGTGGATAATCTTCTTTGGAGAAATTTTTATTGTACCATGAGTTTAGATGGATATATATCTAGTTCCCAAAAAAACCAAAATTTTTATCTTAAGAGATTTTTTAACTCTTATGATGTATTAAACTGTATGTATGGTTGTTCTTCGTATGACAGTAGTATTACATCATGGATGGTAACAGGGAATACAACAATGGAAGTGATATTCATGGAGGCAATCAACACTTTAGTAGGGCATCTGTTATTGGAGTTTTTAAAACCATTGTGCCTTATTTTGTTTATTTTTGGTCCTTCAAAATATGTTAATCCCTTTGGGTCACCAAAGGTATTAGGTTCAAGGTTCTTCGGGCCACTTTTCAAGCCTACAAGATAAGGTCTTCCAAAATAATCAATTGTTTATTTGGGGATCAGGGCTTCTAAGCCACAAAGATTCACAATCCTTTGAGGAATAGGGCATTTGGTCCATGGAGAAGTCAGGAATGATGTTTGGTTTAGGCCTCTCTATCATGCAATGGGTTCCCTCCCATTAATAATGGGTTTTCTTTTTAATTTTCTTTATAAAGGGGGTTAACCCAAACTATTTCAGTATGATTAACAGCATATCTAAAATTGTGGGTTTGGGTAGTTTTATTTTTGTATCAGTGTATATAATAGAAATTATTTGTAATTATGATATTTAATATTTTGGTATAGAGACTTAGATATGTAACAACTTTCTCTATAGGAGTAGGTTAATTATAACTAATATGGCCTTATAGTTTTAACAAATATTTGGTATTTATAATGTATTATTTCTATGGATAACAATTAATTGAAAATAATGGTTAGTAAGAATTTAAAAATGAGAAAAATTGTGATGACACAATTTCCTTAAGGGGGTAGAATGTAATATCTCATATTTCTAATGAATGTTTTTATAAATTTTATTTCACAAATAGAAATTTCATTTCTAAATGAATTTCTTCATTTTAGTAATCCAAATATTTAAAAAAAAATTATCACATATGTTATTACCAAAATAATTTTCCATGTATGGTGGAAATTTATTTATTAAAATGGTTTTGGGAAAAGGTCATCTCGTAGGATGATTGACAACCCATTTCATTCTGAAAGTCCATGGGGCTCAAAGCCATGACCGAAGGGTGACAAGGGTATATAACCTAACATTAACCTATGTTCCTCCCTATTTTTATCTTCTATACATTATATATATAGTTATATATTTTAAATATATCATTGATTCTATTTAAATATATAGTATTATTTGATAAATACATTCCCTTTATTAATATTTTTTTCACATCATATTTGTAATTAATTCACTATAATTTAATAATTAACAAATTATGATGCATGATTTAATAATTATATTATTATAACATATAATAATTTCGAGATACTTTCATATGAAATTTTATTTTCAACATGTGATAAAATAAAAGGTTAAATATAAATTATAAAATAAAACAATACTTTATCATTTTTTTATATCTTATTTAATTTCTAAATGTTTTTATCTTATTCTATGTATATTTCTAATTACTCAAAAAATTTCCTTTTTAAAAGATTAAGTAACATTTTTTATAATAATAATAAATAAATAATACATTATTTCATTAATTGATATCAATAAGAATAAATTTCAATCATAAACAACAAAATAACCAATATTATAATATGCAGATAACTAGAAATAAATAAAACAACTAGAATAGAAAAATTTTGATCATTATGGTCACCTACAGTTATCATTACCATTAAAAAATTGTAAAAATGAAACAAAAAAGTAGTAATCCAATCAAATTTATTGAAAATATGGAATATTGAACCCTAATTTGAATTATAGAGAATTATTTGAGCTATTTATAGGGAATATAGATTTAATGTTAAAATTATAATAGTATCTCGAGCCTTGGAAAATATATTATGTCATAAGAAACAAGTACTTTTCAAAAAATAATGATTTTTCATTACAAAATAGATTCACCATATTTAAAAGTTAATTTTATAAAATTAATATCATCTTTGAACACATCAAATTGATTAGAGGGTTATTTTTTTTAATTTTTCAGAAATTATTGATTTTGTGTTAAAAATTGAAAATTGTATTTTTCCTACAATCCATAACAATGATGAACTAATAATTGAATGATAAAAAGATAATATTACTGTATCCTTTTTAGTTATACAAAATTAAATTTTAAATTAATATAATTATTGTAAAAATAAAAAGTAAAATTTATAAACCTATGATTTATATTTTGGAACATAAGTAACAACTTTTCTAAAAACAGTTTTTAGTCATTCTATATTTATAATTTTAGAATTATTTTTTATAACTTTTATAAATTTAATAATTTTTTTTTTAATATTTATAATCATAAAGTCCAAAGTAGTTAATAATGTTAGTTTTATTTTTAACCACAAAATTAATTTAACAGGTTAAAAGGTGAGTTACTTCTGTGAAGGTAAAATAATGATAAAGGATAAAATTAAAATGTAAAAACATAAAATACCTAAAAACTACACCATTAAATAGGCTGATAATGCTTTTCATTACCTTATAAGTTCTTTTAAATAGTAATTATCAACCAATTTTTTAAATTAATTCCAACTAAAAGTGATTGTCCTTAGTAACAAAATAAGCATTATTTAAACCCTTAAAACCACCCCTACTTATGTATAAATACCAACCCAGTCTTGTCATCCCCCCACAAAAAAATTTGATGTCATCCCACTAGAAATTTCTTATGGAGTATCTTCCATTTCAAACTCTTCAATAATGAAGAGTTTTTTTGGTTCTGTGGGATGGATCTAGGCTAAGAAGCTCAAGAGATGTAAGGCTTTCTCAAATCCTCCACTTTCCTTTTCATTTCAATTACTCTTATTATATTCTATTTTTAAATTCATTTTTCATATGCTATCATGATTTTTATTAAAAAAAATTATCTTCTATTTAATATATTTTAAATGTGATTTTATTTATTCCCACTCATTATAGCCTTTTCTTAATCCATTATTATGGAAAAATAAGGGTTTTTTTCTCCTATTCTCCCATTAACTTTTAGATACTTTTTAAATTCCATTTAATTTTAAAGGTAAATGTTATTCTGAATTTTTTTTTTCAAATTTTCTTACTACCTTATCAAAGATCTATCACCATTAGCTCTCATTATACAATCTTCACAAGATGTTATAATGATCAAACTATCCCATAAACATGAAACCAAGATAAAGTTGGTAAAGAATAGTGTTTTTGGTTTTCCTAGTGTTGAAATTTCTATCTGGATAAAAACATGTGGATGTAGACCCCAGAAAAAATATACCTAGGGGTAATAAAACAAATAATATAGTACTAGTTTTTATCTTGATAATAAACTGGTTTATGAACAAGAGTCCCAACTATACAGCTAGCTTGACACTCCTGGGGTATTTTTTAGATAATTCAAATGCACTTTGTGATCCATAAGAAAGGTTATGAATATTTGATTGAGATTTATATTCAATTAATACCCATATTCCATGAATGTAGCCTCCAAAAAATCTTATTATAATTCATTCAATTTTGGAACTAACATTTTCATTGTAAACGTTTTTGGGACCACTTTGTGTATGGAGACTGTATTTTTTGTCAACAGTTGTCAATATCGGTCAAAATAAAGATGGATATGAAGAAGGAATACAAATTCATTAGAGATCGGCAAAAGTGATGTTTCTTGGAGAATTGTTATGCAATCATAACATTGATTGTAATGCTTGGCCAATTCTCTATGAATTCAATTCATACAATTGTTGAACTGATACTAAGTTTAAAGAACTTGTGTCAAAGGTGACACATTGTTTACAGTAATGAATAATGGTGAAGTATCATCCATCTAAGGATGATTGAAGAAGATTGAGGATTTAAATAAGACCATGCAATGCTTCACGATTCCATGAGAACCATGCAAGAGCTTACTTGAACAAAAGAATCATATGATTTGAATGAAGTAGAGAATGATGGTTGAACAAGAAGAGAGTGTGTGTGGAAGGGCTTGGCATTCTAATAAGGTCATGAATTACACATTCCCTTGAAATCAGATGATTTTTTCACTATTCTTAAAGTTCCAAATACATGTATCAAAGGTGATACAATGTCCGCAACATTGAAGGTATTTGAAGAAGCTTCAAGCCTACACTTTTGGATGAAGATAGATGATTGGAGTTATTTGGAATTAACACTCCAAAAGGAATTGAGGATTAGATGTGAGGATAAAGAAGTACTTTGGAATTCATATTTCAAAAAGAATGGAGAAAACTATGACGATGCTTTCCTGATTTGTATTTCACAAATATCATAAGTTTGGAGAACTTGTGATACGAGCCTTATGAAGAGTAGAGAGAGAAAAGAAGAGATTTTGGCAAAGGAAAGAAAGTTGCGAGCCAGTATTGGCGTGCAAGTATTAGCGTGAAAGTGTAAGTGGAGCGCAAGTTAAATATTAGCATGTAAGTCAAAAGTGGCGCGCAAGTATAAGTGGCGTGCAAGTGTATCGCACAAGTATATGTGGCTCACAAGTGTATGTTGTGAGAAAGTCATATTTCAACATTATCATATCAAAATATGGAAAAGGAAAGAATGTGGCACGCAAGTGCTGGAGTGGCATGCAAGTGTTGGAGCGGCGCGCAAGTGTATGCAGCACGCAAGTGCTGGATTGGCGCGCAAGTGCTGGAGCAGTGCGCAAGTGTATGGGGAACACAAGTCACCAAAATGCCAATAAATATATGACTCTCCTCCTCATTTTCAATGCTGAACATTTTAGAGAAAATTCTAGATCTGATCACGCAAGTAGGAGAAGGTGATCTGATCGCGCAAGTAGTAGAGGGCGGCATGCAAGCTAAAGTAAAGTTCAAGCTTAGGGTTATTTATAAGTCGTACATGTTTTTTGTCGCGCAAGTTGACAGAGGAACGCAAGGAGGGTGGTGCTTTCAAGAAGTGGTCTATGTATAAGTCAAAGGAGGTGTGCATGTCTTTAGCTATGCACAATAGTGTCGCGCAAGTTGTAGCGTGCAAGTAGGTGGCTCACAAGTTGTGGCGCATAGGTTGGTGGCGTGAAAGCTGAGTGGCGTGCAAGAAGGGAGGCGCGCAAGCAGGGTGGCATGAATGTAAGAATTAGCGCGCAAGATGTGAGTTGTTAAAGAAGTTTTTACCAGATTCTATTCAACTGTGATTATGAAAATTTGATCTCTACTTCATTGTTTTTACAATCACAAAGAGAACATGTGATTCTAACAACAAGAAGAAGAAGATGGGATTAGTGCAGATGGTTTTGCACTGAAAAAGAAAATGTGAAGAACGGTAGGTTTCAGTGCGGCTGGTTTTGCATTGATGAAGTAGAAGAAGAAGAAGAAGATTGTGCAGCTTACAGGTTTGCTGCATAGAAAAAAAATGAAGAAGAAGAAGAATAGAGTATGCCAAATTGAGGCCTATAATTATTTAGGGCAGCTTAATTTATCTAATGCCAAGTGAACCAATCCTCACTTCCTAAATAATCACATTGGTATATGTGATTCTAGCCAAGAAGAGAGAAGAAGTTTTAGTGAAGTTGGTTGTTGCACTAAGAAGAAGATAGAAGAATCCTAGTGCAGTTGGTGTTACACTAGAAAAGAAGATAAGGAAAGAAGGAAGAATTGCTTGCCTACTACTTTTCAAGTAATCAAGTGAAGAGAATTAAAGAAGACCAAGAGCAGAACCTGCCTTTTGAAGAAGTAAGAAGACTGTCTCCATAGGTAGTATAAAGAACCAGCTAAGGACTGCAAGTTGAACTAGGCTATCACCAGTCCAGGGAACAAGATCATTTCCCACCCCCTCCAAAGTGTAGGGACTCACACTAGCTAGAGGATTGTTTTCCTAGCCACTCCATTGTAAAAGAATATCACATTATAATGGAGAATCCATGTAGTGTTCATAACCATGAATGTAAAGGACGTATCTACTCTTATTTAGTGGTGAACCTTGTAAAAATATCGTGTGCATATTTTTACTACTTTCTATTATTACATGCGACAGGGAAAAGAGAATTAGAGAATCAAGATCCTAACAGATCAAGAGGTACTGGGATAAAAGTTAGAATTGATTTGAAAAATCCCCAACACTGATTGACCCCCCCCCCCCCTCTCAGTGTTAAGTATATACCAACCTGAACCTCTCAAACTTCATATAGTTCATAAATTTGATTGTTGAATATTCACCCAGATAGATGCATTAATCCATTGACTGGGTTTCTTTCCTACTCAATCAGTAACCAATTTTCACTTTCCCTATATCTATCAACATTTATCATGTATTATACCTTTATATTCCATGTAAATATTCTTATATACATGTAAAACACAATATTTTATGATATAGTTCTCCATAGATATATTTTATTTCTTAGTAGCTTGTTTTACACACAATACTAAGTTTAAACAAACTAGGATATAATATTGAAATATTTTTATTTAATGTGAGGGTTCTCGCCTAACAATTGCATTGAAAGGTATGAAAAAATACTAACTAAATTATGAATATTATATTTATAAAATTCATTAGCTGGATATCAATTGATAAGAAATGAAAAAAAAATATTTTAATGAAAAAGATGTGTTTTTCTGAAAAAAACATATTTTATACGTGTAATGTATTTTTATCTTAATTAATTAAATTAATCACTATTAGTGATTTTTTAATGAAATTTATATATTATATATTCATTAAAAAAATTTAACATTAATATAATATTTTACAGTACTAGGATAAGAATAAATCTTGTTTTATGCTTAAAAATTTATTTTTCTAAAAAAAATTATCATGTTTCTCACCCTAATTTTAAAATGAATGTTTGAAAATTATATAAATTAATCTTTAAAAAAAAGATCTAAAATTTGGAATCTGGATATTGAAATTTTTTAAATATACCACTTTTATTTTTGGCCAATATTAATTATAACATCATCAAATCTTTGTCACCTCGGTAAGGGTAAAACAGAAAAACAGGGTTAAAACATTGGGATAAGGCTTTGAAATTTCTCTAAAATGTGAATTTATCATATTTTATGGGTTTAGTTCAGACATGTACATACATGTATAGAATATGTCACTACTTGGGTTCATTTTATTGGATTATGAACTTTATATTAATTTAATAAAAGAATAAATACAAAATGTCACTCTCTTGACATTAATAACACTACCTTTTTATTATAAGGATTAAAAGAGGATAAGTTTGGTTTGAAATATTTATTTGAAATATTAATTTATTGTTTTTTTCATGGTATTTTATTTATATTTTTTAGGGATTTAATAAATACCTCAAATTATTACACATCAGAGACACAATGTTTATTTAGTTAATAGATAAATGATATTAATTATTTTAAAAATAATAAAAGTAATAACATTTTGGTGACTTATTATGTTCCAAGAATTTTATATAAAAATACAACATATTTATAATTTGTAATAGTTTTGAATTGTAATTCCTTTTATGTAATGTTTATTTAATATAAAATTAAATTTATAGTGTTAATAATGACATTAATGATATTTAATGTTAAATAATATTTTATTAAATTATTTAAAAATTATGAAAAATATTTATATTGGAAAATTAGGATAAAAAATTGTCTGAAATATTATCCCTTTTCCATTTATGATAAAAATTTTACCTTATAAATAAAATTATAATCCATTAATATTAAAAAATTCATTACCATGGTTAAAAATAAATATTTTAAACCAAGGGGTTAAACCGAAAGATAATGTTTAATATGAAACCAAAACCTATCTAAATTTCATTATATAATTATATTTCAACGTTATGTGATTTTCTGTGGATTATATATCTATTTGGAATCATCTTTATTGAGTATTATTTAATTATATTTTATTTTTTTAGTAATTCCAAGTGTGTACTTTCCCTTCCTCGTAAAAGGACACCCCTTAGCTCTTTTATTTACCCCAATTTGAGATATATATATATATATATATATTTAACCACATAAAATTATCATTTAAACTTATTTATACATAATTTATATGTTTTTATATTTTAAAATACAATTCCAAATCCCCTTTAGAAATGATCTAAAGGAGGTCTCCCAAAGAAGAGAAAATCTTCTTACCAGACCTCTTACAAGTTATTTATTCTTATAACTCATATAAATATATTGAATTATTTATAAAATAATATAATCTGTATAATCAATATAATAATATTTTATTATGATAACTAAACCAAAAATATCCTCCTCTATTCGAACAATTGGGAAATGAAAATATTTTGTCTTCGTACATGTGGACTACTAGCTCAATGTTTTGATAAAATTCATTTTCCATCACCATATATCATGGATGGTTATTATTATGGGTTTAAATTTTATATATTATATTTATCAAATAAATATTGTTTTGGATTTATAATGTCTTATCTACCTTCTTACCTTCCAATCTATTGGAAAATGATAACATCTCTCATGTGTACGTGTGGACTAACACCTCAATATAGTGATATGATTTGTTTTTAATTAATTCTATATATGGATGGTAATAAGGATATATATAATTAATATAGTGATATATATGACATAATATTTATTGAATTAAGGAGAATGGTTATTTACCTTTCTTTCATTTCATTTAAAAATAAATGAAAACATTGTTCATTCATACAAATGACATATCATCTCTATGTATAGTTCAATTCATTTTTCTATCTATATACATTATGGATGACTATAAAAATATATATAGAGAGAATATATAATATATATATCATATTTGAAATTATATATATTATTCATCTATGATAATGGGACTACTGAACTGAAATTCTCACAAAAATAAAATAGTTAACAAATAAGAACGACAATTTTAATAAAGAATTATTAAACAATTGGTGTTGAAAAGTTATAAGGGGATTTTATATAATATTATAAGTACATAAATGGTTATTTTAAATATGTTTTAAAATTTTAATTTTTTATATATGACGTTAGAGTGCTTTCAAATCAAGTGGAACTGAGGTAAGGGTTTTATGTTACAATCACATTGTTTACTAAGATTATTTATGATTTGGTTTTAAAGGATGAAATTTAAAATTTTTACTCTCAGTAATCTTGATAATTTTATTCTCCTATAGTTATTTTAAGATAATACATGTTTTCCTATAATTTTCCTTTCTTTATGTACTCAAGAGAATGAATGATTTTTTTATGTAAAAAATAACTTATTTTTTTAGTTAAAAATCGTTTTTATTTAAAGTCCATGTTTTCTAAAAAAATTAAAAAATATTTTTATTCTCCTATGTATGTTTAATCCATTTATACCAAATATTTAATTTTTTCAAAAAAGTATTAAGAAGAATATTCTTTTCATTTTATGAATAAGAAAATTTTTACTTTTTACCAAAAATATATTAAGTAACTTTGGTTTAACATACACAACATGAACATAATTTCCAAATTTCAGGACCTATCAATGATTTGAAATTGATTTACACATTTCCAAGTTTATTTAAAAATAATTTTTTTCCCTTAATATTTTATCAATTTTTATATATTAAATATGTGATTTTGAAAAGAAAATTCTATTTTCCGCAAGAAATGTTCTAGATATATTTTAAATATATTATCTTAGGTAACACATTTTGACATTACTTATGATTTACTAGAGATATTATATAATGATACCATTAAATTTCATTCTTTATATAGCATGTGGTGATGATGATTTTAGGATGATTCTAGGAAACATGGTTCTTTCACTCGGGTTCATTATACTTCGTTAAAATCATTAGGAAACCTATCACTTTTCCACGTGTTATGCTATGATGAAATGTTTAGTGAACCCATTTCCTTTAAACATGTTATGCTACGATGAATTATTTATGATCTTGTGACATACATATATATGAATTCCATTATTTGATGAGTTGTCGATGAATTATATATCACCCCAATGCATTGGTAAAGACGGATATCTCATGAGATAATAAGGACAGGAATGGGGAGTAAATCTAGTTCTGTAAGGGACTCTATCTATTATGATAGCTTTGGGAGTGAATCTTGACTAATGATATGACAGTTTGGAGAGTGAACCCAGTCTACTATGATAGTCTTGGTTTTGATCCTTGACTAATAAGTAATTTAATTTCTATACTTATGTGTATTCCATAAACTTATGTCTTATGCCAATGTTATGCTCTTGTGGCTCATTTTCTTTGATTAATTTATGAATAATGTATTATGAACTACCAATATTTTTAAAATATTATGATCTATGAAATATAGGGTATTATTTTAAAATGTTATTATAATGTTATCATATTTTTATTCTTATGTCATGTTTCACTGGTCATTGATATTTCCATTATTTACCCTTCCTTATGTTTAATTCCCTAATTAATGAAGAAAATTTTTAAGTATGGTATATTAAAAAAGGGTGCTAGTTATGAATAAATTATTGGGAGATAATATAGATATATTATGAACAAGGTTTTTATATATCCAAGATTCAAATTGCTCTATAATTATAGGATTTTGGCATTCATCTCAATGTTATGTTTTGAATATTCATCTAATAAGATGTGATATTTATGTTTAAAAAGAATAATTCTCTATAGTTTGTATCTATGTAAGGTTTACTGACCTTGGAAACTGAGATGAGAAAACATTTTTTATATCCCTTAAGATAATCCTATGTATAAAAGAACATCCTAAATTATAGTAATGATGGTTGTGTGGTTTTCCTATAAAAATGTCCCTTTATAGATACTATAAGTGGATGTAGTTTTGGAACATATGAATCTAGGAGTAACAACCTCAAAAATGGTTAGTTTAGTATGTATTGGACATAATTCTAGTGCATGGTGAGTATTCCCTTATGATGCACCTAGTTTGACACTCTTGAAGGATATACATGGATAACTCACATTTTCTTTATTAAGAATTATAATGGATTTGAATAGATGATGGAAATAAATGACCAAGGTAAAACCTAAGGTGTCATAGACTGAAAAGTGGGTTTCAAGATTTAGATATCTTATGATTGATTTTTAGGGATTGATCACTTTGATCGAAAATTCCCAATGGTCATTCTATCTATTTTTGTTTTTCTAAGTGATTGAAGATTGAGTAATAAAGTTAAGGTTGTTTCAGGTATGATTAAATATTGAAGTAACCTATTTGAGTTTTTTGTATAAGTTCCTATATTACAATAAAATTATCTAGGGATGGTCATTTATATCCTTAATTATTATATGTTAAATTAGATGACAAAACAACATGTGGTTCTATGATTGTACCTCAAGTATATAATTCTCCTCCAGTTAAAGTTTCTTGGAATGTGATTACTAAAATAATCTTCTTCATTCCTTTATATAAATTTGATGATATCTTAGGCATTGATTGAATTTATTTTCATAAATACAATTTCAACTATTAAGGAATGTAATTCATGTTTTATATTATGAACCTAACTATTTTCTTCTATCATTAAAATGATAAATATGAACGTACAATATAAATTACACCTAATATGCAGGTCTTGATTCCTAATAAAAAGAGGAATTTATCTCTGTTGTGTGGGGAGAATAAAAACATCGAAGATATGACTATTTTTTGGTGTTTATTGACATATTCCTAGAAGTGGTTCTTAGTCTTCCACTAAATTATGATGTTGAGTTTTCAAGAGAACTCATACCAAGTGATATACCCTTTTCAAATAATCCATATAGAATGACTCTAATTGAGTTT